>JALJCO010010235.1:0-600000 GCA_023101725.1 Atherinomorus stipes | reverse complement strand
ACAAACAAAACTATCTCAGGCACATCAGAGCACCTTTCCCACAAATGGTGGACCAAAATACCTGTCAACAGGTGCAGACGTCTTTTTGCACATTACAGAAAACACCTGATTGCAGTGATTGCATCAAAGTGTCGCTCAAAAAATTTTTAGCTTCGGAGCCCCATCATGTTTTTTCACCTGTTTAATTTTTTGTGTTTCTTTTTAATATTTCTTTCAAACCACAATTCAAATTCAATGTCATGATTTTCATAGAATTTTTGTTTGTTGTTACTTTTGTCAATTTCAACTTATTTCACTGACAGCTGATTTTTTTTCCTTCATCAGTTGGAGGGTGTGAATAATTTTGAGGACGACCGTATTTTGCATTTGTTTGAAGCATCATCAGAAATTCACGCTGCATGTTCGCAAGTTGTAGTATATCATTGGCCACTAGAGGGAGTAAAAGGTCACATATGTTACCACAAAAGTGGTAAAAATGATGAAAAAATGAAAATACTTGTTTTAGAAGCCTCACATTCCCTCTTTGATACCACTGTTATGTTTTTTTTGCTGTGATCTCAAATGAATCAAATACAACCTCTGAAAAGGGTTACTCCGGAGAAATAGTAGAGTAAGAGGTTTACTTTCAGTATATTGACATTCAAAAATATGTCATTTCTAATTTTTTTTAGGTACTTACTCTTGGAATTGTGAAAATCTGATTATTGTCTGGCTTATATTCAAACTTGCAAAACATGCAAAAAACCTTAAGTCATGGTTTGTATAAACTTCAAATGGTATCTATACTTTAAAAAAATGCCCCATTCAATTATTTTGGTTATTATGTAACTGAAATCTCACTTTCAAAATCTCTTCAATTCTTTACTTTAACCATTTCAGGATTTCAGCTTTTCAGTCTGAAAATTCTTGCAAAAAACCCTCTACAAGTTCTTTAAATGTTTGTCCTTTTCACGTTTTTCACTGTATTCTAGGAGATGCATCCCACAAGCTTACCACTGAGGTGTTGAGCCCAGACCAGCGAGGCCCGTGCAAAGAGTCGCACTTGTTCGTCTGGATTTTACAGGCAGGAATGAGGAGCTGCACCTCATCTGGATCAGTGGCCACTTTTACATCCGACAGAGCCTTGGCCCAAGCAGAGGAACTGACCAGCCACATGAAGGAGAAAACTACTGTCACTACAAAGTCCTGCGACAGAGAAGAAAGAGGGGGCTCAAACAAACTAAGCACAAAAAATATTCTGTTAATCCAGATTCTAACAAAAGAATTAACATGTTAAATAACTTCAAATTCAGACAAAATAGTGATAACAAAAAAATAAAAAAAACAAATCACTTTTTTGTTATCAGTCTGTGAAAGTAATATTGGAAGGAGAGTTTAGGAATACAGAATAGAGAATACAAATATAATAATATCTAATTTAGAATATACTCACAATGAGCGGCCCTCGACTGTTTTCACGGTACTTATTCAGAAAGAATATGTAGACACCGGTGGCCACGAGGGAATACAAGAAGGCGAAAACCGCAATGGTGACGAAGAACTCAGCAGAGGATGAGTAGTCACCGATGAGGAAGACTCTGTCCCTCCTCATGGCCTCACACATGGGTGCTTCAAAGGACACCTGGTGCAACCTGGAATACACAGACAGGCAGGTACGGTGGTCAAACCCTAAAAAGGGTTATTTACTAATGATACTGTGATTTGTGTGATCAGTAAACTGCTCTATTTGAATTTAGCAGAATGAATGCCTAATAATATGAGTTTTGATTAAAAAAATAAATAAATCAGTTTATCCAGATAATGTACCATAGATTTAGCCAAGCTTTCTTTCCTTTCATGTGCTCATGAGTTAATGAGACTTTGACATGAGAGTTCACAAGTTTCAGATCATGAACCAGCACAGAGTGAAGCAAGCACCGATAAAATGACCCACCTGAAAGGATAACCGAAGTCTATGCCGATGCTCAGGTTGCTGCTGGCCTTCTCCATGCAGTCCACACTGACCCGCAGCTGCCCCGAGTAGCCGCCACACGTTGCAAAAGCAAAAATGGCAAAGAGCTGCAGAACCACACAGAAAAACAGCAAAATCAAATCACTCAACAGGAACTGTTGCCACATCATCTAAACTGAACATTAAACTGGGTTTTCACCCAAACGTCTGGGAAGAAATCAGACTCGCTTCTCCCTGAACCGCGTCTGTCCAACCATGTTTTACCAGGAGGACCAAATGGAGAACAGGGACAGACTTGGGGTTTTGCTGACTCATCCGGAGGCAGATAGAATCCTGATGAGTCAGGATCAGCAGGAAGAGAAGATGTGACCTATACATCACTGAGTATCTAGTCCAGTGATTTCCAACTTATTTTCCCTGAGGATCCCTTCATGCAACTACCAAACCACCCTGGAACCCCTTTGCCAAAACTAGGTATTTAACGACATGAAAATTTCATGTCCGGTTATTGTGATCAAAATGATCAGTTATTGTTATTATTGGGGTATTGTTGATATCTGCTCAAAATATTCAAAAAGTTTGTAAAATGAAGTCATTTCCCCAAGTTTGATCTAATTTAACAAATAAAATAACAAGCACAATGGACTTTCTGATGGCAGAAACATTAAATTAAATGAGAGATACTTTAATACTTTAATCCCAAAAGGGAAGTTCAATTAAAGTCTTATTAGCTATTTTTTATTTTTAATCAATAATTATTAAATGATATGTAAATATCAAACACAGATGTCAATGATGGAATATTATGGCTAAACGACAGTAATTGCAGTTAATGCAAACTGCAGAAATAAGAATACTTTTTTTTTTTTATTCAGTGCTCAAGACTTGATCTAGTCTAACGATTTCAGAAGAACTGGAGCAGAAAGGGGACCTTCACTATTTTATGTACCTTAAGCAGAAATCACATGTGCAAATAAAAGTAACACTGCCATATTAAAGTAATATGGCAGAAATATTAAAGTAATACCAGAAATAAATAAGTAAGAAAAAGTTTCCTCCCAGCATCCTCAAAAAAATACAAAATACATCCAGACTTCAGCGTTTGTCCTTTTAGAGGGGGGAAATCTGCAAAGCTGTCCATGTAAGTGCCTTTGGTGCCTTCCACCATGTTTTCAGAGGCCAAATCTTGCAAACTGTGTCTGAGGGACTGCTGCTGCTTTTCCAGCCAAAGAGCAGCATCATCCTGAGTTTATCAAAATGCAATAAACACTGTTTTATGATAATTAAAATCTGAAACAGTAATGCTGTCGGGAATTAGATTATCTTTATATCGGGAATTATAACATCCATAGCCAAAACTATGCATAGTTTTATGTTTTCATTTGTGAGGTTCTTGCCACAAATGAGGTATTCTGGCTGATTCCTTTCCTGTCTTTTAAAAAAAATGAATAAATAAATATAATTAAACTTGATTTAACCAAAACAAAATCATAAAAACTTGAGCTGATGTCCCTCAACTCATCTCTGTGTGGACATGATCACATAGCTCTAAACAATGTGATCATGTTTGTGCTCTTTGCGTTGGGAACCCCGTTGTCGCAGTCCCAGTAGATTATTATCACAATTGTTACTAAACACATGTCCAGAATATTGTAGAGATCCAGTTTCAAGGCTCATAAAGCTTGGCTGAAAACCTACAGTGCATGTAAATGCAGTTTTCTTTCAAATACTTAAAGGCTTCATTCCATACAGACCCATTTTATTTTTGTATTTATGTTTGTTTTTTTTAAATTATTTGTTCATGAAACTCATTATAGTAAGAAAAGCACGTTTGTTGTAAATACTTGAAGGTAAAACGCCACTGTAGGAATATTTTATTTATCTCCTCAGGTTTCTACATGGTAAAGAGGTGAAAAATTTTATAAAAGTGGATATATTGCAGTTGTTTTTTTGTTTTACTGTGGTATCGAATTATGTATAGAGTAGAAATTAACTGGTATTCGTATCAACTACTGATTTTCTGGTATCATGACAACACTATGTCTGACAGAGAAAAATAGCATTTTAGTTAAAAAATATCAAACTAAACCCCTTGTTCTCACCGACACCTTAAGGCAAAGTACACCTTGGGGTCCTCTTCATATGTAGATTATATTACAGGGTACATCATCTGATTTTTTTCGGTAGTTTATGCTTGTATTTTGTTCACGCTACTGTTTTTGTGCAGTGTTTTCTATCATCCTGATGAAAATGAATGCAATATTACTGCTCTGTGCGCTTCACATCATAACATCACACTGACTAAATTCCACATACACAACAGATATTTTTGATTATTGAGGTTAAACTGATCTAAAATCGTCACCATACCTGGATTGCCTCTCATCACACAACAGCTTTTTTTTCTTATTTCAATTAAAATCTAAATTACAGTTTTTTTCAGTGTTGCTGAGTCTTTAAGCCAAACATTCACCTGTACACGTTTTAAGTAAAGCTTTATGACACCCTTTCTAACTAGATTGCACAGTAACGTTACAAACATACAGGTATATTAATCTAATTTATGGCCACTAGATGGCAGCAGAGCAATATTTATAACCAACACTGTCAATTTGGTGTTAACGCAACGCTTGTATTGATCTGGAGTTAAGTTAAATGAAACTGATTTGGAAACTGAAGAATTAAGTCAACTTGTCTGTGCAAAGCCGCTGCTTGATGTTGATGAAGACTATAGAAAAGAAGCAAAACAGCATTATTGTGGGGTAAAAAAAACAACAACAAAAAAACAGCAAAGCAGTAAGGAGCAGAGATATTTTGTGTGGCTCACATAACCTGCAGAGTCATGTCCTTCTCACAGAAGATATTTGGCGTGCCACAGTGTGAAAGTACAGTCAGTAATGACAGAAGCTGACAGAGCTTCTCCAGTTTTAGGGCCTTGTTTTGTGCCTGCTGGCTAATTGTCACTATGGCGGGTTCATCATCATGAGCCTCAGACTTTACACATCATAATTTATTTAATCTCTGAGAATCAGTTTTAAATGTCTGTTGTGATGGATATAAAGCGTCTATTAGCATCAGCTGCCACAGAATGCATTCATTGTGTTCCTATTCCCAGTTTCTTCATGTTTTTTTGTAGAGCTCTGTCATATTTATGATCCACCTAATTGTGTCCTGCATTGGCAGCACTTTCATTTATTTAGTAAATAATAAACTGTTTTTGTCTATATCTGCATGCAGCCTGCCCGTTTCCTGCAACGTACCCATACTGTACCCTGGAAATAACTAAATATGTTGCCTGTCATGTGAATTCTGGTCACACTTCAAGTAAATCAAATGATGAAACTGAGTTTGGGTTAAGCTGTGTTTATTGTGAGTAAAATGTCTGACTCACACCTCACATATCTTCAACATTGTCACATATACAACAGAAGTAAACCCAAATGCAGGTCTGAGAAGGAGGTGAAGACATGATAGTCTGAAGTTATTTAATTAATTATGCTACCCATACATTAGAGGACTGAAAAGATTTGGAAAAGACTATTGGAAGACTATCAGTTAACACCTGCTCACATTTAAAGACTAGTTTTTAAAGATTTTAGTCTCAGACTGATATTTTACAAAGATTGAATCTTACAGAGTGACTACAGTATTTACAAGACTATAAGATTCCTTCAGCATTTTTCCCATCATGCAATTTGTCCCCATCATGCACTCTCTAATCCTAAAACATTCAGTGACAAACATGTATGTGCAACACCTATTGCATAATATTTACCATCAGTCAGGGGCGCAGATTAGATTTGTAAACTGGGGGGACCAAGCTGTCAGCAAATTATTCCAACTCAAGAGTTATTTTTGTGCAATCTGGGATTTAACTAGCAATCAAGCAGTTATTTTTGTGGTAGCCTATTGACCAATGGACTGCACAAAAAAAATCATCTGAGAACTATATGATATGGATTAACAACAATGAACATTGTGAAACATGAAAAAAAAAAAAAAAAAAAAAAGAGTCAATTTTGCATACTGTATGCATATGAATGCTGCTGTGGTGGTCGGAGGGGCTGTAGGCACGTAATGGCTGCCCCGGGGCAGCTGTGACTACATGTGTAGCTTTCCATCACCAAGTATGAATGAGGAGTGAAAGAATAATGGATCTACTGTGAGCGCTTCGAGTGCCTTGAAAAGCGCGATATAAATCTAATCCATTATTATCATAACCCCTCCTTTAAGTATTCTGCTGTGACCCATTCCTGCTGCCACACATATCTGCTCTGACTGACTGAGAAGCCATCGCCCACCATTCTATATCAGCTCTGCTCAAGTTAAATAGAAGGAAAACGTAGAGCCAGTTCCCGAGTGCAGATGACTCACCAACATTTTTCCATTTTCCATTAAAGAACAAACTCTAAAACATTTAAGATTACTAGCAAAGTTCCTTTTTGGATATTATTATGCCAGCTGCTTGTGTATAGGTAACATACAAAGTAGTGCCCTGCGCGGGCCTAATATCTGGGCCCGAGTCCAGCCCTGGTCCGGCCCGACAGATGTTCAAAGTTCTCAGGCCGGACCCGAATGAAGCCAGACTTTTTCTTTTTTTCTCCTTAAAGCAGGCTGTTAAGATGCCGACATTAAAATAGGTTAATTGGGGATCTTGGCATGATAATGCACTATATTCATTTGATTAAATTAAAGTAAAAGAATTGATTTAACTTAAAGGGATAGTACACTCAAAGCATGACGTGCGTTCATTTTCTACTCACCCTCATGCTGAACAAGTCTCTGGAGCACTATTTTAATATCTCAAATGCAGCCGGAGATTGGACAGGTTTTCATTTTTCCTCAACTTTCATATAATGGAGTTCACCGGCGACTGAACCAAAAAGGTCCATAACCTGGCAATATTCCTCCATACTGCTCGTCCAATGTAATCCAAGTGTCCTGAGTGGGTAGCGTCCAAAATTAATTCGAAACAACATCACTTAGTATATTTTTATAGCCTAAACAATACTACATTGCCGTTTCTATTTGGCCTAGGCTGCAAAACAGAGCAAATCCCCATAGACTCCCATGTTAAAAACGCCAACTTCACAGCAGAAATAAACATGTTTACAGCCTGGTTCAAAAAATCATTGTAGGTTTAATAGGTCAAGTTTACCTTCATGCCAGCTGTGAGGGGGGGAATTTTTTTTTTAACTCATCCATTTAGATATTTAATCTTGAAATTACACATAATTAACGGTGTGTCCTTTTGATTGACATGCAGCAGACCAGAAGCCGGCTTGCCGACCAGTGGATAACAGTTAGCTCCTTGTTTGCTCTCAGTAACGTCTCTGTTTGTAGCAGAGTGGCACCATGGTGGTTTTTAGTCAGATAATAGCAAGTCTAAGCGTGTCTTACCTTTACCCCGCTGCTTAGGGGGCTAATCTTCGTTAGCTCCTGTTAGTTTTGAGTGAGCTCGGTTAGCGTTTAGCCCAGAGTACGTCAACTGTCAATCATTTGCCCTGCGGCTCAGAGCATTTTGGTATTTTCTGGGAGTGACGACATGTGTGACACGGCAAGATGGCAACGGTGGGACACGCCCAACTGACTTCACTTTTAGCTCTTCAGAAACCAATTGGTGACGTATAGTGGAAGGTTTGTCCCTCTCTATTAACGGTCTAGGACATATCTGAAGAAGAGAACACTCCTCAATGCCCCCTCATTTTCACAAGAAGACAATTTCCGTTCTGTTAAAAAAAAACAAAAAAAAGTTTACATTCTTGTAGCTCTTGCTTCATTGAAAGCCTGTCTTGGGAAAAAAACGCTGTGATGTACAAGCACACCGACAAAGAAGAATCACTACAGCAGCAGGATAAAAAGAGTCAAAGATAAAAGTATAATTTAAACTGTGAAAAAAGTTTTAAGCATTTTTGAGGAAAACACCTGATTCCTTCTCATTAAAATAAATCTGATAAATGTCTAGCCTTTATTTCTTAACATTTTCTGAAAAGACATATGAGCCACGTTAGCAGCTTTTCTTACATACATTCAGTAATTTAAGAAATCTAACACACAAGGCAAAAGTTGGCACAACCCAGATTGAATAAATTTGAAATATATTTTCATGTTCATACAACTGCTCAAGGAATAAATGTAACTTACAAAAAACATTTGATCTAACAGATAAACCTCCAACACAGACGCTTAACAAACCGGTCTTGAACTTTATTAACATGGACCTCGTCCCCTTTAGCAATGGTGGCGCTGCAAGATGGCGCAACACACAAACCACCTGTCAGATTAGTCTATAGATTTATATTCACAAACAAAAAAATTCTCACTAGTAACACACAGAGAAGAATAAAACCTTTAGTCCAGCTTGGTTTGGCTGCTCCATTTAGAGATGTGTGGATTAGGGATCGCCTGATATGGTTTTTTCTTGGCCAATACGATATGATTATTAGTGATCATGGAGGGCGATAACCGATATTAGGAGCCGATATTCATTTACAGTAAACATTTTAAAACTGCCGTCAAAAAGTGAGATTTTCTAATGCTGGGATCATGACGAGTTGTATCTCACTCTGCCGCTCCAAAACTTCTCATTCTGTAATTCCCAACTGTGATACCAGCAGAAGCCTGGACTACCAAGCTAGGTTTTCTCTTACTGAGGCAACTTAAGGGTAAACTCTGGGTTTTCCATCCAACCATGCTGGTTCACTTCTTATCAGTGTAAATCACCATGGTAACTGATGTACGCCTAACCTGCTCCAGAGGAGGTTAGTTCTGGATCAGAGATCAGTCACCACCTCCTGACCAATCAGATGCTGTTATGGGAGGAGCTTTACACAGTTAGAGCAAAGTAATGAAACCAGACCGTGACTGAAACAGCCAGCTGGATCATAGTTAGATGTCAGCTGCAGACACACCTTCAGATGTGATGTCGCTGATAACACACTTATAATGGCGGATACAAATTGGCGGCAACATGCTGAAAAACGGCTGATAGTATTGGTTTAACTGATAATTGGTCAATCCTTAGTCTGAATAATGATAAGAGCCAGACTTTGCATTCTAGTACCGTGGAGCTGTTTTTGGAAATGAACGCATAATTTGAGGAGAAATGGGCAGACAATTTTTCCACGGTTGCTTTTTACAAATACACTTCAAAGCAGGTGATTGTGTGCAGATTATGTGTTCTGTCTTGACGCAAACGTTGTTTTCAAGGTGTATCTTAACCCACAATGATGACTGGAAAGTGGGAAACAATACACTGCACAGGTCAGTGAGAAAGAGAGTGAAGCAGCAAACCAACATCAACAATCACAGTTTAAAATGTTTTGGGTGTGTGTGTGCATGAATGGATGCAAGTAAGAGACATTATTTATGATCAGATGTGCTTTTTTTTTTTCTTCTTTTTTTTCTGTGTGTGTCTTGTTTTATTTTAAGTCTTTACAAATGACCTATGTTTTTAACATAACATTGTTTTTATGTAAAGCACTTTGTGTTACTTCTTGTATGAAAAGTGCTTTATAAATAAAATTTGATTTGATTTGATATTAACCTTATCACACTCTGTGATCTTCCAGAGATTTTAGGAAGCAGGCAGAAAAATCTCCTCAGGAGGAAGCAAGTGGAAATTCGCATTTTCCTGCATCACTCCTCCAGATATCTCTGGAAAACGGCTTAAGTTTGACTGCATATTGATATGGTCTTTGCCTGATCTTGTTTTTATATGTCTCTGACTGTCTGCTTTGATATAAATAAGTTTTCTGTCATGACAAAATTCCAACATTCAACTCCCCCCCCCCCCAGAATGATTACTGCAAAGCACCACATACTTGTAAAACTGACAGGCACAGACCAAAGTCAGAATAATTCAGATAAACATGATTCTCATTAATATAATCAAATATGACCATCCAACAAAAATAATCACACTCTGTCCTCAATGTATTCGCTTGGCCCATTTGTTCATATAAACCTCTGTTCGCCTCAAGAGTTCTCAGAACCATAATCACCATAATTAGAGCTGACGCCTGGTTAGCATGAACCTCCTCTCTCCCATATTGCAGGCAGCTGCACATGCAGCTTGCCAGCAACTGGAGAAGATGCATATCTCAGTTAACCTCAGATCAGTGAGATGGACTAACAACAATGATCCTGAGAACATTTCTGAAGTGCATGGAGATGAGGTGTGTACGTGCCATTTTGCAGACAAATTTTGAATCACAGTCTCACCATTTTATGCCAGTCTTCTGCAAAGTGTACCATGTCTGAGACAAAAAAATGAATGGGCACTCACATTCCCTCCAGCATTTTTTATTTAGTTTGTTTGCTTCAATTTGGGAAGGTGTGAATGTGAGATGAACTCTATTTCAGTCTGGTCCACCTGCAGACACGGGTTGTGGTCTGCTTCAAGTAAACCTAATACAGGAAGTGAACTACAAACCAAAAGGCACTGTGGGTTCAATGCAGAGCATTATGGGTAAACAACCAAAGCACGAGTGTGCATGGTGCGATTGTCTGCTACAGTAGCTAGGAGAATTGACAGTCCTGCTTATTGATTGGCCAGGACCAAAAGGCTCGTTCATTGCAAGTAAACAATGGAGCAACAAGGACTTCATTTCAGTTTTTACTTTGGAGTTCAAACCCTGATGTGGTTTTCACCAGGATCTGTCCAGTATGAGCAGCAGGAGAGATGTCCACCATGTTGATGCAGCCTACGTCGATTCCTGTCTTTGGATAACTGGATGGTCTGTTTGCTTTAATACTAAGCCAACTGCACCAGGGTTCACTTTTCATCCATTCACACTACTCCAAACAAACCATTCCATCTGTGGGAGCTGACCAGCATTTACTTAAAGCGGTCCAAACAGTACCAGTGGGAATGTACTAACGGCATTTGCCTGTGACATAGAAAAATCAAAGTCAAAGGACATTTCAGCACACAGAAAAATCAATGTCAGTATATTTTCCAGCTTTTCTTGAACAGTTCTGCTTGAAAGTTTACATACCCTCCCATTAAAGCAGTGTTTCTCAACTCTGGTCTTCAGGATCCACTGCCTTCATATCTTCTAAAAAATTCAGCTAAGTTGAAATGAACTAAAGAATGATAAATGAAAATTTTATGTCGTGACATTGATTTTGTATTGTTGTTCAACAGAAATATTAAAAACAATTACAACCCCCCCCCCCCCCCCACAAAAAAAAAACAAGTATACAAGCACAATGGGGCTCCTGTGCTAAAATTTTGTTGAGCAACACTTTGAGACAGTCACTGCAATCATGTGTTTTCTGTAATGTTGAATGAGACTTCTACACCTGTTGACAGGTATTTTGGCCCACTGTTCATGAGCAAAGTGCTTCAATTAGTCTGGGACAGTTTTGTTTGTTTGTTTTTTTTAATGATTAAAAAAAAAACAACAGAAATTTAAAAATCGAAATATAATTTTACATTATAATTTAGTAAATTTTTTTTTATTATTACATTTTTCAGTTTTTTATTATTTGAATTAATACTGTGAATTTAGCCTTTTCTTTAATGGGAGGGTTTTTAAACTTTCAAGTACAGCTGTATTTGTTTTAAGGGTGGGTGGTTTCTGATTGGTCAGGAGGGTGTGAACCACAACTGCAAAATATTTAACCCTTTTTCAGGCTAATCTCAGTTACAAAAGAAAATATATTTGGTTCAGCTAAGTTCGGTCAGCTAGGATTAAAGCCAAATGTAGGAAGATGGATAGTGGACTCCAATTTGTACTTGTTTCATGCAGCTTTTGGCCTCAGGTGGAAGCTGAGTGCTGTTTACCTGACTAGCAAGGTGCACAGCTGCAGCCTCGGCTGCAAACCCCTCAACTGAAGTGTTTATCACTGATCCGCTCTCTTAAGCTTTGATTCATTCTGAGAAGAGACCACATAAAAACATGCTTATTGAATACAATTAAAAGATACAGACTGTGCTCATCTGAACAAATCAAAAGAAGAAAAGTGAACAGAAAAGTGAGAGAATAAATGCTCTTAATTATCACAGACAGCTGGAGATAAACATCTCTTTCTCTCTCTGTCTGTATATTCTCTGCTGCTGCTGCTTCCTCTGCCTGTGATTTTCAGCGTGGGTTTAGCCCCTCTCATTTCTAGCGGGGGCCTTTGAACAGGAGAGCATGGCATTGTGGAAGGAGGGTGGATGCTAAGCCCCATGCCCCCGTGTGTTTATCTGCCTCTCCCAGCTGGACTCCTCGGGAAACATGAGATAGAGAGGGAGGGGGTTAGAGGGAAAGAGGAGAAACGGTTACAGGGAAGAGGAGCACAGGAATGAAACCCGTCTGCAGTGTAAACAAAGCTATGAAATGTTTCAGTTTGCCTTCATCTCCGCTGACCTACATGGCTCTGAAAATTACAGTCACATCGTATAAAATCACATAATTTCAAAGCAGTTTAAGACTTTTTACGCTTAAAAGATGAAAAACGTGACTGCTGATTTTATCTACAGTCTTAAATGGTCAGATGTAGATAAGGATTCTGTCTAGTAATGTATAGCAGGATAAAAGGCTCCAATGAAGATATGAACAAGCACTGGGGAAGATCAGAGCCTGTATGAGGATTGTGAAACCGATCCACTGGCTTTAGGCTCGACCACCAATCACAACTACTGTCCAGCATGCATAGGCCCTGATTTACGAAGGGTTTGTGTGTATTAAAATTAGGGCTGGGCGATAAACCGGAAATTTACCGACACCGACATTTATAACGATAACCAACATAATTTTTTCCCATGTCGGTATTTTCGGTGCTGCGGCCCCTTAAAGAAAGCCGGCAGTGGAATTTTTGTTCTCTCAAACTTGCCGTAGTTTCTTGTAACATGATATTCCTGCACTGGAGCATTGTGTTTTCATCATCTTTTGCATGTTTTCTGTACATTTGTCTGTCAATGATCATTGACGTTTATTTGATGTCAGTGTATAAACATTTGAAGGAACATTGTTTGTGTTAAACGTTTTGACAACGGTAGTGATGCTAATTGTGTTAGCCTGTCTATGGGTTTTTTAATGTTAAGTTAGCAATTCATTCATTAACTTGTATATTTGTATGTTTGTATTTCAGTTTCACAGTACCTCTCATATGTCCAAAACATCTACTGGGTGTTTATTGAGGAACCTGTTAATCTATCTGCCAATCAAGAACTCGTGTGAAGTTCCAGTTAAGGCAGAATATCTGTTTTAATGAAATGAAAATAAAAGTAGTTTTTGTCTGTTTCAGCCGGTTTATAGGTAAGTTTATCATCCATTTATCGCTACCGAGGTGAACTGCTAAATATATATCGCGATATGTATTTTTGGCAATTATCGCCCAGCCCTAATTAAAATGATTGCAAACTTGACTGCACACACAAAAACCTGTAGTAGCTTATTTACAAACAGGGTGCAATGAGAATTGCGGCGGTTAAATGAGCAAAATGGTACACGCAATCCATCTAGCACGTCTGCCTTTGATGACTATGCATGCATGGGCGTTTCTGCCAGAACGGGCAAAGTATCGGGAGGAGAATATGCAAGTTTGTACACGCAATCTGATTTATCAAATGTGAAGCGTATTGCAGTGGCTGTTTTTGCACTGATATTTAGCATATCTGAAATGCAGGTACTATCTGGCATGGCTTTACGCACAAATGGCTGCAGCTTCTGGATGAGGGGCAACAACCCAGTGCCGCAGGACTGCAGACATGCAGCACTAGACACATTTACACGGAGACTTTTTCCCTTTCGGCCCTGAAATCATTCAGAAATAAGATTTCAGGGCCACTGTTTACATGGATACTAATTTATTCCAATCTGGTGTGTACATTGAAGCAGAATGATCCTGTCTTCATGTACAGAATGATGTTACATCACGTGAAGATCTAAAAACTGATCGTCATGGTTGGAGTGGTTTTTGCAGCACCTTGATACGCATGTGCTCCTCCTGCAAACAACATAAAGAAAAAGGCGTAGAGGCAGGGTTTGAATTAAAAACAAATTTTCTGCTGCTGTCCATGGAATTTTATTGTTTGCCGCCGTCTTCCAAAATAAGGAAACGCCACTTGCTGCACGTTTGTGGCAAATCAGAGCATGCGCTGTAAGAACGCAACCTCACAACTTTCCAATTCAACGTTTACATGAACACATGATTGTTTTGGAAAAAGTAATATTCTACCCCTGTAAAATTGAAAGAAAATCCTTTTAGTTTGGCACCTTTCATTTAGGAAGAGGTGTATACATGGGTCATTTTCATTCTGAGAGCTTTTAAACCGATTGCAATAGTTTTATTTGGTTCCATGTAAGCGTGGATATTGACTCAAAATCATTTCTTATGATTGGTGAGGGCTAGCATCCAGTTTTTAGCATTCAATTAAGAAACAATCAACACAGCAAACATCATGATTGAACATGGGTCTAATCTAGACTAACAAATCAGAATATTTTTGCAGCTACTGTAGTTTAATGGTAATTAAAGCTGATTTTATGCCTCTTACCCCCCCCCCCCCCCCCCCCCTTTTTTTTGAGTCCATGTCACGTTCTTAACTTGGTTCTGCTCAGTGTTCTCCTCCACTTCAGACCGTGGCTAAAGGTCTGGTTAATAGATGCTTCGCTATCTTCAAGTCTGCAGATGGATTCATTTGTTCCAACAGCAACTCCTTATCTATTGCTGCCTTCATGTAGTATCATATTTATGGTAAATACCAAAGTCAGATGTCAAAATTGCACTTGAACACCCATTTATGTCATAATTTCCACTGGAAAGCTGAAAATTTTTTGATGAAGCTGCAGAGATGAAACAAAGTTTGACCTTTCAACATCGCGAATGGGAAGCTTTGCATTATGTTTACAGTTTTCTGCTGCTGTTATTTGGTTAGTTTGTAGTCTGCATAATTCTGTGACATACAGAACTTTAATAACATCACCATTTAACCTTAGTTTTGTTTGTAAAAATATGGTTATTGTTGGTTTACCTCCACAGAGGAGACGCTAGCTAGCAGCTAGCTAGCTACAGTAGTCAGTCAAAAATAGCCTCCAGTGTTTAACTTCATTACGACAACAAATCACTAGAACACAATGCACTGGTACCGTACCGTACCGTCTTCTGCCGCCTTTCAAGTACCGGGTCGCGGGGGCAGCTGCCTAAGCAGGGAAGCCCGGACTTCCCTCACCCCGGCCACAGCCGCCAGCTCAATGGGGGGGTCCCGAGGCATTCCCAAGCCAGCCAGGAGACAAAGTCCCTCCAGCGTGTCCTGGGTCTCCCCCGGGGTCTCGTCCTGGTCGGACATGCCTGAAACACCTTACCAGGGAGGCGTCCAGGAGGCATCCTGACCAGATGCCCAAGCCACCTCATCTGGCTCCTCTCTATACGGAGGAGCAGCGGCTCAACTTTGAGTCCCTCCCGGATGACCGAGCTCCTCACCCTATCTCTAAGGGAGAGCCCGGCCACCCTGCAGAGGAAACTCATTTTAGCCGCTTGTACCCGCGATCTCGTTCTTTCGGTCATGACCCACAGCTCATGGCCATAGGTGAGGGTAGGAACGTAGATCGACCGGTTAATCTTCACCACGACGGACCGATGCACTGGTAATTTCCACTTAACAAGTGGAAAGGACCATATTTCCCATACCACATGAAGGCAGCATATCAACACATTCTCACTCCCAACTCAACTTCTGTTGACGCTTGGTCAGTCTCCCTCCGCGTCATCTGTCTACGTGCGGGGTATACCCATCTCGTACATATGTGACGCGGGTCTCTCATTGATTGTTATGGAAATCCCTAATCGGTGGTATATTGTCGACATGAGAGCATAAAAGAGGAACCTTTTCCGGTGATTTTGATCAGCATAAAATCTGCTGCGATCAATCCTTCAAAGTCATACGTACTATAGGGTCGTTTGTGCACATCTCTTTGTGCCTGTTACCATTTCTGTGAGCAATCTTAGTTGATCACCCGCAAATGACGAAGACATAGCCTGCGCAATCTATTTGCACCGCACGCTTATTAGTGCTCTTTATTTGAGATCTTTGTAAATCGGGGCCATAGTGTCCAGTCCATGGTAGAAATTAAAATGGGGAAAAAAACAAAGAAGATGCAGACTGACTAGCTTAGTAAAAAAAATTAATCTGTGGTTGTAAAATGAATTTGAAAAAATGAAAAAGATCAAGTAGCTTACTATCACAACAATTTGATTTAGGCAGAACCAGAAACAGAGGGAGAACCAGTTGAGGAGGTGTGGATTAATTTAAGCTGCAAATGAACTAAAAGATTCAGTAGCTTTACTGATGAGCTGCACTTGACATTTTCACCAACTTCCTCTCACACACCCACACCGTCCACCTGCTTTATTCAACATGACAGGCATTGATGCAGTGTCAAGTGGTCCCCCGAGGAGCAGAAAAACACCTCAGATGCTCACCCGTCTCCCTCTTGGGCTTACAGGGGAGAAAAATGTAGGGCACTCTTTATGAATCCAGAAAATGCAAAGGATGAAACAGAGAGTGTGACAGAGACTGAGACATATAGGAATGTCTATCATTCTGCTTATCAGCTAACATATTTTGGAATTAAGCAGATGAAAAACTACACCAAACAATCATGGATTTAGCATTTCCAGGAGAGAAAGTACACACACAAAAAAAAACAGTGGTAGGAAATAAATTAACAGTTTAAGTTTAGGCCCTGAGGACACGCTGGAGGAACTACGTCTCCCGGTTGGCCTGGGAACGCCTTGGGATCCCCCCCAGATGAGCTGGTGGCTACTGGTGGTGGTTCTTATCTACAATTTTGCATGAAGCGAGGAACCCTCTTATGGTCATAAGATGCATTTTTTATGCACATTTATATGTTTGATGTCTACATGTTATGCCAACAGAAAGTCCATTGTGCTTGTTACTTTTTTTATTGAAACTTGGTGAAAACATTTTAGTGTGTGTATAAGAACGTTGTGAACATTTTGAGCAGATTTTACCAATACCGCGATAATCTCAATAACCGTGATAATTTTGGTCACAATGACCATGACATGGAATTTTTATATTGTTACATGCCGAGCATGCAGCTTCCGGTTCCCAGTATTTCTCTCACCAATCAATCACTCTCATTGATCAGTCTCACCTATTACCTGTTAAATTGACTGTCAATCACTCTTACTGTGGTAGTAAAAGTGATTGACAAGCCAACAGACAAATGAAAAATGTAAGGAATACAGAGATGATTGACAGATGTTTTTCAGACCAATTTCACACCTGATATATAATATTCAAAGTTTTTTATTAATCATAGCGTATGGGGTAGTGAACCCAATTTCATTGAATACTGCAAAAATTGTTGAAAGAAACATTGTCTATAAGTATCTATGTGAATATTCAGTCCAAGCTCTTCATATGATTGACTTAGCCTACTACAAATCTACGTAGATTTGGTGGCACCAATCATAACAAGATGGCCACTTTGTTCGAGAGACACTCCAAGAATCCTAACCTTCCCACTCTCTCCGAGGAGGAACCGAACAACCTGCCGGAAGTCACTAAAAGAAGAAGACTTTCTCTGAGACAAACAGCCATCAGCCAACATAAGTTTTGCTCCAGAGTTCAGAAGTAAAGCTTCCCTTTTTTTAAAAAAAAAGTTGAAAAAATGTGGTTGCGCTCGGCGTTGGAGTTGTACCGAAAGCTGGTTTGACTTGAGAGAAGTGGTTAGATTTTGTCTTTAGGAACACAAAGAAAAAAAAAACTCAACTTTGTGTGTGAATTTCACTCTTGACAGCTCCATGAATATCGGGTAGAACCCAAGTGGCTTTACTCTGGGATTACTTCGGAAACCTGACACATTTCCCACAATAAAAATACCTCATGGCGAGTAAAACCATATCACAAGCTCAATGCTAATCGTTAGTCTATGGCTGGTTAGCTAACGATAAAGTTGTATTACTTACTTCGCAGGGGTTTCTGTGGTACTGCATGCACTTCAAACTTCATAACAGACTCTGGGTCGAGCCCATAACGGGGTGACCCATTTTATTTCGTTAATTGGAGTCCGATCATCCATTTAACAGTGTTTACGAACATCTATCCACCTGAGTTACGTTGCTGGTGGAATTCGTGACTGTTCCGGGGCGACGTCATGAACTGGTCATACCTGCACGTCAAGCGCTTCAGTGGTTGAGTGCAGTCAGCTGTTTTGCTTACATGTTGGAAATTAGACACATAAAAAAACTAACATGTAATACCAAATTAGTTTCTATAGTGGCGAGGGAACATATTTAGCAAGAGCTGAAAAGGTGAGCAACCATTAGAGACAGGAACAGAGTATGCAAGAGCAACAACAAATCCAGTGGAAAGAATTTGGAGGCATCCAAGAAAAATTCCTGATGCTTTGTACCTAAACTTAAACTCAGTCCCGCATGAATTACATGCAGGGACATGGAGGAAATGCTTCAGCCCTGTGCAAGGATGCTACAGTGTAACACAACTTGAAGCATATTTGTTTCATCAAAGCAATGTTCAGGCTTCTTTTAAAAAAGAAGTGAGGAGGGAACATCAGAGTGGTCAAGAGGATGTTTTGATGGCGTGATCTGGTCTACACAACAAAATGAAAAGTAAAAGAATGAAAAGAAAAAAAATCAAATTTTTTCTGACTTCCGAACTGAAGTATAAAAAATTCTGTTGCTCAAAAACTGAAATGCAGATATAGAGAACCATGGTGGTTTTGCCATGTAACTTTTGACCCAAACATTAGCCTAATGCGAGTAATAATAGATTATTTCTTGGATCAATACGCAGCACTTGTCACATGTTATTGCTCCAAGGGGAATCCGTCTAATCACAGTCTAATAATGAAAACAGTCTAACTGTTTTCATTTGCTTTCTTTCACAAGTCTGTAAGTTTCCTTTAAATGAAGATCCAACACCACACAGAGCCAATGATGTTCCGTCAATGCCACCAAATGTAAAATCATCATGCCATGTGTTTTCATTCTTGCATGTACATACATTATTTCTAATTATTTTGATTTCCATGTTTCTATCTGCATGGCTGCATGTGTGACTGAATTAGAATAACTGTGCTGCATGAGCGTGTTGCAGTGTTTAAAAGCCTCGATGTGAGCGTGCAACATGAATATATGTGAACAGAGAATAAAAATATCTCACTTGCTCCATTCAGGCAGAAGCATTAGGCAGGGTCAGCATACACACACACACACACACACACACCCAATACGCATGCACAAAAACACACACACAGTCTCACTCGCTCTCAGTGCAGCAACTCGCCAATGTGTAAACATGAGCAATTTTACGCCAGCTAGTTGGCTACAAAACAAAATGACAAACACCGACCAGACAAAAGGAAGCACAGTGGGCCAAAGAGACAGATGCACATTTCAGCTTAGCTTTTGCAAAATGATGAAGATGGGACGGTGATGATGAGTATGGTTAACAAAAGTAGCAATTGCTCTTTCATTCACTTAAATCTCCTGCAATGAACGTTTGACTTTTAGATGTTCAACTAACTTGAACTGCATTAATCTGGTATGACATTCATACAACACATAAGAGGAAAGCTTTTTCCTTCACAAGGTTTTACTCTGATACTAATCTTGGCTGCTAACATGAGCAAGACATGCACTTACTTCATTGACTATATCATCACACAAGGAAATTAAGAGTACATGTCATCAGTGGAAAACTGTCTGTTCTCTGAGAAACAGCAGATGCAACAAAATCAGTAGCTTTTCATGCTGTTTGGCATGGAGTGCTGCAAAGTGAGCACGTTGTGCCAAGCATTCATCTCTCCTTCCATCTCCTTTTTACCCAGCTGTAAGCTCGACCGACGAGAAGTAAATTTCCATTCAGTTTTATAACAGTGCCCTTCCTCTGTCCCGTTCATGTCACTAAGGGGTCTTTGTGGATTCTTGGTCTGGTAACATAGCTAGAACCTGGCACCTCTGTTTTTAGGGACAGTCGCTGCCCTTATGAAGCTGAGTACACAGCAATTAACCCATTGTGGTGGGAGGAAGATATAAAAGCAGGAAGGTTAATTTAAGGATAAAAGTCAAAACCAGTGACACTAACCAGTTTGTAGAAACCTTGTCAAATCATAGCAGCATAAAAATAATAATAATAATGATAACAATAATAATAATGATAATTAGGGATGCACAACATAATCGGTCCCATATCGACCTTACAACTGGGTATTGGAGATCGGCCACCCCCACCGATATTTAACCGATCAGGCCGCTGTTTCTAAAGTCTAAAAAAACAAAAACTTACTTTTATTATTCAGAACTTCTTTTTTTACAGACTTTAAAACTTCTAAAGACAGTATCTTTTAGGATGTTCTGTGTGAGTTTATAAACAGTCATTTGTGTAAATAACCAAACATCCTCTGTTTTGGGGTATCGTTTTTTGTTTTTTTTTCCTCAGGGAGAAGAAAATCCAAGTAGTTCTAGGATATAATGTACATATTCTATTAGTTTAGTTTGAACAATATATAATAATAATAATAATGATATCGGTTATCGGCCACATGAGTTTTAAAATATCGGCATAGGCACAGATATCGGTCAAAATTTCAATATTGTGCATCCCTAATAATGATGATAACTTTATTGACCCCATTTGGGAACTTCAGCTCTGCATCTGACCCATTATGGTGTTCTAGGGAACAGTTGGTGGTGATTAAGAACCTTGTACAAAGGTCCACACCCTTTAGTGTTAATTAATGTCAATTAATGGCATTCATGTACATGTAAGCTTGTGGGGGGGCTAGTGATGCATTCACACCACGATAATCTGGGGGACTCGGTTCCATAAGGTAGGGAATTCCCAAACATTCTGCACCTTAGTTTCTTTGATTTGCCTTCACACTGCACTTTGTTCAAGCGGGCCAAACCACCTGGACAACATCATACAGTTGCAGAAGAAGAAGTAAATCTGGCTCATTGATTGGTGAGGACAGAAAAAAACTTTTTCACTGCAAGTAAACAATGGAGCAACCTTAAATTTTTGCAGTCTTGAGGTTTCTGATTTATTTTAATCCCTAAAAGAGCATTAAACTCATCCAGAACGCTGGTTTTTTATTCAGGACTGAAACATCTGGACACATCACCCCAGTTTTAAAACATTTATCCTGGTCTCCAGTCAGCCACAGAAAAGATTTTAAAATCCTACAGATCAGCCTGCAAGTCCCAGAACGATTCAGGCCCAGAAAATATGTGTGATATGTTCGGAGACTATAAACTGAGCAGCTCTTTGATCCGAGGACTCAGGTCAGCTAGTCTGGGCCAAAGTCCTAACATGGAGAAGCAGCATTTATAACAACAACAACAATAACAACAACAATAATAATAACAATAATAATACATTTTATTTGTGATAAGTTACAAGAACAGCAAGGGAATAATAAAAAAAAAGATCATCCGGAGAAGCAGAGTATGAAAGATGGGTGTTGAGTTTGGATCTGAAGAAAGGCAGACGGGGGGAGCATTACGGCAGTGAGACAGATTGAGGAAGAGGATCTAAGAGTGTGAAGATGATAAGTGTGATGTAAGGAGATGCAAGAAGGAGCGAGATTATGGATGGTCTTATAGGTATGCTGTTATGGTGTAAACTATTGGAACAAGCTACCAGTGGAAACAAACCTTTCATCAAATGTAGACACTTTTAAATCCAGGTTATAAACATTTACTTTTCTCATCCACCTATGCATGAAATTTGCACGGTATCTTGTGGCTTATCTAGACTCTTGCTGCTTTTTAACTGTTTTAATTGAATTATTTTACATGATTTCATTCTCTAAATTCTTTTATGTACTTTTTGATCCTTCCCCTGCACCCTGCTGTTAATGTTTTCTGTAAAACACTTTGAATTGTCTTGTACATGAAATGTTCAATACAAACAAACTTGCCTTCCCTTTAATCTTACAGGGTTATAGCAATTTTCATTTCTTGTTCTGTATGCACCTGCTTACATTGACCTCTATTGTGTCTGAACATCTGCGCTCTTTCTGGAATTATTTGTGCAGTGTGTCCTGTTTGATCAGACATGTCCAACTAAAGGGAAAGACAAGTTAACATTTCCCTTCTATAACTAAAATGGTGGAGCGTCATCTTAGGGCTGATTGGGAGACAGAGGTCCAGGTCAGACCTGATGTGTCAGAACAAGTTACATACAACCCTAGAGCTCATCTCTTAATAAAACCTACAACTCCAATGAGCTTATTTCAAAATTACAAAAAACTAATCAGACCAGGTTCAACACATGTAAACAGAACCAATAATCTTTTATAATATGTTGAAGGGAAAGACTGGCCTAATATCATGAAGCATATACAGTAAAGTTTACAAAATTTAATATATATTATTAATTATTAACATCTCCTTAGCTAGGCTATCATGAATTGGCTCAAACTGATTTGTCTGTAAAGTGCCCTGAAATGAGATTGTTGCAAATTGGCATGACACAAATAAAGCTTGATTGAATTAAATTGCATCTTAAAAGTGTAAAGGTGAAAGTGATGGCTAAAAATAGAGTCTGAACTCAGGATAAATACTACATTTAGTGTGTTAAGCTGCGCAGTGAATTTCTCCATTCCAGGTATCAGAACAGAGTAAATCAACAGACTTACATTGCAATCTTTTTTTATTCACTGAAAAGCTTGCAGTATGTCATGAAAGAGCGCGGTGCCGCAGCAATAGTATTGAGCTAAAGTAAAGGACACAAAATAGAATACAGCAAAGAAATTAGACCATTTCAGTGGTGTTATTTTAGAAAATATAGATTAATTCAAACGTACCTGGGCTTTAGGATTAACATAATATGACTTAAGAAAAAAGAAAATCTGAAGTTTCATAACAGCAGCTGAAGAGCATCCAGACACTACTTCCATGAATTGCTGGAAATATTCACCTGAAAAAGGTGAATTGCTTCTGTAACTAGTGCAAACTTTTATTTACGAAATCTAAAAGTATTCTTAGAAAACAAATGAATGGATGATGAATAGAAGCCATCTGTGCTCTATTTCATGAGCCCCAAAACACCTGCATACAAAGGAGTTTAGTTTAAAGGTTGAGGATCCTGGAAAAATGGCTAGGCTAGATTTTGAAAATATACAATTGAAATGTCCAAACCTCTTTCTTCAAACACATTTTTTGGCACAATACCTGGTGTTGTGCCAAAAAACGCGCTTGGGAGCTGAGTTCTGTTGTCTGCTCCGCGGCAGGTTTTTTATATCTAAACCACATCCACGCGACAGACGTTGACCCTCTTATAGGTACAAGCTCTTCAGTTTGGGACGGTCATCACCCTTTTGACAATTAATTACCCTGAAATGTGTCCGCCACCATCTTCCTCCGTGTTTGTGTATTGCAGTGTGCATGGACACATGGTGCATTTTAACGTAAAATGCAGTGATAAAGCGCCTAACTGAGGCGTAAATGATAATGGCAGAAGCAACGTGACCAACACGTCTTGCTTGGAAAAAGTGTAAATATTTGAATAATTGTCATTTTGTCAACTGAAATTTGACACACAAGTTAGCGCCGTGGTAAGAACCAGTTTTTTTCAGCTTCGCCTCTTGGCCAAAGTGAAGCCTTTTCTCAGTCGGCAAGACCTAGAGAAGGCAATTCATGCATTTATTAGTTCAAGACTGGACTACTGCAATGCCCTCTATGTCGGCCTAAACCAGTCTTTGATTTCACGTCTTCAACTCGTTCAGAATGCTGCAGCCCGATTTTTAACAGGCACGTCTAGACGTGAACACATCACCCCCGTGCTTTCGTCGCTTCACTGGCTTCCCGTTCGTTTCAGAGTCGATTTTAAACTTTTGTTGTTTGTTTTTAACGCTATTCATGGCCAGGCGCCCTCCTATTTATCAGATATTTTAACTATCCGTGATCACGGCAGGGCCCTGCGTTCTTCGGGTCAGCTTTTGCTTGAGGTCCCAAGGTCGAGACACAAGCAGTGGGGTGACCGTTCTTTTGCTGTTGCTGCTCCTCGGTTGTGGAACAAACTGCCCCTGGACATTCGCATCACCACTGATCTCGGCCTTTTTAAATCAAAGCTAAAGACCCACCTTTTTAGATTAGCCTTTAGCTCCATCTAGGTTAGTTTTTTAGGTAAGGTTTTTATTTATTTATTTATCCATCTATTTTTATCTTATTTTATGCGTTTCCTACAGGCTCTTAATACCCTGCGGCGCTATGGCACTTCCCAGTTACTTCTTATTCCTTTCTTATCCTGTTTTATTGATTTTTCTGTTTTATGTATCGATGTACTTTTATGGCTTAATTGTGAAGCACTTTGAGTACCATTCTGGTTATTGTAAAGGGCTATACAAATAAAAGTTGATTGATTGATTGATTGATTGATTGATTTTAGTGAAAGCATTGCCGATTTTAATATGTAAAGCACTTTGTACTACTTGTGCATGAAAAGTGCTTCATAAATAAATGTAATTTAATTTAATAAAATATCTGCAGAGGACCAGTCTGTGCACTCCTTCTAAACTTGGCAAAGACTAAAAGTTGTGTAGTGTGTCCCTAACTTTACTTTATTGCCTTTACAAGTGTCTCAAGCCTCTGAGAGCGCGTGATTCCTGCATGAAGAGGGGCATGCACAGGGAGTGAAGGGACAAATGGCAGTAAAGGTTGATGGCCATATCACCATTCAATTGTTTAGAACGGGTCAGTTAAAATGTTTTCAATGGTGTTTTTCTCAGTCCTGTCTGTTCCACAGGTGAACAAAGTTATTTTTGTGTTGAAGAATTTAGTTAATGGGCTGCAATCAAGGTGTGAAGAGGATTTTAAGCAATATAGTAAAAATGCTCCTGGAAAACATCCCCAATTTCAAATGGAAACCACAAACCATCTCTTTTTCCCTTTTCCTTTTTTTTTTCTCTACAGTCTTGTGTCGCTTTGTAAAAAGGAGGTGGGCTATTTTTGTGGTGAAAAACAGATCTCTGACCTGGCAAGTCTCTTGTGATATCTGTCAACAGCTGTCGCCAATCTCTCAGCATCTCCCTTTCACCTTTTCCTTTTGTTCTGTGGCTAATGCGCTTCTGCGCCTGTACAAATGTTTATCCACAGCATTGTGCAACAATCTGTCAAAACCTAAGCTGACAGAGTACCAAAGTGATAGGTCAATGAAGAAATGACACAAAATGACGCATCTAAAAAAGACAGAGAGAGAGAGAAAGACAAAAATAGAGGGATGGACAGAAAGATGCAAGTGATGCATCAAATCTAATTTTTGCCGCTGTATTCAAAATCTGCAATGTTCTACTTAGCTTTCAATTATCTGTATAACAGAGTAATGTTCTGGCTATCGCAGTACTGCAAAGAACTGAAGACAGAACTGTATAAAAAGGTTAAATAAATTTTAAAAAGTAGGTATTTGTGGGAAATTATGTGGAAAAACCCCATTAATTTCCAAGCTAATGACAACAGAAACAGATTTCAATAACATGTTACTTTTAATGTCATTTTGTTGTGGAAATATAATGTATGTAATTCAATGCAATTATTCCATTAAAAAAGAGCTAAAACCCACAAATGTCATAATGCATTTAAAAATATTAGTAGGCCAAAAAGTCACTTGCAGCTCGAGCCACAGGTTGCAGCCCCCGTTTCAGACAATTCACACAGCACTTGAGGACCAGGATTGGGAAACACTGGTCTATCTGGTGTGAATGCAAACACACATTTCTCAGCCCGAGGAAAACAACACTGGTGTACAGTAAGGTTCTGAAGATGATGTCACAGGGTCAGATATGAGTTTTGGCTGGGAGGGGGCCATTACTCATAAATTACACTCATGATTGAGGCTTTGGCTCATGTTGATGAGTCACAAAGACCCATACTGTACTTGTAGTACTTGTACTTGTGTTGCCCTGTGCGACACGGTTCAACAGCCCGGCAACGCTTATAATTTGCATCATGTGCTCAAGCAACTGTACAGTTTTCCCCTCCTTTTCCTTCTTTCCATCTTGTCCTCAAACGCGCATGCATAAGCATGATGACAAAAACAGTGAGGAGTTTGGGCACATCTCAAAGGACAGCTTCTGCATGAGTTGATCAACGGTGGAGAGGAGGGGACCTTACAGCTGTTTGGAGTAGAATATGCCAGCCACTGACAGTTTGCCAAACAGGCCAAGAGCCTACACACACACAAACACACACACACACACACACACATGCTTGTTTTTCTAGATTTGTCAGGGTCTACCACTGACATAATGATTCCCTGACCTTGCACTTTCCCTTCACAGCTTTATTCCTAAACCTAACCTACCTAATTTTTAAACAGGTTTTGGCCCTGAAACAGCCTTTTCAATGTGTGCTGAGCATTTTAATTCTTGCAAAGCTGCCAGACCTCACAACTATAATTGTTTATTTGTTTTGGGGTTTGTAAATATAGTAAAACAACACCACACATGCACAATATCCTGCTGGCAAAAGTGAATATGAATATGCTTTTCTCTTGTTGAGATCCAGCACTGATTAATAATCGAGGAAATCCAGTTCCACATCTTGACTAAGGTTAACGTAACCTTTAAACAACTTTCTGCTTGTCTACACCACTAATCAGCCATATAGGCAAGGGTTCATCCTCTGCAAAGTAAATGTTGCAGCTGAAACAAAAGTCTTCAGTGCCTGGAGGAATGTAAACAAAGCAAGCATGTGTCATTTTGCTGGTGGCTTACTGTGGGGAAGAAATTCATCGCAGGGCATCAGATCGTGACATGATTATCATTAATATAGTACTGTAGCTGCCATGATTTACATTGTTTTACAGATGCTTCCATTAGGGTCATGTAAGAGGAATGGGGACAACCAGTTTGGCTGAGAATCACATACCTTGCAAGCCTGATGAAATTCATGAGAATATTACAAGAGAATCGGTCCTTCCAGGCTCCAAACCATCTGTTTGAGGGTCATAGCTATGGCAACAGTCAACAATGGCTGTCTTTATGACCGGCCCCTTTAAAGCGCTTTGTTGATCTGACTGTTTAAGATTTGCACATAAGAGTGAAAGATTGCTTTCTCATCCAATCACCTGCTGTGATTTTTGAGACAGTAACCCAAACATGCATCTCCTCCTTTCCTTCAAGTGCATTCATGTGGTGCATCAGATCAAAAAACCTGGAAATATTATTAGAAACATTTTTGTTAGAATCTTATCCACTTTACTGAATAAATTGTACAGTAAATCAGTTCTGCCGAGTTTTATTGCCTTTTATCCCATCCTACTGAAACAGCAGATCCTAATTGAATAACACCCATATTACTACTTTAAAAAGCACACAGCAATGGTAAATAGTCTACATTTATATGGCGCATTGCTCATCTTACTGATCACTTAAATAATCTTTGCACTACAAGTCACACTCACCCATTCAAACACACACAAACACTCACATAGCCTTTTTGGTCTATAGCAGGTAGGGATGCGCCAAAATGAAAATTCTTGACCGAAACCAAAAACAAAAAATGAGCAAACCAAGGCCGAGCACCGAAACACCAAAAGAAATGATCATACCAAATATTAGAACCATACCATTTTTGGCTACGATGTGTATTAACCTCACTAAAATCAAGGCATTGCAATAAATGAAATACAAAAGTATCGAAATATTTAATTACCGCTGACATTACAGCAATGCACAATATAAATTAAAAATCAAAATAAAATATTCAGTTTGACCCCACTCGTGTACATTACATAATGCCTTTTAAATTTTTCTCTGTAGGACTACTACAAATAATGATAATATACAGACTTGTAACTGACTGGCCGCTGAAAGACTGAAATTAAATATGTTTTCACATAAAAACACAAAGTGCATCAGTCACGTGCTGGTTGCGCTGTTTGCCGTGTCATCACAAGTTTTGGCCGCGTTGTTTCTGTGATTTATGTCTTTCTGACAAAAACCTAAAATGCACTTTTGAGTCATTTTCGGACAAAAACGTACGGTGGCCAAATTTTCAGCGCATCCCTAATAGCAGGTCTTGCACTTCCGAGGGCTGCAACCCTGCAGGTTTTCGACCCATCCTTGCTCTGATACAGCTGACTCATATTAAATGGATCCAACTGCCAATGAAATTGTGCACAATAACTTGTTAATTTCAGTCAGCTGTGTTGGAGCAGGGGTACGTTGAAAACCTGAATGACTGCGGCCCTGAGGTTTGTTTTTTCGAGTGAATCACCTCTTTGCTGGGCTAGAGCAAAGAACCATTTATATTAGGGGCTAAGAGGGGGGTTATGTAGACCAGCAGCAGCTAAACATTAACACTGCAGTGTTTGAAATCCACTGCAATAAGAAAATGCAGAGAACCAATACATGTGTAGATATGATGTGGTATAGTAAAGGAAGCACATGAGCTCAGTGTTGCACTGGTTTTCAGTGCTGGAGCCACAGTTCTGGTCATAGAAACACAAAAAACTGGTTCTAAGCTCTGAACAAGCCATCACATGATTTTTGCCATCCTCTAGAGTCTGATAAGGAGCAGCTGGAAGTTACTTGTTGGGAAATGGTGAGAGCCGGTCCATGCTGGCTTCTCACACTGTAATTGTACATGTTCCAACTGGGTCATCAAATTAACGATGACCAGAAATCACACTGTAGCTAATGTTGGCTTTAATGAGAACAAATAGCATACTGCAGTAGCATTTAAACATTACAACTCTAGATATAGAAGAGATCAATATATCTGCCGGCTGATATTTGCGTTTTTTTTTTTTGCTGGTATCAGCATTGGGCGATACGTCGAATGTGTTGGCCGATACCCCCACTTGGCATAATTTGACTTTTTAATATACATTTATTACAAGTCTAATGTTTAAATTTAATATTTTTTTACAACTGCACTTTTTTATATCTATTTGAAGTGCTTTTTCATTTTTTACATTAAAAGAAAACTGCTTTTCATTGTATCCTTCATTATATTAATTTGAGAGTCAAATGCAGTATCGGCCCCAAATATCGACCCCAAATATCGCCGGGTTGTATAGGCCAGAATCACAGTTACACAGAGATTCCTTCCCTTTCTGGTCCTAGAGAGAGCCAAAAGAAAAAAAAGCTGTACAGCTGCAGAATTAATCAGAATACTTTAGTCTTCATTTGAATTGTCTGCAAGTATTTGAGCCTTCAGGCCAGCAGAGACACTGGGATAGTGTCCCTCTCCTTTCAAGACAGAGGGAAACACAAAGAGGCAGCAAGGAAAAGGTCACTTTTATCATGTAGGAAATGTGAGGAAGCAAGATGGTGTTTTCAGAGAGTGATGCTCACATTATCACACATGCTTCCTTCCCACACAAAGCCCAGCAAGAAGATACACATCAGAAGCTATGATAGCGTTATCCTCTTCATGCAGATGGTGCTTTGGACCAGCTGCTTGTTCTTTGGCCCTTGCTCACAAACATCTTGGTGAATTTGAACAAACAGTTGAGACAAAATTCACCTTAATGATAAACATGCACGTTGCCTCTTTTAAAATGTGTTTGGTGCAAAATTGATCCATTCACTCCTTTGGAAAACCTTTACTTTTAGCCATTTAATGTTATGGTGTGTAAACTAGAACTCTCTTCACATTTGTGAAATTGGGGAAGACTCACACACACAAGCACAAAGACACACACCATCCGAGCAAAAGCTGAATACCCTTATGGCTACAGTAATTTCTCTAAACTCACATCAAAGAAATTCACTTATCTTTTTTGGCTCCAGGCTTCTCTGCACTGTATTATAAACACAAGAGTCCACAACCCACACCCAGACAGAAAAGGCTAGTAAAAGCTTTGATTCAGTCACAGCAAGGACACCCAGTTCTTACTGGTGATTCCTGTTATATCAATTCACTAAAATGGGGGCATTTTTGGTTTTTGCACAGGGTTGGCACACGTAGTCATAATTGAAAAAGCTACAGTAGGCATACATAACAGCTTCCACTGGCACCTAGTTCTCACGGAGCAGGAAATCCTTACATAAACTTAAGCCATTTAGTCACGGCGAAACGGATCACAGCCAAGATGATCGCGAGTAAGGTGTGGAAGAAGCACAAACACCTCTGCTCAGAAAATAAAAAAGCCAAAACATGCAGCAAAGTTTTACCACACAAATACGAGAATTTGAACAAAAGCAAGTGTTTACCAAATGTAAAAAAAAACAAAGAAAAACAAAAAACGCCAGCTTAATGATGCCGTGCAGAATGATTTGACTTATTAGGCTACATCATTATAATTGCAATTAAGTTATTGCATAAGAAATGTTTAGTTTCAAACTCACCCATTCCAAAACACGGATAAATCCCAGAGGTAATTTGAGTACCTGAAACGTCCCCACAGACGCAAGCTGCAAAATCACAAAGGAGGACTTATAAAAACTGACAAATGTCAAGCCCCAATTAACGATACGTTGGTTAATTGAACGGTATTTAGCTGCGGGTCATTTCTGAGGCAAAAAGTCTTTTTTATTGGCTATTTCGCTCACCTGGTTGGCGGTGTCCATGTCAGCGGCAGGATGCTCTGTCTTACTTGTATGAATGGATGAGAACAACCTGAAACAGTAAGCCAAGAGAGGCGACTGATGTGTCTGTCGCGCGTAAACACTCAAGGGGGGTCTGATTCCGACCACGACCGGAAAAGCCCGAGCAACCGTCACTTATCTCCCCCTTCACTGTTGAGGAGTGTAGTAGTTTGCCATGGAGACAGCCGCGGATTGGCCCCCTCAAAGACTCAAAGAGGAGAACCATCTTTTTTTCTTTCTTTTTATTCATCAGAGGAAATCTTTGATATTTTATGGAATTGGTGGCAGTTTCCACCCCCATTAAAGATCCGCGCAGGGTCGGGTCCTGAATGGGAGTGTTCCCTGAGCCAAATCACAAGTTTTATCAGAGTTTCTCCAGCATTCTTTGTTTGGTTATGGAAATTTCCTAACTTTTATATCCATAATATGACATGTAGCCTAAGTTCTGACAAATATCACCCAAGTAGGCAGCTGGTGAGATTTTATTGTGTAAAAGCTGCATTATCAAGACCGTGGTGGTGCTGAGGTGGCAAAATGTAATGGTTTAATTGCTGCATTTACTTGCACTTGAGCATATCAGGTCAGTTTTCAGTAAATATTTGTATTTGCTTTTGTGTTAAGTGTTCCAACATATGGCTTTGATAAATGACAAAAATGTGTATTTCTTTTATAGAACTTGTATTTCAGTTCTATATTGGCTGAGAATTTCTCTAATTAAAAAGATGTAACCTATTATAAATGGCCTTGAAATAATTTAAAACCTTTGTGGGGGTTGAAATCATCATGTTATGAAACCTACACAGTCAAAATAGTCTAAGTTCAAGTTTGTTTATAAAGCATATTTACAACAAACAAGGTTGCCCAAAGTGCTAAACAAGAACAGAGAAAAAGAACAGTAAAAATTAAAAACAGCAAAAAATAAATTGCATTAAATCTTGATTAGATTGAATAAATATTAATAAAAAAAAAATAGTGTCAATCTCAGCTATGTTTAAAAGCCAATGAAAAGAATTGGGTCATGAGCATGGAGCTCTAATGTGGAGAGCAAGCAGCAACCTCGGGTGGACAACTATGAAGCTACCAGGAAGAAGGAAATATTTGTAGTTCTCTCTTCATCCACTAGGGGCTGGCTGCAAAACAAATCCCCATAGACTCCCATGTTAAAAAGGCCAACTTCACAGCAGAGATAACCCAACCAGCTTCTAGCTCTTCAGAAACCAATGGGTCACGTGACTGGAAGGTTCATCACTTTTTTACAGTCTCTGGTGGAGAGGCATAAAAAAGTGAATATTTTTCAGTAAATGTGTTAAAATCAATTGGAATGATAAAGCAGTAGCATTAACATATTGTTTCTTATTATCATATTTATGTGTTTTCACATACCTGCATTTACCATTTTCTACATTTCTGCTTGGGTGAACAAATAAGGCTAAATGTGTTTATTGCTGAGCTTCAACGATGCTGGCAGCAGGTAAATCCTTCCACTATGGCTTGAGCTTTGCAAACAGTGTCCTCCTGCTTTGAGCTAAACTAGGCCAACAGGCTTGTCACTTTCCATGGTTAGCATGCATTGAAGTGGATTAAATCTTCTCATCTAATTCTTAACAAGAAATATGCCCTAACAGTGGAAAAAGGGGACTTATAGCTGCATCCTCTGAGAATGACAGGCTAGTTTGCTCCTGCCTAAATTTTGGTAAAATTGTTCAGAAGCAGTGGACCAACGTGATGAAATCACATTACATGCCCAATGGAAATGTGACTCACTGTTTGGGGACTAACATTGTACGATCTGTGACAACCAGGAACAAACCAGGGCATCATTCAAGCATGCTCTTTTTCACATGCACACACACACACACACATACAGGTCATTTTGTGTGATGATCCTGGGCTGTCTGAATGCCATTTGTATCCAGGTCCACGGGGAGTTGGAGCAGTTTGCCATCTAATGAGTTTGCCAAAGCAAAGAGAGAGGAAGCCTGAATCTCACTGCAGGCAAGATGATAGAGCGAAGAGGGTTTCCCCGAGTCTGCTCCACTGGTGACAGTTCCTTTAAAGCCAAGTGCAAACTGCTCTGACAGCGTGGCTAATTTTTCAACATCTCTGCTATCTCTCTCACTCACACACACACACACACACACACGCTCACTCTGCCTTAAGGGCTCTGTCCTCCCGATTAGGGAACCGTTGCATCTGATTGGTTAACATTTCCTCCACTGGAAATCAAAATGATCTGAACAAGAGGAATGAAGTCTCTCATGTGTACTTCATCGTTTTAGTTTGGATCTTTTTCATATAATGAGCTGAGCTTTGGCCACAGGCTTTCATAGAAACTTGCCATGTGATTTGACGGCACAGTTGGAAAACATAAAGATGTAATTTGGATAGACAATAAAACAAAAGCAACATCAAACTTCTGCCGTGAAGATATGTGGTTGCTCTGAGACGGTTTACTTGTATGATCCATAACACATCTAAAATCAAGCCTGGGAGCTTGAGGGTCCTGCACGGTGTCTTAGCTGTTTGTGTTCTTCTGGGCAGAAACGCCAGATGCTTCTCCAGGTATCTGGTGGAGTTACTCGGGGTTCACTGGCCCCACTGTTCTGACCACCAGAACTAATGTACCCCTCACCTTCCAGGCTGTCTCCAGCTCTTCCTTGAGCTTCCTTATATTGCCATACTTCTTCCAGTTTATGCTTGGTTCAAGGTGGCCAGGATTTTCATAACTTTGGTTGCTTTTAAATTGTGTTGTATATTGTGCACAATGACAATAAAGCACTCTAATTTAGAAAATTCCTTCCTGTTTACATACAAGAGTCAGTTACATTCACAGTGATGTTGATGGGTTTTCAATGTAGAGGGACCCACAGGGGATGATTTGAGTGGGTCCCTGGGAAATTCAATGCGTCCCCATTTATAAAAAAAAGTTATTTCCATCTATTTCTTATATTCTTCTATTTTTTCAGTTGTTTAAAGCAGGGGTCTCCTACAAATCACTCATGAGCTACCGGTAGCTCGCAAGGCACTTTCTAGTGGCCATCCAACAATGATGATAATACAACACAAATTCAATTTGTCACTTGGGAACAAAACAGTTGAAAAAAAGTAATTAAATCAAAATTACAAATGCCCCCTTTTGAGATTAATATGTTAGTCAGCTGCCAATCAAACATTTGCACTATTTTGCTACAGCCTATGCCACTTGAATGGGACGAGGAGAGTACACAGGTGGACCAGGTCAGGTAAATGTTGCCTTAAAATGAGAAGCGCTGTGGTGCATTGACTTGATAAAAGTAGCTCACAGAAGACAAAAGGTGGAGACTCCAAATTTAACTCCGTTGATATGACATGGTTATGATTAATGGGCATATGTATGTATATATATGAAATTAAACTGTCAGTGGCATGAGATATAAGATCCAAACATCTCTAGGATACTGAATATTTCAAAAAACATATTTTCAGTTTGCCAATATTGCAAAACTCTCTTGTTTATTTCCATAGGTTTATTTCTGGTATGTATGCATCTCCAGGTTCTGGTACTTTAATATAAGGGTTAATTTTACCTTCCAGTCTTCCTTTCAGTGAGAAACGCTACAGTGGGCCAAAGGTTTATTTCAAGAAATGTATAATTATTCCTTCCAGGTCCATTTCTGATTTGCTGCTTCAGCCTGTCTGCTATGTTATTGGCTTCTTGAAGTTCTGTGGTTAACGCACACAGTGAAGAGCTGCTGCCATGTCTTTCAACATGCTAGAGCATATGAATCTACAAATAGGCACCATGTACCAGGGGGGATCTCAGATGTAGCCAATCATCTCTCAATTTTCTCACCGCGTGGTGTTTGGAATAGAATTACAGATATAACCAGTATCAGGAATGCAGACAACCAGCAAAAACTGTAGCTGCACAGCCAACTCTCAGGCTCGTCCTGAGCTTCACTGTAACAGCTTGATTTCCTTCCTTGCTTGAGGGGGAATAACTTGTCATCCACACTGACAGGTGTCGAAACGCATCTCAAGAAATTGAAAGTACACTGCAGACTGGGTCAGAAAACACACCTGGGTACAGTAGCTACAGGCCAGCGTGTGTGTTTTTGTGTGTGTGTAGGAAAGAGCAAGATAGCAAGGAAGTAGAATAGCACATAAAAAGCAAAAGGAAAGATGCAGGGCATTCCTATCCTGTGTATATACAGTATGTAGGCTGGTACTGCCAACCAACTCTACATATAGGATGCTATAAGACATTTTAGCATGTGAATCAAACCATAATTCTAAATTAACCACCTGAATGGACCTATGCAAAAATAGCACCTTTCTACTTACTGTATTGCATAAATTACATCCTCAGAGAAAACCTGAATGGTTTCAGCTAAGCAGGTGCTGTCTGAGAGGATGAGAAAAGCGGTAAGAAACACAGCAGAAAGATGACAGCAGAGCAAGAGAGGGAACAATTGCCATTCTTTTCCTCTGCTTAAGCCTCTTTCATATTGTGACACAGAGGAATTATAGCACAGAGACTGGGTCAGCCACTTATCCATCTCATCCAACACAGCAACAAGCCGCAGCTCCACAGCAATTACCGCTCAAATGGAGCCGCTGCCAGAACGTGTCTTCATCTAATGGAGCTGATGCAGTCTCAAGTGTGATGATAATACTACTGCTAGTACTAATAACACCACTGTTGCATTATTTGATAAATACATTTTTTTTAAAAATCTATGATTATTGAATGGTACAAAAGTGGTTTGATTTTGCAAGTTATGGGAGCTGCAAGAGACTGAGGACAATTTTGAAACAACTAAATCTTTCATAGATAACCATTGCACATTTCGGTGCAAAAATATCAGCTATTGCCTGTCTGCTTTTTCTCCTGCTGCAAAATATCACCGCCGGAAAAAATTTGGATGGATTCATATATTTCACAGTCACTCGTTAATTAAACCTATCCTCATATGCCTGTGACAGCACAAAGCAACGAAACATGATTAGATGGTGGAACAAAAGACGTGCTTTGGAAATGTTTCTGTGTAAAATGGCATTAGGCTGCGTCTCATTTTGCACCAGTTAGACAGCACACATAATCAGGATTAACTTTAGCATGATGGGGTGAGAGAGGGAGCAGCGCAGGGAGAGGGGGGTCATGGGGAGAGATGATTCAACATCAAAGTGGTTAATGAATATAGAAGGAACACTTTTGTTTCTATTTGAAATACAGAAATGAGGCATTTTCTTTGTGTAGGACCATTCAAGTAAAAAGAAAAAAAAATACTGAACAAGGTTAACTGAGAGATTGTGAAGTGAGTTTCATATTGTTGTCACACTGCTGCAGAATGAATACATTAAAGGAGATGACCAGTTTCACACTGGTTGGCATTGGTGCCAGCTGCTGGTTAGACCAGTGGTTCCCAAACTGGGGGTTAGGACCCCATGAAGGTCGCAGGATATTGTCAGGGGGTCACCGGATCAATATCAGAATAAAAACATTATTGCCCAGAGATTAATCTGTGAAATTAAAGGTACAGTATGTAAGAATTACTGACATCTAGTGGTAAAGATGGGCATTTGAAAGAAAAGATTTTTCTTTCAAGCGACTTCATGGCTGTTTCTCAATCTGGGTACTAGTGAGTTGCGTGCTCGTGGACTCGTGAAATGTCATCACCTGTGGGCCAAGTCATGTTCCATTTCAAAGTTCACTTCTCTGCAAGTACGCTGGAAATCCCAGGATAAAAACCTCCTCCGGCCATTTTACCGAGCATGCATCAGAGGAGGCTCGTGCTATTTTGGCCAGATATAATTCCCAGCGTGCACCTCGCACAAGTGCAGCATTTGGTAGCCTCCAACTCCATATGGTACAGGGCAGCCACAACAGCCAAACCTGAGCGATCATTTCTATTCTTTACTGTTGTTCTTGGCCTTTTATCTGCAGCTCTTCCTCCTGCTTTCTTTTCACAGCTGCTTTTCATCACATAATTATGACCTGATTGCCCGTTTGGATTGATGTGCTCATGTATTGGAGATAAATACAATTTACATGTTGGAAACAAAAAAACGTCCACTAAGTATAATTATTTTGCAGCAGTTATGTTAATTGTTTTTATTTGTATTTCACTACATCTCCACAACAATAAATAGCCAACAGCTGTAGAATAATACAATATTATTTTCATGTTGACAGCAGCTCTTGCTTTGCACTGCTGTGCACCACGGGTGGTGATGTCACAAGTTTGTGTCTTCCCAATCGATCAAGTTTGCAGAATTCGCACTTGAGAACTCCACAATTGTGGATTCGAAGTCTGTATCCTCAAGTACACGAGTATGCAGTACACATATTAACTGCCCATATTCCAAGCACTGTTGTGAATGTATGGTGGCTGTTAGTGTCCAAAATTCTCCCAGACATAAAGATGTTTTCATCTGTGAGTGGATCCAGTGGTCTCAGGTGTAGCCGTGACTGCACAATGAGTAACTACTTTTAAAGTCTTTCAAGGTATACTGATCCATAACAGTGCTCTAACTTTTAAAGTACAGAGGGCTCTGACTTCACCCACATTGGATTGTCCGTTCAGGGACACGTAGTAAAAATGGCAGCACAAACATGGCAGCCTTAATGTATGTGCATCCCCAACAAGTAGATATAAATGACTCATTCTAAGAAAATAAACACGCAAACAGTTATTCTAGTAAAGTGATTACACATCAATAGAAACAGTTTTGGATTATGCTTTTTGCTTCTTTTTACACCTCCCCTTTAACACACTGATTTCTTTCATCATTGCATAAGTAACAAGGTTATCACTAATTACATATTAAAAATCCAAATTTGGCATTATCACAGCGAGAGAAGTTTATTTTGGGCATGTGGGTGCCTTGTCACAGTGTTGAACTGAATCCACCAAAAAACATTGATCCTCCTTGTTCATAAAGTTACCAATAGTTTTCAAGCCTTACGTGTTGAATTGGTGTCACTGAGTGTCCAGAAACAAAGTTTTAACAGGTACTATACTAAAAATCCCAATTTGGCCCTATATTAGTGAGAAAAACTGAATTTCAGAATTTGGTTGCCTTTTCACAGCTGTTAACATAATCCACCAAAACCTACGTTATCCTCCTTATTTATGAAAATTCTGACAGCTTCCAAGCCTTACATCAAGATAATGACCATAGAATGACCCTTGAGATACATCACACAATTAACCACTCAGTCATCATGGGATGGGTGGGGGGTGGGGGGGGTTACAAACACCAATGTCTTGGGGATTGTGGCTCAAAATGTTTGAAAACCACTGGGTTAGACTTTAGCTGGGTCTCTGTGAAGTTTGCTTGTTCATGTTTCACCTGCATGGCTCTTATGGCTTCCTCTCACAGTTCAAAAACATGCATGATGGATTCAGTGGTGACTTTAAAAAAAAAGGTCATAGGTGTAAATATTAGTGCACATGGTTCTCTATCTCTGTGCTAGACTGGTATTCTGTTCATCCCAGAAACCCCTGCAAGCCTAAACACAATAAAGCAGCTAGAGAAAGGAAGCAATTTCTACTATTCTTCCAGCTCTCTCAACTGAATTAATATTATACTTTTTGTTAATTCTTCCTGTCAACATGTTATAGACTGTACTGTAGGTTTTTGTTAATGAAAAGGGTCTGCAAATTTTAGAGCTATACATGTCAGTCAGCCATTATCCAGTTCAGGGTCGCGGGGGTTGTTGGAGCCTATCCCAGCTACTGTATTATCAGGCGAGAGGCAGGGTACACCCTGGACAGGTCGCCAGTCTGTCACAGGGCCCCCCCAAAAAAAGGAAAAAAAAGTTGCTCTCTGCCACAGAAAGGATTCCTCCTCAACTGCCCAAAATACCTAGCAATCATGGCTTTCCTTTCATTATTTAACAATGTCAGAAATGAAAACTGTTTGTGTAACTTGCTTGAGGAAGCTCGTTTGGCACACCTCAAACTAGGAATGAGTCGCTGCTTGCAATCTTTAATTTATAAGCAATCATTCCACCAATAGGAGCAGACCGGACCTTGTGGGAGGAGGCGCTGACAGAGGCGTGAACTAAAACAGATCATTTCACACAGACAGTGACAAGAGGTGCTGTGACAATCTGCAGCCTGAGACAAACAAACGGTTTTTGAACATGAGGGTTCCAGCAGATCCCAAAAATCAATTAAACGATTTATGTAGTTTAATATGGGCTCTATAAAAGGGTACTTACAGATGAGATTAATGTTACTGTAAAAAAATGGTGGCAGACGATGAATACTGTACATGCAGAGAACAATAAAACAGAATGATACATTCACAGGCCTACAGCCAAACAAAAAATAATTGGTTCAATAGTTCTACTGTACTTAAATAGCCCATATTAGAATAAAGACAGTTGCTTGGGGCATTGCCCTGCTTCTTCATTGTTCCTTTGCTGCTATTTATTGTTGTTTTCTGTGTGATTGTTGCTCTGAGAACTGATTGTTTTTACTGCTTGCTACACAGCAAATTACCCCCCGGGTACAATAGACTCCTTGAACCTTGCTATGAGACCAAACATAAGGCAGCTGTTAAGTAAACGTGGTTGATGATGATATAGATGCAAAGGTAGAAAAGCCTGGAATACAAACAAAGCATCTTAGCTGTTAAACATCACACCTTCTCTGTTAGAGAATAACTCCACATCATGTGGACTGGAAGAATGCAAACCTTTTACAAGATTACAGCACTTTCAAGGTAGAGGAAAGCTTGCTGCGGTCAAGACATGATGAGGAGCATCATGAAAATGTTAAGCATATACAGGTAGTTCATAAAATTATGCATGAATATTAATGGGGTAAAATATTCCTGTTACCATGCAATGCCATGTTAAGTACCGAGAATCCAAATGAAATAGACATATTTTGATTTATCCCTCCCTGTTGAAGGGAAGGACAGAAGGGATTTCTTCACACTCAACCTTGGCTGTAAAATGAGAACAAGCTCAAGCTGGCTATGGTTTGTATATCTTTTCCATGTGGGAAAGAAAAAAGAACAAAACAAGAACCCACCATCCAAATATTCAAAGTAATATGAAATTTAATAACATATGTAAACATTGGGGCATTCACACTGTATTCACTGTAACACACTCGCTTAGACAAGCTTGTCACTCCTAGCGTGCAAGATCTGCATCAGGGTCAACAACACCTTCCTCCGAAATCCCTTCCTCTTCTCCATCATAGTTTGGAGGACGAATTTAAAAGGTACTGAAAGAAGATGAATGGATACCATGATAACAGACTTATCCTATGTGTTGCTAGGCAACCAGTCTAGCAGGCATGGGATAAAAGGGGCTGTATGTTGTGACAGTGATGAGCAATCATCAGCAGCCAATCTCAGAGCAAATGATGTCTGCTTAGTGCACTGTTATTTACATGTCACATCCTGCGGTGGGGTTGCACGATGATCACTGGTGCATAGTGTTTACTGGATGTGTGGTGAATGATTCTCACTTGTGACAGCTGCATTCACTTACAGCCTCCGTGAAAATCAAATCACTATAATAAGCAGCAGTCATACCTTGAGGCACATGGCCGAGTGACTGCGTGGAAAAGCGCTGCCTTATATGGAACTGTGTATATTATATACTGCTATACATCTAGTTATACATTTTGTTTTCTGAAAGCAAAGGTTGCTTTAAATTAGCTGATTTAAAAAAAATGCCTGACAGATCTGGTGGGATATCCGTGTCAGGTGTTTCTGGTATTTATCCGTGAACAGTAATATGTAGTTTCTAGCTCCCCCTGTAGCCTTTTTAGCAGCACAACACCAACATGTCAATTAGTATTAGTGGTTCAGTCAAGCCAGTAAAAATAGATGTAGCAGTTTCATTTAACTGCAACAACATAAGGGCATATGGACAGAATCTCTGGCAGAACTGGCTGAAAATTTATGATGATTTTTGTCACAAGTTTAACTTAAGAAATCCAAAATAAAAAATACTGATCTCTGAGTAATATATCAACACTGCACAGAGACAGGAACGGCTGAATCACTGAACCCAAACCATTTACACACATTTACTGTATAAACAATAAGAAACAGCTGCTCAAACTGTTGTTGGGTAACTTTCTGCTACTCTTTTAGGTCATAACAGGTTCTTGATGTGGTGATCCTCCATCCAGCCCTCGGTCCCCTTGGCTGCGTAGCATGGAGGATTAATCTTCTGAATAGGGAATCACAGTCGTAAGGAGTCAAATGTTTATCTATGATTATCTCATATGAGTCTTTATCAATGCATCTTTCACAAAGACACATCTGCCTGATTACAGCCTTGACCCCTTATCATCACTGATCCTCCTCCAATCAGTGCGAGACGCTGTGGCTTGTCAGCCTCTACACGTCTCCATCTAACCGTAAAACTAGGTGTTGGGAAAAGCTGACAACTGGACTCTTTATCAATTCAATAATTTATCGCCACCTCTCACCCCACCTTCGATGGTGCATACAGTACCACAGATGCTTATGCAATATCAGTGCAAAGATACAAAACAAGATTAACTGTGACCTACAAGACACAGAGACAGTATAAGACGGGCAGGGGGCTGGTTATGAGGTTTATGATCTGTTATTTAGAAACAGATGACTGTTTGCTGCATCAATGCAAGGTCCAGTTCTCACTGGTTAAGGTAAGTCTGCATGACTCCAGTATATGAGCTTGTTTCCAACTGTTCCTGCTGTGCACTTCACCCGTCTGTTTGCCAGTCACTTGATGTCAGCCTATGCTTTTTAAGCGATGAGTTTACAGTCATCCCTCTCAGTTCAAAGTTGTTTTTACCCTCTGCCAGACTGTAACTTTGCAGTTGTCATGAAGCAGAATGAGGTGTGGTTGTGTGGGAATTAAATTTTTCATATCAATACTGAAAGCTGCTTACAATTATTATACATTACAGCAGTACTACATTAGATGTTTTGTACCTGACTCAATGCAGTCAAGATTTAAAAACTGCAATGAGAAATGTTTTGTATGAAACAAATTTACATCACAAAGAGCACAACTGTTTTATTGCTTTATGAATATAATTCTTCTACAAATTACAGATGATGAAATTTCACAACATTTTGAACAAACATAAAAAAGTGCAGGGTTGTAAATTCAAAGTTAAACAATTTAGACTTTTTTAATAACCTGTAATGCAAAGAAAAAATAAAACATTTAATACATCTGAGACCACTACAGAGGAAAACCTGCACTGATTCATGGAAGAGGGGAAGCAGCTGCTGCTCTGCTCTCTGATGGTTGAAGCTTTCAGTATTTACTGCTGTTTTTTTTAAGTACTCATCTCTGATAAGTATCATTCAGCATATTAAAATGCTGCAAAATGCAATAGTAGCATAAAAATGTCATGAAATGGCTAAGAAAATTTGGAAGCACTTACTTTTTATGCACCAACTCCACATAAATCTATAATTATTACTGTACCATTCCCCCCACAATCCATCATTTATATAATCTGGGTCAATTCTGTGATTCAGGTTGTAAAAATTGATTTCAACAGTAGAGTAAACATTTGTGAAGTGCATGACCTCTAATCTGCTTCTGCTGTGCTTGAACTAATGCAACACTTTACTGCTCCATGTCGTTGTCGTTCTGCAGAGTTTTCATTGCAAGGCCCCACAGAGTTACACTGGAGATGAACTGGCCTTCACTGGGCCTGTAATGCCTGCTGGAACCTGCGACGGAACTGCAGTGATTGTCTGTGGGAGGCAGGTACGGCCTCCCTGCCGAGTCCGTATCCCCATTCTCCACATACGGACCGTACACGACTTCCTGAGTCACATGGGGTTTGGCCAGCTTTATGCGGTCTGTGGTCAGTAGAGCACTTCTCTCCTGGTGGCTGGATGACAGGAGGTGATGGGGAACCAGGGAGCGCAGCTCTGGAAGGGGGGTCGGTGCTGGGCTAAGCTGCATGCTGGGAGGTGGCGTCTCCATCTGTGACGTGGCTTGTGGTGGTGAAGGAGCAGGTTGGGAGGACTTATCTAACCCCGCGCCAGGTATCATAGCAGAGAAGTGCTGCTCAGTGGTAGCAGAGGGTGGTTTATTGGGGCTGACAGGTTTAGCGAATGAGGCTGCTTCACCTGAGCTCTGAGTCTGCTCAGAGCTGACTGCAACCGGGCTGTCAACCGGAGGCCCCTTGCAGTGCATGTTGCTATGTCTCCTCAACATGGCGGACCGGGTGAAGCTCTTTCCACAAGTATTACAGATGTAAGGTTTCTCACCAGTGTGTGATCGTATGTGACGCTGCAGGTCTCCAGAGCCAATGAAGCACTTTCCTGTGTGAAATAATAATTTGTGAAAGTGAAACACTGGGAACACAATAGTTACAGGCAATTCGAGCTATTGTAGACAGAAGTAGACAGTACAATTAATTGCTGATCCTCTAATCTGTATTAGTTCAACAGATGTGCATAATGTCAAATATCACAGACAAACCTTTTATGCTAAAAATGGATCACTAGGCTTCTAAAAGATTAATTACTATTGTTAAAATATTATAAAAATGCATGTATATGTATATTCTATGTATCCTGGGATCATATGTAAACTATTAAGGACGGCTGTAGCTCGGGTAGAAGAGCAGCCTTCCAGGCTTCCCCAGACTACATGCAAGACGCTTGAGCAAGACGCTGAACCCCATGTTGCCTCCCGATGTGCCTATCGGGGTAGGAATGTGTGTATTATTGTGTGTATGACTGGGTGAATGTGACAGTGGTCAGTACGACTGGAAAAACGCTATATAAGTACAGTCCATTTACCACTCATGCATTATATGAAAAATTTCAGCCGTTAAGGTAACAGATCATTTTCTGCTTCTCATGATCAAGACCGATCCTGATATTAAAGCTGAAAATGATGTAATATTCATTCCTTGTGCAAAATTAGAAAAACACTTGTGCTGCGTCTGCTGCTGATCCGGTAGTAGCCGGAGATGTAATATCACATATTGGGTGCGGCCTTATGTTGTTCCCATGCCCCACAGACGAAAAGAAAAGAAAAAACAAAAAAACAACTTCCACGAGTTCTCCACCAAATAGTGCCTTTCATATGTTATTGCTAACTGTTTTATTTACAATTTAAAGTGACAATATGTAAGAATTACTGACATCTGGTGGTAAAAATGGATATTTGAAAGAAAAGATGTTTTCTTTCAAATGACTTTATATTTTAAGCACTATTGTGAATGTATTGTGGCCGTTACTGCCAAAATTCTCCCTGACATAAATATTTTTTCATTTGTGAGTGGATCCAGTGGTCTCAGGTGTAGCTATGACTGTAATATCAATAGCTATTTATTTTTTTTTTATGTCTTTTAAGGCATTACTGATCCCAAACAGTACTCCAACTCCCATTAAACAAAGCTGGTTCAGCAGTTTTAAAGTTCAGAGGGTTCTTACTTCACACACATTGTTTTGTCCATTCAGGGACACCGTAGTAAAGATGGCAGCACAAATATGGCAGCCTCCAGGTATGTGCAACCCCAGCAAGTAGATATAAATGACTCATTCTAAGAAAATAAACGTATAACAGCTATTCTAGTGAAGCGATTACACATCAATAGAAACAAGGTGCTGGATTATATATTAAAATTTTCTGCCATCGACCTTTGGTTTTTTACACACTGTACCTTTAATATTTCTGTATTTTCTCAATTTAGGGAGCAATTTAAGCTCTGGCTAAGGACAACATATTAAAAATAGCCTTTTGGCTAAATCTGGTATATTTAGAAGTTTTTCTTTGTTTTAGTATGCTTTGTCCCTATCAAATAAAAAAATAAAATTTTAAAAAATATTGGCCAATATTGGGTCGATACTGGTCTAATAGCTATATTTAGTTTTTAAGACCCACAACATAATTTTTTGACTGTAAACATATGCATTTATGACTCATTTTGCTGGCACACCAACATTCATTATGCGCATTTCTCGAGCCATCATGCCCACCCTTACCAAAAAGTAGTATGCAAGTGTGCTTGAAGTATACTAATTTTACACTTCAAATAAGACAGTATACTTTCAGTTTACTGTTTATGTACTTATAAGAAATATACTTAAAGTTTACTTTCCATTTACTCATATATATAGTGGAAGTTTAAGTGTATTTAGCCTATAATTATATTTCAACTTTTGAGTGATATGCTTTAATAGTAGTGCATTCATGGTACATTTTCACACATACTAGTATCTTTGTGGCATGCTAAGATGTACATTCTATCATGTTTTTAAATACTATCTTGTAAGATTTAGGCGCTAGCTCGCTCACACTTTGAAAACCCCCGGTTCATATCATTTCATATTACTTTTAGTCTACTTAAAAGTGTACTTTAGTATATTTAAAAGTGTACTTTCTAAAAGTAAAAGTAACCTTGAACTAACAGTATATCTAGAAGACTACTTTCAGTATACTTGAAAGTGTACTTTTAAAAACTTAAGGTGGGCCAATTTAGTCCAAAGAAGTATACTTGTTTGTATACTGCTAGTACATTGGTATCAGTGTACTTGGTAAATAAAAATACACTTAGGGGATATACTTTACTATACTTGGGTATACTTAATGACATGTACTTGAGGAATACTTCTTTTTGGTAAGGGCAGCGGCGTCCCGATGATGAAAAACCGCACTATGCAACTCTTCCTATCTGAGTTCGGCGTGACGTTACAGCCAAGAATTGGTTGTGCACCGTGTCATGTGCTAGCAAACAGAAATAAACACACCGGGAGTTTTGAACGCTCATCAGGGTGGATTCGGCAAAGAAACACAAGAAAATATTGTCGTAGGATGAGTGGAAAAGAAAGAGAGGAAGGGACAGAACAAGAGATGAGATAAGAGTCAAGATAAGACTGTCTTTTACTGACTGGGTGAGCTCACAGTACAGGTAGGAGGCAAGATGGATGCCAGTTTAGCCGTCGATAGAGGCACGTCACTGAGAAAATTGCAAAAAGTTCTGTAGTGCATCTTTAAAACCAATATTGACCAATACCTACATCAGGTCGATAATATCATGCATCACTAATGTAAACTATAATTCTATCATTTCTATTATGCTTTACAATAAAAAGAAGACTCCTCACCACAGGTGGCACAGCTGTGTGGTTTTTCCCCGGCATGACGAGCCTTGTGCTTTAACAGCTTTCTGTGCGTGTTGAAGGATTTCCCACACTGGTCACAAGTGAACGTCTTATCTGTTGTATGAGTTCTCTTGTGCTCCTTGAGGTTACTCAAGTTGTTAAATCCTGAGCAAAAAACATGACAGTGAAATGTGTGTAAGAAATGTCTTACACACAATGTGCCATTTTTCAGCTGGCCTACTAAAACAGCAGCTCAAACTACTATAAGACATCAGTAGAACATCACTTTAGAAATAATACAATTAGAATTTGGTGGATAAAAATCATACAAGTTAACAAATGAGTAATAAAGATCACTATGCAGGGTTTGGCATCCACAAAAAGCTTCAAAGACGTGAGAGCGGTCACCTTGAGAAAAGTTCTTTATCCAGTGTCTTGGTTGAAGAACACCGCAATTTTTTAAAAAAATTTTTTGTGGTGCTCTGAGCGCAGAGTTAAAAATCTTTACCTGAACTTTTGAAAAAGAAGTGGTTGCTGTCGATGCAGATTTTTTTTTTTTTTTAATCCCCCTTACTTCAAGACACACAGTTCCCAATCTTTTCTTAAATTATTTTCCAGGACATTTTCAGGACTTTTTCAGTTGCTACAGTAAAGTTATCACAACATACAGGACTGTCTCAGAAAATTAGAATATTGTGATAAAGTTCTTTATTTTCTGTAATGCAATTAAAAAAAACATGAAAATGTCATACATTCTGGATTCATTACAAATCAACTGAAATATTTCAAGCCTTTTATTGTTTTAATATTGCTGATTATGGCATACAGCTTAAGAAAACTCAAATATCCAATCTTAAAATATTAGAATATCATGAATTCTAATTTTCTGAGACAGTCCCGTACACTAATAAATTCCACTCCCAAGCTTTGGAGAAGTATTGTTTTCAACAAGTGTACCTAATATTTTGTACATTTACCGTATTTTCTGGACTATAAGTCACCCTTTTTTTCATAGTTTCGCTGTTCTTGCAACTTACAGTCTAGTGCGACTTATATATAAAATATTTAAACATTTTTTAAAAGTTAAATCTTACTAACTGACATGGCCCAAGGAGTAAACATTACCATCTAATGTCACATTCATTTCACAGTTCATTTTGGACATCTGGCTGTACTGCCTGTGTGGTGGAACAAATCCTCAAAAAACATATTTATCCTTCTTAATTATGATGTTAATGATCATTTAAAATTGACTTGGAATCAGATCAATCTGGGAATTTTTAGCAGTAACAAATAGGATATGAAAAATAAAAAAAATCTCCCTATTTTAAATAAATAAATAAGACTTATAGTCCAGTGCGACTTATATATGTTTTTTTCCTCCACGTGATGCATTTTTTGACTGATACAATTTATAGTCCAGAGGGACTTATAGTGCGGAAAATACGGTAACCAGATTACTTCAATGTTTATTCCTCTCCTTCTTTCTCTCTTGTACTTTCTCCACAAAATATCTTTAAAAGGTCAATAAATCATCTTAACAATTTTCTTTCGTTCATCTGTTTATTGTTTACTTAGTTTACTTTGTGCAAATCCTATCCTGCAGCCAGCTAAAAGCAGAGATGAAGCAGAACAGCTCTACAGCTCAACGTTTCCCATTAAAGGCAGCTGAAAACAGAGATACATGTGTAAAATGTTGAATCAGAGAAGCAGAGGGGAGAAAAAACATTTTCCAGGACAACTCAAGTTTTTTCAAGGACATTTTACTTTTGATCTCATTTTTCCATGACTGTGAAATTGGTCAATAATTTTCCAGTTTTTTCAGGAAACGTGGGAACCCCGAGGCAGCCATTCACATAGATCCTCAAACGGGCAGAAATTGTCAGATGGAAAATAAACTTGCCCTCGCTGTCCATCCTGGTGTCATGTTGGACAGAAGTGATCAGAAAAGTGATCATTTGTGGCAGTGGATTTAGCCGGACAATAAATGTTTGCAGTACTGATAATATGTTGGTGATGAAGCTCAAACTGTTTCACTTTCATTTGAAAAGGCTGAGCTGCAGTTTGTCTCACAGGAGACCTACTTAAAATGTTTCCTCGTTTAACTTTAGACAGGCCTGGAGCTGGGTTCTGAACAGTAACACTCTAGTAGTCACCGTACTGCCATCCACGATAGTAATATAAATTACTTTTCCCTGAACTGCAGCTGTCAGGTTGGGTTTTGGCTATTTCAGCTGTTGACAACATAAGGACAAGCAGCAGCTGGTCCGGCTGGTTTATCATAACCAGCTATATGGAGATGCAGGCGAGGTAGCCTCCTGTTTAGATGTTGTCAATACAGAAACAAGTGCTGAATAATTTTTGTTTTTTAGGAGGGAAAAAAACCTACAGGCAGCACTGTTCTGCTGAGAAAGGCAGTGTGAGGACACACTATGCTGGAAGATGCTACATACCTCGGCCACATATGTCACAAAGATGCGGCTTCTCTCCTGTGTGAACCACTTTGTGACGATGGACATCCCCTGATGCGGTAAAGCTGGAAATACAGGTGAATATTCAGCTTTTAGAAACCATTAGAGGCATGTACTTCACATCATGCATCATTATCATACTGTATTGTAGGGCTGGGCGATATGACCTCAATTGAAAATCACAATAAATTGAACATGTTGCCTCAATTACGATTAAATGGCAGTTATTTCAGTATTATTTTGTTTTTTAGTCCTCATAGCTTAATGAAAGTATTTGTTGCAAACAGTTTCATAACAGAGGAGCACCAGATATTGATCTTGAAATGAGTGAAAGTAAGCACACACACAGTTTAGCTATATGTGGTTATCTACTGAATATTTCTAAATATTGCTCAGAGAAATAATTTAAATAATCGAAATGAGCAAGATAACAAAGATTAATTTTTCTGTATGTCGGTTTTGATTAGCTTTCGATTAACTGCCTAGCCCTGCTGTGTTATACTGAAAACTGAAGAAACTGGAATAAATAAGTCTTTGACAATTTCTATGAATGACTTTATAAACTTAATTATTGATAAGCAACAATTACAGTGAATACTATATAACTACATGCTACTTTATTGTATCAGTTAAAATATAAGCTCTAAAAATGTATATTTTTTTCTGAAATAAAAGCAAAAAAAAAGACAAAAAAAGCAGAAATTATCTTGAAAATATAGGTGTATTACCTTTTACCACATAACTCACAGATGTACGGTTTCTCCCCAGAATGTCGTCGCAAATGCGTTTGTAAATTTCCAGCCTGGGAGGCAAAAACAACACAAAACTCAATAAAATGCCACCTTAAAAAACAATGTAGCCAAATTATAATAAACCAGAACATACCTGTGAGAAGTTTTTTCCACAAATATTGCACTGAAAGGGCTTCTCACCTGCAACAACCAAAGAACATGTTCTATAGTAAATCTTCATGATCAAAGATGTTTCTGCAAATCAGCTTGACTAAGCAGGTAAAACATCGGGTACCAGTATGAGAGCGCTTGTGCAGCTCCAAGTTGCTCGGGTGTTTGAAGATCTTCCCACACACCTCACAACAATACTGTTTGTGTCCCGTTTGTTGTGGAGGCTCTGGAGCAGGCTTCAGATTTTGCTCATCTTGGTTTACTGGAGGAGGACTGGGAAGATGGACATCTGGTGTTTCTGAGGCCTCTTCTGTATTCGTGGTGCTGCCTTCCACCGGAGCCTCTGGAGCTTCAGACTGCACCGCAGAATCCTCTTGATGACTCTCTTTGGGACAGCTGATCACTGGTTCAGGAACTGATTCAGCACACATCTCCTCCAGAGCTTTTTGAGACCGGAGGTAGTTATACTTCTTCAGGTACACAGCCTTCTTTGGGCGGACGGGTTTGTTGACAGTGGAGTCGTATGACTCAGAGCTAGGGGTGTTTAAATTATCAGAGGGTGTCAAGGAGGAAACAGGGTTTTTTTCCACTGTTATAGATGTGCAAGAAGAGTTAGGCTGAACCGTGTTTCCTGAGCTCACATGGGAGTTGTTGCCACCTTGGCTGATTCCAAGCTGACACTGCTGCTCTTCTACCGACACCAAAGAGTTTGGGCCTTGGTTTAAAGCAGCACTACTAGTCTGAATTGCACTTTGTTTGAAGTACTGTTTACTGTTGAAATTTCGAAGCTTATATCCATGAATTAGCTGTTTTTCTGCAGGTGTCTGTGAGCTGTTAGCCATGTCAAAGTTAGAGTTGCTGTTGGGAGCAGATATTGGCATCCTTCTGCTATGGTCCATGTCACCGTAGAAGCCAGACCTCTGGGGTTCAGGGGCACAGTGGAGGTCAACATCATGAGGAAGACTGCTCCCCAAAAGACAGTCATGTTCTGAGCTTAGCATGCCTGGAAGAGTAAATGACGGCATTTCCACAGGCGGTGGACACGGCTTGAGGAAAGCATTACACATGCTCTGCACATTTGGAACCTGTAAATTTTGAGCAATGTCCAGAAGCGCTTGTACATTGTCTTGGTTAATATCAAGATGGGAGGTATACATGTAGTCCAATATTTGCCCGATGCCACCGACATCCTGAATAACGAGGTTGAACACATCATTCTTCTGACTGGGAGAGTTTTGGAACAAAGATCTGGAAAGCACAAAGTTGTAATTTATACACGATTACTCTGTAACACGTACATGAATGTATATTCATTAGAGATAAATGCACCTGAAATAGGAGCTGAAAGCAGCCAGGACATTTTTGTGTGCTTTGAAGCAGACACCCTTGACCACCAGCATGCAATCACAGAGCAGTCCCTGAATCCTCTGCTCCTGAAGCTGCTGGAGGAGGTAGGAGCTGTGGCTGGACAGGGTATCCATGGTCACCGAGCTGATGAACCATCCAGTATCAACTTCTCCATTAAAGAACAACCAAACAGGCACGAGACATCAAACAAGTGGCTAAACAAGATATTCACTCATCTGGCTCGATCTAGTAAACGATCAACAATTAAAAAAAAAAAAAAACTATATTAATTTATATTACTCAACCAACGCGCAGAATCCAAAGTGCGCGTGCGATTAGACCGCCCATGCAAAAATTGGACGAAAACCGTTCAGCTAACTACAAGCCCGTGCTAACTACGAAAAGCAGTAGCTGAAATAAATATACGTAGCGTATTATTCATCCGAAGGCAAAATTACCTTAAATATATTTGTTCTGTAAAGTCAGTCAAAAAGACATAAGTGAAACCCCACATCAAAACACGCCATCTCTTATTGGGATGATGGGTCACTTCACGATACGTCACATCCTGGTACGTCGCATTTTTTTCAGGTTCTTAAATACATAGCAAGCTTACTAAATATCAAAATGGAATATTTTTACGTGTAACAATGTGTAAAACTAATGCCAAAAATCAAATACTTACGGCCGCGCTGTTACACATAAATTTAATCAGCTGCGTAGAGGCAATACGACTAGGAACCATTGTTTGGTTGGAGTTGCTCACGGAACATTATTAACGAACCTTTCAAGTGCGGATTCACGTGTGTTTTGAAAAGTTTAGATAAAAATGTTCGCACACAGGAGCGATTTTGTAGCAAAATAAGTTTACTTTAGAAGCTCACCTATTCTATTTTAAATTAAGTCGTCCGTTTCTAGTTATATGTTTCTTTTTAAACATTCCTCAGCTGATAAGGTTGGATTGTGTCAGCGAAACGAGCAGCGGTGAGGTTCAACTGCTGTGAGAATTATACCGGTTTGTCAGTTGTAACAGTTAATTTCCGTTACACGTTTGAGAGCAGCTGCAGGTGTCGCTGCGGAATAATAAGTGCAATCTTTGAAAATGGTTTTCTTTACTTGCAACGCGTGTGGCGAGTCCCTGAAAAAAGCTCAGGTCGATAAACACGTGAACATGTGCCGCGGGTGCCAGGTCCTGTCCTGCATCGACTGTGGAAAAGATTTCTGGTAATGATTTCTTTTATCCCTGCTTTGGTGGGTAACAAACCCATAGGGACGAGACTTTAATCTGTACGTGTCTCACAGGGGCGATGACTACAGAAACCATAACAAATGTATCAGTGAAGATCAGAAGTATGGAGGGAAAGGCTACGAGGCCAAGGCAAATAAGGGGGATGCCAAACAGCAGAAGTGGATACAGGTAAGCAATGCCCACCTAATGTTAGGATGTGTATGAATATGGAAAACCTCTTATTTCTGATTTTCTGTGTCTTTTTTTCCAAAGAGAGTCCATGAAGCTATGAACAAACCTGGAGTGAGTGCAAAGCTGAAAGACGTTCTCAGACAAGTCTGTGCGTATGATAATGTACCAAGAAAGAAAGCCAAGTTTCAGGTTGGTATCAACTGGTTTGATCATTGGACAAATAGTTGCACCTTTAAAAAAAAAAAAAAGATATATCTGAAGAGAAACACAGACATTTACTTCTTTATGTAATCCGCTAAAAAAATGCAGTTAAAAGATAACCCCAAAACATGAATGCAAAGGAGTAGAAAAAAGCAAAAAATTCTTACGTAAACTGCCCCCTTTTTACATGAGAATTTAACCTAAATGAATACATATAGAAATAAAGAAAGCGTGAAATAAACTAAGGCTGATATAGCCTCTCACCCCTACCTGACAAGGTTTGCATGACTTTAAACAATCACAGTAAATTATTTAATAAATAGACTTTAACTCTGCTTTTGAAGATAATTTATTTAGCTTCTTTCACATCTCTGTGCAGATTATTCCAAAAAAAATTTATACCTTTTTGGAGAAATAAATTATTCCATTAATTGAGCTTTAATTCTGGGTTTATTAAGAAAAGTCTGTTCATTTTAAACTATATACGGTATACTATTCTTTACTCTTTTTTTTTCTTACATTGTCTGAATATTGTGTGCTATATATATATATATATATATATATATATATATATATATATATATACCGCCCAGGATCTTTTTTAATTCTAGTTTATGCCAGTGTGGTTTATGGTAGGAGTGGGCTTGTGATTAGATGGTTTTCTGCCGGCATCACCAAGGCACCTACCCAAGGCATTGCCGGAGGAGCGAGAGTGTGATTTATCATCACTTTCCCCTCCCTTTCCCCCCCCCCCCTCCACCCCCCCCCCACCCCCCCCCCCCCCCCAACCCCCCCCCCTTCCCCTCCCCCCTCCCCCCCCCCCCCCCCCCCCCCCCCCCCGGCAGGGGTAGGAGAGCCCCCGCCCACACCGCACGAAATCGCCAAAACCTCCAAAGAAGTCGATTACAATATCCCCCAACCCCCCCCCACCCTCTCCCCCCAACCCCCCACAATCCCCACCCATTCCAGCCACCCCCCATCGCTGAAGCCCACCACCCCCCCCCCCCCCGCCGAAATAACCCACCCCCCCCCACCCCCCCCCCCCCACACCCCTTTCCCCCCCCCCCCCCCCCCACCCCCCCCCCCCCCCCCCCACCCACACTCCCCCTTCCATCCACCCCCCCCCCCCCCCCCCCCCCCCCCCCCCACCCCCAATAACCCACTCTCTACGACACCCCCCCCCACCCCCCCCCCCCCACCAAGACGGAAGAAAAACCCACCCCCCATCCCCCACCCCCCCCCCCCCCCCCCCAAAAAAAGGACCCAAGAAAAGACCACCCCCCCCCCCCCCCCCCCCCCCCCCGCCCCCCCCCCCACCCCCCCCCACCACAAAAAAACCCACCCCCCCCCACGCAAAAAAAAACCCACCCCGACCGAAGAAAAAAAAAAAACCCACAACAAAAACCAAAAAAAAAAACCCAAAAAAAACCCCCCCAAAAAAAAAAAAAAAAAAAAAAAAAAAAAACAAAAAAAAAAAAAAAAAAACCCCCCAAAAAAAAAAAAAAGTGGAGAGAAAACAAATTATAAAAAAAAAAAATTAAATAAAAAATAAGGTGTAAAATGTAGGAGTAGATAGATGAGAATAAAATAAGAAAGAAAAAAAAAAAAAACAAAAAAAAAAAAAAACAAGAGAGAGAGAAGAGTAGTAGAGTTAAAAAAAAAAATAACCCCAAGAAACACCCCCCCAAAGAGAGCGACAAAAAAAAAAAAAAAAAAAAACATATTCAGTTGTGTGAAAAAGTTTTTGCCCCCTTCTTGATTTCTTACTTTTTTGCATGTTAGTCAAACTTATTTGTTAAACAAATTTAAATGTGAGACAAAGATAACATAGGTAAACAGAAAATGCAGTTTTTAAATGGAGATTTTTATTTGCAATGGGGAAATAAAATCTTAACCCTGTGTAAAAAAAGTGATTGCCCCCTAAACCTAATAACTGGTTGGGCCACGCTTTAGGCCTTTTCATACCGGAACCGATGCGAATAAATGGCACGAAAATGCGAATAATTCAGGGGAGAAATATCGACGCATTTGTCTATACACACCTGCTCCGACGCGAAATTACGAAGATGCAAAAACAAACTCGCATTTGTTATTCCAGAGGAACGTGAGCACATTTACAGTGACGGAGGGAGAGGCAGTTGCAGGTAAACTTCTGGATGCTGAAAACAGCTCATCTCACCGTGGAGATGCAAAATGGGGATTTTAAATAGAACACATGTAGCTAATAACCTCAAATGGCCACAAAATGTAGGGAAAACACTGATGCTTCAGCTGTGACCCCCCCCCCCCCCCCAACCCCGTTTGCCAAACAAGAGTTCTGCGATACAAAGGTGATAACACCTGAGCCATAATGATGCAGTAACAGCGACCAAGCAACACCTCCTTCTTTTTGCTTGCTAAAGCTAAAGGCGGTCCAACGAAATGTTAAATGTTTGACCTTTTTTTTGTTGGCGACTTTTTTTTTGGCCGGGGTGTGTATGTATGTATATATATATATATATATATATATATATATATATATATATATATATATATATATATATATATATATATACACAGATATATATATATATATATATATATATATGACGCTGAAAACTAGAGATGCACGATCCATTTTTTTCCGATCCAAACTGATACCTGGGCTGAGCATATCGGCCGATACCGATATCCAATGCTACTGTTGAATGAATGAACTATATACCTTGTCACGTGAGTGAAGACTTGACATAAACATTTAGCCTTGTTAAAAAAGTAACAAATTAACACAGATAAAAATGTACTTGATATTATTTATTGAAAAATAAATTGTTTGGGTAATACGATGTATTATGACAAAAATGACTGGATCGGAATGCTGGATCGGCCACATTCATCCGATATCCGATTAAGCTAATTTGTCAATATCGGAGCCAATATCCAATCAGGGTATCGGATCAGTGCAATCTCTGCTGAAAACATTAATCAGTTGTTTGGGTTTTTTCTGTTAGAACTGGATGACAAACAGCCTTAGGATACAAAACCCCCATCTACAAGATCAAGTGTGGGACATAATTGCTGCAGCTGACCAAGTAAGTTACTCCTCATGTTGCCCGTCTGTGCTGATCTGTCAGCATTGAACAGAAAGTTTACAATAATGTGCAGAAATTTGACCACAGAACTTGGTTCCTGGATCTATGAGGTTGCTTTAGGTTTTTGCAGATCTTAAGGTGATTTTCTTTTAGGGTGGAGACTGGAAGGGTTTCTGCTGTAAACAATCAAATTCCCTGCTGTACGGATTTCTTTCCATGTTTTTGTTTGGAAAATGTTGTCAATTGGAAAAACAAAAAGTTTTAATATTGTGTTTTTCATCCCTCATTCACTCTGTCAGGCTGAAGAGGCCAAAGAGCAGACAAACGGAAGTCAAAAGACGGTGGGCGAAGTTCAAGCGTGCACAAACGGAACTGAAAAGCAGGATGGTGAACCAAATGAGGAGGAAAAGAAGAAGAAGCTTAACAAACGGGAGCGTAAAGAGGCTCGCCAGCAAAAGAACAGAAAAGCTACTAAAGGTGACCATAAAGAAGGCGCTCAAGAGCCAGAGAATGACCAGATGGGCAAAAAGAAGAACAAGAAGAGAAAACGCGGCCACGAAGACGATGAGGAGCTGAACGGACATGATGCTGAAAATGGGACAGCGGGAAAAAAAAGCAAAGAGTAAATTAGATTTTTTTTTCCTCCTTTAACATTTTCCTGAAGGATCTTGGAAAAGAAAATACTCTTAACAAACTCCTTTTACAGTTGGGAAATGTATTTTTTATGAATAGATTTTTAGTACTATTTAATTCAACATAAAACTCTTGTTTTCCAGTTGTTGAAGCAACAAATGATGCTGATGTCATGTCAGAAGAGACTGAGGATCAAGCTGTTTCTCAGGGTAACATTGCGATCTCTGTATGATATGATATGATATGATATGATATGATATGATATGATATGATATGATATGATATGATATGATATGATATATGATATGATATGATATGATATATACGGTATGGTTCCAGTCAGAAGGTGTATGTTTTAGACTGGTGGTGTACTAGAGTAAATAGATAATGGTGTATTATTACAAAGCCACCAGAGGTCAGTGTTACTTCTCTGACAATTGTGGAAATCATTCTCTCTGCAAAACTTAATTGCTGTGTGATTCAATTTCCAGGGAAATTCAACTGGAAGGGAAACATCAAAGCAATACTGAGAGGGTCACCTGACCAGGAGCTGCCTTTGAAGAAACTCAGGAAGAAGGTGAGGCATGAAGTCTGTCACTGTGTGTACAGTAGACACCCAGAGCCTGCATCTTGGCCTCATTTAATCCTCGTTCTTGGATCAGCTTGACTTTAAGGGTTGTTCATCTTTTCCAGGTTTTGGCAGCGTACTACTCTTTCACCGGCGACAGCAATTTCAAAACGGAGCAGGACGTGTTGGCGCTTTTCAACAAGAAGATCAGCAAAAATCCCAAGTTTAGAGTTTTAAAAGATCGAGTCAAGCTTGTCCCGTAGATTCACTCTTTTGCCGTATTACTCATGTTGTTTATAGACTAAAACTGTTGCATCCCTTCTTGTTTGTTTTATACAGTTAAAACAGTTTTGACGATTAAAAGGCTTGAAGATTTGATCACGTGTCCTGTTCAGGATTTCTCCGTGGGCCTGGTCGGCTTCGTCAGAGCGTGCCATGTTTAATGTATAAAATGACAATTGTGATGGGAGGCTACTCCGTTGCACATTCCAAGCTCACGGTGAGGCTGGGAAATGGCACCTTATCTGTGGGATTGGATGTTGGCGTGGGGGGAAGGGAAATGGGAGAGGTGCACCTGAGGTGAATTTGACTCTCACACGGGACGAAGCTAATGCACATTCCTCTGCACCCCGAATGGGGTTCACTTGGCCAGGGACACAGAAGCTCCATAGAAGCAGGACGCTTGGTGTCAGCCTCAGGTGAAGTTTTAATGCTTTCTGATTTTCCACGGCTAGAATGAGCAGCCTCTTTACCCCTGTGCAAAAACACACACACACATACACACACAACAGGAGGAAATCTGCCCAGCTTTATGAAGCTCTCCTAATCCCAGCAGGTTTAACACTGATACTCATTCATCACACTGCTTACCTGTAATCGTATATCGCATACTCTGGGTTTTAGTCAAGCTGTTACTCAAGTTTGCTAGTATTAAAACAATGTTTTGTAGTCCAGTGGGCGGCTGTAAGGCTTAATTCATGTATTTTAATCCAGACCCCACAGGATTTGTAATAAAACCTCCTTTTAATGTTGCAAGGAACATAAATACAAAAACATTTATATTAGTGTTTTCAGGCAGAATTTTTTAGCTTGATATGAATGAGGACAAGTTTAGTTTAAAATGATTACAGTTATGTTGGCATGCAGATATCGTGAAAACATAAGCAGCTATTTATTCTCTCACTACGTTTAAACAGCATCTCATAGTACAAGCTTAATTATTAGAGATGCACAATGTTGGAATTTTGGCCGATATCCGATATGCCAATATTTCAAAACTCATGTGGCCGATAACGGATATCAATCCCGACACAAAAGCTGAAAAAAATAAGCAGTCATTGCAATTAGCAGTTTTGTTATCTGTTTCTGACACATTGAAAAATAGGGGTGTGAAAAAATATCAATACACTGATATATTGCAATATTTTCATATGCTTATATCAAATCAATATTTAAAAACGTGGTATTAATCTATTTTACTCACAAAATCTCATCAAATTTCATCGTTCTGTTACAAACTCGTGAGATTTTGTGAATTCTTGTGAGATTGTTAGTAAAATAGATCCAACACATTGTTAAATGTCAATATGACAGTATATGACAATATTGCGATATTTCAGTGTATCGATATTTTTTCCCACCCAAAGTCCTTAGAAGTTTTAGTCTGTACAAAAATAAATTTTTTAAGACTTAAAAAACAGTGGGCTGATCGGTTAAATATTGATGGGGTGGCCGATGTCCTATACTCGGTTTTAAGGCCGCTATAGGCCGATACCGATTGGGGGCCGATTATATTGCGCATCCCTATTAATTATCTGAACCATGACTACACCAGCTTAGACAATGGAAGCAAGCATAACTCACCTCATCATCTTCACCTATATCTTACAAGAAAAAATATTCTAGCATTGAATATGTTAAGAAATGAAGCTCTTGCAGTCATGGTTTTATTATTGTGAAGTCTTATTTTAGACTTCTCCACATGCTTTCTACTGGGGACAGATCCAGACTGCAGCAGGCTCGTCCAGTGCCTGCCCTCCTCTTCAGACTTCTTGTTGGGTGTGGAATATTGTTATCCTTTATCGTTTTCAAAAATACATATACCATACAATATAATACCATAAGTTTAAATGACCTTTTGCAAGAGCATTGCTGCAACCTCACCATCACAGAACCCAGCATGTACACTTTTTGGGCCCTATTCCAGAGAGGAGATTATTTAATCTTAAGTTTAAAAAGAAACTCAGGGTTAACTTATCCTGAACTGAGCAACAAGTTTTCAGTTCCAGGATAGCTGCTTTGAGTTGGTTCAATCAACTCTGAGTATCTTCACCAGAGATGGGAACCACACCATCAATGGAGCCCTAACACCTGGATTCACCATGGCAATCGCTGACAAAAACCTAGTTATTTCACCTGATTGGAGGAAGAATTTTTTTATTCAAGCCTAAGGGGCAAGAAAAGCGGTATTTTGTTTACAAGAAAAAAAAAGGGAGCACTGCTGCTGCCTTTAAGTAGAGAGAAGCATCATTGAAGAAAATTGTTGCCTGAGTCAATGTGGAAATTGAAATATGCTGATTCAGAGACCAAATATTTGATTTTATTAAAAGATGCGAGTTAAAATGTTAGTGGATAAAATAAAATCTTAATTTTCCATTCAATCCCACTGAGGAAAATATACATGGAGGTAACTGAACTAGACCAGGGCAACTCCTGCAGGTATTAAAAGTTTCCCTGACTTGTGCAGAGCTATATATATATATATATATATATATATATATAACATGTGTGTGTGTGTCATTGTTAATTTTATTATTAACCCTGAACAGGCCTATTTCACACCAATGGATGTACTGTACAGAAAATAAATAAATAATATATTGATTAAATATCTCAGAGCATTTTATTAGTATCACCCTTTTTCTTAATAATGCAATATTCAGGTGTAGAAAATGAATACAGAGAAAGTTGGTAAATGAAAATTGAAACCATCAACCACAGAATTTTCCTTGCAGCTGCAGTTTCTACCACATTTTACATGGGAGGTTGAGCAGTAGGAAAAAGTATCAGCAGAGTCAGATTTGTGCTCTCTGTGTAGGCAAACAGTGAAGTCAAGCCAGTTACTATGCTATGTATTCTGGAAAGGAAAGTTTAGGCACTTTGAAAGCACTGAAAATGTTCAAATGTGGATATTCTGACCTCACTTTGGAGTCTTGAACTACCCTGAGCCTACTTGAACCTAAAATATGTTTATTTTTTACTAATATCACGATAAAAACAAACATACAAAAACAGTTTTGGTTGTTATTCTAATCTCTAACAGGAAAAAAGAAACATCTGTGGTTCTTTCATGGTAGACAGACAAACAGAAACTGTGAGTAAACGTCATCAACAAACGACCGCGTCATAGCAGGAAGTGTCTTCGCATCACCACCAGTTAGCCTGTGGAGCTAATGTGATTGTTAAGCGAAAAGATGCTTAATGACAACGATCTTGCCACGTTGCGAAACAGATTTAAGAGAGATGCGGAGCTTCTCATGCAAACAACGACAGCAGCTGCTGAAGATGAAAAGAGTAAGCTCCAGAAATGTTATGCTGGGTAGAGTAATTAGCTAATTTAAGCAAGTTTTCTTTCAGATACACTGATCCCTCAAAGCTTTTTTGATGGCAGGGGTGTTTTTTCTTTAATCAAAAGTATGCAAACGGTTATCCACATTGTTATCCACATATTTTGCATTCACTGCTGTTAACCGATGCTAAATTTCATTGTTACTGAAGAAGTTATTGCATATGAATCAGAGTAGGATGGTGACGAGTCACACGGAAATGGACATAAACAGTTTGAATTATTGTCTGGTTTAAAATGTAGATTATGTTTTAAGCACTGAAGATGAGAAAACACCTGACGCATTTCTTTGTTCATTCTTGTTGTGTTCCAAAGTGTTATTTTAATGAATGAACATCATTTATCTTTACGCAGATAATTTAAGACTCAAAATAAACCCAGTTGTTTGCCTTTCACTTAATTTTACTTTACTTGTTTACATATATCGTATACATATATAATAACCTATCATTTCTAGTGACTAATTAACATGTAGCACATATTAAAGTCAGATAAATCAGAATAATTTCTCAAAATTATTCAATAAAAAGCAAAGAAAAGGTATTCCTACAAAATTATAGAGAATTTTGTTGGATTTATTTAAGCTGTAGACAAAATTAGGTATTATAAGCCAATTTTAGTAACCAGTTGATTTTTTTCAAAGTGGTTCTTCCATTAATGTTTAAAATAAAATGCTGCAGTGCAAAGAACTGAATTATGCCATTTGACAGCTGACCGATGTTCTGTATGGTTAAAGCACAGTACTATTTTGCAGTGTCTAACTGGTGTTCTTTAGATTAATACTTTCTTCACAAAGTTTTAACTAATAAAGTGCCAAGTTTGTAAGAAATGACCGAATATTTTATACTAATGGTGCGTTGTAGGCAGTTTGTACAGTGGACAGTTGTCCAACTGAGGCCCTCACTGGCAGGATTCCAGCAATTCTTGATTGTTTTGACTGTGAACAAAGGCTGTGTCAGCGTGGAAACATGATACGGTGAAAGTATGCATACATTCAGCCATGCCGTTGCCAGTACTCATGTATGTGCATACTATACATATGCATTTTTGCAAATCCATGCATACAGTCCTGGTTTCTTTGCAATATTACTATGAATTGTAAAGAAGATGGCTTTGTATCACTTTAAATGGAAATACAGGGGTGCTGCTTGTCTAAGCCATTGAGTTCAGTGTGAACTCTGAGCAGATAAGTTCAGAATGCCCAACTACTTCAGCAGCCAAAAACAGGCTCTGATACGTTTAATCAACCAGTAAATTATAGAGATTAATAGCTTTCTGAGGGGCAAGATTATCTGGAGGAAACCTATCAGTTTCAGCTCAAAGGCTGCTTGAACCTGTAACAGGAGGGTTTCTCACATTCGGTCAAGGCAAGATAAATCTCATATTTGGTCGTAAGTGTGAGGACAGAAAGACAAATCATGGCGATGAAGAAGTCACGTAATCCTCTCAGTGCTGCTGGGGTTGTTTGTAAGATTCTGCTTGTTGTCTTAAGACTTAACAGACTTGCATCATAAGTTTATTTGCTTTTAAATTGCCAAATAAAAATTGAGCCACACTTGTAAATCAGTTTGTTGTGGCATGAACTCAAACCTGTATTTTAACTTGGGATGCATGATGTTGGATTTTTAGGCGATACCTGATATGCCGATATTTTTCAACTCATTTGGCTGATAACCGATATTAAAGCTGAAATGATGCATTCCTTAATATTGGAAAAACACATATCTGCTGCAGATCCGGTAGTTGCTGGACACGTAAAGCTGAAAGTTGTTTGCACCCTTATGTTGTTCCTATGGGTATGTCACCAATCAGCACCTGTTATATATTAATTAACTACTTCGGGACTAATATCGGATTGATATCAGCTGATATCGATATTCAGCTTTAAAGTCGATATTGGCTGGTACCGATATTGAGCCGATGATATTGTGTATCTCTAATTTTCACGTCATTTTGCAATGAAGTTTGTGCTTAAATACAGGAATTGACATTTTATTGTTTCTATTTCAAAGTTTTATTTATTTATTTTTCTTGCTTTTCAGGCCAGGATGAAAAAGATATGAGACCTCTCCCTCGTATTAATAAACACTCCATTTTCTGGATTTTGGCATCCATGGCCGTGACATACTATGCAGACTTCCTTCATGTCATCATGGAAAATGGTGACATCAAAAGGTCAGTGTGTCCTGTGGATGATACTGAACTGTAACTGTAGTGAAAGAAAGTAAAAGCATGTAATTATGGGAAAATATAGCTTTTGGTCTCAGCTAATATTTAATCGCAAACTGGGATGATAAAAAAACAAAAACTCTTTTGGATCTTTTTGAATAGAAGTATAACTTCATTGTTATGTTGTAACTTGAGTGTACAGTATTAATTTTCTTCAAGATCCTTTGAGCCTTTGTTGATTTGAAAGGTACTTTGTCCCAGTCAAGGTTTTTGTGTTCCTACTCTTAGAAAACGTAATGTCAGTGTATTTGATACCGAGCAAACAGTTATTTGTGATGTTGTGCTTCACCTTGTTTTTCCAGCTGGTGGTTTAATGTTGGTCTGGTGCTACTTGGGATCTGCTTGTCCCTGGCAATGTTCTGCATTGTTTACCTGGAATGGTTCAAAGGCATCCAGCACTACGACCAAGAATACCCCGCCATTCCTCCCATCACCACTGCCGCATTTATCGCTGCGTCATGCAGGTAAAGCAGGAAAAAAAAGAGAGAAAGATTAACTGTTCCCATGTTTAACTTTCTGTCATCAATGCAGTTTTATTATTACAGAAAGTTTACCGTTTTTGTTGACTATCTTTCAAAACAACACAAGAATAAATTAAAAATAATGCAATCGATATTACACTCTTGGATATTTTCCCATGCACAGTTTTAGCCTGGCCTAGTTTGGACATTGTCTGAAAGGCAGGATTAGCTCAGTGTGTACACAGCTGAGCACAAGGGTGCTTCACTGAATGAGAATAATAGTTTGAAATGTTTACTAAGTTATTTAAACCCTTTTGATAATAATAAAAACAGTTAAATAAGGCAATATGTCAAATGTTGAAACTGAGAAATGCCCAATTTAAACTTGCTGTCAGCTTCCCAGAGGTTTCCTGGTTCCTATTCTCTGCATGTCCCAGGAGGTCAAGTGGCTGTTGTCCCCGGTCCCCATGGGGCCTTCTTTTGTCATCTTATGGGTGTCCTTGTGGTGGACTGGCTGGGTTTTGTGTTCTTTGGTGGCTGCTGGTTGTCCAGGTCCTGAAGCCAGTAGTTACAGCCATATTTTCATACTTATTGCTGGTGTTTATTCATGTTGTTTTTAATTTTCAGTTTTGTTGGTGCTCGGATGTAACAATTATAGATAAAATGATTAACCGTGATAAATATCCCAAAGATTAGCAACACTGTTTTAAATTCTGATTATCGTTAAATGGGAAGTTAGTTTTTTTTCAATCTGGACCTATTTTCTAGCATGAAATACATTCATTTACTCACCCAGACAGTTTTGGTGCAACTTGAATTCCTTCAGGAGATATTTAGATCCACTCCAGATCAGTGTATGTTCAATATAATGGAAGGAATGGGGCAACCGCGTGCAGCCTCTAAATAAGGCATTATCTGCCACAAACGCCTTCATTTTAACAATGTTTTATTACGAAACATTACTCAGACCCCCTCCCCCCGTGAGCTCAAAGCAACTTTTTTGTGCTGATTCGTCCTTTGATGACATCACTATTATGCAAAACCATAACAAGTAAATGTCTGTAAATATCTGAGCTCATTAATGCTTTTTTTACAAAACAAATGAAGGAGTTCGTGGCAGATAATGCCTTATTCGGAGGATGCGCGCAGTTGCCTGCATCACTTCCATAATATCGGACATACGCTGATCTGGAGTGGATCTAAATATCTCCTGAAGGAATTCAAGTTACACCAAAACTGTCTGGGTGAGTAAATGAACGTATTTAATGCTAGAAAATACATCCAGATAAAAAAAAAACAAAAACGAACTTCCCTTTTAAAACAGTGATTGATTACTGCAGTTTGGAAAACTCACATTAATGCTGCTCATTGAGTGGAAAAGCAGCACTGGTCCCAGTTTGCAATGTTTGATTTATGAACGCATGGTGGAAGGCAACGTAGGCACCCATGTGGGCAGCGCTCTGGAGATTTTTCCCCCTTTAAAAAGGACAAAGTAGGCATCTAGACCCTTTTGGGTATTTTTGAAGTTGCTAAGGAGGTATTTCAATTACACCACGATAACAATGATAACTCTGATCATTTTGGACACAATAACTGATATGAAATTTTACATCCCTAAGGTGCTCCTGATGATGCTTTGCTTTGCTTCCTAACAGAGGATGTTTTCTATTTGGTTTTTACACAATTGTAGCAATAGCCAAATTAGAGAACAATGCTCAAGTATCTAAGGGGCCCTTATGTCCACAAATCTTGATTTCCTTTATGTTAAGCTTCTCTTGGTCGAGCAAATTTGTTTGGCACAACACAGCAAGCAGCCAATCAATCAGTCTGCTTGCAATGATTCTGGACAGAACAAAGTAAAAAAAAAAAAAAACAACAAAGATACAACAAATGAGGCCCTGACATGTTGAGCTAATCTTGTATGAAGCCGGGCTAAATAAACATTTAGCTGTCAGAACTACTGTTAATGTATCAGTATCAGTTTGTGTTTTCAAAGGTAAGCGTGACCGCGATAAGCATCATTGATTGTGTTGCTGCTCACGAGGTCAAAAAGCTGACCGCTGGTGTGATGTCATACCTTAACATTGAAGATGACCCTTCAGACAATCACATTTGTGAGTCTGAAAAAGAGGCCCTAAATTAAATTACACTGTTGTAGTTTCTTTTTCTTTTTTCAAGGAAAAGAATAATAATAACTGACGTGCTCAGTGGGCTGATGGCAGAAATGATCTCCTGGCTGAACACGCTGTTGTTTCTTCACTGTGTTGTGTTGCGGATGTTAAGAATCGTCCATTATTTCCAGCAGCTTGTGCAGCATTCTTTCATGGACATTCAGCTCCAGCAGCTCCAGAGTCCTGGGCACGGAACCAGCCCAGTTCTGGTTCTGCTGCAAAGCTCGTTGCCCTTTCCACATCAGACGATAGATTTGCAACATCTCAGTACTGACACTGAAGAATCTTGGCTTCCTTAAGAACAGGGTTCCCCCTGGGTCTTAAAAAGTCTTAAATTTACAAATATTCATTTAATACCTTAAAAAGTCTGTAAATTTGACAGTTGTGGTCTTTAATTTCCCACAGTATAGTAGGTCTTAAATTACATTGCACTACAGCAGATTTCCTTGTATGGCTCAGAATAAATGCCATGAATTTAGAAGTTTTCAGTCATATTGATCCCTTTTGCTTCAATGCCTGATTGTGTTAAAGTGTGATGGAGAAAATGCCTGACACACACATGTACAGAGTGAGCCAAAGCGCCAGAGATAATTTATTGTTGACTTTGCAGGTAGAAATGATCGGGGAACATTTAACCCAGCACACACAGGAAGCCTTTATGCATGAAAGAAAGCAACCTTACAGTGAAAATTTTGTGGATTTGGGATTTTTACAGTATTTGCTCTGTTTATGTGCTTTTGGTTGTTCAATCTGTCTTTTTTGACATCTTAAACTGGATTTATACTCGTGTGGCGTCTGCGTCCAGTCGGGTCTGCGTACCTGATGCAGAGGCAATGAGTGCTTTTACTTGAGTGTAGGGTTACAGCATCATGCTGCAGTTTCTTTTCCAGATCTGCAGTAGGGTTGCTCGATTTTGGAAAAACAATCATTATTTTGGTCAATATTGAAATCACGATTATTCAAACAATTATTTTTTTTTAGTTAAACGATGCAACCCTTACCCCAAAGCTTCGCTTCAGCTCCGGCATGTATTTTAACTTTTAGTGCAACAGTAGCGGCCGACATGAATTCATTCATTCATTCATTCATTCATTCATTCATTCATTCATTCATTCAGCTGCAAAACCCAAACATTCGGAGGCACGTAACCACACTGACCAATCACCTTTGAGTTCTTCCACATCTCTGCGTTCGTGTAGCTGGGATGCACATTCTGTCATGTTCGTAAATGTTACTGTACATTGTAAATATTGTACTGGAGCTTGATTTGAAGAAAATCGTGAATCAAATCGAATTCGCAATATCTCCCAGAACAATTGCAATTAAATTTTTTCCTGAAATCGTTCAGACCGATACTGATCCAACCAATCCGGACCAAAGAGGTGGAGCTATTGATTGATTTGTTGAAAAATCTATCACTTCCCACGTGACCCGGTGTAAAAACAGAGCAGGGGTGACTCCTTTGTTTCTGTCACGTGGTGTGGCGCTTTGGTCGAAAGGTGCTGCACGGCGATGATGTCACGTGATCATGAAGGAGCGCAATCCGGTTAATACCCTGCCTCCAGGGTAAGGGGACAGTTTGCTGTAGGGACGCAATGTGAAATCAACATATCTGTACCAAAACCCACCCGATCCGGCCTGGCCCTACCCGACCCAGACTCGTGGGTGGAAACGGGGGCTTAAATGTCTGTTTTGTTCTTTTTAAAGGGGGAAAACTCTCAAGACTACTGTCCATGTGGGCGTCTTTGTTGCCTTCCGCCATATTTTCATAAATTAAACATTGCAAACTTGGACTGTTGCTGCTCTTCCAGCCAATGAGCAGCATCACTGGGAGTTTTTTACAGTGCAGTAATCAGTCATGGTTTTAACAATAATTAAAATTTGAAACGGTATTACTAAATATTATTAATTTTATCACGGTTAACCATTTTACAGATAATCATTACATCACATTACATCAAGTGGTCTTAAAAACGTCTTAAAAAGTCTTAAATTTAAACGTGTAAAACGTAGTAGTCTGCTCTGTCCGTTCGTGTAGTTGCTTCTGTGTTGCATTTCCAGTTCAGTCTGTTGTCCAGCTGAACTCCAAACTACTTTTATTCCTCCACTACCTGGGTGTAAACAGTACTTTGTTTAAACTGGGTTCTCCTGAAGTCAACAATCATCTCTTTTGTTTCATTGCAGAAACAAAAGCAGTCTCTCAAGGACTTTCATGATGTGAGATTCAAAGTAGACCAGAGCAACACTACCAATAATAAGTGTCAATCATTCGATTTACTGTATTGCATTTGGGCTACAATGACTTTGCTCAGGAACAAGGAACTTTTAGGGGTCCTATCCATGATCTCTTGCATGTCTACTGCAGGAACACAATAACGGTGGATATTTTCTTCTAAAAGCAGCTCTGTTTTGCATTAAAACTTATGGGACCAGCTCGGGCTTCTGTGGCACGGCTTTGTGCATCAAAAGCTCGGATTGCTGGGCTTGTTTTCATCATTCTCTCTCTGTCATGTCATGTTTAACCCCAGCCACGGTTTGTATAACCGCGGAGTTAAACTAGCCTCTGAAATAATTGTTACGCTTTGTAAACACAACATTATAACTGGGGCCATTAAAGCTCAGCCACCGTGAACTGGTGTGGTCAAACGAGCCAAAGAATGAATGAGGAGAGGGAGCAGTGAATGTGAGGATGAAGCAGCTAAAAAAAAACTCAGATCATTTAAAGACATTTCGTTGTTATAGTGGCAGTGTTGTCTTTTAGTAGCCATTGTGTTAACACCTTTTTATCATGTTACTTTTAAGAGACTCTATTAAGATGCATCATTTATGAACTGATCAGTGTTTGACTGCCTGTTAGATTGTTTTCTGCTGTCGGCCTAAGTCGGAGCAGGGGCACCTGCAATATTTGACCTTTTTTTATTGTGTCTCTCTTGCAGCTTTAACATTGCACTTTGGCCAGTGTGGTCTTTCTTCACTCCACTAATCCTCTTCACACAATTCATGGGCGTGGTCATGTTCATTTCTTTGCTTGGATGAATGCAAAAGGTGGGATTTATAGTATATTTACTTGTTTCTTTGTAAATCTTGTGGTAGTTATTTTAAGCCACTGATAAGTCAGTTTTTTACAAGACGAATTACTCAGTAGAAGGTAGGCTGTGTTGTTGATTGATTTCTATTGATAGGTTACATCATCTTTAATGTATTAAGTTAATTTGTCCATTTTTTAAACCATTAGAATCTGCTGTTAGCTCCAGTGTAATTATCTTCCTCTAGATATTAATTTATGAACCTGCTCATGTTTCAGGTATCAAACCACCGTGTGTAGCTCAGAAGAGCCACGGAAGCATTTCCATTTGTTTCCCCCCCAAAAAAAGGTTATAGGTTTTTAATCTGAATGGGGCTTTCCTGGTTAAATAAAGGTTAAATAAAAGATGTATACATTAATAAATGTGCACGTCAAGAAACCCTTAAACCCTTCATTTGTACAGTAATTCCTTGCTAATTTTTTCAACTGAAATGGGATTCTTTGTCTGCTCATCTGCAGTAATGGAATCAGCAAAGTTTTATATATGTGTGTATATATAGATATATATCTATCTATCTATATTAAGGCTGTCAGGCGATTAAAAAAAAAAAATCTAATTAATTACAGGATTTGTAATTAATTAATCTAATCACATTTTAATTTCATATCTGCTAAAGCAGTCGTGGGGGATGATGGTCCTCAAAGGCCACATGCAACCCTGCTCCAATACAGCCATGAAGTTCTGTGCAGTGACTCATTTACATGTCGTCTTCGTCTTCTTCATCTTCTTCTGATGTTTGTTTGCGGTTGGCAAACAGCTTTAGGTGCATTACTGCCACCCGCTGCCCGGGTCATTCAGTGGGCAAGATTTAAAACGCTTGTGCATTGAATTGGCACTCTGAATAACTCCCAATTATTTTTTATAATGAATTAATTTGCAGTGTAATTAATTAATTAATCTAATTAATGCATTAAACTGACAGTCCCATATATATATAATATAGTGTGTGTGTGTGTGTATAAGATATTGTTAAATATCACTGATGAATAATCATATTCATTGTCTTCTGTTTGCAGCTGCAGATTCCGTCTCATCAACTACAGGGTTTTATTCCAGCACATTCTGTATGTTTGCTCTAAATATGGACACATTGAAGAAACTATAATTATAAAGAAAAAATATATAGCTGGAATTAACTCAGAGTATCCCTGTGCCAAGTTACAGTATCGGTGACTTGATGGCATGTGCGGTCTTCTCCGTGAGCCTCCTCACATGAGCAGCTCCAGCAAGTGCAGTCTGCTGGTCTAATTGTGAAAACACTCGACCCGTTCACTACTGCTGGATTGAATTGGGGGCAGGTCAGCAGTCTAGGATTACTGTAGAGGTATGCTGAATTTAATGATCTGGGGCTATTCTTTTCTTTTTCTTTTTTTTTCATTTTAGCATTTTTTCTGTTTTTTTTTCCCAAAGAAAGAAGGTAAACAATTTATGGCTCCTGATGTGATTTCATCCCCTCGATTCCAAAGAGCCCCTCTCTGCTGCCTCGTCCACTACTGTCTTCTCCTTCATGACCTGTTTTACCGTTTTCTGATGTCATCGTTCTGTATACACCCTACAGAGCCAAACGAGGCGAGGCCTTCCCCACAGCGGCCCTCACCTCTAGAAATGACTCACTAGACACTAAACTCGCAGTTTTACATTTACTTTCATGTCTTAGATGTTCTAAGTGGTCTCGGACATGTGCTTGCAATACTTTTGACTTGTACAAGAACGTGAAAAATTGCTTCCATTTGAACAGTGGCAGAAAATTAACAAATTAAAGAAAGACTTGTTTCTTTTAAAACGCTTTGTAGTGAAGAATGTAAAAGATGTCCTGTAATGTTTTCTGCACATTGCATTTTTTTATTTTTTTTATTTTTTACAATAAGCTTGTAACCAGTTTCAGATGCCAGTGAGGATGCCACTGGCATTTTTCTAATAAATTAATTAATTAATTAATAAAAATTCAGGAAATGATTGTGTTTGTTTTTCTTTCTTTTTCACATCATACTTTCTTTGGATCTTAAGTTTGTGAAGGACCCAGAAGTTCTCATGGGATATAAGTCGGTAGCAAAAGAGATTTCGGCCATTTTTCTGCCACCTTTAAAGCATTTATTCACTGACTAAGCAGCTCCTGAAACCAACTCTTCCCTGATGACAGTCCCCCTTCTTCACCGTGCTGGTTGCCAGTGTCCACCAGTGATCTGGCTTGAGGGATCTTTCTCCTTCATCTCCAGTTGTGCTTGGAAGTTTACATACACTCCCATTAAATAAAAGCTTAAATTCACAACAGTAATTCAAATAATAAGAAACTGAAAAAAGTAATAATGAATAAAAATGTACTAAAATATGATTTAGTAAAATAAAATATTGATTTTGAATTGTGGTTTAAGAAATAATTTAAAGCAAACAAACAAAACTGACCCAGACAGATTAGAGCACCTTGGGTGTAACAGGTGCAGAAGTCTGATTGGACATTACAGAAAACACCTGATTGCACTTTACAAGCATGCTTGTTAGCTTGTTTTTATTTATTTTTGTTTTTAATATTTCTGTTGAACCACAATTCAAAATCAGTGTCATAAATTTAGAAGAATTCTTATTTATTGATATTTTTGTCAAATTCATCCTGTTTTACTGGCATCTGATTTTTTTTTCCCCCATCTTTAATGGGAGGGTATGTAAACTTTCAAGCATAACTGGTGTGTGTGTGATTTCCCCTGGTAATTAAAACATTGGGAATCATATATTTATTTGCTAAATATGGAAGGTGAAGTTTTTGAACCTTGTTTATTTATATTTTTGGTCATAGTTGCAGTTTTGAAACACAGTGGCACAGGATGATTTATGTCATGTCTATTGCTCTTAATTCAAACGTTTTCTCCTCTAAAGTTCTAAAATATTAGCCGATCATTTAACTTAACTGCATCTCTTAGAGAGATTTATGAATTTTTAACTGCACAAATTTCACTTCAAGTAATTAAATGCTAAACACTTATAGCTGTAACCTTTTTCATGCAAGTTAATACTCAAGTTTGTACATCAAAGACCTTAGAAATAGATAGCTTGTCTAACCAGGCTGTTCCCTGTCTTTTAGAGGTGAATTATGAGTGTGATGGCACGTTGTGGGCATTTCTTCTATCTTTCTGAAATAAAGATGTCCTAATACTAATTTTCTCAGTGATTGTACAAAGATTTTTAAGTGAAGAGAATAAAAGGGTCTTAAGCGGAGTAAACATCTGTTATTACTAGAAATGTCCGATATTATCAACCGATATTTGCATTAAAATGTGATACTGGAAAATATCTGTATTGGTTTTTTGGCCGATATTTTGAAAAATGAAATCTCGCGAGATTTTGTTGTTCCATCAGCAGCGGTCCAACATCAGAAAAGTCCCTGTGATTGTGTCTCTCAGAATATGAAAGATACAACCTCACAGTCCTCTGCATATATCGGTAGATATTGGTACAAAAAAGCCTATATCGAACATCCGTAGTTATTACTTTGCCTACGTTGTTTATTTTTTGTGATATTGTAAGAAATTATATATATTTTCACTGATGACGGAGTTCCACGAATGTTTTCTACAGCACTATCGTTTTTCTGTTAATGTGCCACATTTGTAGCTGCATGTAAAGTTGTCAACTTTGCAGTTCCCCTTTTATTTTTTTAGAAGCATTTTTTTCTCCTTAAAATTTGTGTTTTAGCTTTTTTAATGAACTTTTTCTGTACCTTGACTTTCAATTAAATCTAGTGAAATCTGGCAATTTTACTAAATATTAACCTAATAACTTACTTTACTTAAATATTAACTTTGACATCGCAACTTTTCCTTCTTTTTCTTATCATTATAATATTACCAGCAGGTATAGACAATGGAAGGATGGACAAGGATGATGATTACTATTATTGTTTTCCTAATAATTTTGATTGATTAATAATGTCAGACTGGATAAATGAAATAATTAAAATATAGAGAAAGAAAAGGAAAACCTTACAGCTTCAGTTAAACTAACAGAGTACAGTATTGGACCTGAAACCACAGCGAAATCCAGTCAGCTTGGTGTTGTGTTGTTTTTGTTTACCTGTTTTGTGTATGTTCCTGCCGCGTCAACACTTCCAAATTCAATCAAAATATTTACACTAAATCTATCGCCCATTAAAGCGCGCGGGCACTGAACAGATCTTTTGTAATCGCGCTAATTATCAGTGATTAAGGAATCGATGGACGGATGGCGCTGAAATGAGGGTTAACTTGATCATCTTTCCAGTCCTCGTGATGTTTCTGCGGGAGACTTTCTGCGATGGGAACTGCATCTCCGCAAAAGAAAAACAAATTGCCAACTTCAGCACACGCGTGACGCACGCGTCAATCGACGGCCTCGCCTTACCTGATGCAGCCAGATGCAGATTTGAATAGAAATGCAACAAACAAGTGGAGAGTTTTATTGTTTGACCAAGTCTATTGGCTGAAGTGGATATTAAATGACAGGCGCAAGTTACCTGATAATGTTATCATTCCGGACAGATAAAGTGAAGGAAGCCAGCACGTGTGCGCAATGGCACGTTTCTATTTCTGTCAAGTCATTCGCTTTTTTCTTTTCTGTTTTTACCCTTTCAATTAATATAGACTACATTTATTTATGAGGCTGCCGTGGTCTTAATGTGAACTTTATTCAGGTTTTTAAAGAGAGGCCTTTAAAAACTTGTTTTGATGTGGGCCTGCATTGATTAAATTGCCCTAAATACCTTGTATAGTAGAACAGTAAGGACACTCCCCCCTTTGTTATTCTAATTGTGCGCATCCGCCCCTATGTCATAGCCATAAAAGGTCTCTGTCCCGGTGGTCTACATGGTCTCCCTCTGAACATCTGTTCAAAAAAGCATAAAATCTGTTATGATTTAGTTTATTATCATTATTAACATTATTTTTAACCTGGAAAGCAAATAGACCTGCCATTAATGAAACACATGAAGATTTGAGTTGGTTACTGGTTTAGAAGAACTGCTCAAACAGATCATATGTCTGCTGCCTGTAAAAAATCCCAGAGCTGTGGAAATGCCGTCTTCTCTTTCATCTTATCCAGAAAATCTACGCTTAACACCCGAGAGCCGGCTTGAATGGATTTCAACAGACTTGGAAACAATGTCTGGAAGAGTTTGGTAAAGTTTTTTCCTCTGTTATTGTGGATATCTTTGCGCTTCGACTTCTTTCTTCTTAAGCTACTGAATGGTTGGCAGCTCAGCTAATTTCTCTGTAACATATGTGGGTTTCAAGAGGACGGAGGTCCGGGATCACCCATGAGTGAAATGCGATCTCGTTTTATGTGACTCAGCGAGCTTATTAGAGGCGCAGATATTTCAGTTTCAGGGATAGGCCCACAAGGTGACACTGGCATCTATCAAGCCCATCCACGGCGAGGCTGGACATTGAAACTGTGCGTAACCACTGAGCCGGACCTTAAAGATTGAATTCATGTTTGGCACACTACCTATCCGTCTGAATCAGGACCTTGTGCGAGCGGGTTCCTCAGCTGGCCTCCCTCAAATGCACTTATAGCGCACAGCCTTGACTTTTCCTGCAGCGCTGCAATTATTGCCAAAAAATCAAAAGGACTCAGAATGGTGGAACACGGCGGCCTGGATATTATGCGCCTGAACAAATATTGCCACAGCTCCTCATCTTCCTCCAGCTCCGATCAAGACAAGAAAATTTTCACCAAACTGAAACTTAATTTGTCAGCGGACTACCCGAAGAAGAACGCAGAGTTCCTTAGCGGGCAGTATGGGACCAATCTGCTGCTGATCGGCGTGGCGCTGATGCTGGCCATCGCGCGCCATGACCCGTCGGTGGAGGAGAAGCACCTGCTGTCCTTTGCCACCTGCCTCATGATCCTCCAGCTGATCTGGATGATGTGGTACATCCTGGTGCGGCACAGACAGAAGAACACACGAACCGAGAGAGATGTCAATGCCACCACATGCTGGATAAGAGGTGAGATTACAGTTTGCTGTGACTGGAAATTTGACAACGTTGTTTTTGTTTTAGATTTTACTCATCATAATTTTTCCTTCTCAGTTGAGTGAAAACTGTGAAGGAGCCACTGATTTGATTAGTTTTGCTAATGCTGCAGTACATGAATCATTCTTTGGATAACTTTGGAGCTTATGTGATTCTTTGTCTCGGCAGGTGGTTTGACTCTCCTCGCGATCCTCTCTCTGATCATGGACGCCTTCCGAATTGGGTATTATGTTGGCTATAGGTCCTGCGTGTCAGCTGTGCTCGCGGTATACCCTGTCATCCATGCAACTCACACCATCGCGCAGGTAAGTTTACAGACCCAGCTTAATCTCAATAATGTGATTATCTTTCATCAGCGTTAGAAAGTGGGGTCTTTATCATCTGTGCACCACTGAGGAACTTTGGATAATGTGCTCTTTGTTGCAGCAACAATATAATCCTATCAGTGTCCATGTTATTTGAGTGTAACTTCATATGGGAAAACTTTGTGGTAAAGGCACTTAAACAATCAGGTAAAGATTAATTAGTGTATGCAATGGGTATGTAAGGTATTGTATTTCTGACATGTCTAAAATGCTTTTATATTCTAAATTATTCCATATCCCAACTCTGCTTGCTCCCTTTAGGTGCATTTTCTCTGGTTTCATATCAAAGATGTCATCAAGAGCTTTGAAACTTTTGAGAGGTAAGTGAAATTGGTAATGTTATAATTTCATGAGATTACATTGATTCTTTTTTTCAAAGAGTGTGTGGAAAATCTGCAAACATGCACACAAGTGAATCCTCATCTTTCCACATGCATGGCTTTATAGCTACAACTGTTTGTCTGCTTAGATTTGGCGTCATCCATGCAGTCTTTACCAACCTCCTCTTGTGGTGCAACGGAGTGATGTCAGAGGCTGAGCACTTCACCAACAAACATATCAGAAGACTCTCTGCCTTGGGATATGAAAACCTCACTATAGGTAAGGGCCAAGGGGTTGATTGTTGGCTTGTACCTTGATGAAAGGTACAATGGTCCACTTGAGAGCTCACTTCTATGGATGAAAGAAAAATGAAAGAGAGGAGGGTTTGCAAGGGGAAGGGAGGTTAGCTCAGCCACCCAGTGGGTCTTGTTTGTGTCGAGCGTCTCTCTATTAGGTTTCACAAGAAACACAGGTAAGACCCCACCTCCCCTTCAGCTACCACCACCCTCCTTGGCAACCCCCTGCTTGACCTCAGATGTCTTTGTCTCCGGACTGCTTAGTCCCAAGGGTGCTGCAATTACAGTAACTGATACATCTAAGCCTAAGGTTGGGGGGTTCGGCTGCTCCTCCTCATATCCGGCTGACTGTGAGGGTGGCTGCTCCCTGACTGTTGCTCCCCTTTTAATTAAAACATGCAGTAGCATGGTGGTGGCCTTGTAGAGGTTGAAGGTAGGAGGAGGAGGTGGGGGGGGGGGGGGGGGGGGGGGGGGGCACACAGTACGGTTTGTGGAGAGTGCACATGCATTTCCAAAGAGTTGTGGTTTTACAGATTGTGAGTAAACATGAAACATAAATTTAGGCTCTGCAGGTGTGCACAGCTTGGGCGAAACTGGAGATTAAACAAGACCCATTATAGCCTATTCTTTTAAAAACCAAAATCAAAGTGAAACTTTGATTTTATGAGAAGCCAACACCTAAATGATTTAAGTGAAAGATGGAAGAAGCCATCAGATCCCATTTTTGGCCAAAAAAGTTGCTAAGCCATGCCAAATGTTTTAATTAAAATTTAACTTCCTGCATAGAAAATACCACTTCATTGAAAATTCATGAGTATTGGCATCAAAATATGATTATATTATTATAAGTACATTTTTTTTATCCAGGTTACAATAAATGACAATATAATATTAATTCTGATTATCTGTGTTCACGTGCTGTTGTAGCTGCTGGAGGTGGAGCTAGTAAATATTTCAAGTGCACTTATGAAGACTGGACATCCACTGAAACTGAACCATTTGAACAATGAAGCGACATATAAACTCTATGGAGTTATTGCAGATTTTAAAACCTGGGTTACAAGGCGCTTTACATAAAAACTCAAAAGGAGAGTTTTTACATAGCTTAGGGCTACAAAGTGGCATCTAAACTGCAATACATCTGGGTTAGTGTTCTTTAAACAATTTGCCTGAAGTTACTGATGGTAAAGGTGATTTTATGATGCATTTAGTTTTCATTAATATATCTCACACTGCCTCTGCATTTTGCCTCAGTTTTTGTTAAATGAATTATTGCTGCTATTCAGTCAAGGTAAAATGTGATTAGGAACATATCTATCTATCTATCTATCTATCTATCTATCTATCTATCTATCTATCTATCTATCTATCTATCTATCTATCTATCTATCTATCTATCTATCTATCTATCTATCTATCTATCTATCTATCTATCTATCTATCTATCTATCTATCTAGTACTTATATTCATGTATTTTCATCCATCTGTAATGCCCTGTGTTTATGGTATTACTGCTCACGTAGTTTCTCAGTACATGTTTACTTTTCCATTTTAGGTTTTTCAGTATCATCATTCAGTTTATCTTAATTCTCAAAAGTTCCAGTGCATTTAAATTGATTTCCACTTTTACCCCCACTTCTTCTGTTCTTTTCTTTTGATTCCCTATTTTCTCTGAATGGTTTAATCATAAACAGACACTGACGCTTTTTAGAAAACAAATTCTTAACTTTTAGAAAGAGTTATTTATGTGTGCCATATTTGTATGTGTCATGACTTATTCTTATTACATCTTTTTAATAATTGTTGTCAGTTTTGTAAACCTGAATATACTACTAACTGCTGTCACAACTGGCCTGTGAAATCATAAAAATGTTGCTAATTCTTTGATTATTTGCCATATTTATAAAACCTAAATCTTTTGTGTAGACGAATCTTAAGTAAATGAAATGAAAAAGTATCTAAAGCAGGTTAACACAGTAAAGTAAAAGATGCATGAAATTGACACGAGTTACATTATAACTGCTCTAAAGCAATTCCATATCAGTTGCTGATGAGTCACAGGTTGCATTACCTGAAAAAAATTATTTATTTAAGTGACTTTTCCTTGTGAAAACTCTGAGCTTGCAACAATGTTTAGAGCAAACATTGTTCTGCCATTTGGCAAAAAGTTAGCTAACGTGTGTATTGACAGGTAAACTCTGACTCACACTGAACTAAAGCAGTTTCTACTGGAGAATGTCTGTGGCTGTCTGAATGAGACTGTGCTGTAGCAAAAAGATGTCAACATACTTATATTTATAATTTTGGTTTCTCACTCATCCCATCGGGGCAATGTCCTGAGATCTTCATTAAGAAACTACAGTAATATCTAAGTGAAGAAAGTATTCTGTGGTTGTAATTTTCATCCAGGCTTTGTCATTGACTGGCAAATTCTTTTAAACTTGTTTTCCAGAGGACTCAAAACCAGAATGCAACTGCACCACGAGCACATGCTCCATGTTCTCCACCAGCCTCACTTATCTCTTCCCTTTCAACATCGAGTACCACATCTTTGTCTCAGCCTTGCTTTTTGTCATGTGGAAGAACATTGGACGCACCATTGATCTCTCTTCAAACAGAAAAAGTCTCGCCACTAAAACCCAGGGCCTGACTTTAGGCCCGATTCTGGGCCTGCTGGCATTGGCCAGCACGATTGGGGTACTGGTGGTCTACATTACCCGTGTGGAGGTGTCCCTTGAACTGCGTCAGTCAGCTGTTTCTATGTTCTACATTTACGGCATTACCATGTTGGTGCTCATGTGCTTTGCTGGCGCCTCAGGTCTGCTCATATATCGAGCAAACCACATGCCGTTGGACACATCCAAGAACCCCTCGAGACAGCTGGACACGGAGCTGCTGTTTGGATCCTCTATGGGCTCCTGGTTCATGTCCTGGTGCAGCATCGTGGCGGTGTTGAGCAGCAGCAGCAACCCTCCTCATCGCTGGACCAACCTCATCTACTCCCTGCTCATAGTGCTGGAGAAGTATGTCCAGAACCTCTTCATCATCGAGTCCCTCTATCGCCAGCAGGAGAGTGTTGAGAGGACGGACCCGGAGTTGCCAGCTGCTCCGGAAGTCTTCTCAGTGACTTCTTCTCTGGCTCCCCCCTTCAACGGCATCATCAATCGAGCCTATGAGACTCCAGACAGGACCTGCGCCTCCATGGAGAAGGAGCAGGAGGAGAATGGACAAGTTTACGGATGTCAGCGGAAGCATTCGGAGGTGCCGCTGCCCGTGGGCACCCAGGTCGTGGAGCCCCTAAATATGAAGAGACTGATCTTGAAGAACATTGCTGTTTTAATGATAATGTGCAACATTTCGGTGAGTGTGCATTTATTTCACCAACGGTCAACTTAAAGCGATACCGTGTAACTTTTGACCACTAGGGGCTCTAAACCGAAAACTTCCCACAGGCCACACAACTGTCGCAAAATTAAACAGTGTTTTGGAATCCTGTTTATGGACCAATTTGATCAGCCGAAAGTGAAGTGCTCCAGGTCACATGATCCAATGGGTTATATGCCAAGGTTATGATAGTTTTGGTTTTTAATTAGTTTCAGTTTTTATTTAGTTTTGACCTTTTGTTTTTCAATTCAGTCAGTTTTAGTTAGTTTTTGAGCAGGTTTGCTTGTTTTTATTTTTTTGGAAAATGCTTAGTTTAAGTTTACCTTTTATTAGTTTCAGTGTTAGTTTTAGTTTTTTTATTTCCTTTTTTTCAGGTAAATTATAGGTATTTGTCCGGTGTGACATTCAAAATCATCAGACAGCCACTTGGAGTAAAACCGGTAGAGCGAAGTAAATAGATTAAATAGAAATAGATTTCATATCAACCCACAAGGCTTATGTTTTAAATAAATATACAAAGACTAAAACTAAGGATGTTTTTGCAATAATTTTAATTAGTTTTAGTTAGTTTAATAAGGACACAATACAGTTTCAGTTATCATTATTTAAAAAACTGTCATTTTTATTCTTATGTCAGTTAACGAAAATGTCTTTTCGATTCTAGTTTTAGTTTTTTTGTTAGTTTTAGTTAACTGTTATAACCTTGCTATGTGCACAACTCCACTACTTCCTGAACTTAGCAGTGCTCCTCTGTTTCCTGTCTTTCATTATTGGACAAACTGATTGATCCAGATGTGTCTGACCATTGTCGTCATGGTAACTGAGATCAGACACACCTGGATTAATCAGTTTGTCCAATAACGAAAGACAGGAAACAGACAAGCACTAAGGGGCCGTTTAAATGAGGACAATTGCGGGTAAAAATTGCAAAATATTTAATCAGAAGTGCCTTTCGTTCACACGGCAACGCCGTTATTCTGGGTTGAAGATGCAAAAATCTGAAGACTCATTCCAAAGTGGAATTCCTGAGGACGCAACGTTGTCTGCACGGTCCAAAACGCAGAAATGATAGTGGACCCACAGACCTGCTGCCGCCGTGCTCACGTCGCATGCGCGTGATGTCACACAATACAGGAAAAACAACAATGTCGGACTACGGAGGATCTCCACATTGCGAGCTTGTAAATGAGTGTCATTTGGAGAAGTAATTCTACCTCCTAATCTGTCCACACAAATTTCCTCCTCGCCACCGCCATAGTTGTTTTTTGATTTTGAAGCGAACAGAGACGAACGATTGTACGCATGCGCGCGGACATGGTGGAGTTCTGTCACAGCACCACCTAAAGGCCCGGCGTACATATCCAATCAAATTCCATACACACTTGTGTCCTCGTATGCACGCAGATTTCTTCATGACGATGCTCGTGTGAACGCGGATAAAAAGGTGAAGACGAGACGCCACTTTGACGTCTTCTTTTCTGATCGTCGCCGTGTGAACGTAGCCTAAGTTCAGAAAGTCGTGGAGTTGTGCATATATATTTGCCATTAGAGCCCATTAGAGGCTGATCTGCTCCTGCAAAGTTACAATGTCCGTTTTTGAGGAGGACAGCCCCCTCAGAGCAACGGCATGCATCTAGTGCTGTATATTGACCCCAGAAATCATCCGTTATTACCTACATTACGCTAATAATTGGGTCAAAAGTTACATGGTATCCCTTTAAAGGATAACTTTCGGTCAGTAACCTGGACCTTATTTCTAGGAGTTTACTCACTGATAAAATTTCTGTATCACTTTGACTCCTTTGGGTGATATTTCGTTGAGTTGCCCTCAGGCGTACATATAATAGCAGAGACGGGGCAGCTTCTAAATAAGGCATTATCTGCAGTAAAACTCCTAAATGAGTGGAGAAAGCCCCAATTGACAGCTAAATCTGAACTCACAGGACAATAGTACTCGTTCGTCGTTCATTCTACTAAATTTTTCCCCTTTCCACCTTTTTCTCCTTAGTAAGGACCCTTCATTTTTTAGTATTAGTGAAATAAAGGAGTTTTGCTGCAGGTAATGCCTTATACACTGCAAAAGCTCAAATCTTACCAAGTATATTTTTCTAATTTCTAGTCAAAATGTCTCATCACACTCAAGACAAAATCACCTATAGAGAAACATTTCAGTGAGATAAAGGAACTTTTTTTTAAGGCAATGCATCTTATTTAAAAAAAAATCTTATCAAGAAAATTCTGCTTGTTCTATTGGCAGACTTTTTTTTGTTTTGTTTATTACAAGCATTTTTAAAAAAACTTATTTTAAGAGTGGCCAAGCTTGTAATGGGCAAATAAATTCTGCCAATAGAACAAGCAAAATTTTCTTGATAAGATTCTTGAAATAAGGTGCATATCTCACTGAAATGTTTCTCTTTAGGTAATTTTGTCTTACTTTGAGTCTGATGAGATATTTGACTAGAAATTACAAAAATATACTTGGTAAGATTTGAGTTTTTGCAGTTTAGAGAGGCCCACTTCTGCTGTCCAGTCTCTCCCGTTATATGGATATACATTGGAGGGCGACTCGACAAAATATCGCCCAAAGGAGTCAAAGTGATACCCAAATTTTACCTGTGAGTAAATGCACATATAAACTCCTAGAAATAAGGTCCAGGTTGAAAAAAAAAAAGAAAGTTATCCTTTAAATGAATGCCTCTTATGAAGGTGGCAGCCAGCAAATTGATACAGAGTATTATTTGATAATAACTGAATCCAACTTATTGTCAACTTTTTTATTCCTGGATTCTTTTTCAGTCTTATTTCTTCCTTCAGATATTTTTCCTCCCTAGAAACTGCAGGACGACAATGCAAAATACAACCTGGCCAGCATGAAACTAGAGTAGTAGCTATTAGCCATCTGGGGGACTTAATTGAACATTTAGCAATAAACAATCATGCACTCACCCCCAGGAGGCGGCTTAAACCAAAATGGAGCTAAGAACAGAAAGACTATTGGGCAAACACAGGATTCAGGATGAGTGCAAGTGTTGCATCATGTCTGCCAGAGCAATTTCATATGGAGTCAAAAAGCCAGTTTGGACTTGCACTGACTGACCTTAAAGTGTCCAAAAATCTTTATATTTTGACTTAACAAATATGATTTCTTTCTTCTTTCAGCTGTGGATCCTCCCTGCTTTTGGCTGCAGGCCACAGTACGACAATGGGCTGGAACAGGAGACATTTGGCTTCACAACGTGGACCACAGTTCTCAATTTTGCCATTCCTTTGAACCTTTTCTACAGGATGCACTCAGTAGCCTCCCTCTTCGAGGTGTTCCGACGAGTCTGACAGAAAACCGCATGAGTGACACTGCCAGACAACACGCACAGGAACACTTGTCAGCACCAGCTTGTGAAGATGTCTCACAGCGCAAGTCAACTGTTCAGGAGGCAGCCAGGGTCACTCTGCAACAGACTCGAGAGCAAGCCATGGAGAAAAAGTAGGTCCCCGACATGGGGATGACTGAGGAAGACAAACCTATTAGCCTGCAGTCCTTGAAGAATTACCCTGTGTAACAGGAAGCTTATTAGAAATGGTGGTGAAATCCTTGTTTTCTTTTATTTAGAGGGGTGTTTTATTCTCTACTCACATTACAGGTTTGCTTACTGGTGGATCATGTACTTTATAGGCCTATATGCTTGATCTCAGATGCATATTTTGTACTGTTTCACATTAGTTAACACATAGACTTCTGACTTGATTGCATTATTTGAAAATAACAGTGAAGCCACTGAAAATGTTTATAGTCTCAGTAAAGTAATAGTACTGTAATTTTTTTTTTTTTTAAATCATGTTTTATTACTAGAGCCACGAGTGCACTGGTGTACCACTTGACCTTTATTTTATCCAAAATTGAAATGTGCATACTGTACATGGATAAAGTTCTCGTTTACTTGTCGTAGTACTTTAAGTAGATTGATAGAACAGTGTGTCAAGCTCAAGGCTAGTTACAGTCTTATCATTATATCTTATCTTAACTAATACTTGTTAGTCAGATTTTAGCGCTCAGAAGTAGCTCCTTACTTGATCAGAAATAAAAATTCATCATTGCCTGCGCTTATGTTGATTTCCTCTTCTCTTGAGCTGACGGAAAGTTATATTCAAAATGATCTCTCAAAATGTTTTCCCTTCTTGAAGCAGACATCATTTGACTCTCGTATCTCAGCATGAACATGCATCAGGACAAGTACATACATTAATAAATGTGAAAAACAGACCTTGCTGTTATAACAGCCAGCTCACCAGAGACTGATGTTTACCCCCGAGGGACCGGAGATAAAAAAAAAAAAACCCATCACAGTCTGTGACAAGACTTTGCACTGTACAAAGTCATGTGAGATCTGCATAGAATTTCAGTCAGGTGTTCAGCAAGTTCTCAGCCTGGTGCTATCCTCCCTCTGGGTTCTTTGTATGTGCCAAGTTGTGGGAAACAAAAAAATCCTTTTTTCTTTCTTTTTTTTTTTTTTTAAATGTGTTCCCTTTTTTATGCAGATTGCAAAAAAGATTAGTTCATTATAATATTTGTATATTATTCTGTTGAAAATCACTCAGATACTGAAATGATTTTGGGAGTATTCAATTATATTGTGCTGACAAAAAAATGTGTACATTAGTTATGAAAGTATATCATGTGTCTATTGAAATAAAAGTTTTCTTTTTTAAAACTCAACAGCTGTCACACCTGCTCCGTTTTCTTTTGTGTTAATGTTAAAATGCAGAAAAGTTGGGAGGTTTGACAGAATTCATCAAAAAACTTAAATCAGTCTTTTTTTCTAACAGACAAGAATCAGGGAGATGATCTTCTGCGTTGCCACTGACTAAATCTGTCAGTTTTTCTCTGTTGCTTTGGTGCAATTCTCACAACAAAATTCATATTTGCATAGCTATAAGTTCAAACTCCACAACAATCAGACATGTGTGCACATCAAAGTATTATTTCTCATCGCATTGATCAAATTGCAAATGCTTTTGGACATGCAGCATTTGCTTACATGCAGCTCTCTGTTATTTCATGACTTTATCATTTGCTTTGGTCCCACCGTCAAAAATAGATACTAACAACAACAGAAAAGTCCGTCCCGACAAAACTAGTCTTCATTTCATTGCTTGAGTCATGACAAGCAAAAGAGAAAATCTAGTTATCAAAATCTGTCAAGAAAATGTTTTACAAACAGTATATTTATAATTCTTTTCCTGGAATGTGTCCTAAATTGAACATTTGGTCACAGCTGATCCTTTCCATTGATTAGAAGATGGGTGAAGCGTTTGTTTTAACCAATGATGAGACATTTTTCCAGTCACTCTGAATCCCATCAACCCTCAACCGGCACGCATATATGAACCACATAGTTTGTACCTTTTCTATGATACTGGGGTACAGAAATGGAAAGCCAGCATCAAGGAAGATGGGATGAGGATATGTGGGGAGGAAGATGAGGCCATGTACATATAGGCAGATTCCAGATAAATTATGGCTACAGTTGTGGACCATGTTGCTGATCACGGCCTCACAGTGGCTGAGGCTGGTCGCAGCAGAGATCCTCTGTGAATTCACAAATCCAAACATTTCATGGGGAAAACAAGTTTGTAAAGTATTGTGCAGTTTTCCAAAACCTTGTAATGTACAGAAATACATGCAGTCGTATTTCATGTGTACTGTGCATTACTGTCATTTTACTCTGCAGGTTTGCAAGACAACCCAGAGAAGGTGGATATAGTTCAGTCACATCCAGGTCAGTAACATGTATGTGGCAGGACAAACGGAGGCCTGGGCACAGTCTGATCCCCAGACTTCCAGGTGAGAGTCAAGCATATAACCGCCAAATGGGAATACCTGTGGTCCAGCAGCCATGGAGGATGATCAGTTGGAGGCAGAATGACAGGACGGCAACTGTCACATACTGTTACAGCAGGATGTCGTTTACAGTCCACAACTCTACCCAAGGGTTTATACTTGAAGTTTGTTCTAAAGAAGTGACTGAAGTGTTTGTTTTTTCATAATGCTGTGAATGAATTACTCTACGTTAGATGACAAAAAGCAGACTGTATGAAGTAAAATGTGAATCAGATGTATTCTGTGTCATGTATTCAGTTACCTTCTAAAAACAGTAACGTGTAACTACTGTAGTTTTCTAATGGCTGTACATCCAGTGTGTAGTACTGTTGGGCATTTTCAGGTCTCTAAGATGTTAGTTTTTGTATTCAGGAACACTCACAGATCAGACTATCACAATGAAAACGTGACTAAGCCATTTGAATACCTTGTTCGTATTCAGTGGTGACAGTACTTTTATTTTGATGGCTCTGACAGTTTCATTGACATAAGTACTTGCTTTTGAGGGATGAACTATCTATTTTTAGCAAGTGACGCACTTTTGCAGGTTATCCGCTAGGTTCTGCAGTTTGTACTAATTGTTTTGAGAAATGTACTAACTGTTGTGCAAATGTGAAATCTGTGGTGAGAATTGCACCAAAGCAACTGAGAAAAACTGTAAGATTTGTGTTGGTCTACACGTCCCGAAGTAGCTGCCTCTTGTGGCCAATACACAATCTGAGCTGTGGGCCTCTCTCGGTTTTGGGTACAGTTGGTGATACTTAAACCTTGCTGTGAAAAAGACAGGGATCAAAGTGGACAAAGATTTGCTTTGTAATGGAGTGAGACTTGTGTTATATAATGACGCTTGTCTAGTGCAGCTTTTGTCTTTGTTTTCTTCCCATAGCTTCTTTGCTATTTGTTTCTCTTGCTGCTTCGTCCTCTGTTATGAAACTGGTTGATGTCCTTCCAGGCTTGAGCTTACTTTCAACCAATCAACATGCAATCAATGTAAATTTAAAGTTAACGTTGTTATTTATGTTGAAGAAATGCCCAGAATGCTTCACTCTGCAGGAAAAAAACCCTCTGAAAATATAAAATAATCCTCCAAACAAGGATTGGTTGTGGCTCACCACTTTGTACCCAAGTAGAAAGAAAGAAAGAAAGAAAGAAAGAAAGAAAGAAAGAAAGAAAGAAAGAAAGAAAGAAAGAAAGAAAGAAAGAAAGAAAGAAAGAAAGAAAGAAAGAAAGAAAGAAAGAAAGAAAGAAAGAGAATGAATTACAATAATGAACTTACAGTAGGGTGCGGGCCTTATATCTTCTCGGCCCATATATTTAATCAAAAGTGTGTTCTGGGGAAATCTGGATGGATGAAGCCCAAGACTGGAAACAACGACTGGATGCACGTAGCCACCTGGCTCCCTCATGGCTCATGCTAGCCTACCTTTGTAAACCATTTTCACTCAACTCAGTCTGTCGCTGCATCCAGAAATGTAACATTAAACTGTATTATGCAAGGAGGGATCCATGTCAACTCTGTGCAGAAACTTTGCAGTTCTTTGGGCACGAGCTCATCTCAGATGGGCAGAAAGGCAGTGGATACGTGTTATGTGGTCAGATGAATCCAGGTTTCATACTTTAGCCAAAGATGAGATAAAACAAGAGCGTTTGAAATGGTTTGATGAGGTATCTTTCTCTGTCCAAGAGTTTGAGGCCATGTAAAGGCGAATATTGGAATTTCTGGAGAAACATTTCGGCTTTCCATTGCAAGAATGTCTTCACAGAGAGCGTGCACTTCACTGGTCTGCCTGTAGTCAAGATTTCTCTGCCTTTCAAGATGGGGGTGCAACATGAAGAAGAAAATCAGACAACAGCAGTGATGGACTGTCAGATAGTTGAAATCTTGCAGATGGACAGATTAATCTCAGGACTCGACCAATTAACTCCTTTAATTTAAAGCTGATTAAATGATGGGTTTAAAGTTGTAAACAAACTTTTCTTCCAACTTTTTCTTCTCTTGTTTGTCCCAAACATTAGTTTGAGTCTTTGAATATACTGATATTGGTCACTGAAAACAGTGAAGTCGTGTATATTTGTATCTTTTCTTGAGCTGTATCTGTTAAATAGGGGTTCAAACGTATGAGCAAATGATTTCAGGTTTGTTGCATTTTTTTAGAGCAGGGGTGCCCAAGTCCTCCATAGCTACTATCCTGCAATTTTTAAAACATACCCTCCTCAACACACCTGCATCAAATGGCTAATTCCCTCATGTGCATGTCTAGCAGCTCTGCAGAGGCCTGGTAATGAGCCATTTATTTGATTCAGGTGTGCTGGGAAATTTCAACCAAAATGTGCAGGTTAGTGGCTCTGGAGGACTGGACCGGGGCACCCCTGTTTTAGAGTGTCCCAACTTATTTCAGAATGTGTATTGTGCCTGCTGTGTAAACTTTACACCACTGGATGGAGCCAGATATTTACGTTTTCAGATGCTGTTGAAGCAGAGCTTCTGCACCACTGAATTATTAAGTCATGAGTACTTTGAACAAATCTGCTTTCCACATACCTGCCAAAATTAAGATACGGCTAAAGCTGCAAATCTAGCAGTAAAGGGATGATGATAATAATAAAAGTTGCATTATTCTTCTTCAACACGTGCTACACATTATTTGATGCAGCTTTCCACAAACGTCCACATGCGACGTACTTTTAAATCTGCGCATCCGCTGGTTCTGGTGACATCTGTGGCAACATCTGTAAGTAAAAGTTAGCCTAAATTCTGTGTCGGACACAGGTTGCCTCGTGACGTGATGTGATCCTGAGATTATGGGTCAGGCTACTCCAGAGAATTTGGCATGGGGCGTCAGGGGATTATTTAGACGTAGTGTCAGAACGATTTGACAGGCACGCAGACACGTCTAAAAATAACTATGACGTTTCAAAGGCGGAAACCACGCTGCCGCTGCTGCTGCCGCAGCCCCGACACACGACGCTGCGGAGCCACTGGCTCCACATACCCGCTGAAGGTGTGAATGTGACTCACCTGTTCAGAGAACGCAAGTGGACGAGCTTTGACCTCCAGTTAGTGATTGTTGGAGAGCGAGCACGAGAAAGATTCAGCTTAACCAGATTTGATTTAGAAAGACAAATTTGACAACAATTTTAAAAATAGCCTTTTTACTTTTTTCAAAGTGATATTAAATGGATATCAGCAGGGACAAGAGTTTGTTTTGGTTGATATAAATGAACCTTTTTTGTGCTTTCAGTTGCGCTATCAATGAAAATAAATGTTGTCAATGAAAATACTAAAAGTTAAGCTTACAGATACAAAAAAAAAAAGAAAACAAAAGAAGTAAAACTGCATTGTGATAATTTTGGAATATATCTGCACATTTCAGCAGACCGCAAAAACAGTTTAAAAGTAAAGAACTAAGACCTTACACTACAAATGTTTAACTTAATAATATGAGTTAAGGGCTGCCTTAAATTTTTTAGTTAAATGGAACGATTTTCGTGTGTGTATGATGTGTTTGATTAAGTATTTTAATTTATAATAGCAACATGCAAGAAGGTTGTTAGTTTGAAATAAAATGATAGATTAGGACAACAAAAATGCCAAAATGCAATTTCAGATAGATAGATAGATAGATAGATAGATAGATAGATAGATAGATAGATAGATAGATAGATAGATAGATAGATAGATAGATAGATAGATAGATAGATAGATAGATAGATAGATAGATAGATGTACTTGTTGAAGGAACCGACTGCAGTGTGCCGCAGGCCATCTGCATTTCAGCACCATGGACAGCTCTATAAGCGCACTTTCACAGCGCGTGCTTTCACAGTGAACTGGATCTCAGTCACGGTGATGTTCGCGGCTTTCATAGTCCATTTGTTACGGGGACTGACTTATTTTGTCTTGAGCTTTTGATAAAATATTTTAAATGTGCTCATAACGTGGAGTCCACGTCCTGGTTAACACTGCGCTGTTACGCTCCATACCGTCTCTTTCCGGTCTCTGCAGCATTGTAACACATAAAATAAATTAAACTCCTAAACTGAATGAAAGCTAAATAATTTGGAACTTGCAATTAAGCTCACACCCTCAAATTTATTAAGGTTTCCACGGTGCGCTGTTGTGCGTAACACCACGCGCAGAGAATACGTGATGGTGCATGCGCCCAACCCTGGTTAGGTTCGTGTGTATTAGGTTGTGGGACTCCCTCCTCATCCACAGCGCGCTCAGTGTAGCTTGGACTGAGGGATCCACAGAGGGAGCCAGGTCAGACGACCGGAGCTTTCAATATGCGCCCGCCACTGTGTGCTGCGTTTCAGTCCCTAAGCGCACCTGGCGCGTCGCTCGGTTTAGTTTTAACGCGCTCGAGCCTCTCTTCTGGTCTGTTTTACACTCAACATCAAGCTGGCATCCCAGCTGGTCATTGGGGACAATTCGGTGACTGGCTGATAACTAAGCCTGTCCCCGCACACGGAGCAATGGACTGCAGTTTTACTTGAGCAGCGAAATGGAGAATCCAGCCAAGTATCTCTCTTCGGTGCAGGGTATTGATTCTGTGCCGGCACCCCTCGGAGAGGTAATGTGGAACAGCACGGAAACGGAGGCAGCAAGCGACGGGAGGAAGGATATGGTGGTGCGTACGGTGACGGGCTGTCTCCTGTCCCTGCTCATCCTATGGACCCTACTGGGGAACATCCTGGTCTGCTCCGCGGTGCTGCGCTTTCGGCACCTGCGGACAAAAGTCACCAACATTTTCATCGTGTCCCTGGCGCTGTCGGATTTATTCGTGGCCGTCCTGGTGATGCCCTGGAAAGCTGTGGCAGAGGTGGCGGGTTACTGGCCGTTTGGCACTTTTTGTAACATCTGGGTGGCTTTTGATATAATGTGTTCCACTGCCTCCATTCTCAACCTCTGCATTATCAGCGTGGATAGGTACTGGGCAATCTCGAGCCCCTTCCGCTATGAGAGGAAAATGACCCAGCGAGTTGCCTTTGTTATGATTAGCATCACTTGGACGTTGTCAGTGCTCATCTCATTCATCCCGGTCCAGCTAAACTGGCACAAAGCCACCGCTGATGATATGGCTGGGGCGCACAACTCCTCCACAAGTCGGCTGATAGAGGAGAACTGCGACTCCAGCCTGAGCAGAGAGTACGCTATATCCTCCTCACTGATAAGCTTCTATATTCCAGTAGCAATTATGATTGTAACATACACCAGAATTTATCGGATTGCACAAATACAAATTAGAAGAATAGCCTCACTGGAGAGAGCGGCAGAGCACGCGCAAAGTTGCAGGACCAACAGAATAGAGTGCCAACACCACAACACCTTGAAAACGTCGATTAAACGGGAAACCAAAGTGTTTAAAACTCTGTCCGTGATCATGGGCGTCTTTGTGTGTTGCTGGTTACCTTTCTTCATTCTGAACTGCATGGTCCCGTTCTGCGACAGGCCGGCCACAGACCGGGACGCAGGTCTGCCGTGCGTAAGCGAGACGACATTTGACGTATTCGTGTGGTTCGGCTGGACCAACTCCTCCCTGAATCCCATCATTTACGCCTTCAACGCTGAGTTCAGGAAGGCCTTTGCCAGTCTGTTGGGCTGTCGCTATTTCTGCTCTAACACACCTGTGGAAACTGTAAACATCAGCAACGAGCTGGTCTCATATAACCAAGACACCCTCATCCACAAGGAAATCGTGAACGCTTATGTGAACATGATCCCCAATGTGGTTGAATGTATCGAGCATGACGAAACTTTTGACAGGATTTCACAGTTTTCCCACAACAACGAAAACGCCACCGACTCCGTTTGTGACTTGGAGGACTGCGAGGCAGACATCAGTCTTGACAGGATGTCACCATTCACACCAAACGGATTACACTGACTCCATTTGCGTCTCCCCTTGTGCGTGACTGGATGTATTGACAGTGTCATCATTCATTCAGCTCCTTTCCCCCTGGAAGCTCCAAGGAAGCCATAGGTCAGGGTTCTCTGAGCTACTGAGCAGCGGTCCTTGTGTTAGAGGAGGTGGGGATGGAGGGAAGTGGGTTCAAGTGACCTACTCATTGACACTTCAGCAGGACACATGTCTCTGTAGCCACAAAGCCACCCTGCCACCGCTTTGCGTCATGTATGAGATGTGATGTTGTCCTGTTCTGAAAAAAAGTGATGTGTAGGTGTTTTATTTACATGACAAGTAAAGTCTGTGTTAATTTGTTCTAAGATTCAATGTTGCTAAAGCAGTTGTTTACTCAAAGGCTTTACTCGGAGCATCAGTGTCTAATGTCCATCCAAATGGAGGGAAACTGTAAAAACTCACAGAGGATTCATAAAGGAAACTTTGCTGCTTAATAACCTCATGTGTATCTAGTGCCCGCCTTTCCACCGAGTATGAAAATTGAGGGCAGCCTTACAGACAGTGCAACTAAGATAGTCAAATGCAGTCATTTCAGCGCCTTACAGTGAAAGAAAAGTTTTGAGACATGCAAGGAATGTGCCCTAGGGAGTTTAAGTTATATGATGCCAAAATGCATTATTGAAGTGTTTTGCCACTGCAACCACTCCGGTGACTCCTTCAGCACACCTGCTCTGTTCCATGTGGACTATTACGCGGTTTGATCCAAACATAGAAAGCTACAGGCTTTGGCAGGGTGAAGTGTGATGCAAAAGCACAAAACCTAATGTGAATAATGGATAAAATCAGCCTGCATGTACTGGCATCTTTAATCCACAGTGAAAATGTGAATAAAATCAGACATTTTAACACGTTATAATTACTCTTTTCTATGACTTAATTTGTTATCGAGGCCAAAACTAATGTAATGTTTCAACCTTATCAGCCACATTCTTCTTCTACAGAACAAAAAATGAAAGAAATAATCAAGACTGTCTTACAGAACATGACCAAAGACTTCAAGGAGTGAATCAATAACTCAGACACATTAGGTCTACAGTGTTTTGTCAGCTGGAGGAGTTGTTTCTATGGAAAGCCCACACATGTGAGGCCAATGGGCCAATGCAACTGGATGTCATATGTCACCTCTCCCACATCTTTATACTGTGCAGATGACCTGATCTGAATGTACAACTGTCCTTTAAATGGTGAAGTGTGTCATCATTTGTCTAATAAAATACTGTCATGCAGAGAGGAACACAGTGCATCAGTGTCATCCCCAACTATTGTGTCACTTGGTTTCACTCCTGGACAAACAGAATTTTTAATCTTTAGGCTAACTTGTTTGTTTAGCCTTCTGAGCAATGACTTTAAAAACATCTCTTCTTTTGATATTCTATCCTCTTCGGATTTTTTTTTTTTATCTCTGTAAATACTGAGAGAAAATGTCAGCAGAGAAATGAGTGTGAGGGGGAGGACATGCAACAGAGATCCCCTGCAGGCTTAGCGGACGTGGGTTTTGGTGTGCTACTCCTCAGGACACTTTATTAGTCTGACCCGTTTTCCACAGGTTCAGAAATCTGATCTTTCCTCTGGCACTTGCAGAGAGATCTGAATCCTGCAAGTCTGTGTGGCACAGTTGTGTAATTAAAAAAGCAAATTTGGAAGCAAAGCGCAACCTGAAAAATGTTCATCACTGCTTTTTTTTTTGGCCTGTACTGCTGATCATTATCTGTGGACTAATGCCAGAACTTTATGTAGAAAAAACAACAATACTCAAAGCAAATGAAATAGCTTCATGCATCTGTACATCCACTTTGTTGAAGTACCAGCAGCATGTGTTAGTTCAGCCTGTCTCTCCAGAAAAAATCCACTGTGGGCAAATCCCATCATTGTTTCAGCGCACAAGCTAACAAACAGAAAGAGAAACTTCAGAGTTCATGGAAGTAAATGCATGTAAATAAATCTATTCTAAATTAAAAGTTCTAACCTCGCTCTAATACCCATTTAGCCACCAGGTTCAAAACAATTATAAAGTCATGGTTGGGTGACGGGAAGTGGACAAATTAATATGTAAGAATGCTGGATTAACAATGCAATACCTGCCTGAGAGACATTTCAAAGTTATATAGAACAAAGAGAAACTAGGAGAGTGTTAGGAGAGAGCAACCCTCTGCTGAAGCCCCGTCTGGTGTTTTTAAAGAAAACAATCCCTTGGGTTTCTCCTTTGCAGATGCTTCACCTCCCCAACAACTTTGTGGATTTTTTTGGCCTTGTATTTCTTGTGTGATCTTGGAAAAGACAGACAGAAGGGGAAAAAATGGCACTGAAAACATTGGCTAGCTTCTCTGGCGAGGGAAGAATGAAATCTGAGCCAATTATCTCAGGCGCAGCGCTCCTTTAAGTTTGCTTCCTCTGGGGAGTACTGCAATATGTTCATATACAGCACAAAAACAGCATAAGAAAACTAGTTTTTTCTTTCTAAAACTTGTTGACCACTAATTTAAAAGCAAAAGTTACTCTCCCCCGTTCACACACTCATTTTTCTGTTGCAGAGGAACACTTGGCATGTGGCGAGAGCTGGGATCTCTTGACCTTCATTGTTGAACACCTGCTCTGACTCCTTAGCTTCTCCCACCCCCACATGCAGGTGGTGGATGAATTACCCAGAGATTTCGGTCTGAGACAATCTCCACTGATTTGACAAATCAAAGTCTGTTAATAAAACTGGTGTAGATGAAAACAAAACTGTAAAGTTTTGTAGCTTTGGAGATCATAGATAAACTTTTCTAAATCTGTGCACTTATGAGTTTAGTGACACTTTATACCACTAAAGTCTGGGGGCTTGTGATTATAACCCCCAAACTGTTTACCAATCTGTGCGGGCGAGTTGAACTATGGAAAATTTGCTGCAGGCATATAAACATTAGGGATGGGCGATATTTTATCGTGTGCGATATATCGTCAAAGAAATTCCCCACAATAACAATTTGAATTTATCGTTTTTATCGTGATATGACAATTTATCAGGTTGTGTTTGCAGTTGCACTACTTTGTTTTTTTAATAAGCAAAGTTAGTTTTGCTGTTTGCATCGTTTGAATACTATATATATATATATACCAAATTCCACATTTAGTAAATGTGGAATTTGGTCTCATATTTCCGACTTGTTTGATTGGTGTCACTACAATTTTGCAATACGGGTGCACTACTTGAACTTAATTGATATAGTTTAGTGGCTTCTAGTATTTTGTAGGGCTTTCAAGACAGAATTTAGCAACAGATTTATAACACAAAATATTTTGCTGGTAGTTTTTATCGTCACTTATCGTTACCGTGATAAATAAGAGAAATGATCCTGATACATTTTTTAGTCCATATCGCCCATCCCTAATAAACATGCTTCTGTAGTAATATAATGTATGAAAGTATAAAAATATCAATAGTCAAAATTATTCCCTGGAATTAATGAAAAGGCTACAATTTACAATAGTTATTCAGATAACAAGAAACTAAAGACACTAATAATAAATAAAAATTTACAAAATTATAATTTAGTGAAATGAAACATTGATTTGAATTGTGCTTGGAAATAATAATAATAATAAAACCAACAAAGTTGTCCTAGACAAGAAAGAGTATCTTTCCCATGAAAAGTGGACCAACATACCTGTCAACAAGTGTTTATTGTTTGTTTTTAATATTTATTTTAAACCACAATTCAAATCAATGTCATGATTTTCAGAGAATTTTTATTTATCATCACTTTTGTCAGTTTCATCTTATTTCAGTGGCAGATGATTTTTTTCCTTCTTTAATTTGAGGGTATGAATAATTTCGAGGACGACTGTATGTAACTTTCAGGAAGTACTCTTATCAAATTGCTGCAGTTAACATCCAGTATACGTTGGAGAACAGAGATGCAATGAGCAAAATGGACTTGAAACTAAAAAAAACCTACAAAGTTATAATTAACTATGCAACAAAATATTTTGATGAAGCCAATTTATCTCTAGTAAGACTGATGTTTTAATAACTGGACGTATTGGATTTTATGATGTACTTAGGTTTAAAACATGCTTTATGTAATTTGAACCTTCCTTGAAGTATTATTCAAGTTCAAGTTTATTTATATAGCACGCTAAAAATGACACAAAGTCCTTCACAGAAATATAAAAATAGCTAAATAGAAAAGAAACACACAAACACTAATATATGCACATAAACACATATGTATACTCACATTCACACCTATTGTGTGGTCATAAGTGTTAACATACACAAACACACACAAGGATACACAAACACTATTCATATCCATCTTTAGAATATATCCTTAAATAGAATAAAACCAGATTATACATTATAATGTTTGACATCATAGTTTATATACTGAATCAAATCCTTTGAGCTGAAAACACCAATATACAAGTTGATATTTTGGGGAGCAATATGCAAGAGAACAAGAAATACTGAAGAAATAAAAATACTGTAGATGCAGATTTCGTTTAGCCACATACATTTTTAAAGCTACATATGAGAAAACCTGAAAATATCTCAAAAACCTTATTATATGACGCGGACATAGCAATTTAGTGACAGAACTGGAACCTGGAACTTAGATGCAAGCGTGTCAGTTTTCCACAATTGAGAGACAAAATGTCTTTAAGAAGAAAACCTGGTATCTGAAGCCCTGTTTTCACCTCCATCCTAATGATCAGTGTTCCTCCCAGAAGATGAAAGACATGGGAGGATGGGGGGAAGTGCTCAGCAGAGCCGAGCAGAGTTTGTCTGAACTGAAATATCTCAGGAACAAATCCTCAGCTCCGATTGAACTCTTGATCACAGGTGAAGAACTGGCTCCCTTCAACAAGTCTTGGCTTATTATGCCGGTGAGACTGAAAGGAGAAAGTTCTTTCTTCATATCTAAGGATAAAACATTTCACATAGAGCTGCAACTAATTTACTTCATGTGAAACAATGAAGTCAAACCTAAGATCAAGCTTAGAGATATTTCTGAGCCTTTTTCTTTTTTCCCCCAGAAATCATTGACTAAATGAGTGAAAAATGCTAAAACAGCAGCCTTCCCTGCAGGCATGCTGTTGACAATCTCTCTGCGCTGTGTCCTTGCAGTGCAGAGCAGATATGAGAGGTGGTTTGACCTCGATATTCGGCCATGACAGGAGAGCTGGAGAGTATGAGGAGGCAGGCTTAGGGGGGTTACACCATCCGTCAGGACGCATTCATCAAAATCACTCTTTTCTTCTGTGCACACAGACACACAGGAGCAAGCAGCACACACATTTAAAACAAATAGTCGTGCCATTGTTTGAAGACATTTCTTTGATTCCCCTTTCACTGGGTATTTACTCTGCTATGGTAAAAAGAAAAAAGCATTTGACTCTGTACTATCTGCTCTCTGTTCTTCTCTGCATGCTTCTGTTCTCCTGCATCTAAAAAAACAGTTATTGAAGAAAGAAGAAAAAGGCAGTGGAGCTACCTGTTTCCTTTACGTTTCAAACTAACCAAATCAACCGAGTTTTCATGATTTTGAACTTTTCAGGCCTCCCAGAAGTCCCATAAAATGACCTGCCCAATATCCAAACTAGCAGTGAGAAAACATATTTTAAAGAATTTCTTTAGATAAAAAAGAAACAAACAAACAAAAAAACTGCTGTTGACGTTGAATGAACACATCATATGGATTGTTTTCTACATGTATGCTTTCATTACGCATTTTAGCTTCTCGCAAACGAAATAATGCAGGTCACGTCACATTAGGGCATTACAGTATTCATTCACGGTGTTGAACAGCTGAACAGTCAGAGTGATCTCCCTCCCTGACAAACTGATTCAATATGTTGAGTTAGAGCCGACAAAAAGACGAGAGACAGACACAGATGCTCCAAATGAACAGACCGCAGACGGTTAAACTAACTAACTAACTAAATATAATAGTAGATAATAGCGGTGGAAGTCATTTACTGTAGGAGGTTTTCTTCCACAGGTCACATGTTAAAATATCTTCAGAAATATTCTGAACCCTTCACTGCCTACTAATGTTTGTCTCTCTTTTAGTCTGTTTAGATAAAAGCATCTAAATGCTCTGCAAATGACGCTTGACTTCTCGCATCATCTGACAACCCACATCTTTAGGGCAAATGAGCAATTACCTGCTTTACCGTCAGCATAATTTAACTGTTGCTTTCTCACTGCTGATGGACCGAGAAATACAAGGAATTGATTTTTGGCCCATTTATTAGTGTTCAAAGTGGTGGATTGTCAGCTTTTCTAAAATCACAGCAGACTAAAAATGTATGTTTGAAACAACATCTCTTCTGGCATTCTGGATAAAAAACTGAACATTGGGTAAAAAGAGCGCTGAAAACATACACTATATTGCCAAAAGTATTTGCTCACCCATTTAAATGATCAGAATCAGGTGTTCCAGTTTCTTTCATGGCCATAAGTGTACAAAATTAAGCACCTATGCATGCAGACTGTTTTTACAAACAGTTGGGAAATAATGTGTCGCCCTCAGGAGCTCAGTGAATTCCAGCATGGAACTGTGATAGGATGCCACCTGTGCAACAAATCCAGTCGTGAAACTTCCTCACTCCTAAATATCAGTAGATGCTGAAGTGCATAGTGCGAAGAGGTCGCCAACTTTCTGCAGAGTCAATCACTACAGACCTCCAAACTTCATGTGGCCTTCAGATCAGCTCAAGAACAGTGTGCAGAGGAATGGGTTTCCATGGTGGAGCAGCTGCATCCATCCATACATCACCAAGTGCAACGCAAAGTGTTGGATGCTGTGGTGTAAAGCAGCCGGCACTGGACTCTGGAGGAGTGGAGGCGTTCCCTGGAGTGGTGAATCACACTTCTCCATCTGGCAATCTGATGGAGGAGTCTGGATTTGGCGGTTGCCAGGAGAACCATACTTGTCTGACTGCATTGTGCCAAGTGTAAAGTTTGGTGGAGGAGGGATTATGGTGTGGGGTTGTTTTTCAGGTGCTGGGCTTGGCCCTTCAGTTCCAGTGAAAGGAACTCTGAATGCTCTGAACTTTGAAGCAAAGTCCATAAAAACATGGATGGCAGAGTGTGGTGTGGAGGAACTGGACTGGCCGGCACGGAGTCCTGACCTCAACCCGACAGAACACCTTTGGGATGAATCAGAGCGTAGACTGAGAGCCAGGCCTTCTTGTCCAACATCAGTGTGTGACCTCACAAATACACTTCTGGAAGAATGGTCAAAAATTCCCATAAGCACACTCCTAAACCTTGTGGACAGCCTTCCCAGAAGAGTTTAAGCTGTTCTAGCTGTAAAGGTGGACCACTGAACTCTATGGATTAGGAATGGGATGTCACTTAAGCTCATATGTGGGTCAAGGCAGGTGAGCAAATACTTTTGGGAATATAGTGTAGTTTAAATTCAAATTTAAGGCAACACATATACTGCACTTTTGAATTCACAGTTGATTTAATTCTGTCTTTATAGCATAAGTATCATTACATCTCCAGCTGTTGTTGCAAGGGAAAGTTACAATATGTATTATCAAGTGTGACGACTGCTTATTGTCTGTTGTTGACATTTTGCTCTATATTTGATTGCAGTTTAGTGACTACAATTATTGATTATTGTTCTTCTAACTATGGCTTTATTGTTAGTTTACCATATCTGTGTTTTTAATGGAATGTGTTATTCTCGCTGATGGAAAAAATGCATTTATTTAAACATTGACTAATAACTAAATTAAAGGATAAATTTGTTTTTTTCCCCACCTGGACCTTATTTCTAGGAGTATATATGTGTATTTACTCACTGGTAAAATTTCTGGATCACTTTGACTCCTTCTGAAGATATTAGGCTGAGTCGCCCTTCGGTGTACATCCAGTAAAATAGCGGAGACGGAGCAGTCACTAGAAGGCATTATCTGCAGCAAAACTCCTTGAATTTCGCCAATACTTTAAGTAGAATGAACAAACGAACAAGTACTATTGTCCCGTGCGTCCAGATTTAGCTTTCTGGTAGTTATCAGGTACTTCTAGACATTTTTCGGGGCCGCACGTTCACGATGCGCTTCCATAGTTCAGCTGAGAAGAGCAGCTCGCTGCCCAGACAACAACAAAAACACAATTTGCGAAACTCTGAACTCACGAGACAATAGTACTCATTTGTTCGTTCTTTCTACTTTAAAGCATTGATGAAATGAAGTTGTTTTGCTGCACATGATGTCTGCGCAAGGAGGGTGGGGGCTCGACTAGGCAGTCGAGTTTGATGGACATAATATTCAATCAATCATTCAATCAATCAGCACGGGCCGTTCGCAACCCCATCCAATGAAATTCATGTTGTTGGAAGGGGTTTTTCCAGTCCTGTCTGTTCCACAGGTGATTGATTTTTTTACATTTTTGTGTCAGAACATTTAATTAATTTTCTGCAATCTGAGTGTGAAGAAGACTTTAAAGGGACTTGAGGCAAGATTAAGAAACTAAACTCGCGACTGGTTCTTCAGGTAACTGCAGCCACGAGCCAAGCCGTCATGGGAGCGTGCACAAACTGATGCTATAATGTTGTTTACTAATCTTTTTCTTCATAGTTACACTTTTTAGTGTCTTTCAGTTGATCTGGATTGTTTGCTGACGGCAGAAGAATCCATAACTATCACTTACAGTGTTTGAATTTATCGCGACTGGCCTCCTCCTGTATCAAAACTGCGGATGTAGCGTCATTTGACGTCACGTCCGTAGGGCAGCGCGGGAAATTCGGACACCGAATTGCAGTGCATTAAGCAGCACACAGCCTGTTCAAGGCAACGGAGAGAAACGTGGGTGGAAATGTTATTTTTGGTATTTAGCGCTTTATCACCCAATAGCATTAAAAAAATGGACATGCATGTTTGTTTTTTTTTAAATTCCTGCCTCTAGTCCCTTTAAGCGATGTAGCAAAAAATGCTCCTGGAAAACATCATCCACCGTGCCATTAAACAAATATCTGCGTAAGTGTGGCACTGAAAATCCTTCACTTCCTTTGGACTCTGATGTATAAACACATTCAGGAACTCAGTCTAACTAAACTGTGAGTATTCAGACCTAAAAATAAAAACGATGCACAACTGAAGCTCTGGCAGTTTACCATAACTCAGTGTTTACAGCATCGTTGTGTATAAGCTTAGATCCACTCTTGCACATCATTTCTGCCTCCAAAAGCATCTGAAAGAGAGGCATAAACACACTATGGAAATGGAGCTGAAGAAATATGGCAGGAGGTGAATGCATCTGTTTCAGGGAGTAAATGAGTCAACACTGATGTCTCTACTGGATTTCTCCCACCGATGCTGCATGCTTGCCTGTGCAGTGACAGCAGCTCACAAAGCCAAAAGTGACAAGAGAGCAGCCAGGAGGGGAAGACGGATGAAACTGGGCAAAATAAGGACAGTTGTATGCTTATTTTATCTTTTCAATCAGAAGGGAAAAAATGGATATTTTTGGTATGCAAATGATAGCTTAATGAAAAACTGGCTAATGTTGCTGTTACCATGGATATGCTGGTTCTGAGTTATAGCCTGAGTGGAGGGTCAAATTTAAAGTAAAACAGATTTATATACAGAGTTCTCAAACTTTTTGAGGCTAGGGACCCCCCGTAATAATCCTCACGTCAATCAAAACATATTTACTGCCATTTACACTAGTTTATAGGAATTATTACATATTTTTAAAACTTTTTAACTTAATATAAAATGAACTTGTACAAACTGCATTTGAGTCCTTTAAACAGGGTCATTTTTTAATCAAAACTTCACCTCACTGCATTTATTTTCATCTTAAAAGTTTCAGGAAAATGACAAATAGCAGGACTGGGAAAGTCCAAATGAACCCAGTTCAAAAAAACTGTAAATCTTATTGAAAGGATTAAACTTTAAGATCACGACATCATTACCTCTCTGGCAAATTATAGGCAAAAACAGAACAAAATAAAAAGGACAATGGATATGATAAAGCCTTGTCAATAGTATTTGCATCATAAAGGACTCACACCAAGAACTTACTGAATGAATGAGAAGGATGAAGGCTGTTTTATCTCTTCTTGGTGTGATGGATGACAAACTCAGATCCTCCTCATTTAAACACACTCCGTATTTAATTTTTATTGCAGTCAAATGATTGCTCGGACAGGTCAGTGGTGGGAAAGGAAATCATATTTGCATGGCCTCAGCAGAGAGGGAGGGCCAGAAACTTTCATGAGTTACGTGCTTAATACTTTCGACGTCCCCTAACTAGATCATCCCAGCAGTTGTTCTTGTCTGATCTTTAAGACAACTCGTTGTCTCTTGTTGAAGTGGATGGATATAAACATGTATCCACTGTGTTCACAGCCCCTGAGCTGTGGCCTGCAGACCCCAGGGATCTGAGGACCCCACTTTGAGAATAAATGGCTATAGACCCTTCTCACATGTCGTTGCTGATCACGTGACAGTCACGTTGGCGACGTATGTGGGCGGCAAAAAGATCAACATGGCAGGTTTACTGCTGCGGGCTCGGCTGCTGCAGCAGCATTTGAACTCGATAAAAAATACTGGTACCTTCGTGCTTTGTCTTTGGATGCGGCGATCGACATTCCAGGATGGGATTTCATTTTCCAGGCCGCCTGCTGACCCTGATTGACAAGTTAAATGGGATGCTACCATAAAACGTGATAAATTTAACTGAAAACCATGGGAGATCTCGGCTGCAGCAGCCAGTAGCAGCACTGTTGTCGGTGGTGAGTTTCCTGCTGATTCTGTTTTTGGTGAGCTGGTCTAAGTTTGATGATATTTATCTACATAAAAATAATGACAATATGGCTAAAATGCAGCAAACTGCAGTTGTTTTAACGTTTTTGTGACCAGATGCTTAACGTTTGTCTGTTGTTCAGAGACAAACAGACGTCCGATGGAGGATTTTTCTGTCTTCCTTCAGGTAAACATGAGACACCCCGTTGTCCCCAGCTTATTTCCCGTCCATCTTCGTGTTTGTCTGCGATCTAGATAAAAGAAGGCAAAATGATGATTTGGAAATGTTTGCAACAAGACATCAAGCTAACAGGAGTTTTCAGTTCTCTGACTTTCCTTTGTGGTGTCAATAAACTAAACCGTCATAAAACAGCAGTGTTTTCTCTCAGTTATTGTAATGTTAACTCATAATGTAGAGACGTCCATAATGTTTACATGCTGTTAACGTTATCTGGGTCTACTGTTTTCATTTCTGACATGAAGAGGAAATACTTTGTTTGGGAAACTTTCCACAGCTGAAGGTCCGATACCATCCAGCACCAGATATTAAGAAGCTTCTCACAACTTGTAATTTTTTATTTCTGCTCCTGTGAAGTGCGACTGTCAATGGATGAGGTTGTAAATGTCATGCTAAGCTAATCAGGCAGCAACATCTCCGTCTGGTGGCAGTTCTGGAGGTTTGTAAATCAGGATTTTGGAAAAATCGTAACGTCTTGAGCACCAACAAGTGCAAATTTATGAAAGCTTTCTGAGCTCCCACATAAAAGCTGAATTGGCTTAAAAAGTATAAAGTCATGTAGAACCGTCATTAATGAAACAGCTCACAGCAAGTTTATGGTCATTACTGAGTGCTACAGTGGTCCAGGCTAGCTTTTTGCCACCCAGGATGGCTGCGTGACCGAATAGTCACGTGACTGAGAGGGGTCTATACGTTATACTGGAACTGCCTGCTTTGCATTTAGTTAATCTAAGAGATAATGACTCACCAACATTTTATTTCACCTTCCTCTGACTCTCCACACCTTCATGTCAGATTCCACTTATATGCTAACCGTTTCAACTCCATGTATATTTTAATGATTTCATATTTCATTCTCAAGGAAAAAAAAAGCGTCTGAGCAAGGCATTCCCTTTTCATCTGCGTCGTTCAGGGAGAAACTTCCTTCATATCACCATGACATTGTTGAATCTCATACAACAGAACAACTTTGAAGATCTGACGTTTTGCTCTTTGAAACTCCTTCCTGCACCTCTTGCTGCCATCCCATCCGCTTCCTATCTCTGATGCACTCTGTGGTTTTGAGTTACTTCCTGAGAGTCTGAATGAAGAGAAAGACTGGTGTCTGTTTTCCCAAAAGGCCGAATGGTCCACTGTGAATATTATCTCTCTGTTAATGTGCACACGTGAACAGAATCAAGTACTCTGTCCTGGTAACACAGAATGCTCAAACATGCAAATGAGTGACGTTTTTGTTGATTGAGTTGTTCTCTTATTCAAAGATGTCCTAATGAAGAAAAATTAGAAAAATTAGTTTACCTTGTTTTAAATTACCTTTCTTTTCAGAATACACAAACATTTTTAAGAATTTGGTTGCAATTTTGGCTAAAGAAAGAAAAATTCACCATAAAATGTATGAAAAAGACATTTAAAATACTAAAAAATATGATGGTTTATAAGTAGGGAAAAACATAATTCCAACTCCAGGGACTTCTCATATCTTATAATTTATCTCAAAATCTGCATTTAGACTAAAAAATTATAAAACAAAAAGGTAATGAAAAAATCCTGAGATTAAAGCCTGTGATTTTGGCGCATGATAATATTTTACACCTTTTATTTCCCCCTCTGTCTGATTGAGTTTAAGGAAGTGGGAACATTGGTCATTAAGTTTCTGTACAAAGTTAAATATTAATGACTAAACATGTAACAATCAAGTGCAGCAACTTTGCTGGGAAGCTGTCTCCATGTTGCCTGTGTGTCTTTTTAAGGTTCTCCGGTTTCCTCCCACAGTGGGTATGAGTATGAGCATACATCTGTCTATGTACCCTGTGAGGGACTGTGCATCAGCCTATCAGCCTGTGCGATCTGGGATGGCTTCCAGTGATCTTGAACAGGGTAAAGGAGGTACAGGCAACTTAATACTTACTGGTGGTCAGACATACACAGGACTACACTGCCCCCCATCAACAGGCAGCTGGAATAGATTTTTGCTTGTCATTGTTACGTGAATAATGTATTTTCGTTTCTTACGGAATTTTAAGGCAACACAACAGAAATTTGGCAGATTTTCATGCTTCATCCCTGTTTCCAGTTAATATATAAACCCTGATCTGTGTTGCACTTCATATGCCAACTGGACCCTTTTCTAGGTGGGATATTAGCCGGATAGGGATAGATGCGTCAGCTATGAAATGGCTCGACGTCTTTCTTGAATTACAGTGAAAAAGAGTAAGATGCAAAGGAGGGAAGTTTTCAGCAACAATAAAATCCTCGGCTTATTCAAACTGCTTTGTTCTTATTGCCGAGTCACATGGGAAGTGACTATTCTTTCGCCCAATCAATGGATTGCAGTGTGTCAAGCTCCACCCTTTAGAGTCGGATGAGTAAAAGTAGGTTGGGTTGGGCTGGATATTTTGGCATCTTCCCCAGTTTTTGCCTGTGGAAACATAATAAATTGTGTTCCAAGCTGTGCTTAACATGTTTGTGGAAACAGGACTCTCAGTACCACCTGATGAAGGACAATTCAGCATTTATCTGCATCCTGTCTTTTCTCAAAGCTCCTTCCAGCCAGAAAAGTTATTCTGATATTGACTCGCTCTGCTGTGTTCACTCTCAGTTCAAACAAGCTACATTTGAAAAAATATACACCCCCCTGAAACCACGCCTCCAGGGCACAGGAATGCGTGCGTGGATGATTGTCGGCGAACATAACCGCGAACAGCCGAGTGGCTAGCTTGTTAGCTTCCCAGTAAACAACTGAGGAACCACGTTTCCTAAAAGTGATAATTATCTCACCTCCAACTTCTTCTGTGGTGTAAAACATCTTCACTGCAAACACCAATGACTTAATCCACATCCTTTTTTCCTTTTTAAGAGCAAACAGCGGCATAGTTAGGAGCAGCGAGCAGCCATGTTGGTCTTGGTTCGTCTGCACTGTGAGATGCTTACGGCGAGTCGCGAGTGTGCGCACGCCTGCGTGAGGATGGTGGGTGCGCAACAAACAACAGTCGAATTTGATGGACATAAGAATCACTCAATCAATCAGTGCGGGCCATTTGAAACCCCATACAATGAAATTCATTTCATTGGAAGAGGTTTTTCCAGTCCTGTACGTTCTATCTGGAGCATCTGGAGACTGAACCAGTAACTCTGTAATGGGGCCGATAATATAGCAGTTATACATTCGCTTTTTTATAACTTAAGATAGGCACTTTATTTTTCTTTGTTCTGCTGATGTTTTTGATGTAATTCATGCATTTTTTTCCCAGCTTGTCTGTCTATTTGTAGGTGTTTTTGATAACTGTCAGTTTGTGCTTTTCTTGAAGATGTTCCAGGTGCTTATCTGTTTTCTTTTAGGTGCAGCATTTATTTGTCTGTTTTTTTCCTGTTTAGATTGAACAGTTGATACTGTTGCTTTATATCTGGTGTATTCTTGTCTTGTCTTGTCTTGTCTTTTTCTTTTCTTCACTTTCTCTCTCTCCTCTGTTTACTCTCTTTGGTAACACTTTCCTTGTCAGGTCCAGCATTGATATGTAAATTCAGCAATGAACTAATGTAAAAAATAAAGTATAGCTGCAAGTGATGTTGAAGGCCATTGCACCTTCTGTGTTGTTCTGGCCCATGCTGTCTCCATATCCTGCCTACCACTGTGGTCTTGCTCTCACCTGCTGCAACCAAATGGTTGCCCGTGCAGGGGTGTAAAAGAAATGTAGTTAATTGCCTTTAAAATAGGCACTTCCTGTGGCCAGGGGTGGGACTAAGGTGCAGACTGGAAGTGGTCATGTGAGTGGGTTCAGCATCTAACTGGCATCATAGGTAATAATTTTGGTGTGAATAAGAGCTTTTATGCCAGAGTGAAATCAGTTTTGAGTTTCATGGCGAGACATCAAACTTTGAGGCTCCGCCTCCACCACATGCATAGTCTGTTGATAACGCAAATCCCTGTGGAATCAGGAATGCTTTATGAACACAGAGACCAAATTTGGTGGCTCTCATAAATGTTGTTTCAGTCAAGTCAATTCAAATGGGACTTGAGTAAATGTAAAAAAAAACAAAGATGGCGATTTTGACCCAAAATGGCCGACTTCCTGTTGAGCTTAGAGAAGAGGGCCCCAGAGGGTTTTTTGTGCACCCTGGCCTGTAGAATAAGAGTTCCAAATTATGTAAAGATTGGTGATATGCAGTTTGGGGGATTTTTACAAAGACAGCGCCTGTCATGCAATTTTGCCCGAACGGCAATGAAAATGATGACATGATGATTGTGAATGATGATTTGTTTGGGGGAGGGGGAGACAAAATTTGGTGAGTTTTCGAGCATGTTCAGGCCCCTATTTTGGATAAGAAGAAGATGAAGAAGAAAGATCAGGGTTTAAATAGGCCTTCGCACTGGCTTCAGTGTTCGCGGCAAAATTATCAGATTGAGCCTTTTATCTATAAAGCTTTTTTGGCAAAGCACATCTGTTTATTATTTTGCTTGCTATGATGCTGGACAATTTAAAGAAATAAAAAAACAGAATAAAAAATAGATAAATAAAACATAAAGATGTCATCACCCAGAAATCCTACTTTTTCATTTTAAAACATGCGTGTTGAATAGGACATCAGTTAAAACGTGCCGGAAACTCATGGTGTGGCTTCGTTTTTGAGTGTGGGCTCTTTGTTCACACCAGAATCGGCCACAAGAGCACGCTCTCCACAGTACGCAATTTTGTTTCTCCTCCTGGATTGATGTGCTCCTAGGAAGCTACCAGTTGCCGACATAAGCTCTCTTTAGCACCAACTGAAATCAGCTAATTATGCTCAGCTGCTTTGGCAGATCTGCAGCAGGGTTTTCAGCCACTCAGTACTGCAACAGCTGACTAAACTAGCAGGGACCAGTGGATTATATTTATTCAATGACGATGTGCAGTCGGTAAGTGTTGCTGCTTGTGTAACTTATTATCTTCTGTGTAAGAGACCAGTAAACGATGGTAGACGAACGGTGACAACCTTTTTGTTTTTTATTTAAAAAGTGCATGTAGACCAATTTCCAACTATTAGGAAGAATAAAGTAATGGGGTGCTCACTTTGAGAGATTGAATCAGGCCACTCTCTTAAGCTACTTTAAAATAAACAATAGCACCATCAGAAAAACAATCATAAAATAAAATTTTGAACTAGAAATAACAGCAATCAAGTGATACGTATCACTGGTAGGAAATTTCTATCTTGCTTATGACAAATAGAACAGTCTAGAACAGGGGTTTTTCATCCATTACTTTTTACCGCTTCACAATATGGCCAAAGGGGCTGACTACAGGTTTGTCAAAGATACAAAACGGCTTAAATTTGAAATGTGATTTTAAAAATGTAATCGCGTTATGGATTCTTTTTAACTAATCGCGATTAACGCATTAACACTGACAACCCTAATATATATATATATATATATATATATATATATATATATATATATATATATATATATATATATATATATATATATATATATATATATATATATATATATATTATATATATATATATATTTTTTTCCCCATACTTTTATTATATATCACATTTTCCTCTTCATTCTGAACAAGTCTCATGCTTTGTAGTGAACATAATACATACTGAAAATCTTTTTCAAGTCTTTAAAAGCAGTGTCACTGCAATCTTAGTATTTCACCAGAGGGAGCACTGAGTAAATTGCAGAGTTTCAACAATTACTGTTTAGCTTTATGAGAAGGATAAAAACACAGCATGTGTAATAAAATGCTGTCTGGTTGCTGAAGGAAGGGCAATCACGTACCAAGTCTGCAGCATAACGAGCTGCAGGTCGACACCTGAAGCACTTCCAGCGGTTGTTAAATCAATGCCCTGTGATTTTTGTGCTTGTTGACTCAGCAGTACTCAGGAAGATAATCAAGCATCAGCCACAGACAAGAAGAATGCAGAAAATGAAACGTCACATGACAAAACCAAAAGTAGCAAGGAGCCTGACTGGTTATTAAAGGAAAACCAATTTCTATTGTTAATTAATGCAATGATTATGCACTCATGTAAATTAATTTGATTTTATTCGAGCATATGTCTGAGTGTCTTCATTAAATTAGTACTGGAAATGTTGCTCTTTTGTGGCCCGTCCCCTTTTTTGCCAAATAGTTCAGAGTCTAGTTTACTGCTCTACAGTGTGGTCATCTGCCGCCAGGTGTGAACTTAAGAAGCTCCGGGTTGCCCAGAACAGGGCAGCACGGTTGGTTAGCTGCCCTGTTAAATGTAATGTTAACCAGATGCATGCCTGCCTTTCCTTGCTTACAGTTGAGAATAAGCTGCTTTTAAATACACTTATACTGTTTAAGTCAGTCATGAGCAGTAATGTTCCAGCTTTTACATTCACAAATTGTTTTTAATAATTCTGTTCATGATCATAACACTGGTTCTAGCAATGGGCAGCTTGTTTCACCAGGCCCAAGAACCAATGCTCTAAAGAAATCTTTTATATATAGATTATTGACTCTCTGGAATAACCTGCCTCAAAACCTCGGCTGCATTCACAGCAAATTATCTTTTAAAAAGAATCTGAGACTTCGTCTGATGCCTTGAAGTGGTTTTGTTTTATTGGATGGTTCATTTTATTTTATTTCATATTTTTGTGCATTCTCTGATAATTTATGAACTACTGTGTGTTGAGAAATGCCACTTTTTTTTTTTTTTTTTTGGGGGGGGGGGGGGGGGGGGGTTTTGTATTTGTGACTGTTCTTTTTACTGTATGTTTGTTATTTGGACCCCAAGAAGACTAGCTGCTTGCCATGGCAACAGCTAATGGGAATCCTTAATAAAATTACAAACTACAAATTAAACATGCTCTTTTTAAAAAGTGATTCTTCACAACAGAAAAAAAATAATGTAGAAATGACCTAAATGGCATGATTAAGACCATTTTTAATGCAAATAAATATAGTTTTGCACTAAAGAAGAGATGCATGTCTGCCTTGCTTAAAGAAAGGAAAAAGATATCAGGTTGTCTTTCTTTAGAAGTATAGTTTGAGTCTCATGTTTGCATCTTGTAAAGAAAAATGTCTTCTTGGCCTTCTTCCAGCATATTTATGCTCACTTCTCTGTAGGAACACCAGTCATTATGGTCTGCGTTCTCAGGACATCATCTTAATGCAGGTTCCCAAAGTCAGAACTGAACTGGGTAAAAAGGCTTTTAGATGTTTTGCTCCTGCAGCCTGGAATAACATGCAGAATGCGTTAAAACTGTCATGTTTCATAACCTTGGGCAAGTTTAAGTCAGTTTTAAAGGACAGAGAGACCAGTTCTCTTGGCTCTTGTAACTGCCCAAATGATGTTTCCAGAGTGTTTTCTTGAAATGTGAAGCAAGTGTTTTTGTGTGTATTTCTGGTTTTATTGTTTATTTTATGTTTATGTGTTTATGTTGTTGATTTTATGCTGCTGTCTTGGCCAGGTCACTCTTGAAAAAGAGTGACTCATTTAATCTCTTTGCAACTGCTGCAGAGGAAGGCTTAGAGCTGAAACCTATGATGATTTTTTCTTTTACTCTGATGTGGTCAGTATGTCCTTGATTCATCATGCTGGCATATTATCTCCTTCAATAGGAGCCTGCATATGGGACAGCAAGGTTGCTTTCTGGAAGGTTTGCGAGGGGTCAGATGTGATGGGAATGAGAAAATTCCTCATGGCATGCTTCCATCATAATTCTGTTATGAAACAGAAAATCTAAAAAGGTTAGCCCTGCTCACACATATCCTAGAGGACTTCCAAGAAAAGCACGATCTCAATTGTCGTGCATTTTTATCCTGAAGCAGTGTGGGGTCAGCCGCCATCTTGTCAAGGGAAACGACACGGCGCTTCCTGTCAGACAGGTCGTCCCCTTCAGGTTAATCGCACACAAACACTGTTCTGCCTCACCAAAATGAGACAGTGACAAATGTGACAGCAACTGCAGCCATGAAGCATAATGATTTATTATCATAAAAGCTATTATCTCAGTGCGGTCCAGTTTGAGTCAGTGTCTCTTTCTCTTTGTCTTTTTTTTTTTTTTTTGGTGATGATGGACAGCACTAATTTATTTAGAGGCCAATGAATGAATGGATCAAACTGTGTGTTGCTCTTCTCAGTGTGTTGTAAATCGATTATGCCAATAATATAAAAGCTTCCAGAGTGATTATATGCATGACATGTTCTAGTCTTCAGCCACAAATAATCACATTATTTAATATGTTCTTGGAATAAGCTTAACTCACTTCAGTCTTGTCAGTCCTGGATCACTTGTAAATCCCTCTATTTGTCTAATTGATGAAAGCAGATTAAAAACTGTGTATCTTTTTAACCACATGATTGTGTTTCATTACTGTAAAATGTGGTCCTGTTGAAATAGCTGCAAGTATCAGTAAGACATTTGTGAGTATTTTGTAGTGTTTCTTCATGTTTGTCAAAAGAAATGTGTCACAACAGGAATTGAAATTTATAAGAAAGACTTCATATATATATATATATATATATATATATATTATTTCATTGCTCTAAACACAGAGGTGTCCTTAGTTGTAGCATTATTGCTGAGTGTTTCTGGACAACACCATCTAAAGTTGCATGCCATCTTCAGGGACACATTCTCACAAGAAGAACTTATCAAATACTACCTCTTTTGCAGCTTTAAAGGCAGAGTAGGGGATCATGGAAAAATGGTTTCGAACAAGCTACATTTGAAAAAAACATACACCCCCCTGAAACCATGCCTCCACAGCACAGGAATGCGTGCGCGGATGATTGTCGGCGAACCTAACCGAGAATAGCCGAGTGGCTAGCTTGTTAGCTTCCCAGTAAACTGCAGAGGAACCACGTTTCCTAAAAGTAATAATTATCTCACCTCCAACTGCTTCTGTGGTGTAAAACATCCTCACTGCAAACACCAACACCTCCATGACTTGATCCTCATCCGTTTTTTTCTTTTTAAGAGTAAATAGCGGCAAAGATAATTAGCAGCGAGCAGCCATGTTGGTCTTGGTTCGTCTGCACTTTGAGATGCTCAGGGCGATGGGTGCGTGACAAACGGCAGTCGAGTTTGATGGAGATAAGAATCATGCAATCAACCATCAATCAATCACGTCATTTTATTGTATGGGGTTTTTCCAGTCCTGTCCGTTTCACAGGTGATTAATATTTTCATTTTTTGTGTCAGAATATTTAATTAATTGGCTGCAATCGGGGTGTGAAGAAGACTTTAAGCAATATAGTAGTAAGTAAATAAGTTTATTTCTATAGCGCCTTCTACAGACAAGGGGACGTCACAAGGTGCTGTACAGAGGAAATAATTGAAATACAAGAAAATAAAATACAGTAAATATAAAATACAAGCAATTAGAAAATTTAAATAAACATCAGCATGTAGATCATAAAACAGCCTTCTCGCTACTGATGTTAAAACACTTGGAGAAACAGGTGGGTTTTCAGTTTAAAACATCAATGGAGTCTAACAAACGTAGAGACAACGGGAGATTGTTCCAGAGCCTCGGTGCGACGGCCTGGAAGGAGCGATCCCCTCGTGTCTTGAAGCGGGTACGAGGGAACATGTGCAGATTCTGGTCCAGTAACCTCAGCCTCCGAGAGGGGGCATAGGGGCATAAAAGGTCCCTGATGTAAGACGGAGCCCAGTGGAGTGACTTTAAAACTGGAGTAATATGAGCCCTCCTGTTAGTACGAGTCAGCAGCCTCGCTGCAGATCGGTCCTTTTTGTTTAGACAAGAAAATAAACTGTTGCAATAGTCTCAACGAGACGAAACAAAAGCGTGAATAATCAACTCGAGGACATCTTTTGAGACAACAGTTCTCAGTTTGGAGATGTTCCGAAACAGTTCCTCGTCAGCTGCTTTGAGTGGTGTTCTAATGACATTTCTTTATCAAAGAAAACACCAAGATTTCTGAGGCTTGATTTTGGATGAAGCACTCAGATCACCCAAATAGTGGTTGATACCAGGAATGTCATCATCAGGGCCAAACACCAGCACCTCAGTTTTATCAGAGTTTAACAGCAGGGAGTTTGCAGCGAGCCACTGTTTAATTTGCACAAGGCAGCTCATTAAGGAGTTCAGGGGGAACTCAGGGGGGTGTAACTTACTACTTACTTACAATATAGTAAAAAATGCTCCTGGAAACCATCATCCACCCTGCCTTTAAGGGAAGCAGAGTCTGTCCTTTCAGTGTATATGCATGGATTTTTTTTAATGACAAATAAATTAAAGTAAAATATCTCTTTAGTCTTGCGCCAACCCCTGCTCAATGTTTTCCTCACATAAAAGCTTCCACTTAATGCAAAGAATATCAGCCTTTTTCACTATACAAGTATCAGTATTTTATGTGAAAATAGGATATCAGGAAATATATGTATAGTTTATTTTTTTAATTTGGGGGGGGGGGCATATTTTTATTAACAAAAACTTACAAGTTCATGTTGTTCCGATAGGAACTCTTGTGAGATTTTTTTTTTCCATTAGCAGCTGTCCAGAAAAATTGCTGTTATTGTGGAAGAACTTCATATCCCAGCATTCCTTTCAGAGTCATGTGGCTGCGGTGCAGCTGCTGCTACTACAGACTGACTTGCTTTGAAGCTGCTTATAATATGTCTGGTTTTAAGTTGTTGGTTAGGTAACAAAGTTGTCAGAAACATAATTAGCCACATGTTGGCTAATACCTGCTAGTATCTGATATCTGGCAGCCAGATGTCCAAAATAATCTCATCTGGCTAAGTTAAAGCTATTTTGGGATCTTTGCTCTCACAGCAGTGTATAGTATTTATCAAAATATGAAAGATACAACCTCACAGCTGTTTGCATAGATCAGTATCAGTATATCGCACATCAGAAAAAAGTCAATATTGCATATCCCTAATATGTTTCTTTGTCTCAAACGTAATATTTTAAAAATAAAAATTCATATTTGATACATTAAGTCAAAATCAAACTTTCAAAGCTTGAAAAAGGTTTTGGATGAAGTTGAATACTTACGTAGTTCAAACCCCTTTTCCAAGAATAACTTAAATGGAAATTCTTTCACAGCATTACATCAGGATATTCCAGTACACAATAAACAATGATAACACATTGCCTTCTTAAAATACTTGAACATAAATGTTACTTCCTATATGAATAATTTTACAATGTTTATTTAATTAGAATTATTTTATGTGACATAAATCATATTAATACAGAAAGTACTTATGATCAGATTATATTTCAGATGAGTTTTAGGCTTTTCATACCAGAAACTGGGGCGGATACAGTATGATGCTAATCTTCAGTAATCTTTTAAACAGTATGTGTCCAGCTTGTATGGATTCTCAAGAATAAATCAAGCTGATGGTTTTAAATGGAAATGCTTCCAATCTGAGTCTAAAATTAAAGTTGGCTCAGTATTATCCGGAGGCCTGAATAACCGTCAGGTTGTGACATCAGCAGACGTTGCTGTGCAATCTTGTCACCTTCATTTGCGCTCAGAGATTTCTCCCATACTTTCAGTACCTAGCTGGGTTGCTGACAAGAGAGCAAATGCTGGTTATTTTCTGGACTGCTGCTGTTGACAGATACAAGATGGGTCTCAACAGTGTGCTGTATGCTTTGCAGGGTGCTAGTATCTCATTCAGTGAGACATGTAACTATTAGATTTTGTACAGTACTCTTCCTTTTTGTGTATGCACTTCTTTTCACTATTTAACTATTTCATGGTTTTCCTCAAATATATAATCATAGATCCTCCAAACAGAGCAAGAATCATGTCAAAACCTATGCTGACGTATCGCATTCATCTAACTAAATCGAGAAACCAATCTGTCATTTTTTAAAGGCTTTACAGTCTGCAGTTCATGCAATCTGAAAGCATGCCGACACACCAACTTTACAAATGTTCTTAAATGCAGGATAGTCCCATAATACTGCCACTGATGACATCATCTTTTCCACAGGCCAGTGATGTTCATATTTGCTTTGTATGCTGCCTCCTTTCCTCATGGTGATCAGGTAATTAACATGATGTTTTCATCCACCCACAGACAACACGATTCTAATGGAATTAGATAGGGTTTTATAACAATTCAGTTGTTCATTAGTCTTCAGTAGGAATATGCAGAACATAATATGATCAAGCAGCCATGCAAACAACCACAAGCGGACTAATTTTTTTTTAAATAATGGGGGGTTCTTATGTAATGAGAACACAATTGTGTTCTCATTACATACAAGCATGACGTACCTGAAATATTTGCAGTCTTTCCTATTCTGTCGGATATATATACAGTTTTTAAGTGTATTTTTTCCCTTTGTATCAGGATATAATAACTGAAAATGTTTTTTAGGGGACAATGATTTTGTTACCATGTATGCTTATGCCAGTGGATGTCCTTAAAATACCTGAAAAAAGACAATGACATTAAGAAAAAAAGACCAGTGCCAGTCATGAATAATTCATTTCAGTTCTGCAGCTAGAGACCAAATTAATTGTCTATGTGGTAATAACTCTTTAAGAACCCTGTCACAAACTGCAAGCACCTCTCTCGCATAGTATCTTCAGCTGAAGGAGTGGGTTGGTGGGAGAAACTCACGGAGATTAGAGCTGGTGTAACTAAATCCACGATGCTGGACGCCTCTCTGAGTGCTGACCTGTAACGACACAGGGAGTCGGGCATGTTTTATCAGTGGCAGGCTGGCGGATAGTGGCTAGCGGTTTCATGCCTGCTGAAACCGAGGAATCAGGTTGCAAACTCTGTCAACTGACGCAGCGACAGATATTTATGCATGTGTTCGTTCGTGTGTGAGTGTGGATGCACATAGTGGGAGAAGTGAATGTCTTTCTTAGTCTGCAGCACATGGTAAATGGAAATGCGCAAGGTCAGGCATCGGAGAGAGGGTTCACTGCATCACAGGTGTGCATGATGTCAGATAAGGAATACTGTATGTATATATACGCACAGTATATGTATATATGTATATATTAGGGGTGCAATGACACAAAAATTCATATTTTGGTTCGGTTTGATACTTAACTGTCCCGATTTGATATTTTTTCAAGACAAAAAATTTCATTTTCATGCCTTTTTAAACCCAATGCGCTTTTGTTTCCAACAGCTTACCATCAGGATCATACTTAACATAAAAATCAAAGTAGTTCTGAATGGCAGATCTGAATGTAGTTGAACACAGATCCATTGAGTTTTCAATACAGAGGTTGTCGCCAGAACACAAGTTAATAAAATAAATAAACGAATGTATTGTTCGATATTTGATACATGGTGCCCATGGTTTGATTCACACCTGTATGGTTTGGTTTGATACAAATACATGTGTTGTTGCACCCCGAATATACAATGCCTATAAAAAATATTCATTCCCTTGGATGTTTTACCCTTTTATTGCTTTTGTAAATCAATCAAGCTCAATATTATTTGGCTTTTGTGATACCCCCCCCCCCCCCCCCCCCCAAAAAAAACAACAACAACAAAAACAAACAAACAAGCAAACTTTACTGTCAAATTAAAAACTGATTTCTATAAAGTAATGAGAAATAAAAATATTTATCATAAAATAAGTGATTTGCATAAATATTCACCCCCTGAAAAGCGTCTGACCTACTTTAACAGAGGTCCAGACAATTGGTGCATTCAGGTGAAGATGACTTTGTGTCAAGTGATTGCAGTATGAAGACACCTGTGTCTGGAAGGTCCATTTACTCAGTATTCCTGGTTACCATTGCAGCATGAAGACAAAAGACCACTCAAAGCAAATTGGAGAAAAGGTTATTGAAAAGTAAAGTCAGGGGATGGATACAAAAAATTGTCTAAGGCACTGAACATACCCTGGAGCTCAGTTAAATCCACCATCAAGGAATGGAAGCAAGATGGCACATGAGTAAACCTGCCTTGATCAGGGCATCCTCACAAACTGAGATGACTAGTGAGAGAGGCCACCAGGACACTTACTGTATGTCTACTCGGAAGGAGTTACAAGCTTCAGCAGCTGAGATGGGAGAGACTGTGTATACAACTGTTGCCTGAGTACTTCACTTGTCAGAGCTTTATGGGGGAGTGGCAATGAGAAAGCCAATGGTGAAGAAAACTCAAAAAGTCTCAACTAGAGTTTTGCCAAAAGGCCCGTTGGAGAATCCATGGCCAAGTGGAAGAAGGTCCTTTTGGACTGATGAGACCAAAGTGGAGCTTTTTGGTCATCAGACAAGGCGCCAAACACTGCACATCACCACAAACACCATCCCCACTGTGAAGTATGGTGGTGGCAGCATCATGCTGCGGGGATGCTTCTCAGCAGCAGGTCCCGGATGGCTTGTAAAAGTGGATGGTAATCCTGGAAGAGACTGATTCCATCTGCTAGAGAACTACAGCTCAGGAGAAGATTTATTTTCCAGCAAGACAATGATCCAAAGCGTGCAGCTAAATCTACATAGAAATGGTTTCAAGACAACAAGGTAGATGTTCTGGATTGGCCAAGTCCAAGCCCAGACCTCAAACCCTTAGAGAATTTGTGGCTGGACATGAAAAGGGCCATTCACACCCGATCTCCACGCAACCTGACGGAGCTTTGACAGTTTTGCAAGGATGAATAGGGTATGCAGTGTGCAGATCTGCGTGTCTCATTGAGACCTTTCCACACAGACTCCATGCTGTGATCGCAGCCAAAGGTGCATCTACTAAGTACTGACTTCAAGGGGGGGAATATTTATGCAATGACTTCTTTTATGTAGCATTTTTTTTTAAATCTATTTGTCATTACTTTGTAGAAATCAGTTTCCATTTTACTTTTTTTTTTACTTTTACTTTTCTTGTCATAAAATCCAAACTATCTTGAGCACGACTGATTTAAAAAGATAAAAACATCCAAGGGGGTCAATTCTTATTGGCACTGTATGTATATGAAAACAAAAGAGACTACTCAAAATTGATCAGTTTCTAAGGTTTCATCTTTTAAAGCGACCTGAACAGCTTTGTCTTATTTCTTTGTAAACGCCAGAAGTTTTTTCTCTTAGTTCTATAAGAGAAAAAACTGTAATAAAACTGATGTTTTGTAGTAATAACTTTTAAAGAAATTAAATTGTATTAACAACAGAATGAACCAATATTTGCAGAGCGTAATAAATGAAGAAGGAAAGCAAATAAAACAAATCCCATGTCCACTTTTAAACAAAATGGTTTGACTAAAGAACATTCAGATATTAGTAATTGGTGGAACAATCTTGATTAGTAATCACAGCGGTGTTTTGGCATGCTCTTTGCCAGTTTTTCATATTGCGGTTGATTGCCTTTACACAACTCTTTCTGAAAAGAAAAGAAAAAAAAACAACTTCCCAGCTTTGCTCGTTGATTTGCGCCCATCTATCATCTGTTTTGCCATCATTCCAGAGGCTTCAGGTCCACGCATGAAGATTGGGCGGCTGGCCATGACATGAGGTAAGGGAGCATGACCCTACTGTAAATACCCATCCTCTGAATTAAGGAGTCTTTTTCAAACTCAAGCCTGACTCTTCCTTTATTCTCACTACTGAATGTTTTTGGGGGGTATGCATGACTTCCTAGCTTGTTTCAAACTGTGTTCTTGCTGTGCACTTAACCCCAGTCTCAGTTTGCCACCATATGTGAAGGTCACTTGATGTTTGCCTATATAGATCTTGAGTGATGGGTTTGTGCTCATCCTTTTGAGTGATAAATTCGTCTTACCCTCTGTGATATGATTTATTACAGAACAATCCAAATTATGTTTAAAGCTAAACAAAATACTCTGCCAGAAAGTGTCCAAAAATATTTTAAGCTTCAGCAAACTAAATATAAAATAAGAGATGATTGTAAATTTATTGTGCCAACATCCAAAAAAGGGGTGAAAAGAAGATGTATGTCTTTTTGGGGAGTTCAAATATGGAATAATCTCAGCAAGGAGATAAAAAATTGCAATACTTTATTTATATTTAAGAAGAAGATCTCCCAGTCCATTTTTGAGAAATATGTAGCTGACTGAAAAAAAAAAATAAAAAATTCCTTTCCTGTCACATTCTGTAGCTGTGTATAATTGTTTTCTTTGTCTCGAATATACAATGTAAGGTAACTCATTTGATGTAACATTTATTCTTTTAGGCATACAAGCTTTCTGCTTCTGCCTGTTTTGGTCTGAGAAGCTTTGATTGTTTCATTAATGAAAAATGTTTTATGACTGAAACAATAAACTGAACTGAACTGAAGTGAACTGTCCTCATAAAGCAGGATGTGCAATATAGAACATATGCATGCACGTATAATGGATTTGCAACTGTGCACAGTATTTTCCAAGGCCAATTTAGTATCAGACTTTTGCTTTATCATAGAAAATAAGTAAATGAAGATGCCGGATTGGTAGGTGGGGCGGCTGTAGCTCAGGTGGAAGAGCAGTCATCCTTCAACCGGAGGGTCAGGGGATTAATTCCAGGCTTCCCTAGACAACAGGCCGAAGTGTCCTTGGGCAAGACTGAACCCCAAGTTGCCTCCCGATGTGCCTATCAGGGTATGAATGTGTGTATGATTGTGTGTGACTGGGTGAATGTGATATGTAGTGTAAAGCGCTTTGAGCGGTTAGTATGACTGGAAAAGCGCTATATAAGTACAGTCCATACCAGTATGTAGAAAAATCAATCAATTCCAAGTACAAATTTCCTCTGAAATACAATAAAAAGAGGGTAGTGCTGTAAATTATACCCTTAACTTAGGTAAGCTTGTTAATTGTGAGTAATTCCATTCATGAATACCAAAACCACCCAGCTCAGCAGTATTCAGTATTAAAGTATGACTCAGTAACAAGCCCTTCAAGCTTTTGCATACTTTTTGAAAAATAAAGAAGTCTCTGTAAACTCAGGAACAAATAGCTTCTGCTTGAACCATTTTTATTAGCCTACTGCATTTAAAGATTTATAAGTGTCACAACAGATCTACAAAATGTCACTTTTCCCACTACATCAACTGGGAAAACAATTACTGTCAGACTGTGACAGAAAAAGATTTGTCATAAGCAATAGCAGAGGAAAAACGGAAAGATGTAAGACCAGATGAAAATTAGATCTGAAAGAACCATCCAATAGTTTAGATGGATAAGCTTTGTTTCCCTCATCTCTGTTCAATAAAGATTGCCTGTTCAGTAGTGCAAAACATTTCCCTGACAAATAGAGCCTGATATCACTTTGTCAGAGCAAAATGTTGCCATGAAGCTTTCAAATCATTTTATGTAAACCACACTGAGAAAAAGGAAACATGATGCACATTTGTCTTGCAGAGAAAACAAAGAAATGGGTTCTCTGAACACTGAGAACAAGTCGTTCATTTATTCATCAAAACATAAAAAGGAACTGATTGGTATGGTGTTGCTATGAGGGGCCATATAGGACAAAATGCATTTCCAACTCACAACACCGCTCTTAATTTTTACATAACATAGTGCATGCAGCTTTTACGCAAAGGCAGACACGTAAGTGCACTCGGTAGCATCTTAATGCACTGATGAGGACAGAGGGAAAAAAGTTATGGAAGTAATATACGACATGAAGTTCTATAACATACAGAGTAGTTGTCGAATTACAGCCTTGAACTGGGTTGGAAGTCTTTGTCAGACCTGTTATACTAAGACTATAACCCCCCAAATCTGACAACGGATTTTCACTGCTGAGCCTTAACATCCTTTGCAGAGAGAGAATAAAGAAGCCCATATCCACATCGCTTTATTTCAGCTCATATGGATCAAATTGTCCGTCATGGTGTTAATACGATCGGTTCAGTCTGACTGATCAAGGTGATCATCTTCAAAAGCTGGATTTTACCAACACAAAGGGCTATGAAGGAACTGATGGAGATTGAAAAGATAAGCTCAACAGCGGTACTCTGCTTTGCTTTGTATTTATTTATTCATTTATTTTTGGGATTAGGATAAACTTACATGGCAGCAGGTGCTACCTGAGATGATGTTGCCCCACATATTGGGTTATTCTCATCTCTCATAATGTTAAAATTATAAAAAAAAAAATAACCTATCTATTCCAAGATTAACTGGTCAAGGAATTGGATGGGGATATTGACATGGATGGTGAAGAGCAAAACTATCTGTAACGGTGGCCTTTTCTCTGGATCCTTGAATGACCTGTGACACACTAAACAAGAGCAGGAAAGCTGAAACTGAAGCTGTGTAAGGCTGTGTGGGAAGAGGGCAGGTCATATACTCAGCTTAAGGTTTTTAAATGCTTTATGTAAAAATCGTCCAATTACTTAACCATCCCACAGAGGATGTTAATGTTTGGTCCTTATGACTAATGTAGTCTCAAATGAGCATACAAGCAACAAAACAGACTCACTTTGGATTTTGTATTGAACAATGACTAATAAATAAATGCAAGGCCAGTTCATTTGTACACCACACTTCTGGCATTTCAAAATGTTTTACATAAAACATTAAAAGCATCACAGCAGCAAACAGAAGTAATATTAAAAGTACATAAAGAACATTTTTATTGATTGATTTCTTTATTTTGGACAAAAATTTATATAACACAAATTAGTCAACTGATTAAACAGAAAGTGACCATAACTAAAGCCCCCTTTTACAATCATAATGAATTCTTCCTTAAAATTGTAAAATTAATCACTTAATTAATTGATTTTTTTTTTAGAAAAATAATTACAGGAAAAAAAAATTGACATATATGAGTACAGTACAGGCCGAAAGTTTAGACACACTCCCATTAAAGATGGGAAAAAAACAGCTGTCAGTAAAATAAGTTGAAATTGACAAAAGTTTTACTTAAAATGATTTTTTGAAACCACAATTCAAACTAGAAGAGCTGCTGTTCTTCCAGAACAGCCCTGTGAACGTGTCAGTGTAGAAGCCGTTTAACTGGGATGTGTAGTGGCAAAGCCTGGTTAAAGAAATTTAGAATGATTCAAAATTGCATCTACATTCCTTAAAGGGACTTGAGGCAAGATTAAGAAATGCGACTCGCGAGTGGCGCTGCGGGTAACTGCAGCCACAAGCCAAGCCGTCACGGGAGCGTGCACAAACTGAAGCTGTAACGTTTACTACGCTGGACAGCTCAGGAAGGTGATGTACTGTTGCTGCAAGCAAAAGGAGTCCGTTCAACTCCTGAGATGACAAGCTAAAGGAAGGATAGATGAAGAAGCTTTGTTTTTTTTTTTTTTTGGAAAAGCAGCCAAACATGAAATATGAAAAACTGTCAGAAAGGCAGTTTATGTCTCTGTTAGAATAGCTCGCCTTGATAAGTGATTCTCTGGGCTCTCAGAAAAAGTAGGATTAAACCTTCTAGATGGTAAGACCTTTGAACTTTCGACTTCAAATGAAAGACTAAGAAATGCGCCAAAACTATGCAGAGGTGTGTGAAAGGATGATGGAGATCGGGCTGTGTATCAGTAAGCTGCAGGTTCAACTCCCTGGAAGGATGGAGATGATGACTTTCAGGCTTTACTTAATATTTCCTATTCTTTAAAGGAGCTAATTTAGAGTAAAGACTGAAAGTCTTCGATGTGAAAGTATCACCTATGGTGAAATAGCTCAGGCTGTTAGGTGTACGGTCTGTGATGCGGAGGCCCTGGGCTCAAACCTTATGAGTCAACAGTTACATTTTCAAGTCTAAGATCCAAAATGAAAAAGATAAAAGCGCCAGAAGAAGCTGGCAGAGTGAGAAGGGTCCTCGGTGGCGTGATGGCCGTAAGTCGCCAGTGTTGCAAAGCCGTCAAGTTTGAATCCCGCCCGTGGCCAGAACCTGGATCATAAGTTCAACCTTGCTGAGGGGGTTGGGGAGAGGGGCCGTGTCCCCTCCCAGTGTTTCAGGGGGTTATGGATCAGGACTGGCTGAAATTTTAGCGGCTGGACCACCCGCCTTGCCAAAAGCATAAATTAGACCAGCCCCTGGATCCTGGTGGCCAGCAAGTGTTGTGCGACAAAAAATTCTAATGGAAGTTTTAATTACTTGAGTCAGGACAGATTTTTGCATAATGAGCTGCCCAGTGTCAGGATTGATCCAGCATCACATTTTGGCCGGTTCAAAGCAGCACGATGAAAACAGCCTATGCATTCACCACACCAAAGAACAATCTTCCTGTTGTTCTGCCTGGTGCTGCCAGTGTTCTTTGGTGGCAAGTGGATAGTTTGTTGGCTGTGGATCAGGACAGCCATTTAGGCATGGGTTCAATTCCCACACACTGTTAGGGCTGGAATATACGTGCTGCTGGCAACATGTATGCATCATAGTGCCCACACATTCCCAACATACATAGGTGGTCGCTCGTGTTGACGCTCGGGAACGTGCCGTGTGCGTGTGGTGCAATATTGACTCGAACGCTAGAGGTGCTCGTCCGACTTTCTCTGCAACTTTGGTTAAGTGGCTGCACAAACCACCTCCGCTGGCGACGAAACCTCTTTTCCTTTCACAGCAGCAAAAGTAAAATGCGACGTGCTGCAGCAAGTATATTCACAGATGACGCAGACCGCTTGTGTGAACGTTTGTGTCCACAGCAAGTATATCCCAGGCCTTAAAGTTTCACCATGAGTGTGAAGAACAGTATAAGGCGAGAAACTCCCACCCATATGCATTCATTATATGTTTTTGAACAAATGTGCCATATTGACTGTGTATGTTGCTGTTTAGTCACAGACTCACATGTAAAGTACCACTTTGGCTTGCAGGCTTGGTACTATATTGAGCTAGTTAGAATTAAAATTTTGCTTTGTCCTAAATCAGAAGTTTGACTTAAGACTTTGTTTCAACTTAAGTAATGTGCAATTTTGAATCAGTCTTTTTGTTCAACAGAGTTTTTACCTCCACGCATCCCAGTTTAACATCTTCTGCACTGACGCATTCACAGGGCTGTTCTGAAAGAAAATGAATTTTCCAGTTTGAATTACTATTGTGAATTTAACCTTTTCTGTAATGAGAGTGTGTCTAAACTTTTGGCCTGTACTGTACATGCTCATGTACACATCTACGTACTGTATGTATATATACAAACACTATGCATACTCATACACATGTACTAACAAATAGCCTATTAATACATTCAGATCTCTTCATAAATGTAGCTTTGTGTTCAGATTTAATCGTATAGGTTTATATATTTGAACACCATTTCTTGGAATTCTGTCTTTAACTGAGTAATGTTTGGCCATTGCTTGAGTCCTTCCTGAAGATTATTCCATAATTTTACACAACATAGTGTTCATGGTTGCTCTCAAACTTAAAATCTTCAGGTGTAATTTTCCATTTAAATTTTATCCACCTTCACAAGTAAAAAAAACATTTTTTGTATGTTGGTGGGTAGTAAATTATTTTTATAAATTGTATTTGCTGTTTGTAATTCCACCAAGTCACTGAATTTAGCATTCTTAAATTGCTAGATAGTAGATTTGTATGTTTCCTGTATCCAACTTTATGGAAGCTGAGAGCATAAGTTAATTTTCTCATATTCTCAGGAAAACAATAATCGTTCTCTCAAGTCGTTTTCTTAAAAAGGGAGTTTGTTTTCTTGTGATAATGATAATTATCTCATTATCAAAGGATAATGGTCATTATTATCCAGAGATAACGACATAAATGAGCTCATTGTCTCAAGAAAACAAAGTTTGTTTTTTCGAGATAATGAGATAATGATCTTGATTTCTCAAGATAACGAGATGATATCTTTATATCCTGAGAAAATGGCTTTAAAAAAAAATATGCGACCATGACTCAGCTCTCGGCTTCTGTACAGCTTTGCAGACAACCCTTATTACTTTTTTCTGTTGTATGTACAGAGACTTCTTGTGTTTTCCCAAAACTCAACACAACAATTCAAATATAGCACCATTAATGAACAGAAAAAAAACATAAAGTTAATTTTGAACCAAAAAAATGCTTATTTAGTCAATTCTTCAATATTTTTTGGCTTGCCGTTTGTGTCTAAACAAACTTAATATGTGACTTCCAGCATATTTTATGGTTTATAATCACACCAAGAAATTTATAATCATATATGCAATTCGTATGTGCAATTTCACCTCTTTTGATTTGTATGCAGAGTCAAGAAACCCCTCAATGACACACTCTGCTGCCCTCTTCCTTAAATACAAATTAGTTCAATGTTTGATCTCTAACGTGTGGTTTACATCTGGTCTCAGCCATTTTTCCACCTCCACATTACTCAGGTATTCCTTTGAAGTCCACATACGTATATCCAGTCATGAATCTTACAATGAAAAAGTACTTTTTTGTATTTTTATTACTATTGAGTGCCAAGGCTATTTTCTGTGGAACACTTTAGCCAGCATGTACTGTTGAAGTGCGCTCTATTACTAAACTGACATGACAACTGGTCTTGGTGCTCCATATTGTCTCTTTATTAACGGAACCAATTGTCTAAACTGGATAACTCATCAACTGCCAATTCCTGGCAGGAAAATTGAATTAGCTGCTCAATCAAAAGGCTATTTCCAATCCTCCCCTGGGGATTGCTATTAAACAACCGTCTTCTTCAGTTAAAGGAAAATCTTTTCTTTTTCTTTTTTTTCCCCAAGGCATATCATCCAGTTAATGAATATTTTTCTGAGTGGGTTGCAGGGAAAGTTTCATTTCTTTTTCACAGTGTTGCATGCATAGTTGTTAATGTAACTGAATCTGGAACTGTAGCCTCTATAAAAGCAGTCTGTTGTGTGCCAGCTGTGTCCTGACATGCATGGCAGCTGTGATGAAAGAAATCATAGATAAATGTATTTTCGAGATGTCATTTATTTCCATTTCTTCATCCAGAGTAAAGTGGCAGAGACAATTCTTGGGGAAATAATGGGGGAAAATGGAGGGGAAAAAATAGGCGTACAGTGTATGTAAGGCTGATTTACATCACTGTCCTTGTCAGTCAGCTAGCAAATTTGAACTGAATTCTTTGATAAAATAAACAGAACTGTTTTCTGCTCATAACTTCCTCCTATCCCTTGTTGAATTGGCACATTTTATGTGATTTCCCAGCCTTCATCTCGAAATCATGCGCTGAACATAAACCACATATGTGATCCTTTATACTTGTATAATTTAGATATGACGTTGTTGATCCCACAAGCAGAAGGGATAATTTTTTTCTTAACTTGTGAGACAGAGACGATCTATATGCCACCAGAGGACTTTTGTATCAAGTTCAGAGAGCATCTTTTTTTTTCTGTCGAGTTGAGCTATTCTTGCCATCTAGGGCTCTATTTTTGTTTGAATCCCTTTTGGCTTCTTTCAAGTCTGAGTCCTCCAAGACTTCAATCCTCCTGCTTCTTTGAGTCTTTGAAAGTTTGTTGGCATTGGATGCTTTGATAATCTTGGAAACCTTAATTCATTCAATCTGTGTTGATTGTTTTTCACACTAACATCTTTTCTGTCCTCTTGGCCCCTTCTCATAGCAAACGATGTTTAAGGCTTCACTGGTTTTTGTCTTTTTTTATATCCATTGATTTTCCCACAGTCTGATGCAACAATAGAAGACAGATCTGATCCAAACAAAGCTTAGCTCTGTCTGTCCAATGATGGATCAAAATACTGGATCTGATCAAATCTTTCTAGCATTTCTTTATGTTATATGGCCTTTGAGCTACTCAGATCCCGACTTTCCTGCATGATTGGATAGTCAGGAGTCAATATGTTATTAGCCAATAAATGTTAAACAAGCATAGAAACAGGACTCTGCACTGCTTATTCGCAGACAGGCGATGGAAACTCCAGACACTTTAGTTTAGTTCATTTTATTTTCTAGTGTTTTAGAATATTTATGCATGTATCTTCTTACAATAACTGAGAGAAAAAGTAGTGTTGCTTTTTTTTTGGTTTTGCTGCCACCACACAATGATTACTAAACCCTGTCTGCACTAAACTGAATAGAAATAATGAGCTAGCACATTGCAGCTGACAGTGTGTGTTGGGGAAAGAATATCTGAACCTTTTGTGCAAGTATGGGCACTTTATTAATTACACATTGAGTATTTTTAGTTGGTATAATAAGTGTATTTAACTTTTTTTTCCCTTTTTATCTATTTTTCCATATATTTCTTTAGAAATGATCAAGTCCAATGTTGTTTCTGCTGTCAGACATCACCAGGTCAGTTATTATTTTTTTTTATATAAACTCTGAGCATGACACATGCCTGAGTATGATCCCTCCTTTGTGATGAAATCTATAAAACTGAGGTGAAACCATTAAATTGCTTCAGAGTGGGAAAGGGCCAGACACTGATTCTGTTTTGGATTTCTTAAATCATTCATCTGGTAAATGACCTGTTGCCCCTGTTACTGCAAGGGGCCAAGGTTTCCTTTATCCTCCATAAAAATCCTTAAAAACAATTTGATCATTTATTACCACTCTTATATGATGAGTGAAGGTTCTTTATAACTATCTAGGAGCAGCAGCCATTGCCAGTGGAAGAAGATCTGGGAACGTTGGAGAGGGTACAGGCAAAGTTGTCTGTTGTCTTGACTGATTTTTTTTCTCCCAACTGATCCATAAACTTAGATAATCCAGTAAAACCTGACAACATCAATTTCACAGTTCACCAAAACCTTACTTCATAACCAGTATAACCATATCTTACTTACTCACTTACTTCATTACCACAACAGAATTTCATTACTTTCACCCGGATCTATTCTAAAGAATTATATATATATATATATACTATCCTTTCAAGTGGTCACTAACATAAGTTGTGCGGCTTTGCTTAAATTTTCAACAAACATTTACAGGGCCCATATTATGCAAATTGACTTTTGTAAGTGCTTGAAATGGTCTTTGGGGTGTTTTAATTTAGAAAGAGACCAAAAATGCCCATAAAAACAACTTTGTAGTTATTGAGAGTCTTTAAGATTTTTGAAAAGGGATGTTGATATAGGCTTTTATACTGCTATCCAATATACCGATATTGTCCAACTCTTAAATCCCGATATCCGATATCAACCGATACAGATGTATACAGAGAACCATGGGGTTGCATCTCTCATATTTTGAGACACAAAATATGAGAGATACGACCAGGTTGTATCTCCAGGTTATATACCATGTACCATATACCTGGTAATCTCTCATATTTTGAGAAATACAACTATATTCTGCTCTGAGAGCAAAGATCCCAAGGTAATCCTTTCTTTTACAGTCCCCTAATTACCTGGTATTTGAAAATCTCCTTAACTCAGCCAGAGGAGATAATATTGGACATCTGGCAGTCATATATCAGATACAAGCAGGTATTAGCGAACATGTGGCTAATTACAATGTTTCTGACAACTTGGTAAGTTAGTCTGTAGCAGCAGCAGCTGCACAGTCGTCACATGACTCTGAAAGGAATGCTGGGATATGAAGTTCTTCCAGGATAACAGGGACTTTTATATGTGCTGGACTGCTGCTAATGGGATAAGATCCTGCGAGATTTCATTACGGAGCCACAAAACACTAGTGATACTAATAAAATCTCGCGAGATTTAATTTTTTAAAATATCGGCCCAAAAACCCGATACCGATATTTTCAGATATTTTCACATTTTAATGCCAAGATCGGCCAATAATATCCGCAGGCCGATAATATTAGACATCCCTACTATTAAATGTTTTTTTTCTTTGTTTTCTTCTTTTTTAACGATCAGGCAGACTTTGGCATTTTATTCAGACGTCACTGGCTGGTCACTCCAGTCTTGAACACCATCTACTAGCACAGTTCAGCTTCCGAGACTGATACAGTCTCTTGCTTCAGAGACGACTCCACTGAACAGAGACGAAAAACAATAAAAGCTGCGGCTGCTGGCTTGCTCAACAGCACCACGGGCTCAAAGGTGCGTTTGAGAGATGAGGAAAGAAGAGGGTGCACGGCTGAAGCGCTCTCATTGAGGCCGGATTTGATCGAACCATGACTTACATTAAAATATCAAAGAATTGTTTCAGATGGGGAGAAAAGTGCATCATATGAGCCCTTTAAGGTAAATTTAATCCTGTTATTTTGACCAAATTAAACAGGATTTGGATAATTGGAGATCCCTCCCTTTGTCCTGACTAGACAGAATTCCCCTTCTTAAGATGAACATTCTTCCTTGTCCTGCTCTACCTTATCTGACTGATCCCGGTCTTAGTGGTAGGCTGATTAAGCTCTTTTGTCTGGAATAAATAAAGACCTCTCATAAAGATGTCAAGCTTGCAAATTCCAATTGATAGGGGGGGGGGGGGGGGGGGGGGGGGGGGGTCTCAACCTTATAAAGACAATAACAACTGACTGCCCTCTCACATTATATAACATATTGGGCTATATTGGTAAATCCCCTGTCTGGCTCATTATTTAAACTTTATTGTCTCAATTTTTAATCTTTAATTTCTTTCATCGTTTTTTAAGGGAACATGAAATTAGTAAAGGGTTATTGCAGAAATCCACCATAACTAAATACAGTTGTGATTTGGAGAGCAGTGAAGTGGTTGGGAGAAAGATCTGGGGTAAGATTTTCTCTCAGACCTTTTGTTAGCAATCCTGAATTTTAGATTGAGTCTTCTTTACTGTATTTTGAATTCAGAAAGGGGACAGTGAGGAATTGAAGCAGACCTGGGAGGGAGAATTTAAGGTGCTACTATCACAAGAAAATTGGGAGGACATTTCAGAAAACTAACCAGTCTACGACATCCTTACAAATATTACACACAGTCTAAATATCACGTCTCCTTTGGTGCTGCGTCCAAAACAAATAGAAGAATAGAATCCCTGGTGTGTGGATCCCTATTCTTCTATTTTGCACTCTACTGTACTTGCATCCAGCACCCAGTTTATATTTCTTCTGGGATGTGCATGAAACTATTTCTTATTTCTTATTCCAAAACAAATACCAAAACCTGACACACTGCTTAACCTGTAGTTCTGCTCTCTGTCACAAAAGCCCTGTTTCCACCGACGGCTCTGGGTCAGGTCGGGCCTTCATATTTCTTTCCAGCATAGTGACAATATGTTGCCTCAGATATGATGTTGCCTTACCTTAGAACAGATGTAGACATCCTTGTTAATTTTATCCACGATCAGTCGATGTTGTGGTCTGCCGCATAACTTTATCCAAAGCAGACACTTTTCTTGTTTGAGATGTGTCTTGGGAAAGGGCAAAAAATACACCCTGTCGCCAAGCCTCTCAGGATACCTAGTGTCAGAGTTGCATGTACCCCATGCACACCGTTTGACCATTTTAAACAAAAAACAACACATAAAGACATAAAACGAACAGAAACGGATTATCTTCAATGCACTTCAATGGACGTTCAAGCAGAGGATGTCCGTGTGTATTGGGTTAGCTGTGCGCACTGTGATTGGCTCATTGCGTTTAGGGGCGTGGTTTAACCATAGGTCAATTCCCATTTTCATCCCTACCCCTACCCTTACCCCTAGCCCTTCCCCTTGGCCCTTTGTTTCATGATTGGGGTTGAATTATTCCCCTAAGAAATGGGACAACCCTTCGAAATCCTCATGCATCACCAACAGTCATCCGTGGTGCAGTAAACTGACATCACAGCTGTTTCCAGAAGAGTTCACAACACTGTCTGCAGCATTGAATTGTCAATAAAGAATTGTAAAAAAAAAAAAAAAAAAAAAAAAAGCCATCTGTAGCAGCAAAAATCTCTCTCTCCATGGCAATGGGCTCTATGCACAGCTAGACTCCTGAACTTAAGGTGGCTCCTTTGTTTCCTGTCTTTCATTTCTGGACAAACTGATTAATCCAGGTATAACCTCATTAACTGGCCAGACACACCTGGATTAATCAGTTCATCCAGTAATGAAAGACAGGAAACAAAGGAGCTACCTTAAGTTCAGGAAGTAGTGGAGCTGTGCAGAGCCCAATGAATTATTTTTTCAGCTCTGCCAAATTGTTGAAATAAAAGTAAAAGAAGACGCCCTCAACTCAAGCTTGATATTAACATTTCGTTGCAGACATGAGCAGATGCATGTAACATTACGAAACTATGAATTTTTTTCACATTTGAAATAAAACTATCTGTAATACATTAAAGTGACCTTGAAATAGTGATTTTCATATTTCATTTACAAAAAACTCACTCACATGTATGCGTTTGTTTGGCTGCTGCTGCCGATTTTCTTGCTATTTTTGCCTGTGTTTTGCATAAAATTGTGGGTAATATCATACCACTAGTTTTCCAGTGTGTTTTCCTGGAAAATCTCTGTTTTGAGGGTCAGATAGCCCTACCAGTTCCCCCTTCCTCCTCGATCTGAACCAAAATCAGAACAAGACTACCCCTTCACATGAACGTGCAAAACGAAGGGTTTGGGACAAGAGCTAGTGCTAAGGGGGGAACTGGAATTCACCTCAAGACTTAAAATAAAATGCAGCGGCCTTTTCTGGACCATCTCAGAGTGAATGTTTCTGCCATTCTTACTGGCTCCTTAGTCTGAGGTGCTGGGAAGACTGGGGTTGGTGTTTGCTGTGGTGACTTAATTATATCTCGTGTGCAATGTTTGTGTTGACACCTTTTGTGTATTTATCTATTTATTTCATTTTTTAAATGAAGTCGGAGCAAAACATAAACAAAACAGATTGAAAATGTATCATGCCTGGAAAAGAAAAACTGGGTTAAGCAGATGAGCAACATCACTGAAGGCACTAAGAAACTGTATGTTGTCTGTATCACCGGCTACATTAACTGTAATTATGGAAACTTCTGTCCCCAGTGGACAGAAGTGCTGTTGCTCAGTGACCTAACATGACACCGTCTTCTTGTGCTTGTGTGTGCGTGCATGCGTACATGTGTTTCAGCTTTAATTCAAGCGTGAGAATGTGTGCACAGACCCACAAGAGCATGTACTATATAGCAGATCCTGTTTCCAGCAACCTGTAATTAGATGAAGACTGACCCATCACTCTGCAGTGACTAATGTTCTCCAGAGCATTATTGCTATACATGAAATATACAACATAAATATGAGAATATGAGCCTGGGATTGTGATATCAACATCAAAATTATACTGTAGAAGAATAAAATGACATATATATTATATGTTTAGTAATAAAATACTGAAGAAATACCAAGGGGTCAAGGAAAAGGTGGGGAAACCTTGCAAGGTGAAGACAACATTAGAGCTTGTGGTCATCAGCGCGTTGGGGGCAGTGACCTCCACACTGGAGAAGTTGCTCCAGCAGACACTTGGAGAAGCATCAGACATCAAAGTCTGGGAACAGCTAATATTCTGCGCTCGACCCTCAAGCCCTCAGGTCTCTAGTAGAGGATCCGAGCTTGAGATGAACAGCCTCCCACCTCCCAGGGAAGATGAGGGCTGGATGAGGAAAGAGTTTACACTGTATTTGTAAGGCAGAACTTGTCGTGCCTGAGGTGTCACAAAGCAACCAGCTTCCTTGAAGGTGAAGCAATAAGCTACAGACTGTGCCTATATGGGTTCACACTTTCTTTTTTATTGTTTACACCTCACAAACAATGCTGTCTGATTGGAGTTTGATGAATAATTACACGTCATCTATATCTTTGTGTGAAAAGCACAGCAGGTATAATCTCTTGAATTTGGTTGTGCAACCTCTTGAATACTAATTTAATTTATCTTCACTTCTTTGTGAAAAAGTTTTTTTGGGGAAAAAGTATCATTTCAGAAAGAGATATATTGTTTTAGTATTGTTTTGGTGAATGTAAATAAAAATTAATACAATAAAATAAGAGAATTCCAAGATAATCATTTGGTTCCATGCTAATACCTATAGCAGTCACCGTGTACCATTTGACCTTTAACAAACCACCACAGCTACTTTAATTACTTTGAGCTGTCCAGTGTTTTTCACATAATCTGTTGGTCATTGAGAAGGGCAACAAACACACCACTGAAACCTCAAGTGCACAAAACAATGCACCAGCTAACTGCTCAGTGGTAAAACATGTTTTTTTTTTTTTATTCTGTAGCAGCTGTCAGCTCTTTCAGTTCTTTTCTCTTTTACCTCTACAAGGGCAGGGATTCGTATAGTCATTGTAGAGGCTGATTCACATTTTGCTCAGCCCTGTAAGTGCAGCTAAATTTGAAAATGATAGTTTTATTGCTTTCTTTTGTGCTGATGCAGCTTCTTCTCCAGTATATTCAGTTGTGTATTATTTGCTGCTGCTTTTGTAAGGCAAGCATTTTGATGAAAACCCAGCAGTCTTTGTAGAATGTGATGATTCGGCTATCTAGACATCATTGCTCTTAACAGCACCATTGAAGTTTGCTTAAAATATGTACATTATTAATTAGAACATACCTTGGAGATTAATAATAAAGACTTTTTCATGCACTAACTAGTGGAATATTCAGTCTTTTACTACCGTCACCTTCTGACAGGTAGTTACAAAATCCTGCATATAAAGTATGTTGTGTTCACATGCATGTTCACGCTCCATGTTGACACATGCAACTTATTGTTACCTGGCTTGTAACTTTATCTACAATGTTGCTCGTGTGCAAAAGCTCAACCAGAGCAGTCATTTTCTGTCTCAATGAAAGTAGGCCACTGGTAAAGGAGAGCAGGAAGATCCCGAGTACACTGTCTGCGGTCATCATTTCCTCTCAGCATCCTCCAGTCTTACAGGGTTACTTGTAACAGGCTGCAGGGGACGCTCAGCTCAAATTACACTTGCAGAAGCATATTATTACCCAAAGTCCGCTGCAAAGATCAGGTGGCATTTGAGGCAACCAAAAGGCCTGACCCACATGGCCGTTTAGGAGTGATAGGGCCATATGTTCTGTCGGATGAAACAATAAAGAAGAGCGATGGAGAACACCCTTTCGTTTAATGGACGGATCAAATCTCAAAATTGAAAATTGAGACAAAATAGATATGTTTCAAAAATAGACCTGGGCTTCAATTAACACTGTTTTACCACCAAATGCTGACTTGAAGATTTCTAGAAAGAAAGCTGGAAAAGTGAGCCAGAGCTGGTGCATTTGTGTAGTTGTACAGACACATAATCTTTTGTGTTGATGACGCACAGCTTCTTCAAATCCTCTTTGTGTAGCTGTTAATATGAGGGCTTTGTATTGACACAGGTGAGAGCTTTTCATCACATAATGTGCCTGGAAGGTCAACTGAGTGCAACTTCCATCACAGGATGACAGTCTTAAATAGAACTAGTGACTCACCAAACAGACACAACACAGGTGTAGACGCAAAACCCCTGATGTGACTGGAGATATCACGTCATTCACATCCGTAAGTGGCTTTGAATCAAACTCCCTTTTGTCACTTTTCTTCGCTGAACATATTTTTATGCTTTTTAACCCTCCAAGCGCCAAATGTAGCACCAATCACCATGACTGAATCTGTGGAATGGTCTGTGGAACAGCCTGCCAGACACTGCAGTCGGTTAATGTTTCTAAGAGGAGGCTCAAGACCTACCTTCTTAGTTTGGCTTTTAGCAGAATTTTTACATGATCCTTTTGAATTTGATTTTGTTTTTTCTATTTCAATTTATCTCATATATATATATATATATATATATATATATATATATATATATATATATATATATATATATATATATATATGTTTTTTTTTTTTTTTCATGAGTATTGCTGACCCTGGCCTGCCCTGATCTGGGGGTCCCTGCGATGATGCCCTCGGTGACCATGGGTGGGGCAGCTCCCAGTGTGAACGGATCCCCAAGATATTGTTTCCTCACACCACCAACAAGCCAGATGGTTGTTGCTACTAGTGTTATTTTTATGCCTCTTCACTTAAAGGAGCACTGCAGAACTTTTTTTTTAAATTTTATCAGTGACGTGCTAAACTGGCAATGATATTGCATCCTACCTGCACTGTGAGCTCACCCGAGCCAGTAAAAGACAGTTTTATGTCTTGTTCTGTTCCTTCCTCTCTTTCTTTTCATCTCTTCCTCTGATAATATTTTCTTTCATTTCTTGTGTATGTGTAATTGGCATCATTACAGGACTGACCAACCAGATTGAAGAAGGGCTTGTCCTTGCTGGAACATCAGCAAACGAGAAGACGGACAGTGAAGGAAAACAACCCAAATAAAGAGCGGACATAATGCAAACTCTCACACATTGTTTGGCACTTTCCATTATTCCCTTCTGTTCTTGGCTAGCAGTCCTCGCTCTCTGCTAACAACAAAAGAAGCGTGCTTTTACGTGTTTTGGTCTTGAGAAATGGTCCGTCATTTCTGGTTTTCATTTTGTGTGGCAACAGTACAGATTAGTTCCACCTGCTGTTGTGGCGACATTATATTTTGCGCACGTGTAGAAAGTACACCCAAGTCTAGAGTTGGTTCAGTGTGTTCTTGGGCACATTTCTCACCGTGTTGGCGAGACTGAGGTTGATTGATCAGCCTGACCACATTTTCTAGCGACAACTGCGATGGTCACCGGTCTGTTTGGTGTGTCTCCGCCTTTAGAGACAGAAATTAGGGGTTGGGAGTCATGTGTTGAATTAGGAAGCGGGGTGTAGGTGTGTGCATGTATGTGTTTCGTGTTATGTACAGTACTTGTTTTTATTATATCAAGCTCTTTTTGTTGCCTTTTAATGGTATGAAAAGTGCTTTATGAATAAAGTCTGATTTGATTTCAATTAAATGGGCCATATCTCCAGAAAGAGAGCCACAACTTGACCTAACACTGTTTCTACACATGAGGATGATTCTTGTTCAAAATGCAAGAGAAATTAGTATTTACTACCATCATAAATTTAAGTTCATATTCAACATTTGTATTGTTTAGAGTATCCTTACTACACTTACTTACTTCCTCAGTGCTTTACTAGAAGCCTTTATTTCTAACCACTCTAAGCTACAGCAACTTGAATTAAAATTTTGCATTCTCTTAAAGAAAAAAATACAATTTAACACAGCTATTCTACACTTGCTTTCAAACAAACAATGTTGCTCTTGTGTCATTTGCTGTTTTCCACATATCAGCATTAAAGTTTTTCAAATAAAATAGAATTAAATTACAGGTTGAAGGACAAAATAAATAAATAAACATCATGGGAGGAATGCTTTTACAACTCACTGCAGCGCACTGAACCCTTACACTGCATGTTATAAACGCATTGACAGAATTGTAAATTTTGTAGAAATGTTTCTGCAAAGTTAATAGGACATGCCAATTCACAAGATGTACATTTTTGCAAAATATTTACTGGTGTGCTATTTATTTGCTGGTGCTATTACATAAAGTCAAATGCAAGTGGCAGAGTAAATAAGAAACATAAATAAAAACATCTCAATACTGCAAACTGGGATCCAGTTGAGTCATGAAAGAAAGCTGGGAGAGAAAAGCTGAATAAAACCATTTGATCCTCTGTTGTAGTGTGTTTTGTCTTGGAAATGTGAACTTCAGTAACAACCACCTTGACAGCTCAGACATTTCAGTCTTTCTGCTGCTTTGCATGATGTCTTTTAGCTGCAAATCACAAAAGCCTCCTTATTATGTACTTCAGTTCCATCAGAATTCAAATCGGAGAGTGAAGTGCCTGCTTTCACATTCATCCATTACATCATCGAATATTAACTTTCCTCCAACCCTGGAAAATAGCTCACTATTAAGATGAGAAAGGAAAGGCAGGCTAGTTTGTAAGCACATTTTATGTATAAGATAATTCAAACTTCTCACATCAAACATTAAATCATAACAGTGAGGAGAAAAACAAGAAACAAAACAAACTAAAAAGAATAGAAAATCTTTTTAAAAATTACATAAAAAGAAAAATTTAATAGAAACAGAACAAGCTAAACCAGAGAAAGAGACAACAGAATACAGAATACAGAGACATCAGAATGCAGTGACATATGATACAAACAGACGTCAACAGGAATTACATCATCTTCATCTTCATAGTCATCATCCTTACAGTGGACATCATCATCACCATCACTGTCAATGTACATATGTGAGAAAATATATTCAAGAAGAAAAAGAATGACTGATTACAAGCAGCTTTATGCACAGCCCCACCACTTCCTAACTCAAGCCAGCTCTTTTGCCTCCTGTCCTTCATTACTGGACAAACTGATTAATCCAGATGTGTCTAGCCATTGTCATTGTGGTTCCTGAGGTCAGGCACACCTGGATTAATCAAATCATCCAATAATCAAACGCAGGACACAAAGGAGCCGGCTTAAGTTAGGAAGTAGTGGGGGTGTGCATATAGCCCATTAACAATAGATTTTAAAGAACTTGAAAGCAGACTTTTCTTGTGGTTTGTTCCAGATATCAAGAGCAAAGGACTTTTTTGTTAGTTTTAAATAGGCATCTTTTGTATGTCTTGAAAACCTTCCTCAAAATAAGAATGTTTTATGAAAAACTAAATGCTGATTCGCATTGTTTAGTTTGATCTCCATCCTGGAAAGCACCTTGATCCAGATGGTGTTGGAAGTCTCAGTGGCTGAGATGGTGTCAGAAGATCAGATATAAGTTTTGGACCAGAGATTTGTACACTAGCAGCAACATTTTAAAACAACTTCTTTGGCTCACAGGTAGCCAAAATAGAGCTCGCAAACGTGACGTAAGCACCACTGTAAAACACAATGTATTGTGGGAAGTAGAGACAGTGGAGGAAGCAGCGCAGCACGGTTGCTTTGAAATTTGTTTCACAGACATAGCGTTAAACGCAGAAATGGCTCAGAGTTGCTGAATTATAAACTGCCATAGCCGTTCTCACGACCACCATAGGAAACAAATAAATAAAGGAATAAGCGTTTATCGGTTTCAGATTGGAAGCAAAACAGCACAAGACAAAAAAAGGGATGAAACCTCTCCAGTCACTTTCTCATTGACAGTAAAACTTACATACTATGGTACATTAATACTTTTACATGCAGTCGCTTTTTAAGCTGTTATTTTACTGTTACTTCAGCTGAATTCCATTAAAATGGAAACACAGTTTTAGATTAAATAAGATTAGGGAAAGAAAAAAACCTGTGATTTGGGTCGTCACTGACACACTCAGAACCGCTCAGAAGCTATTAAACTAATAAATATTTTTACATTTACATTGTGAATGCTGCAATTGAAGTTGTTCAGTGAGGTTTTGAGCTCATGCAGAGAAGAGGTTTGTGGGGATTTGCTTGAAACATTAACTTTGTGGGTACCGATGACAGAGGCAGCTGCACACCTGCAACATGCCGACCTGACGTAGATCAGACTGACCCAGCAAGCAGCCGGAGCGCCAAACTGCTGCTAACAGCGATGACAGTTCCCTGTTCCTTCACCATCAGCTGGTCGACCTGAACAACTGTTTGCAGAGTGACTTTTATGGAGTCGTGAAGCTGCTGCATCAGATGTGTTTCACCAGGTTGACGCACAGCACGTGCCGATTGGGGATCAAGGACTTGCTTCGGAGGAGCTGGATTGGCTGTTTGAGCAACTCCTCAGATAGAAAGTGGACGGGGGACATCAGTTTCTGTCTATTATTGAAGTGTTGGACTCATGTCAAGTGACAAAGATGTTTTTCCCAACATGGACTGTTTACTGGTATTCTGGAACACTGCCAGTTCCAAGTTGCGCTGAGCTCGCGGAGAAACTGGACCGGTTTAATAATAAATGGTCAATCCGCCGTCTTTCCTTTAAACTAAGAGCTGCAGTGCGCACATGTGAACAGGTGAACAGGTAAACAGGTGAACAGGTAAACAACGATATGGTTGTGTCTTTTACTGCTCCTGAGCCGACAGCTGTGTTCAGATGGTTAAATGGCTGTTTGTTGTGCGTCATGAATCAGTTATGGCTGTGCGTGCATTTGTGTGTTTTATTTCACTATGTTGGTCTTATTGGGCAGCAAAGACTGATAGGAATTTTTTTTTAGATTGCAAAATGTGCTCTTTCTATTTGACTGCTTTATTGATTTATTTGAGATCATGTCACACGTGACCTGATGTAATACAGTTGACTATTACTGATAAAACACACACATCATGTGGTGACGTTGTGTGTTAATAATGTTGTATTTGAGTTGTATTCTTCTGAATGTTATTGGAGGTGGAACACTGTTGAAAATAAATTTGGCGCACCCAGTATTTGCTGGTGTACACCTAATATCTTTGTTAATGCAACGCTAATGGTGCCTACAACGGTTTCCTAACCTTTTTTTCCCACAATACATTGCGTGTTCATCACGTGGTCTGGCGAGCTCTATAGCGATTTGAGAACTGGAGTGATTGTTCCCTTATTTAGTTTCTTTGTGAGGACACAAGCAGCCACTCTCTGGATTAGTTGCAGTTTTCTTAGAGATTTTTTAGAGACCTGTAAAAACTCCATTACAATTGTTAAGACTACTGAAAACACAAACAGGTTTTTCAAAGTCATGTTGAGCCATCAGTTCCTGTATTCTAGATGCTCTTCAGGTGCTAAAAGGTGGATTTGGTTCCTGTTCTGATGTGGCTGTTAAAGTTTTAGTGCAAAATCACTCCAAAGTTTCTGGTGTGATTGAAATAGTCAAATGCTACAAGTGTTTAGATATTCTGATTGATGGGAGACTGTCTTTTCAAATTCATATAGAAAAATTAGTGTCCAAACTGAAAAAAGTAAATTAGGTTTCATTTTTAGAAACAAAAAAGTGTTTCTCACATCAAGTCAGAAGTGCTCGATAATTTCAACCTTCCTCCCACCGTGAGATTATGGAGATCTGCTTTATATGAACTCTTCAGCCCAGTTATTGAAAAAGTTGGATCCAGTGTATCACTGTGCCCTGCATTTTATGACTGATTGCAACTATCGTGTCCATCACTGTACTTTGTACACCATCGTAACTGTCCTTCACTTTCTGATTGCAGACTCTCACATTGGCTGCTTTTTATCTATAAATGTCTTTTTGGCCTTCTTCCTGCATATTTATGCTCATTTCTTTGTAGGAACTCCAGTCATTATGGTCTGCGTTCTCAGGACATCATCTTAATGCAGGTTCCCAAAGTCAGAACTGAACTGGGTAAAAAGGCTTTTAGATGTTTTGCTCCTGCAGCCTGGAATAACATGCAGAATACGTTCAAACTGTTTAAATCAAGTTTAAATCAATTTTAAAGGACAGAGAGACCAGTTCTCTTGGCTCTTGTAACTGCCCAAATGATGTTTCCAGAGTGTTTTTTTGAAATGTGAAACAAATGTTGAAGAAAATTCTGACAGGATTGGGGGAGGAAGTGATTTAATTGTGTGCACTGAACAATTTTGTACATCTGAGGGTTTTCAATGGTAGACTGGTGTGATGTTTCAGTTAAGGCAAGTTTATTTATACAGCACATTTCATGCAGAGCAAAGTGCTTTACATAAAACAAAGTGGGGTACAGTAGAAACATCAAAAAGTTCACAAAAGAATATAAAAACAAAATAATTGCAAAAATTATGATGAAATCATGTTAAATAATTATACTAAATCTGTTTAAATGAGCAACAGTCTAGGTAAGCTAAAAGATGCCAGGAATATTTCATGCAGACACACAAGAAAATTTATGTTTTTAGCCTGGATTTAAAAGTGTCTACATTTGGGAGTTTAATCTTTACTGGCGGTTTTATCCACTTGATTGTAGCATAACAGCTAAATGCTGCTTCTCCATGTTTAGTCAAGACTAAACATTGCCTAGCTGACCCATGTTGGATATAAGAGTTATGCTACTCTATTAATCATGCACACAAATAGGTATGCCATCACTGCAATTTAATTACAGCAATATTTGGCTTTTATGTTGTTCTGCATGACAGAGATAATAGCAACAACTTGCGTAGATGACACGCCAGTCTGAGGCTAAAAAGTTCACAGAGTGGAAATACAGTTTTAATTACTTTACTCTGATTGTGGATGTCCTTCACAGTGAATCACGTGGTGGAAATCTGCAATGCAAATCTGGCTGCCTCACGTTTTTCCTTTGCTATAGAGGTCAGTCGTGTTTTATGTGCAGGTCTGCAGCTCTGACGTATCTGAGCGCTGTATGTTCAAATAGAAAATTGCTTTACATCTGTGGAGAAGACAGAAGCCGGTTGGGTTAGTAGCTGTGATCAATAGCACACGTGATGTATGTGAAGCTGTTATTTTGGTGCAGTATGTGACGGCTGTTGCTCAAGTGATTGACAGTGCCAGGATGAGTCGACACTCAGCAAGAACAGTAAATCAACAGTTAAGATAAAAAGGGTTATTACAGGAGGGCTTCAGTGCATAAACCCCTCATTACAAAGATGAATGTACATGTGTTGGTTCAGCAGCACAAAGCCACAGGTGCTGTCAACTGCAATGTGTAAAAGAAAAAAAAAAAGGCAATGTGCTGAGATGAGTCATCCTTCACCATATTCTTGACATCTGAGCGACTGCATGTGTTGCATACAAGAACAGCATCAGCCTGAACACCTGTGTGGTGGATCTTTCTGTTCTCTGTCTTGTCCCAGTTTCCTCCAGGATGACACTGTCTTCCTCTGTAAGGCACAAGAGATGATTAATTTGTGATATGACCTACTCAATGACCAGATCTAAAGTGTTCATCCAGTTTCACGGACTTAATCAGTGCATCCAGGTTCTGCTTGGCAAATGGAGGTAAATCATCTTACTAAAACACTATAGACAGGCTTTTCCTTTTCTTTGTCCTCTCTCATGGATTTATAAGATGCAGAGCATCCTGTGAAAACAGTTTTAGTGTTTGGAGAAATGCGCACAGAATATTAAACTAATGTTAATTAGAATACAAAAGACCTGACACCATGTTTTTCATCAGTAATCCATTTTCATCACAGAGAATTGCTCCTCTGGATTTACTGTTTAATTGTGGATTATGCTCAAGCATAGTGTGACTATTCTTGTGTATAAATCCCGTGTTAAGTCCAAGGCAGTTTTGTGTCTGTTACTGGCCTTTGTTACAGTGTAACTGTGCCAACATATTTCTACTGTGCCTCTCTAAGTACATAAAGTGGGTTTAAATGAGCATCTTCCATCAAGAGATTGTAATTAATCAGATGAACAAAACAAAAGAAAGTAATCCTCATATATGAATAAAAAAGATGACACTGAGCTCTCGGCTGCCACCCATTTGTGGGATTTGCGGTGGCTCAGGGTAGTGATTGTGTTGTCCACCAGTTTTATTGTATAGCAAAAGATATTAAACATTAGGTGTCTCCTGCTGACATATAGCATAATACTACATAGTAGCTCTGCCATGACTGGTGTAAGGGTTAGTTTGCACGGATAAATGTGCAAACTAACATCAGTGCTCTGTAGGACTGATGTAACTGTAGATAATCTGCCAGCTACTATGCATAACAGCAAAAACTTCAGCATAGTTTTGTTTTGATTTAGTTTTCCAAAAAGTGTAACTCATTATTCAATTTTTAAACTTCAGTGAGATGGCCTCCTCTTTAAAAAGTCATGAATAACATCCCATTTAATAAAAAAAAAAAAGAAAATGTGTGCCTTTAAAGTGTCCTCTGTTGTTGTGTTATACACTGACAACTGATGCGATATCCATGGAAGTTATGGGATAATGAGGCATCACCAGAGAGAAAATGTACAACTGAGTTTGGCTTCGCTTTTATCAGAAAGTTTTCAGTCGATCACACATTTCCATGGAATCCAGTGCTATAGCCCCAAACATGAAGTCAACCACAAACTCGAAACTAAAAATGTAGAAAGATTTTTTTTTTTTCTAAAAGCATACAGGAAATGTTCCAACCTTGCAACCATTTGCAGGATAAAGTGAAAGTTGGAAATTTTACTTTATCCAGTTAAAAGGATGCAGTCAATTATCAATCTTTCCACATAAATCTACATTTTATGCTGAGAGAGAAACTGGCAGTCATCTGATATTGAAGCAAATCACTCCCCATGTTGCTGCATGGATTCCTGATTGACTTATTGGGCTCTCTCAAGAGTTGTGCAGTTTTAATGACTGCTCTCCTTTCTCCTTCATAAGTTGCAGTTTGTCTGCTCTTGACAAAACTGAATATATATGGTCACATCTAGAAGTTTAGTTTTCTCATGTTTTGCATAAAAAGCAGATATTGTGCAAAACTGTTTGAGGCACAATAAAACAAGTTAAAACCCCAATAAATCATACGTTTTTGCAATTGTTTCTGATTAGAAAGAGATGCGGAATCCCCTTTTGATTTGCAAATAATTGTATACACCTGAGGACTTTGATAGCCACAAGAGAGATGCCATATAAATGTGCTTTATAAATAAATTTGACTTTGATAGGAAACAATCACAAGGATTATAAAATATTTCACCTTGAAGCATGCAAAGGTGGTTGTCCCAGTCAGCTGTGTCTAAGGCTTGAAGAAAGTACTTTCAAGGTTATAAAAAGAAGTAACAGACAGGTAAACCAGTTAAACATCAAAGCATAATGACAGAATATTTACATAAATTAAATATATTAAAAGTTAAAGAAATATATTAAAAGTTTTTTTATAAAGCACTTTTCATGCATAATAGCAGCACAAAGTGCTTTACATAATAAGAAAAAAAATTGCCTCTAAATAACACAAATACAGTAATCACACGCCCTAAGCAACATGCCTTGAAACAAGAAAAGGCTGAACAAAAGAAATGAAAAACAACCAGGTAGAAACAGCTGATGTTCATGAGTGAACTAAAACTTAGAAATGCCAAAATATAAACAATCACTAACACCTGAACAGAAAAAAGTGAGTGAAAGAGAAGCACTCAAGGACTCTGGATGATTACACAGTAAAAAACTCCTGCGTTATAGGTTATTTTGACCCACTGCTGGAATAAAAAGGGGCCAACTAATTTCAGGGTTACTTCGACCCAGAAAATTGGGTTATTTTTTATTTTTCAGGTTGAATATTTGACCCAGAAATTGGGTTATATTGACTATGATATTGCATTATTTTAACCCAGAAGTTGGGTCAACCACCCAACAACCCAAATTCGTTGGTCCCTTTTTAACCCAGCAGTTTGACCCAGGAGTTTTTAGTGTGTATATGTTCTGTAAATGAGAATCAGGAATCATATCAAATGTGCAAGAGATGATGCCAGAACTCTCTTTTTTAGTTCAAGTCCAACGAAATATCAAAAGATAAGACCTAGTAGAAAACAATAGTCTCATGATACAAGACTGATGTTCGGTAAAGGACCGGGGGAGATGGCATTGAATCCACATTAAATGCACCACAGGACATTTGAAAGTTTGGACACTTTTCTTATTCCCTTGATCAAGAGGAAGCTTTGTGTTACTACTGTAATTGGTCAGGATGATAATGTTACATAACATTAAAATAGGGGTGTAACGATTCACGATTCGATTCATATCACGATTCGTGGTTCTGGTTCAATTCATGCACGACATTGGTTCATTTAGAACAATACGATCCGAGTCCATTCAGTGACTTGAAATCAAATCAGAAACCATGAATCATATGAATCGAATTGTTGTGAAACCAAATCGTTACACCCCTACAATGATTGTTTTGGTTCAGGAAAGACCAGTCAACTGCATGACATGCCCAGCGAATGGAGGATTTCAACTTAATCTGGAAAAAATGGCAGAAAATGTCAACAGTTTTACAAAGTTTCTGTGTTGTGTTTTACAAAGCCGTATTTCCGGGCATTTGATCACTTTGTTTGTGTCATATCTGGTTTTTTTTTATTACTAAATGTAAAAATAAAAAAGCTGAATAAACAACCTCAGAGTTTCTGCCAGATGTTGTATTCTTCAAAAAAGAGCCTGGTATGTTCTGGTCCTGTATCTCTGAATGTCTTCCTCACACTCAGAAATTTGACAGATGGATGGAAAATAAAATGCTCAGGCTTATTATAGTTGGAAAGTGGGTTATTTTGCTTTTGGGTGCATGAAGCAAGAGAAAAAGACAGATCCTCTGCAGTCGCATGAGCGCTTCTTTTTGTATGACTATTTCAAATCACCCAACTGTGTTTTAGACAGACAGGTGGCTTTTAGGTACAACCTAGAAAACCATGGCCTAAATCCCTGGCTTATCATCCACCAGAGATGTGTGCTCTCTTCCACACAAACGCATGCACACACAAAGAGCGCACGCCGCGACACAGGAATGCAGCTCACAAGATCAAAAGGGTTGTATCTGATGCCTCTGGTGCAAGTTTCCACATTTAAAAACCTCTTGATGATTGCTTGCTCTGGAAAAAAAAGACACCCTTTAAATGTTTTTCTCACTTCAGCTCTATGAAACTGGAAGGGCGAGGGAATTATGTGCTCTGAACATTTTGTCTGAATGTACTGCATCAATGTGACAGCTTCTTGGGATGCTGGAGGCTAATGTCTGTCCTCTTCCATTGTTAGCTCTCGGTCCTGCATGGAACAAAGTTTCTTCATAATGGTGCACTTCCTGTTTATTCTTCAGAACGGACTTGTTACTCTGTCAAACTAACTCGTGTTACTGTGAATGGCCAGTAAATCATATGAGGGGACCCTCCCATATATTGTTTTAAGTATGAATGACAGATTGCTGTTTTGTGGATTTATGTGTAAGTAGCATAATTGCATTAATGTGCTACAAGACCGAGCTTCAAACTTGCTTGTTGACATGATACAGCTCTGCAGACATTCAAAAAGTTTACATACAGCAGTTTTCATGCACAGTTAAGCATTTGTAAAAATAAATGTTGTGTAAATGTGTAGGAGGAGCCTTACAAGCTCTTGTCTGGACGGTTTCAGTTGTCAGTGCTGTATTGCAGAGCACCGTCTCTTGCCAGTGTCCACTCAAGTTACACTGCTGTGTATTTGCCAAATCATTATTATGAAAGCGGATACACAATTAGTTTGATGATTTTTGAGGATTACATCAAATATCAGAAAGCCCAAAACCCAGCTAGCATCATCTTTATTAGTTTACAGCTACTTTAGTACTAGAGGCAAATTCTGTTTTGTCCAGGATTAGGTGGAAATTCCATTTGGTTATTATCTAGTTGGCTACGAGACATGAAATGATGCTGCAGATTTTATATATACAGTATATATATATATATATATATATATATATATATATATATATATATATATATATATATATATATATATATATATATACAAACAAACACCATTTAGAAAAAAACAGAGTTAACTGCTTTTGCAAATAAACACATAGATAGATAGATAGATAGATAGATAGATAGATAGATAGATAGATAGATAGATAGATAGATAGATAGATAGATAGATAGATAGATAGATAGATAGATAGACACAAACTGTAGGGAGTCTGTGGAGTTGTGGAGTTTGCATGTTCTCCCCATGTATTTATGGGTTCTTTCAGGGTACTCCAACTTCCTCCCACCATCCAAAGACGTGCACGTTAGGTTAATTGATCACTCTAAATTGCCCGTAGGAGGGAATGTGAATGGTTGTCTGTCTCTCTGTGTTAGCCCTACGACTGACTGGCAACCTGTTCAGGGTGTAGCCTGTCTCTCGCCTGATAATAGCTGGGATAGGCTCCAGCAACCTCCGCAACCCAATGAATGAATGAATATATAGGGGGTGGGGGTGTTTATAGACGTAGTATCTGGTCAAGTCTGAATAGGGGAAAGTGAAGCCAGTGCGCTGTTTGCCACTGTCGCCATCTTGCTGTGTCATGTGTGTCGTCACTCCTGAAACAACTAAAATGGGCAAAGCGCGGCCTGGGGGCAAATGATTGACAGCCAGCGTATATACTCTGGGCTGAATGCAAACTGAGCTAACTCGAAACTATCAGCAGCTAACGAAGATTAGCTTCCTGAGCGGCGGGCTAAAGGTAAGGCATGTTAAGCTTTGCTGTTAGCTGCTAAAAACCACCGTTTTGCTACTGCAGACTGAGACCTGACCAAGAGCAAACAAGGAGGCAATGGGTAGCCACCAGCCGGCAGGCCGTCATCCGGTCTGACACATATCAATCAAAGGATACGCCTCTAATTATGTTTAATTTCAAGATTAAATAACATCTAAACGGATGCATTATACAGAAAAATCACCCCCTTCACAGTTGATATGAAGGTAAACTTGACCTATTAAACCTAAAATAATTTTTTGAACCAGAATGTAAACATGTTTATTTCTGCTGTGAAGTTGGCCTTTTTAACATTTGCTCTGTTTTGGGGCAAGCCCCCTAGCGGATCAAGAAAGCACTACAAATATTAAACTAAACTTCTGGGCTTTGGGAGTTTGCCCTTTGATATAAACACACCCCCACTTTTTTTTCTTTTTAACTTTGTCTTGTAACCGCTGTGCAGGGTAATTAGTGGCACGAGCGACACCTGGGCCAGATGTAACTTGCGTCACCTGCATTGCATTCAGGTTTCTCCTGCGTTGGGCTTGGTGATCACCTCAGCAACGGCAGGCTCAGTGTGTTTTTTGCTCTATATTCATTCTCATGCATTTATTAATATTCTATCTAACTGATACTGATCTACTTTTATGTTGTTTTTTTTTGTTAAATCATATTTTTTGCAAAGAAACCACTGCATACTTGTCTCCTGTCATTGATACAGTTTTGAGTGAGGCTGTAAGATTAAACTGTGCTCTATAAAACTGTTTTTATGCAGTAGTCAAGTGTTAAATGACGCCATAAATGTACAGTATTTACTATTTTATGATTCTTTTTAGTACCTAAGCTGAGGACCTTAATTTAAGAAGGGTATAGTTAATCAACTCTCTTTACTGACAGCTATAGGTTGGTTCTAAGGCTGCATATTTAATTAACAGATTCTATTAAAGCAACTTACAAATTAAAAAATACATTTAGGTTCAATGAGAAGTTAAATATCTTGTCCAAGAATACTTACACTAGGAAATGAATCAGCAACTTTCTGCCTGAAGGACAACCACCCGAGCCTTTAGCTGCCAGCCCATGCTTGAACGAGGTTTGAAGAACTCCATCAAAAATTGACACTTTTACTCTTTTTCATTACTACTCATCAGTAACAGTGTCTGGTGAGATTCAAAAATGTATTTCACTGCTGATTGCAGAATATATTAAATGTCCCAGTTCATTGAAAACAGACCTTTGGGATCACTTTGGCTATCGCAATCTTATTTTCACTTAGGAACTGATTAGCAGGAATTGTTCTACTTGCATAGCAGCACTGAAACCACTTGTAGCTGATATTTTTTTGCCCTGCATGAGAATTTCTCTGTCCTCCGGCCAAATGATTTCACTGAACTATTTCCCTTGCAAACTCCTCGTGACTATTTTTTCCTTCTTCAGTGCAGAAAAGACTTAACCGAGGTTAAAGTGCACAACATTTAAATCTAACGCTGTAAACGGTTTCAGGTCCTACTCTGTGCCTTGGGTCTGCTCTGGATGAGCTCCTGAGACTGTGGGGGACATGAGTCAGTTGTGCTCCTCTTAGCCTGGAATCCCTCTGGGAGGGAAATCTGTACTCAACCTGACTCATATACCAGCTTTGTCTGCTTATTTCTGTATGCTTATTGAGTGGGAAAACAATGAGTTGAAAACATCTTGTGGTGCTGAAGGACATTAATTACTGTTGAAGGGCAGACAATCAGCCTTTTAAGTATATTTTAAGTACAGACCGAGAAAAGCCGGTGTCATAACCTGGAGGTAGAGTTTATTTAATTTGGGGATTCCGTAAGTCAAAAGCTTGACAGATTCCTTTAAAAAAAAATCACAATAAAGATAAAAAGGAAATCTGATGCTTGAGTCTCTCTTAAGGCAGTTAGATTTTTTTCTTAATTTTCTTCTGGCTATTAATTCACATAATGCCATACTTGATTGCATAAATTTGGTTTCTGCAGCAAAAAAGTTCAAGGTTACATTCCTGCCATCACTTCTCCACTCTGACAGCTTTAAAGCTTCAAATAGATGTCAGCCATCCTTTGCAAAGATGAATTTCTCTGAACTGGAGCTATGAGACTGGGAATGCAATGTGCCCTGGCAGGCTCGTTAAGGCTTGATTTTTGTCATTTCTCTAAAGATATGCACTTCATCTGCACCTGCACTCATGAGTCTGAATGAAAGATCTAAGGGGGGAAAGGTAGATCAATAATATCACTTAAGTGTAACACATCGCTGGCAGTTTAATGATCGTTTATGCACAATGGAGACCCTCTGTCAGTGTTAAATGAGATGGAGGCAGAGAGGAGGTCATGTTTTGATAAGCAAATCTTGCAACAGTCATTGACTTGAGTGCACATCTGGTCTCAAATGGATTTTGCTAAAGGTGAAAAGATGTGCTTTTGTGGGTTTTATATTTAGGGAAACCTATTATATGTTTTCTAGTATATTTGTGCAGTATCTCACCTCTGACTGCTATCAGAATGAGTTTTTCCCTCTCTTCTCTCTGTTGCAAAGACATGTGCAATTGTTGCTTTCTTCCAATCAGTACACGGCTAGAAATTCAATTCATCAATTATTCATCACAGCTGGTCTCGCTTGACAAAAGATTTCCTGTTTTTCCTTTAAATCCAAAACCATGAGATCTCCAACAGAGAAAAGTAGATTTCACTTTGCTTTTTGCTGTCTGTTCTCTTGTACAACACTTATGACAATAAAACTTAGAATAAATAAGTTTTCACCTCGGCTGAACATCACAGTGGTGTTGTTTAGTTTGTTCCTTTTTAGTTTTTATTGAATGTTCGCCAGGTTTTAAAGAGCTTGCATTTTGTAGATATAAAAGACTCCCAGAGCGGTTTGGGAGCTGCTTATGTCAGCACATCTCTGAGGTTAAAAGAAGAGACATTTCTTATTAGAACTGAGAAGGGACCAGTGGGGCAGAATTAACTTCAAGAAGTCTTCAAATAGGCCATTTATACCGCAGTACACCACACAACAGAATACACCACACTAAATGCACATTGATCACAACTGTGGTTGTGGCTGAGCTCTACAAAAGGAGTATGTTTGGTGTTAATGGGGAATGCAGCTCCTTAATCTTTTGCTCTTTTGACCGTTTTCGCAAGCTTAATGGAACTGAAATTGGAGAGTTTTTTGACACAAGATAAGTTGCCTCCACTTTTCAATCCCTCTGGGTGTCCCCTCTTGACCAGTGTTTGGAGAGAAAAAGCTGTTTTCTTTAATTCCTTAGAAGGCTTAGCAAGCTGCTAAAAGGGGCATCCGGAGAGATCTTGTGGTTTTTTTTTTTGTTTTGTTTTGTTTTTTTACTTTATTTGTATCTTTCCAGTTCGAGTTGTTCTGATACCGATACCAGGATCGTCCAAAAAAGCTGGTATCTGTACGGGTGAGTACTGGAGTTCAGGCATTGATCTGATACCACAAAATTTATTAGAACAGGAATGTATTTACCGATTAGCTCCGTTAGCTCTGACACAATTCTTAAAGGTGTCTTCACTGAGTGTTTTACTGTACATACACAATCCTTCTTAAATTATCTTCTAATTAATTTTTAATTATAGTTGGGTGGGAGGAAAATTTAATGAGCTCATTTTGACCTCTTTTTATCCCCAACTTTTGTGTGCTGCGAGAATACGCACGAAAATTAGACCAGTCTGTAAGCATGTTCACAAGGCAAGCGTGAAAGCCAAAACAAAGTTTAATGAGGACAGACCAAGTGAAGGAAATTATGTCCCAACAGAGAAAAACATGGTAAAACGTAACGGTACGGTTAATGGAGAGAACTGAAGGGCTGGACGCTGATGAATATAAGGAGCGGACGTCTGACATGAAGTTACTCAAACAGCAACAACTGTGTTAGCTTTTAGCTAACATTAGCAGCTTGTCACCGTTCGTCTACCATCGTTTACTGGTTTCTTACACAAAAGATAATAAGTTACGCAAGCAGCAACACTTACCGACTGCACATCCTCACTGAATAAATATAATCCACTGGTCCCTGGTCGATTAGTCCACTGTTACAGCACTGAAAACTGCTGAATTTCTGCCGAAGCAGCTCAGCACAGCAGATTTTTTTCCCCCTCGTCGTCATCCTCCTCTATGACGAAACTGGTCATTAATTGCCACTCCGCAGAAGGTAATCAGCTGATTTCAGGTGGTGCTAAAGGGGCTAGCTTAGCAGCAATCAGCCTCTGTGGATCACGTCATCCCCAGAGAAAAAACAAAATCACGTACTGTGGAGAGGGCGGTCTTGTGGCCGATTCTGGTGAGAAGAGAGAGCTCGCACTCAAAGACGAAGCCACTTTCACTCTCCGGAGTTTCTGGAACGTTTTAACTGAGGTCCTATTCCAATACATGTTTTAATATGAAAAAGTGGGATTTCCGGGTGATGACTCCTTTAAAAGACTGGCATTTTGCTGCCGTCTGCAGCCTGCTGTCTTAGAGGGGCGAGGAAGAACTGATCACCTGATGCCTGTTTGATGAGGCGCCAGTAGTCATCATGTTGGCAGTGTGGCAGTATTTCACACTGGATTCTCCCACCAACAAGACTGCATTCAAAAATAAATGGCTTCAATTTTCTGCATGCATTCATGTTTTACAAATAGTTTAACCTGAGCCAGACCTTACCACCATTATAATCATATCACACAGTCATGCAGGTATAATATGATATATATTTTTTACAACACAGTGGTGTCTGTACTCTGTTTAAGCTGATACCCACAGCACAAGTATAAGAATCTGTATCAGGAGAAAATAGTATCAGATCATCTCTATTATATCTATCACTTTTTCCATCTGTACTCAGCCTCAGGTAGATCGACACACTTGAATTGTTTTTTTTTTTTTTTTTTTTTGGGGGGTGGGGGGGGGGGATGGGAAAGGGCAACGGGCGGGAATGTTTTTAAACTGTAAGCGCTAGTCGCGCAACCTGCTGGAAAAGCGCCAAAATAAAGATATGATGATTGATGATTATCCAACTATCACATAAGACATCATGTTAACCACATTTTACAAATGACCCTATAAAAACAATCCCAACAGAAACAAGACGACAACCACAAGTGCACCTGATATTCCTGATGATAAGACTGACCAAAGGCAGGTTGAGGTCCAACTCCAGACAAGGTAAGATGTTCACATAAGTTGTTAGAGGATCTCAGATTTTGTGGAATTTGTTGATGGAGCCATTGAGAGTACATTTGATTCTTTCCAGCTTAACATTCTGCATAATGTCCCAAATCCAGCGGTGATGTGATGGAGGAGTAGCAACCAACCAAAAACAGCAACCAAGGGAGAAGGAGAGACGTTATATACTGAAGGGTACCTAAAAGTAGGCCGGGTAAGGTTGGATATAAGAGTACCCATCCCAGTTTTTATCTGTGGAGACGCAAAAAACGTGGACCGACCCGACCCAGACCCGCTGGTGGAAACGGGGCTTTTGTCCGACCAAATTTTAAAGCCATTGACCATTAAGAATGACTGAAAAAGATTAATATTTTTGGCAAATGAATATAAAATACTCTTAATACCCAGATATATTTTCAACTGATTTATGATGCATAGTGATTGAGTTACAATTATATTATCCTGTGAGTGTGGGCTAGCTGTAACCCTTTTGATCTGGAGCCTTGCAGGAATCTCATCATCACATAGTCTTTTAACCACAGAGAAATTGCATTATATTCTACGTGCACAAATTTGGAAGTGAAAACCCACCAATAACTTTTGGTCTTGCTATAAATTATTTTCTTATCCCATATAAAGAAAGAGATCATTTGATTAAATGCCTTGAAGACTTGTGATTTTTGCTGTAAGAAAGCCAGTTCAGCTCCTGACGTCTGAGGAGGAATGAGTGGAAAAGGCCACTGCAGCAAACTGAATCGATACTTGAGAGGCTTTTTTCTAAGGACAACTTCTTCATAATTGGACCACACATGTATCGTGACAAGCAAGTCAATAGCAGAACTGTATCTGACTCAATGTGACAATGTCACATTAAAAAAGGAAAAAGGGCTGGCATTTTTATGTCCATTCATTCTAACAGTAGAGCTAATTTGACCTTCTGCTAACTTCTCATACCTCCTCTCACATTTTTATTTCTCTCCTTTCTTCTGCACCCTTTTGCTTTTTTTTTAAAAAAGCTCCCTAAAGAAAATGAATGTTCATTATTTCACATAAATTGGGATCCTATAGACCAAGGTTACTCAATTCGGTCCAACGAGGGGAATCAAGCAGATTTTCCAACAGCAAATGAAGCTGTGCACAATGACTTTTTAACTTGTGTTGAAGCAGGGAGACATGAAAAATCTGCTGGATTGCAGCTCTCACAGGACCGAAGTGATTTGATTAATTTATTTAGCACATAATAATTTGAGATGCATTTTTTATTTTTTTTTTATTTTCATTTCCCCTTAAAGGGCTTTTTTTTAAACATAAGAATATTCACATACATGCATACATACATACATAAACATAGACATCTATACACTGTATGAAAAGAAAAAAAGTCATTAAAAGTCATAAATAATATAGAAAATAAGTTATAACAATTACAGTAATTGAGGAGGAGAAGATTTTATCCGAGTTCTTTCCAAATCTTCATATATCATCAAAAATGTTTAAATTTCATGTCTGTTATTGTCATCTCTTTCTTTTTTCTTTTCTTTTTTCCTCTTCTTTTCTCTTTTTTCTTTTTTTCCTTTTCCTTCTTTCCCCTTTTCTGTAGATGTAAAATAGATGTGAAATATTTTAAAAAGAATAGAAAAACATACAAAAAATTGAACCAACAACAACAACAACAACAAAAACCAGCAAAGACTAAAATAGTAGTTTTGCAATAATACAAGTAAAGTGCAGGGAGAGGTAGAAGCCAAACAGGCTTAGAAAAGCAGCCTTTCAAAGAAAAAGAAAACTCTACAGTTACATGAAAAATACACATTTTAAAATATGTTATAAACGCACATGAAACTGTTTCCCGTTTATTTTAGTCAGGGTATTCTGCCAATAACTTCTGTTTCAGTAATTTTGCATGGATAATGTGGATGAATCTAGAAGATTTAAATGTCTATTCCATCATTTAGCACCGGTATCTGATTAACAGCTGACCACAAGATGTTTTAAAGAATGGCAAATGTAGATGTAGTTTTGCCACCTGCCTGGTAGAATAACAGTGAAACTGGTAATTATGTGAAAAACAATGTTTTATGTAGGAAGGCCAGTCATCATCAATGAATACAAATGGACAGGTCAGAAGAATGTACATTTATAATGTAGGCTACTAGATTTCTCATCTTACCTATCATTCCAATGGATTTAGTTATTTTTTGCAGACATGTTCAACCTGTTCCTTTATACATAAAGGATCTGGATTCTCACAGCAGGGGTCCGACAACTCTGTGCAGTCTCATGGTTGTTTTCAGAAAGGTTCTGAGCACAAAACCGTCGTCATCACGCCGTGACGCAAATAGAAAGTGACGGCAAAACTCCTCTCAGCCATGTGCTCACTCATCTTTTTAAACACCACTGTGTTTTTATAAGAGCAATCCAGCATTTCCTGAATGCATGAGTTGGACCAGATCTCTGTTAAATATTAGGTCTCTCATCACTCATTCAAGTGTTCACAGTGCTGTGGACGCATTATATACATCAGCAGATGCAGTAGTTAGGCATAATGTGCCGCACATTCTATATGTCACCACCCCTTTTCCCCTCTCTCTCCCCTGCCCCCCTTGCGTCAAGCGTTCCCGACTTTGCAATCGTGCAGACGGCCTCCTCCAACCGTTCCGTTGTGACAACTCTTCCGGACTTTTGGCGCAGTCGCATGATGCAAAAAATTCAGATCCAATCCCTTATAGGCTTGAGAACGTTTTAACCGTTACAAAAGTGCCCATGTGACCGTACCCTCATTCATTTGAATCAAGTGTGTTGGAGCAGGAAAACATCTAAAACTTGCAGAACTGCAGGGTCTCCTACCACATTATTTAGATATTTCCCTGCTACAATACATTTGACTCAAATTTATGGGCCATTAAAGGGACATTGTGTAACAATTGCATATCGCAAGCAACTCGCTAGTACTTTTCATGCTGCGTTCGGGTGAAACCGGGCAGAAGGACGACAGCAGCTGCATGTAAAGGCAGAAACAAGCCTCTATGTGAAGACGTGGTCTGTCAGTTACAGTGGCTTCTGTCCACATCTCATATGTTGTCATGGTGATGTCGCATTGTTTTCCCTGACCCATGTTTTACCGTCTTTCTCTCGGCTTCTGTGATTAAAATGACATCTGGTTTGTTACTGACGTCTGTCTGCCCGACTGCACGTGAACACAGCATCAGTGTAACGCTCAGTTCCTCCTCACTGCACCCCCGGTTACTTTTCAAAAGCATTACTTCGAACTGAGCTGACAACTCCGGTGTCTCCGGTGAGTTTCTGTGGTTTCCTGCTGTCACCCTTCAACTGAACATAAAAACATGGCCACATGACATGGCAGCCAGCACCGAGCCGACCAGTTCGATGTATGTATGAATGATACGAACGGCAAATTCAGAGCTTACAGGAGCACTTCAGTTTGTTGATGGGAGTGATAACTGGTTGATGGATAAACGCTTTGGAACGAAATAATCAATTTTTGTGAATAGATAAGAGGAGAACTTACACAATATCCCTTTAAAAGACTTGGTAAGAATTTGACAACAAGCTGTTGGAAAGCCTTTTCACTTAAATATCATATATTGTAGCAAGCTAGTGGGTGGAGTTTGGGGAGTGGGTAGCCTAGTGGTAGCATCGCGGGCTTTAGCGCAGAGGACCTGGGTTCAAGACCGCGTCACGACACTCAGGTAAAAACCCACTGTGAACCGCTGAGCAAGGTCCTCAACCCCCACGAAATGCAGAGCCTAAATTTCCCCTCGGGGATCATTGAAATTAAAAAAGTAAATTAAGTAAATTAAAAAAAAAAAAAAGGAAACAACTAAAACCTGCAAGTGAGTGACCCTCAAGTTTCCCAATATATGAATGCCTTTAGTCCCGTTTCCACCCATGGGTCTGGGCCAGGCCAGATCGGGTGGGTTTTGGTTACAGATGTGTTGATTTCACGTTGCGTCTCCACAGCAAACTGTGCCCTAACCTGGAGGCGGAGTATTAACCAGATAGTGCTATGTGATTGCGTGACATCATTGCTGTGCATCACCTTTTAACCAAAGCACCACACGAGACAGAAACAAAGGAGTCACTCCTGCTTTGTTTTTACACCAGGTCATCTGCAAAGCTACTGCAGTTTCCCTGTTCTACCACTAGATTCTGCGTGTAAACACGCTCAGAGCTGATTTCATATTTTAGCACATTCCTACTGTAAGTAAAAGTACATGCTGGTAAATCCTACATTTGCATGGAAACATTCTCGTGCACCACAGAGCCCAGGGACTGCAGGTCAAGTCATATACACACTTCTCTCATTAGAAAGTTTCAATAGAAAGTTCAGAGTTATGCAGTTTTTGGCTTTGCTCTTCTGAGGTTAGATCTCGACCACGGTACTTCAGTACAGTATGTAGCTTACACAGTCCCCACTGTATGCTACATATAAGTCAGAGGTCCTCTGAAATTCACATCTCATGTTGTAGCTATTCAACTAGCTTAACTTATTGAATCCTTCACCTTTGATGTGGCTCAGGTGCAAAATGATGTCTCTTGCAGCATCAGGAGTTCTCTGCACTGAAATCCTCTACAGAGCCTTAGTTAAGAAGGTTCACTTACATTTAATAATCCTCTACACTCTATCAGAGGTGCAGCACAAAGCTAACAAGTACTTAGGTAATCTCTGAATAATTAGTCAGGCTGGCTGGGCTCCTGCTGTAGAGGTTGTGAATGTTTGGTCAGGGTGAAAATAGATCACATGCTTAATGGGCAAATGAATTTTTGCAAGGCAGGTTTTACACAGCAGTGATTTAGTCGATGCTTTCTGGCAAGTTAATAAAATCAGCATTGAGGCCAGATTTATTTTTTCAAATTATTTTTAATCACTGACTGCTGAGCTTTGTCTTTCTCTGTTCTGCTAACACTCTGAACACAGCAATGTTCGGAGCGATGAACAATGAACTCTGAAACAACACATTTCTTTTTTTTTCTTTCACAGCTTCTTCTTTGGTGTTTCACTGCATTTAAACCTGCACATGCCACTTCATTGTTATGCTGAAAATGGAAAATCAACAGTTACTGAGTGCAATCAATTATTTTGTACAGACCAATTTGCCTTGATCATGTTATGGAACAAGTTATTTTAAAGTTCTGATTTATTGGAGTCGTGCTGCATAAAATGCAAACTTGGTCCTGGACCAACTGAACCAAGACCCCAATCAGTCTAGTGGACCTTGCTGGTGTGAATGAACCCTTAACAACTTAAGAATAAAGAAAAAGATCTTGCTGAAGATTTTAACTGTCAGCAGTCAGATGACGATAATGCAGATCTGGCAATGCTGGCTTAAACAGGACAGCATTCTGTTTCAAAGGTAAGCAATTATATTTTGATACTATTTAAACACGAGATAACGTGTTTTTATTGGGTAAAAAGTCCCCCCCCCCCCCCCAAAGAAACCCAAAACAAAACAAAAAAACAAAAAAACTATTTGATCAATTTTGTAATACTTCTTGAGGTGCTGTGTGTCACCTTTGTTGAAGTCTGGAAAACATCTCCAAACCTTTTGATTTAAGCCCGCATGGCAGTTTCATCAGTTAGATTGACTTGACAGGTTGACATTCAGCTTTAATGGATGTTTTTCACAGCAGATGTTTTGACCTGTCAGGAAATGTACAGAGTGCTTACTAACAGTTATGTTTTTCTTGGGAAAAGTTTTTCCAGTTATGTATGTTGTTATCATCATCATCCTCATCTTCATCATCATGGTTCGTTGAGACAACTGAGGAACAAAAGCAGTCTTTAATACGTTTTAAATTCACCCATGTCAGTGGTGAAAATGTGTTATTGGGACCTGTGCCGCGGAGTTTTACTCACTAAAGTACCTCACAGGGATCAAATGCTGATTTTTTCAAATACTTGCTCTAAATGCTAATTCAGTAAATCTAAATGCGTTTCCACTAATGCTTCAAAAATAGCTGAATATACAGTATGACGTTACTTCCTGTTTGCAAGTGAAATCCTAAACAAGACTGTAGTAGTAGTAACCTTTATTTTACCAGGAATAAAACTCAATGGCCCTCATTTATCAAACGATCGTCGAAATGGTCGCACATCTGATCGTAAAAATGGTCGTACGATTGGACCCACGTGTGATTTATTAAAACGTTCGTATCGGTCCAATCTCGTCGTACGAACAAAAGAGTCTTGATAAATTCCACAGCTGAAATTTATCGTCATTTAAATGTCACGCCCACGGTTACGCCCTTAAACATGCATAATGATGAGGCTTCACCCAGCGAGGTTGAACCGTGGAGAGGAGAGATTCTGCCAAAAAGAAACTTTTGGGGGGATCAAGACAGAATTTCTCATTTGTGAGGTGGGAAAGATTAAAGAGGTGTTTGGCAGCTTAAAAACTGGAGTCAGAGACGTGAACAAAAACGCTGCGCGGAAGAGGATCAGTCAGCCTCACCGCTGTTGAACGACCGGCTGAGATATTAATAAAAGTCTCAATCAAGGCCTGGTTTATATGGTTTATTCGTTTTATTAGCTATGAAATTTAATAATAGCCCATATCCGATGGCAACGTCACAATTCTTTAGCCAATGGGTCAAAAAGAAGTGGTCCAATATGAAACTTACCACCAAAAGATGATGCCCCCCCACCCCCCGCTGGGCTCTAACAGGTGACAGGTGGATGCCGGTCAGATCCGAGCCTGACCCAGATGGAGACAGAAAAAATATAACTTGCATTTGCAAAGCTAAGGGTCAGTCTACTGACTGAGCACTTGTACAACTTTAAATTATTGATTACTTATTAGAAATGGATCAGCTCCGGTCTCCTCCGAATAGCCCGGGGGCTGCAAAGCGGCTCCGGGCGCATCTTTTCTACAACACACAGGAGTGTTGTAGATTTTCTCAGAGTCTAAAGCAGCGTTTCATCCCGCCGGGTCCGAGTCGGACCGTCCGACACACACCTGCCTTCCTGCAGCCCGAAGCAGCGCTCCACCTGGGCACCTGCACGGGTGGCAGTTTTACCAGCGGGGTGAGGAGATGCACGAAGAGTGGAAAGCACTTGTCTCCTAGAACTATATGTTAATGATTTAAATAATTTGTTGAGATAAATGGAGGAATTAAATTCAGTCACAGCTATTTTTGTAATTTTGGGAATACATTCTACATTCACTTTTTCCTTTTTCTTTGCAAATGGGTTCATTCTTAGTGCTGATATGTGAATGCTTATGTTTAAATGACAGTTTGCGGTTTGGTAAATAAATATTTTCATGTTCTGCTGCGCTGCAAACCCTCACTGACTCAAACTTGCGCACACAAACTCAGAGCTGTCGTGAGATTTAATCGTATCCTACGATCACGTTCAAATTGATAAATGCCGAGTCTTGCGTGGAAATGGTCGTACGCACAGATTTTCGTCGTACGATCGTTTGATAAATGAGGGCCATTGAGATTAAAAACCTCTTTTTCCAGAGTGATGTTGGTCATCGGACATACGCTGATCTCGAGTGGATCTATATCTCCTGAAGGAATTAAAGTTGCACCAAAACTGTCTGGGTGAGTAAATGAACATGTTTCATGCTAGAAAATAGGTCCAGATTGAAGAAAAAAAACGAATTTGCCCTTTAAGCCGCTTTTCTACTGAAACTAACGGGTTCACATGGGTTTTTCAAACGCGCATCGACCTGCTAATAATCAGCATTTGGCTCCTTTCCCATCGACAAAAAAAAAAGCCGGGTCTGATCACCTGCTGGCAAGCTGCGTGGCCTCTGTCCCCACCGCTGCGTGTGGGGTGACACCATCACGATGGGTTGGCATTGATGTCAATGTGCGACAGTAATCAGGAAAGTAAACAATGGAGAGCGAGTCAGGCTGTAGTCAATGTGCTTTCTTGTTGCACCTTTGTCCGTCCTCAAAATGGAGGAAAACCAGCAGATGATTTTCTTGTGCAGGTGGAACGCACGAATTTGTGGCCGAAGCAGAGTTCTTTTGGTACGTTATATGATACGCCACTGGTGCAAAGTCACAATATAGCCACGTACAGCCCAATGTCCTCACATAAACTCGCAGTGTTCCCACTGCATGCAGATCGGAGCCCAGCCGCTTGAAGCCGATTTTAACCCGCGTCGCTTGCCGAGTTGTTTGATGCGGGTCGACGCGGGTCGTGAGCCTTTCCCACTGCCAGTAAAAGCCAATTGTTCACAGGTTTAAACGGGTTTTTTGGCCAGTGGAAAAGGCGTATTAAAGAGAGCCAGGCTATGCAAGCCTAGCTTAATTTGCCCTGATTAGATGCAGCTGAAATGTGTTGGAACGACTTGACTGAAGCTTAACTGGGAGATGGTGTTAGTTCAAGTGAGGCTTTCCTGATACAGCCTCGTTTTATTTAGCTATGCTGGTGGAATGCCCCCCAGGATGTCACTCTGTAGTGCAACTTTTTTAATGACTTCTTAAATGCAAAGGTAGACCCTTTTATTACAAGTGGTCCGACTGATCTTTGTCAAGAATCTTGACTTCATCACCCTCCAAGTTTCAATCAAACCAATTTTATGGTGGTTCCTGCCCTTTCTTGTGAAATTCATTACTTCAAAGCCATCAGCTGAGAAGCCTGATGCACCTTTGTCATCACTGGACATTAGACAGACTAAAATGTCGACTGGTGGCATTTTGCTTTTCTGTCAGCTGTTGCAAATGACTCGCCTCGCTTGAAATTGTCATGATCCCTTTTGTTCCACTCAGTGAATTGATTTTTTTTTCAGTGATAACGTGCTTTCATGTGTTACTTTTAGCATTCTGTGCCTTACATAAATGATCTGCACTCTAGCTTGCTGACTTGTTGACAGCAGAATGGTGTTGACAGAAGCACAACAATGGCGTTACAGCTCTGATTTTTTCCATCTTCAAAGAAGTCTGTGCCTTCAGATTTCTATGAATGAGAAGTATGCGGTGGCAGGAACAACTGATGCTCGAGGATCCTTATACTGTAGAAACACAAGAGAATTTCTTAAGTTCTCAAGTGCGCAAAGTTCTTGGATGACATGAAGTGTGTGCGTGTGTGTATAAGTGTATACATAAATAATGAAGATTGTAAGATTTTGCATTGTATATTGCAGCAATATCCTCTTGATGAGGCCAAAATTAAGATGTCTGTTATATATTCTCATTTTTCTGCATAGCTGCTTCCTTTGGCTCATAATAGGAGGCAAAAACCGTGTAGTAATTCTCTTTTAAGTCAGAAAGAAAAATGCAGCAATTGATATTCATCCTTATTCTCTGTCTGCTCACTGCATTCCCATATCTGTATCTTATTGTTGATACCTGATTTTTAGCCGCTAACCTAACCATAACCGTTACCTGAACCAGATTGCATTTTTTAAAACTGAATTCTTGTGGGGATGTTGGATATACATAAGGTGCTTAAGTAAAGAGTCTGCTGAAATGTTGCCCTGTTAGTAGTCTGGCTGTTCTGATTAAATTAGTATGAAATGCCGGAGGGTGGCATGGGAGGTCAGCAGTTAGCAATGTCACGTCACAGCAAGATGTTCATACTTTTATGCTGGTAAGCTGCTTTCTCTCACAGAACAGTACATGTTAACTGGTGATTCTAATTTGCTTGTAAATTTGAACCTTGCAAAGATGATAATGCTCTGTTAGATGATCACGTGTTGTTTTTTGAATAACAGCAGCTCCATTGTAACATCGCAAAAAACAAAGATTTGAAAAAAATAAAGGATGGAATAAGCAATTTTGAAAATGAAATATTGAAGTCTTTAACATGCATTTGATCTGGAAATAACCTCCCTATATGACAGTTTCAGTCTAACTCCATCAAGCTGCACGTCCCTGCTTCGTTTAATTAAACTGTTTTTGTTCACTATTCAGAACTGATTATTTAGCAGCATATCTCACCTCTTCCCCAAACTCCAGCTCCCCAATCATTTTCTCCAGGATAGCGATATCACTCCAGTAATGAAGAGAAAACGTGGGATGGTTGAATCAATGACTATTGATTGAACTAAGCTTTCCCAAGTTATCTGAGTTTTTTCAACTCTATAGTTTCAAGTCATACTAAATAAATTTAAAATAATCACGCTGATTTAATTCAGTAGCATGTCCACCTACAGTAAGAGTCAAAATGTTCCATATTAAATAATTGATTCACCCGAAAGTAACCTGAATTTCAGATTATATATCATAATATGGAATATAGATAGGTAATTATTTTAATTCTGTCCTTTATTATATATATATATTTTTAAATGGGAGTATCTGATCACAGTAAAAAATATTGACACAAACATTAGATACAAGTGAAGGAGGTGTTGGGAGTGGCGGGATGGTCTCAGACAGGTTGGTAGGAGCCTAAGGCACACTACTTAAATAAAATATTATTTTCTTAAAAAAGAAGAAAAAAATCTTAATTTCATATGAGATATGCTCCTTTCATCCCCCCTCCTCTTCCATCCATGCTGTTATTGTTGTAATCCATCATTATTACAGCTATATTATTATTATTATTATTGTTGTTATGCCATTTTTTATCTATTTATTTTTGAAAAACTGTAAGGTAATAGTCTATTGCTATTTATTTATCTTCTGTCTATTCATTTCTATTATTATTGTTTTCTGCTTATACCGTATACTCTCAAGTGACACACACACGTACACACAAAACCACCAATGTTGTCTTTGTTTGTTGTTGTTCACATCTGTCTGTCCATTTTTATTGTCTTTTTGCAAATAAAAAATGTAAATAAGTAAAACAAAACACATATGTGAAGAGTTTAAGTGACACTCGCTCAACTTTAACTTTCAACCAGAGCAGAATATTGCAGCAATATTATCTAAGCATAGCACAGCAGTAAAGAACATCATTCAAATCTGTAGTGCAACAATCACAAAAGGTTCAATTCCTGCTGAGTTTGTGTTCCTCCGTGCCCTGAGTCTTTGCTCAGTGAAAGATTTGGAATAGTTTTGACTCTTGAGTTGAACTAACTTAAGAAATTAACTTGGATAAACCATTGAATCATTTGCTACAAAAGGAAGCAATCCATGAAGTTGTTACCGCTAGCAACAAGAATTAAATGGCATTCATGTAAAGAGATGCTTTAGATCAACTACAGACAAAAATATTCTTTCAGACTGAAATGTACATGCAACATGTAAACTCAAATGTCAAAATCTGTTCATTAAAGTAAATAGTATGTGTGTGCATGCTCTGTGTGTGTCTACACATCTGTTCATGAACTCTTTTGCTGCTTTCTGTGCTGTTTTACAATTGTTTTCAGCAGATTTCTCCGTTATCCACAAAAGACAAATGGTCACAATTAGAAAACATGCATTTTAAAAAATTCATACAGTCCTGCATTATTCAGAGGTTATTGCTGTACAAAATCAGTTGATTGGTATTCTGTTGAGCCCATAATTAATGGATATTTAGCTAAATCATTATCATTTTCACATGTCACATGTTCAGAGACTTAGTGTGCAGACAAAGGCTGATCCGGTGTAATTACTGTGAAAGCTTGCAGTGCTCCAGTATGTGAATAATGCTCATTTGATACAATTAAAAACCCTTAGATAAAGGCGTTTTGAACATTTTAGCATTAACATTAACTTAAAATACTGCTTTGAAATGACTAAAAATCCCAAACATCTTTGGACAGGAATCTTTGTTTATGCAAGAGCTAATAGGGATAACAATGAGGATGCAATTGTAAATTAGGGAGATGAATATGAGTGAAAGACCTCCTGTGACCGAACATGAGCCAGTCTATTTGTGGACCTGGAAGGGAGGCTATGGCCCAGCTCCACATTAACCTTCTGTTTTTTAGGCTATTGCAATCAGCAGCTGCACAGATGGCGTACTGGCACACAGTCATTTTGTAACTTTTTCCAGAGACTAGCCGGTGTTTTTCTCCCTTAACCCCAACAGACATGCTCTGACCTACATTCACTCGTCTGTCTCTGACTGGCATCATAATATGAATGATCATTTAAAGAGCTGATATTTCAGTGAATATTCTTTATTTAAGCACAAAAAAGTAAATGATATAATTTACCCTCTGCCAGCCCCTGTACAAACAGTTTTTATTTTTCAGTTCACGATGTGAAAGAACTGCCAGATTGAGCCTGATAGAGTCTGGCAGCCAAACATCAAAATAAAGTGTAGATGGAGACAAGAAATCTGTCTCATAGAATAGTCATACGTGAACCACTAACATTTAAGAGTACTTTCTGCAATTTTGTAAAAAAAAAAAAAATTCAATTGAGAAAATAATGCTCATAAACAATATTTTGTTTAAAAAGAAAGAAAGAGGAAAGTAATCTGGTAATAGAAAGAAAATGTTTGAAGCAGAATCTCTTCTGGGACAGCTTTATCAAAAATAGGGGTGGTCAGGAAGTCAAGCACAAAAGCAATTACAAACCCCATATTGATATCCATATGTTCTCTTTTCAAAGCCTGAACATCCTCAGTAATACTGTATACCTGTTAGTATGTCGTGTACAGTGGTTCCCAAACCGTTTTAGGACTCATTCCATGCAACATCCAAAATTCTGTGGACTCCCTTTGCTGAAGCCATGCTTGGTTTTATGCTTTCATTTGCTGCTTCTTGTCACAAATGATGCAATCTGACTGATTCCTCTCTCATCCTTTAATAAAATCATAATGTAATCAAACCAAAATGATAAAAAAAAAATCTTATGCTGATACACCTCAACTCATCTTTGTGTGTGGACATGATTTTCATTTTGATCACACTTGATCTAAACAGTCAAAGCTTCGCAGACCCCAGCAGGAATTTTTATACAACAATAAATGTATATACAGCCTATGTGTGATCTGAAAAAAACAATGTATTTTAACTAAGTATCATATGGAAAGAAACACATTGGAAATTTGGCAGCAGTGACTGTGGCGTGGATATTTCCGGATTTTGGGACAATAAACTGATGTTCTATTTCAGTACATCTGAACTTTGTATAATCCTCTTCTTACTTACACTGTCAGCAGGCTCTGAGTGCATGAACAGGCTTTCCTTGCAGCTCCAATCCCACCTGCTCTAAACAAACAGCCTAATGACACACTTCCAGAGAAATCACGTTTTAAGCTCAAACACTGAAATCCTTCAGTTGTGTCTGACCTGCTGCTTTGTTCTCTGGCTGTAGTTCAGAAGCTTTGGAGCAAAGTGTAATTTTCCAGCAATGGATGCAGTATTTCTGAGGTTGATATATTTTTAACTCTTCAACAACAGCACAGTTTTTTGCATGTCATGTCTTATCTGAATGTTTATGAATTACCTGCTAACACATATCTGCAGGGTAAGATGATGCTTTGTAACGTGAATCTGCAGACACATTTAGAATAGCATACTGTAATGTAAGTCAATGTTTTATGTCACAGTTTTACATCAAAACATCAAAATAGCAAGAAAACCGAGTACATCAACCCCCTAGGTACCAGAGTTTTTTTGTTTGTTTTTTTTAAAAGAAAATGTTCAATTTTGATACCAAGAATTTAAAAGGCTTTAGCTTGGAAGTAGTTTGAAATAAAGGCATACTGTAAATGAGAAAAATGTTGAAAATGAGCCTCAGTTTATGATGGGAGTAAATTTATTCACCTCTGTTTTGCATTTTCTCCATCTGGGTCATCTGGATCTAATCTTTTTTTTTTTTTAATCAATTTCCAGAGCCAGAAGCAGACATGGAGAAGCTGTGTTCAGCTTCTATGCACCACATGTCAGCTGAAACACTGTTTATTTAAATTCAGGTTAAAGACCCAAATGCATTTGAATAGTTTTTATTCAGAAGTTCAGATCTGCACTGTTTTTTTTTTTTCAACTTAAACGTTTTATCTGTTTTCTTCTTCTGGCTCTTCTCATATGGAGCAGCAGCTCTACTCTGAGCCCCTTTCGGATGAGCGGGTTTCTCACCCTGTCCTGCAGGGAGCCCGGCCATCCTGCGGAGGAAACTCATTCCGGCCGCTTGTACTGCAATCTCGTTCTTTTGGTCACTACCCACAACTTCAGACCATAGTTGAGCGTAAGAACATAGATCATAGATCTTGGTCACTTGTGAACAAGACCACTAGATAATTGAACTCCTCCACCTGGGGCAGGACCTTGCCCCTGAACCGGAGAATAAACACCTTTTTCCGAGTGAGGACCTTCAATCTCTTTAATAATTTCTTTTTACTGCTTCCCCTGCACCCCACTGTGACGCCTCTGTTTTATGTAAAGCACTTTCAACTGTCTTGTACATAAAACATGCGATGTAAAAACATCTGCCTTGCCTGATAAACAAGAATTTGCAAATAACTGAAGAAGTCACCAATAGTGATGAAGCATTTTGTGTACTCTCCGTAATCTACTGTGCATCCCTGACAATGAGCGCATCCTCATTCAGCTCAGTAGGATGTACTGTATTTTAAACATGTTTTCTTTATAAACTGTGAATAGACCCACCCCCACTATAGGATGAAGTGAAATACTCTGTAGATAAGTAGATATGGCCTGTTTCATTCAGTTATGCTGCTTGGTGCAATTTTGGTACTTTGGTACATAAGAGGTTAACTTCTCCCTGCAGAAACGTGACTGTTTTTTTTTTTTTTCATGCCCTTGGACATGAAAGTAACTGTGTTGGGGAGTAAAGTCTCAAAGCATTTTGTGAAATTTCCACAAAAACAAACGCTTATCCTGTTTGAACCATTCAATTTTATGGGAAGGATTTAGTTATGAAGCTTCTCACACGACTGCCAAGCTAAGATGCAAGTTTGACACTTGTCCAGACGAATGATGTTTTTATTTTTGGTGCTTTTTCTTTGCCTTTTAGTTGGTTTATAGTGTTATTCATTAAGATCTGCGTGGTTTAGAAGCCATAACAACTGGTTTCTTTTCAAATCTGCAGATGTAACTGTCTCAGCACTTGCCTCACGTAACATACAAGCTGTTAAGGATAGTTAAAGGGACATTGTGTAACAATTGTATATCGCAAGCAACTCGCTCGTACTTTTCATGCTGCATTCGCGTGAATCTGAGCAGACAGCAGACAGACGTCAGCTGCTGCATGTAAAGGCATAAACAAGCATCTGTATGTAAAGAAGTGGTCTGTCAGGTACATTACATCAGTCCATCTCTGATATGTTGTCATGGCAATGTCATATTGTTTTCCCTGACCAATGTTTTACCATCTTTTTCTCCGCTTCAGTGATTAACACTAGAACCGCCAACATTCGTATTGCAAGGTACCCGGCGATACCCAGCCCTACCTGCTCCTCCAGGCCCATTGTCCTGCAGGTTTTAGATGTTTCCCTGCTGCAACATTCCAAAGTCAAATTTAATAGCCCTCCAACCAAAGCCGTTGTTGGAGTGCGATGTCTGTCACAGCAGACAGTCTCTGCATGTTTGTGAATTGTATGTTCTTTTTGTGAGTGTTTCCAGGTGGCTGTTTAATAGAGAGCCGAAGTCACACCCAGCTTCTTCCGGCCCATGGGAAAAAATATATGAATTGAAGTTTAATGGCGAGAAAATAAATATTTTCTGGTCCCAGTTGTACTTTGTCGTGGATTCCACATATTGGTTGTGGATTTAAATGACAATTTTTGTGCAAAGAAAAATGAAATACTGCGAAGAAATTTACTTCAGGTTTTGCTTGAAGCTGCTTTGTGGACTACAGCTCTTGTCTGCTGTCAAAAATTGTAAATATCATATCATATCATAGGGCATATGTTTGAAAGTTGGTCAAAAATTGAGCAAGTTATGGTTATTAAAAAAGTACATGTACCATGAAAACAATGTAACAAGTGGGCGAGCTGACTGTGGTAAGATGGCCACCAGTGCGGACGTTTGAACCCTGTCATGTCATATGGAGTGATTATCGGATATCTTTGTTCTGTTCAAACATGCTGACCCATCAGTCTGATTCAGGTGGTGCAGCAGGAAACATCCAAGTCCTGCAGCGGCCCTTGAGGACTGACTTTGGACACCCCGCTCTAATCCAGTGTCAAGTGGGAAAGTCTCCAAGCCCCTGCAGCCCTCTGCAGAGTAATGGGAGCAGATGAATAATTTATCAGTGAAGTGCACGCAATCTAGAATTAAACAAGAAATTAGAGATGCAGTTCATGTCGCACAGAGATTAAAACATCAGCTGGCATTGTCTGACCTTAGCCGTGCACTGTTTTCATGCAAGGCTGTGACCAGTATCAATATTTTGTCATGGAAAAATTTTAGTCGACTCTTTTGTCTTTTTTGGTTTATTTTCATTGAGTTTGGTTTCAGTTAAGTTAATTTATAAAGCACCAATACAATAAAAAATTCATTTATTTTTTTATCAAATTAGTCAAACTAAAGGGAAATGGCTGATTAAGAAGCTGTCATTGTCAGTTAAAGACATGGTTCTTTTTGCTCTATTTACTTTCAGGTAAGTAATTGTTTGTAAATGAAGTAATTTATGTCTGTGCAGTTACTTTGCCCTCTTACAGGCTCTGTCTGGGAGGGGGAAAATTATTCTCTCGATTAAGATATAAAGCAAGGGGCAAACTCCACTGGAGGAAAGAGAAGCCTGGAACTGACCTTAAAGGGCTAGAGGCAAGATTAAGAAATGAAACTCGTCACTGGCGCAACTGGCGCTTCAGGTAACTGCAGCCAAGCCGTCACAGGAGCGTGCACAAACTGAAGCTATAATGTTGTTTACAACGCTTTTCCTTCATAGTTACATTTTTTTTTTCTTGTCCTGTCCAGCAGCAGAATGGAAATCCGATTGCTTTATTGTGTAGAACAGTTTTGCTTTACCAAGAGGAGCTTTATGGACACAAGGCTCCCCTTGAGCCTTTTTAGTGTCTTTCAGTTGATCTGGATCGTTTGCTGACGGCAGAAGAATCTATAACTATCACTTACAGTGTTTGAATTTAATGCAACTGGCTTCTTCCTGTATCAATACTGTCGGGGATGCGGATGCAGCACATCCGTCACATCCGCAGGGCAGCGTGGGAAATTCGGCCACCGAATTGCAGCGCATTATGCAGCACACAGCCTGTTCTAGGCAACGGAGAGAGACGTGGGCGGGCTCGTTCTTTTTGGTATTTAGCGCTTCATCACCCATTAGCATTAAAAAAATGGACATGTATGTTTGTTTGTTTTTTTTTTTTAATTCCTGCCTCTAGTCCCTTTAAATATTGCAGTTCTCTTTTCATCTGCTAGGGGCTGGCTCCAAAAGAGAGCAAATCCCTACAAATTCTATGGTTGCAAAGGTACAAAAAAATACAGTTCGATACTTTTCGATACAAACAAAAAATTTTCATGCCTTTTTAGCCCAATGTGCTTTTGTCCACAACAGCTCACCATCAGGGTCATACTTGATAAGAAAACCAAAGCAGTTCCAAACACCAGATCTGAGTGTAATCGAACGCAGATCCACTGAGTTTTTCAACACAGAGCTTATCGTCAGAACACAAGTTAATAGAAAAAATGAAAAAGTCTGTATTGCTCGATATTCTTTACATGGTGGTTACGGTTCTATACACACCTGTACTGAACGGTTCGATACAAATACATGTATTGTTGCACCCCTAATGCACTCCCATGTCAAACACACCAACTTCACAGCAGAAATAAACATGTTTACAGTCTGATTCAAAAAATAATTTTAGGTTTAATAGGCCAAGTTTACCTTCATGTCAACTGTGAGGGGAGGGGTGAATTTTTTTTTTAAACTCATCTGTTTAGATGTTATTGAACCCTGAAATTATGCATAATTGGGGATGTGTCCTTTTGATTGACAGGTGTTAGACCGGGTTCTGGTTTTAGCCATGGAGGCTAATAGTTAGCTCCCTGCTTGCTTCCAGGAAGGCCTAAGCCTGTAGCAGAGTTGTACAAAGATGGTTTTTAGCTGGTTAACAGCAAGTCTGAGCAAGTCTTCGTTTGTTCCTGTTCATTTCAGAGTAGTTCGGTTAGCTTGTCAATTATTTGCCCCGCGGCTCAGAGCGTCCCTGTCTTTGCCCATTTTAGGATTTTCCGGGACACGCGACATGGCAAGATGGCGGCGGTGGTAAACGCCCAACTGGCTTCACTTTCAGCTCTTCAGATGTAACCAGATACTATGTCCATTTTTTCACAGTCTTTAGCTTTTATTCTGACGGGATAGTATTATCTAGGAACCACATGTAATAAATAAATTACCCCCTGACGTCAGTTTTTTATGTTGCGCATTCACACGGGATAACTGAAGTCTGAGATTGAACTGAAATTCAGACATCTAGCAGATATGATGTCAAAGCGCTGCATATTGCGCAACATCTGCTCATACGAGTTGCGTTTCCATCAGGAGCGCACAATTATTTAGAGATAAATGTGTTAAATTAACTCACAGACCATCATTACCAATGCTTTAAGACCTTTCTCCATGTCTGCATGTTGTCCAAAATAAATGTGTCTCGCAGCAGGAAAATTCCATTTACAGGTTTTTTATATACATTAGGCCATATGACTGGTGAAACTTCCCCCCATCACTCCGACTCCAAAGTTAATACTTTATAAATTGTTATAGTTATTTGAAAGGAAAACCTATTTTGCAGCCTACATTCTTTGCCAAAAAGGAAATGAAATGCATCCAGTACCGCCAAATCATGTGTAATTTCTCTCCAAATCACAGAGATAACTATTCGCACTGGATTAGTATTATCAGAGGACCTCGGAGTTTAGCAAATTATAGGTAATTTGCGGGGGTATTATTTCATCGCAAATCACAGACATGGCGGATTTGCACGGGATTAAAATCACAGACAATCTCTGTAATTATTACAAATTACATGTGGTCCCTAGATAATACTAATCCCCTCAGAATAGGGCTTTTGATATAAAGATAAAAAAATAATAAAAGATTGCCTTTTGTGACTGAGCATTATAGCAACAACTAATCATATTGTCCATGTCAATGACAACAGACTATAAAAGTATTAGATGAAACATAGAACCCTGAGGAACTCCATAACTAAATCTTTACTTATTCATACAAAGAAATTGCAAGCTAAATAGGACTTAAACAAGCCAACATGTTTCCTTTAATCCTGATAACATGTTCAAACCTTTTAACTTGTTTTTAAACCCTTGAATGGTCCTTACCTGTCTGAGATGCTGCACCAGCAAACTCCCTGGGCTCTGCGGTCCTTGTCCCAGCTCTTAAAGGTCCCCTCTTCCAGGCTCAAATCCAGGGCAGCGCTTTTTCGGTGGCTGCTCCTAAGCTGTGGAACAGTTTGCTTCTCCACATTACAGCCGCCCACTCTTTGGGGTTTTGAGTCCCTGCTCAAGACCCAGTTCTATCCACTGGCTTTTAAACATAGTTGAGCTTGACATATTATTTGTTTTAATTTAATCTTGTTATGCTTATATGTAAATTGTTTTTAATGTTTTTATTTATTATTGTGTTCTTATGTTCAGCGTTTTGTGAAACCATGGCTGTTGTAAGTGTAAATCTATAAACTTGGATAAACTTGAACTTGAAACCTTTGTATCAAAACGTTATGTTTGCCACAGCTAAATTTTAAGCCTACTGATTTAACATTTCTAAGCAACAGTTTATGAAACTGTCATGAAGTTGGTGGTGCATCCCAGTCTTCCTGTGCATCCCGGTCTAGCTTGGCTCCTCCTCCCTCTTCACCTGCAGTCGCACCTGATGAGATTGAGACCCACCTGCCCCTCATTACCTGCATCACTGCCTGTTTCAGCCACTATTCACCAGTCTGTCGATAAATCTTCTTTGTGATTTATCTGCTCTAAACACATTTCAGCCTTGATCTGACAACTGTTTGCATCAGAGTCCTTCATCATCAGCATGACAGAAACTCAAGTCAGAAGAATCGAATCATAAATAATAGATTTTATTTACAGCACCTTTCACAGGTTTGGAATCACAAAGTGCTTCACAAAACAGCACAAATAAAACCACAAAATATAAAAAAATAAAATTCTAAAGATTAAGACATACATTGCAAAAGCACCCCCTTCCAAAAATAAAACAAAACAAAGAAACAGTAAACAGTAATTGAAGAAACCTTCAAGAAGAGAAGCATTTAAAAACCAGAGCTTGGATAACTGAGGGTCTGTACTGCCACTGCGCCCTGATACTTGTAATTCTAATACAACACAGACCATAAATAGAAGTAAAGATCTGGTCCATGTCAATCTATGTATCCGATTGATATGAATGTTAATTTTTAGGTGACCAAGCTTGTATTAACTGTTATATAAGCATCTCGGGGCTGTTGCACGGCATTTAGCATAAAACACTGAACCTCCCATATGTGATTATTTGTAATGCAGAGAGAAAAAAGCTGAGTTTGACAAATGAGAAGTGTTGAAACACAATGTGAAGCATTTTGCATCTGAACAAGCTGAACTGTTTGTCTTGCAGAGCTCGTTTTATTGTCTCTTTTGCACATAGTTAATCCGTTATAAGGTAAACAAAAGATGTGTCAGTGTGGATAAAAAATTAATCAATCTGAAATGACTCAAAGAACCTAAGAATCAGAAGGACGTCTTGATTATGCAGGTCTGACATACAAAGCTCAGACACCTTTTATTTTGTCTGTGAAAGTTCAATCAACACTTCCGTCTATTCTTAGAACCTCTGTGAAACTTAGTGTCGACTTTGGAATTGAGTTTGGCTTGTTCTGGAGTTGGCGTGGATGAAGGACCCAGTTTCGAAGCTTTAATCCTTCCATCTGTTGTTCCTAATGGGAGGCCTGGATCATTTGTTATAGTTCTATCTAAGGAACATCTCTCAAAACGAGTTTATAGAGCGCAGCTGATGTTGTTGTTAAAAAAGACAAGAAGATTGAGAGTCCTCTTGTTTGTCCTCTATACTAGCAACATGCACACTCATTTCTTTTGAGGAGAGACATTACGGACAGAAAAGGTCACCAGTCTGTTCCACTTAGAGGCAAACTGCCAGTGTCCCACAATTAATCAACAAACTCATGATGGCAGTGGTACAGTAACGTGCAGAGATACTGTTGCTCACATAAACGCCACCTGTGGGACAGTGTATAGATAAGATCAGTCACAGACGTAGAGTCAGATTTTCAGCTTTCATCTCTCCTTCTCTGACATTCCGAAGCTCTTGGATAATGATGATTGATTAAAATGACTTAAAAAGGCTAATAAAAAAGGACAAGAAGAAGACAGCAGCTAAAAGTGGAACAACTGTGAAATAATGAATTAGATCAGATCAGACATACGGAGCTTGCTATTTAGTTTGGGGAGAGTATTGGTTCATTAAGCATGGTGTTTTGTTGTCATAACAAGAAATTTATCTCATTGCTTTTTCAATTTTTTTCTTCTCTTATAAGACACACAGTGATCTTAACATGATAAGCTCTTACACAATGATTTGTATGAAGCAAGCTGACAGAATGATCATTTTAGGATGACAAAAAGAATATGATGCAATGAGGGGAGATAACATACCTCCCCTTCAGCGCTGCATAGCAGACATAGCCTTTGATAAAATTATATTTAGTTGCAGAGAGAACTCATATTATCTTTTAACAGCTGAGTTAATGGGCTGCCAGCTTTCATTAATAATACATTATGTTCACTAACACACGGTATGCCCTTCAGCATTGAACGAGACCCATACATTGTTATACCGGCACAAGTCACCTTCATGTATACTGCATACAGCCACTGACCTTGTCGCTCCATGAGAGGGTGATCTAATTTCTTTCATGGGTGTTTTCAACAGTATAAAGGTAGAGTCCGGAGTTTCCCCCTGAAAATAAACGTTAGACCTGTGCAAGTGAAATCCATCTCAATCTGCGCCTTTGGGCCTCTACTCTTGTGTGGTGGTGAGTTTGAATGCAACTCCCTCTCTCCCTGTCTGTAAGTCGCCTTTTCCGTTTGTTATGGTCTGGTCAGAATGTTTCTGGGTGGAGATTTCTGTTTATATCGCCAGCTAATGACAGAGCTAAGGGCATAATGCTGTGTGGGAATAAGCTCATGATTGGAGCAGATGCCAGTTACTCGAACTCTCAAAGAAAAAAGAAAAAAAAATGGCGGACATAGCTAAGAACAGGAAGTACACTGTGGTAAGAGCTTTAGATAGTGCACGTTGGAAAACAAGGGATAATATTGGTTTGGCTTTTACCTGCTTCTGAGCTCTTAAAACAAACCAACACTACCGAAAACATTACCTCCTTGGTGGAGGTAATGATGACATTTTGAGTAAATTATGGACGGTACCCACTCAGGACACTTGGATTACATTGGACGAACAGTATGGAGAAATACTGCAAAGTTTTTGTGGACTTTTATGGACCTTTTCAAGCGCCGTTGACCCCCATTATATGAACGTTGGCTGATCATGGAAACCCCCCTGGATCTCTGGCTGCGTTTGAGATATTAAAAAAGTGCTCCAAAGTCTTGCTCAGCATGAGGGTGGGTAGAAAATGAGGGTACATCATTCTCTGGGTGTTGTATCCCTTTAACTGGCGATGCTATATTGACCCTCGGTGTGGGTGGATGTTAATCTCTGTGTTGGCCCTGTGATAAACTGGCGACCTGCCCAGGTCTGTACCTTGGCTGATTAGCAGCTGGGATGGGCTCCAGTTCCCCCAAAATATAAAATGACAATGTTTTACTTTGCCAACTGGATTGTTATTTTCTTGGATCAGGTGCTTCTGTAACAGTGGTGATTGTTGACATGACAAACTGACACTGACACAAACACAAGCACGTCTTAATCTTTGTTTGCATTCCTGCTAAACCAACTATTGCACGCCATGTGGCTTGAAGATATACAAAAACAGAGGCTTTAAGGCTTGCAATTATCCCTCCACAAATCATACTTGATTGTTCTCATTCTCTCCATATTGTCAAGGCAATTTGTTACACTCCAAGATTAAATACCTTGTGAGTGCTCATTTGTGTCTATATGGTAAACATCGCAGGCACCAAGCTGAAAGCAAATGTATTATGTTGTCCGTTGGTTCCCAAGCTATTTTCCCTGAGGACCCCTGAATGCAACTACCAAAAATCTAATGCTTTCATTAGCTAGCTTCTTCCCACAAAGGATGCACTCTGGCAGATTCCTTTCCTGCCCTTTGATAAATTTGTGATATAAGCAAACCAAAATGATAAAAAAAAAAAGCCCTTAAGCTGATACACCTCAACTCATTTCTGTGTATATGACCTTAATTTTAATCACACTGGCTCTGTAAAGCTTTGGGGTCCCACACCCCAGGTTAGGAACCACTGATCTAGCCTATAGCTGACAGGTGACATCTCCATTTACCATTTCGTTCTATTTTGGTGCAAAATGAGGGCTAGTGTTTTCAAATGCAGATTAGCAAGTGAAAATGTTCCCAGTCCTCCATTCCAGGTTATATTGCAGGAGAGTCTATCTGTCCAATGTGTTGAGGAAAAGATTGACTGACTGTCTTGTTCAGTCAGCTTAGTTTCTTTAGATTTAGTTCTAAGATTTTTTTGTGTGTGTGAGTGTTTGAGATGGGGAACGGCAGCCCAGATAAATGCCTTTCTCCTGTAAGCCAAGACAGAGAATGAAGGCAGAAATCGCATGACTGTGTCTTGAGAATGTCCTGGCATACTAAGTGGAGCCACACAGGCTATATGAGATGCTCCCTGCAGCGTTTATCTGCTCTGACAATGAAGCTCATGGGAAGAAGGTGGCACACTGACTCTGGGAAGTGAAGAAATCCCTTAGAGGCTCGCTGTTTAGGGCAAATGTGATACATCTTATTGTTAGAGGAGGACTTGTTCTTCATTTTCAGTTGTTAAATCTTAATACCTTTAGGATTCCTCTGCATTGAGTGAAGTGTTCATCTCATGTAATGCACCATTTCAAACTGCCGGAGCTCCTCCATTTATGCTGGCAGTAGGTGGAACCTACAGACATCTATGTGTTGCTGGCCAGAAGTCTTAATTGTTGATGTATCTTTGTACAATGAGAGCAGCTGTGTTGTATACCATAGAGAACATGCTCATTAGCACAACTGTCTCTTTATCTTGATAAACCCTCCTTCTGGTACCACAACGGTTAGAGGTGGCGGTTTGCTGCATGGCTGCACTTGCTGCACTGTACAAGGTCAGTCAGGCATGAACTTGAGCGTACCAATCCTCCCCAACCCCCCTCCACACCCACCCAACCATCGACACACACACACACACACCCACACACACACACACACACACACACACACACACACACACAGGTCACAGACCTAGAATGGTAGACTGTTGCCTTGGTAACATATAATGTATGTATGTACATATATATATATATATATATATATATATATATATATATATATATATATATATATATATATATATATATATATATATATATATATATATATATATCTATATATATATATATATATATATATATATATATATATATATATATATAAAACGGGGATTGATATATCTATATCTACATATATATATCACATATATATACCCTGGAGTGGTGCTGGTGTTTTTGCAGGAGAGGTTTGTAAGAGCTAATTAGGAGGTGCAATCTGATGACAAATTCTCATGCACCATAAGTTTCCTCACATCACCTCTCCAGGAAGTGCTGACTTGATCGGAGGAGAAGTGGTTGTGGTGTTTTCTATTTCAAGCTGTTAAATATTGTCCCATTAAGTTGTTCCATTTACTGAGGGATGCCGTTTAGAGGCAGTTATACAGTCTAACAAGCTGACTGAATTTCCATTTCTCGTTAGTCACATACCTTAGCTGTGCAGTCATGCCAGCCTTTTTGGTGCTGTTCCGTGTTTCTGTCTTTTCCACAAACACAATTTCCACTTAATACAGCTGCTGTGTATCTATTTATTTAATGATGCAACTTAAACAAAATGGGCATTTAAAAAAAAAAAAACTGACAAATTAAAAGATAAAGATAAATTTAAGATGTTGCCAGTTAGAAATGATCCATTTTAGAGCACCCGATTTAAATTTTCTATTCATTGATTACAAATCGCCTTTTTGTCGAAAGTGCAGTACATGTATTACAGTGTTTGTGAGAATTTTGAGTAAAGTGGCATTATTATGCTAATTTCTGACCAATTTATTTTAATATGTGAGTCCACAAGGGCAGGAATTGATCCAGAAATTATAAATCCCCTTTAATTTTTTATATATTGATCTTATAGGCCCACACATCAGCCTATCCCAAAAACAGAATGAGTGACAGAAATAGACTGTTTAATTCCAGATTGCTGTCGAGAGCACGCACATCAGCTGTCGACACCCGGATGTTTTTAGCCTGGTCCTTTCGTTTGTTGCATCCCCCTATGCAGGCAACATGCAAGATTGACATTCCTCTCCTGGAGGGAGTCCTTCGTTTGGTGAGTGTTGCCCAGTGCAGTGTTGTTCTTTTGAAAGAGCCAGCTGTTACCACACAGATGAGGGCCATGAGTCGAGAGAGATGCTCGCTGCAACATGTCAGCATAGCCAGCAGCAGTTTGAAGTCCGTGCACAACCTGAAGCTCCATCTTTCCGAATGTAGGAAAATGCAGCCCAGACCATGCTGGGCCTCTTCCCCTATGAAAGGTAGAGAACGTCTCCAGTGGGATCTCTTTGCCAGTGATGTTGGAAGTCATCAGGAACATTCAGGTACATTTTTTTCTCATCAGAGAATAAAACCTTACTCCACCTTTCAGTGTCCCATGTTTGGATCCCTTGCAAAGTCGAAATGGGCAGGTTTGTGGTGTGAAAGGAGATATGGCCTTTTCTCTCGCACATGCCGTCTTTTGTTACTGGGCTGCAGTCAGCATCAGTTCGGATCGGCCCGTGTCTTCACAGACAGCCCGTGTGATCCATCAGCTCAGGGCAGATGAAATGCCCTTGTGTCTGCCACTTGACTTTTTTTTATCCCATTACCCTCAGGATCATTTAAAGGCGTTATAGAAGATGTTTCTTTCAACAATTTTTGCAATATTCGGTAAAATTGGGTTCACTACCTCATACGCCATGATTAATTAAAAGCTTTAAATATATAAATATTATTATACATCGGCTGTGAAAGTAATGGGGCTGAAAAAACATCCACCACTCATCTCTGCATTCCTTAACTTTTTAATTTGTCTACTGGCTCATCAATCACTTTTACTACTGTAGTAAGAACGGGTAATAGGCGAGATTGATCAATGAGTGATTGATTGATTGATTGGCTGGCTGCCTGGCTGGCTGCCTCAGCAGTGATGGTGTGTTGTGAGAGACCTTTTTGGTGCAGCTCAACAATCCTGCCATGGTCAAAGTCTTGTCTCCCTTTGCCATCAGGAGCTCATGACAGTGTGAAAAAGGAAAATGTCATGAATTATTTTATTTTTGTGCAGTTTGTAAACTTTTGATCAGCTGATGAACAGCCTGTTTTAGTTTAAATGCAGTTTTCAATAAAAAGCCTTCTCTCTACTTTTAGTCAGTTGGTCCTGTTTCTTCTTGAATTTTTAAGCTCTGCTTGCAACCTAGTTTTAATCCTCCAATGCAAAATGTGAATCCTTGTTCTTTAGTTTTGCACTCTTAGATTTATGTAAGGGGTGCATTGATACAAAAATGACACAGAAAACATTGTAGTGTCCACTGCACTTTTAATAATCCACCTTAACAGAGCAGTGAAGGTGTACCCTTCCTCTTGTGTACATGCACACTGCCCCTGTGATGTCACTAAAACTGGAATTAATTCTACAAAACAAGTATATTTTGAACGCCATGAAAACTAAAGCCACTCTCAGCCACCGTAACATGTACAATATAAGAGCTAGGGTGTCTTGGGATGACTCATGTAACTCTTGGTCTAAAAGAGTAAAACTACTGAACGTTTTTGCACTTTGGCGCCCTTTTACGAAGCTTAATTCAGCATGACTGCATCTCTTCTCTGATCTCAATCCAGCTACCAAAAGCTAGTCACATGTTGACCTTGTATTATCTCTTGCTCTGTCACATTCTTCCTATTTTCTCCTTCTCTTTCTCCAGTAATGTCCTCTTATTCCTTTGCTGAATCAGCCATATTGCACATCCAAGATGGCCAGTGTGTTACAGTTTTTCTCCGTTGGTTTGGCTCTCGAATCAGAAATTACTTTCTTAAAACTCTAAGATCATTTGGCCCAACAGTCTTACATTCCTCACAACACAACAGCTCACTTGCAAAAGCTCATATCTCTTTCAAAACAGTTCATTCATCTTTCAGAACTAAATTTATTTCCCATACAAATAGTCAGAGCCACCAAAATGGACAGATCCTTCTCAATCACTTTGTCTCTTTTCTCTAAACAGACTGGCTATTCTCACCACTCTTGGTGCTTTTGCCAAAATAACCTGGATTTTTCAGCACAACACCACGGTTCACCTGCAGAAGCTCATATCTCTCCCAAAACAGTTCAACGTGTCAAAATCAAGTTTTTTTCTCACAGAAATAGTCAGAGCACCCAAAATGCATCATCCCTGTAGTTTTGTGTAAGCACTGCAAGCCAAAATGTTTAGGTATTTCATCAGGACCATAGAAATATCCCTCATGTCAACCTCTCAGTTTTAGCTCAGTCCTTCATTGGCAATGGTTATCGTGCTAAGTTTTATTTTCTTTTTGTCTACCTAACAGAATACAGCTATGTTTTTAAAAAAAAGAAGAACAGGATTGTACAGTAAGAGTAGCTTTCAACATTTGACATCACACATTGGACTCATACTGCCAAGGAAATTATAATCATTTCTGTTTACACACAAAATATTTTCCATACATCACTATGAAAAGAAAGTGTACAACATAATAAGCTACTGTATAAACACAAACAAAAAAAGGAAATCTATATGCAGCCTATAGCGCTGTAAAGAAGCCTGGAGTTTCACACATTTCATTTTCTGTGTTATGGTCTTAACTAGTTTTGACAGTTGAACAGACGATTCTGCATGTGATGACTTCTAGAATGAAATGATGCCGATATGTTTTGGAGAAAACAACTATCAGACTGAGAATCCACAATCAGTTTAGATCAATAAGATGTTCACTTGGAAACTGTGCTAAATGTAGGATAACTGTGCCAACTGTGGGCTAACAGTACTCAATCATTTGCAAAGATGTCAGGAAACATTAAGACATGTACTAACGCATTTGCAATTTAATGAAAATGAGAAATGCAATTATGTTGTGAACAATTGGCAAATGGTTTGGAGATTTGTCCATGTTTTTTTGAGAAAGTAATTTCTGATTCGAGAAATGAGCCAAACCGATGAAGAAAAACTAACATCCAGTTGCTGACGTGGACAGTATATGATGCAGTGCTGTAAAGCGAAACACAGCTGCCACATGATGCTCCAGGATGAAACACAAAGTTGTGAAGATTGGTTTCTCAGTCTCAGGACTCAGCAGGACAACGATTGCCCGAGTAAAATGAAGTAAAAAGTAAAAGTAAAAATCCTGTACAGCAGTTGTTCCAACAATCACTAAACCAGCTCCTCTTTAATTTTGCAGCTCAGCAGCAAAGTGCATGATAAATGTCAGTGTGCCATCAAAACGAGTCAGAAGGATTGAGTTTTAAAGTTGGAACCTTATGCAATTTCAATTATTTTTCTCAAAGCGTCCCTTCTCCAACACACCTGAATCAAATGAATGGCTCGTTACCAGGCCTCTGCACAGCTGAATTCCATGTGCATGAGGTAACTCAGGTGTGTTGGAGAATTCAAGTTGCAGAATTGTGGCTTAGAATACATCTGTGATATGTTTAGATAGTATAAACCCAGCAGGGCTCTTACAGTAGAATCAAGTTCTCGGGTCAGCTAGTCCAGACCAGAGTCCAGGCTAAACATGGAGAAGCAGTACAATTTAGCTGTTATGCTGTAAACAAACGGAACAAACTGCCAGTGGAGATTAAACTTTCCCCATAGATACAGGTTGAAAACATGTCTCTTCTCATGTGCCTATGATGAAATCTACATGGTATCTTTTAACTTATCCAGCTTCTTTTAATAATTTTGATTTAGTTATTTTATGTATTTTATTATGATTGACATTAATTTATTTCTCTTCCCAGCATTCCTTTCAGAGTCATGTGACTACAGTGCAGCTGCTGTTACAGACCAACGCTCTTTGAAGCTGCTTATAATATGTCTGGTTTTAAGTTGTTGATTAAGTTACCAAGTTGTCAGAAACATTATAATTAGCCACATGTTGGCTAATACCTGCTAGTATCTGATATCTGGCAGCCAGATGCCTAAAATGAACTCCTCTGGCTGGGTTAAGGATATTTTTGGATCTTTGCTCTTGGAGTAGAATATAGTTGTATTTCTCAAAACATGAGCGATACAACCTCAGAGTTGTCTTCATATATTGGTAGATATCAGAAATTAAGAGTTTGACGATATATTGGATGTTGGTGAAAAAGCCAATATCGAACATCCCTATTGTTTTTTAAATGTACAGCACTTTGCTTTGGTATGAAAGGTGCTTTATAAATGAAGTTTGACTTGATTTGATTTGATAGAAGTTGCAGGATTGTGACTCTCCAGAACTCGACTTGCCCCCAACCCTCCACCCCTCCCGGAAAAGACCATCACACTGAGTGAGATTAGACTGAACCGACTGTAAAGATCTTATTTTTATGGGGAGTGACAAACCAAAGTTTATCAACGGGAATTTTTTTTTTTTTTTTTTTTGCTATTAACTGTTGACAATGAACTTGTTGTTGCCTTTAACACCCATTCAGGCAATAAGGTTGATTTACGACCAATTTCTGTCTTCTACCCACTCTTTGTATTCTTATTTACAGTAAACACACCCACACAACTACATCTGCACACCGTGTCAATATTTGTTCAAGGTTTTCTAACTGCAGCTCGCTTGTGGCAACGAACACCACTGAGTTTAGAAGAAAACAGTCGCTTCGAGGGTACTGCATCCTTATAATAGAGCAGCAATTTGAAGCACCTTCAAAAACGAAAATGTCAAAAACGTTCTTAAAAATCTAACCCCATACAATAACTCTGAAATTCTCAAAGATTCATGACGACCCCTATATCTCCTTGCTGATTGACAGCTAAATGATCATCTGTCGGTCAGTCACTAAGAGGGTCAGAGGTTCAGTCTACCACATAAACACACTAAATTGCCTATCTCATCTACCATCAAAAGATGTTATCCAAGGTTTGTGAGACTTGACTGTATTTACTGCTTCAGAAAAAGAAACGTGAGTCTAGTTGATAAGTGCATGTCCTTCTGTGGAGGCAGATGGAAAACACTATGATTTACATGGTGAGGTGAAATTAGAGGTCTGACTCCAGTAATCTGGAGGATAAACTGATTACTGCATGTTGCTTTTCTTTTCCACTGGTGGTTATTAGATGGAGAGGCCAAATCCTGCAGTGATGGGTGAATAAAGTAGGCAGGCAGAACCAAAGTGGGTTAATCCTCCACTGCTGTGGTATTTCACTCTGAGCAGGAATGACATAGAATGGCAGGGATGTTAATTTCTAATATATGCATGCTCACACAAAAATAATGAAAATAAATTTAGCAGCCTCATATCTGAATATGCAGAAAATTGAAGAGCTGGATTGTTTTCCAAAAATGATCAAACAAAACGTTGAATAGGTTCAAAGCCTGCTGACTGTGATAAGATGCATTTAGTTTAAAATACAGGACTGGATCATCTATGTTTAAGAACAGATATGCAGACTTCTGCGTTATGAACACCTGCTTGGTTGTCACAGTTCAAATGCTGAGTCAGTCTACAAGGAGTACAAAAAAAAAAACCTGGTTTATCAGCTAATTGGCACAGCTGCACAGTGAAATGTCTCATATCATCGCAAAGCACTGGGATTTTACAGATAAATCCCAAATCACAGTCAGAAAGTAATCATATGTGATGCACACAAAACCAGCCATAAAAAATGTGACTGCTTTTAATTAATCACACAGTTATGGGTATTCTGTACAAAACATTTGATTGGAAAGCGAGAGCTGTACACAAATTGCAATTTTAGTTTTTTAATCCCCTGAAATCTTCCTGTGTGAGAACCTTTATTTAATCCGGCACTGCCCCTGCAGCAGGTGTTTAGGTGGTGAAGAGGAAATACTCTATGGAGCATTTTGTAGAACCAGAAAGGTTAAAAGCTCCTACACGAGTGCAGACCTTTTATCGAATCCAGGCAGCATCAGAAAAAGACACTAATGCATGTGTGTGACAGCCACTGAAGTGAGAAAAAGGAGACAAAATTTCCTCCCAGGACATCACTGGAAACATAATAGCAAATTTGGAAACTTAATTCATTATTTAAATATGAAAATTTCATCTTCTCTATAATGCTTCTATGAATGTTGAAAGATTTATGGACGGATGAAAATTGTTCCGCTGTACATACCGAATAAGAAGCTTCATTTTTAATGTGATTCCAATATAAGAGACAGGGAAAATCCACAATACTTATTCAATGTAAAGTTAAGCTGAAATGAACACAGTATGAGATTTCTGCAGCCTGAGCCTTTTGAATTAGTTTTGCATTCATAAAAATTTGGTGGTTTTTAGGATGAAATTGCCTCTTTGTAATTCTGTCATTCCACTGCAACAAAGAAAGGCAATGAGACACACGGACTAGAAACCCAATTGGTAAAACTCACTTTAGAAATAGCTTTTTTCTTTTTTTGGGGGGGGGGGTGGCTGCTGACATGAAATTGGGGCATTGGATTTCATCACCCATCACTTCAAATGAATTCACATCATAATGAACAACAGGAATGATTGCGGTGACCTGTAACTGCCATTCAGACGATTCTCACTCACTAAAGGTGCAGCTGAAATGAGGTCGGAAGAGATCCAGTTCAACTCTGACATGAAAATATTTCATCAGATCAGAAGGTGCAGTCACCTTAAAAAATACATTGATAGCCATTTTTTTCTTATCTTTTAATAAATAAGCATCAACAGTTATTTTTAATTAGAGTACAACATCACTCCCCTCTTGAGTGATATTGCTTTAATGGATGACGTTATTAGCTAATAGCAATGGAATTCAATTATCTTAGAAGAATAGTATGCTAGCCAATTGTTAGTTGTATGCTAGCAGTCGCTAGTGGCAACCAAAGGTTAAAGTGTTAGCCTGTTTGTTAACAGTAACAATAGGCTAACGCTGGCCTGTACTTCAAATATCCAAAATCACAGTCGGCCTAGTTAAAGTTAGAGTCTGGAGTTTCCCCCCTAAAAAAAAGTTAGACCTGCGCAAGTGAAATCCATCTTAATCCGCACCTTTGGGCCTCTACTCTCATGCAGTGGTGAGTTTGAATGCAACTCCTTCACCCCCCGTCTGTAATTTGCCTTTTCTGTTTGGTTTGGTCTGGTCGGGACATTTCTGGGTGGAGATTTCTGTGACTAGCCAATGACAGAGCTGAGGGCATGATGCTGTGTGGGAATAAGCTCATGATTGGAGCAGACGCCAGTCACTCGAACTCTCGAAGAAAAAAAAAAGAAAGAAAATAGGTGGATGTAGCGAAGATAAGGAAGTATTCTGCGGTAAGAGCTTTAGATAGTGCACGTTGGAAAGCCAGGGTTGATGTTGGTTTGGCTTTTACCTGCTTCTGAGCTCTGAAGGAGTCGTTGAAGCCAAATAGGCTGAAGAACGAGGTGGCCATTAACCCGAGGGGAGGAGCGCTTAGTTGTTCACAAACAGAAACGTGGAGGGACTCTGGACTGTACCTTTAAGCCCGGCATACACTGTGCGATTTTTGAGCTGATTTTCCAGTCGTGTGACAGTTTTGGGGATTGGGCGACTCTTGGCCAAATCGTGTGTCATGCAGTAGGCCTCTACAAGGGGGTCACGAGAAGCAATTAGCACCTCGCGATGAGCTCCCGATCAGAAATCATGTGTACAGTGTTGCAAGAAAATCAAACCTGTTTGATATTTTGGTCATCGCTTGTGAGTGAATCGCTTGTTGAAGCGGCGCCACTACCAGACTGAGAACTCTTTTCCTTGGAGATTTACACATTGTGCAAGCGCGAAACAAAAATGGAATTAAACCGGAAGCAGCATGGTGACCTGGCGTGTCATTTGGACAGCGTTCTTGTCATAGAACCAACAGACCGTACAGCCAACGTCTGGTCAGCCTATTCCTCATCCATGCACAACGTCTATTTTTGGCAAATTCTTCACAAAGAAGATCATAAATCGCCATGGCAGTTTTTTTTGGTGATAGCATACTGTTGTCATCTTGTTCTTCTTCTTCATCATCTTCTTCTACTAGCCTACCTCTATTTATTGCGTTGCATGTTGGAATTGTTCAAGACCCCAACCTGTCTTTGAGGATGTAGTGTGAGTAGTCAGATCGCATCCGAGCGTCGGTTCATACAATGTGAGGACATACCTCGCAAGATTTGAACTTTTGAACTCTGAGACTGATTCACACAATTTAAGTTGGGACTGCGAGCAAAGATTGAAAATACCGTACAGTGCATCCCAGGCTTTAGGGTAGGCTGGAATCGGTTTGTTTTGTGACATTGTGTACCTTTTTGAAATTACCAAATTATCTAAATATAACAAATGGGCAGAGTGTATCTTTTCCTCAGGAACAGTCATATGGTTGTTATATTGCTACATTTACAGGCTAAAAACTTAGCAATATTATGAATTCTGACCTTTTTTTTTTCTCTGAATTTTATTTCTTTTTTTCAGTAGCCCTTATCCTCTTTCATATGTATCTTTATTTCCATCATACACTTATCACATTTACCTTTTTAGTCAGAAGAAAGCCAACAGCAGGTCCTGTTTTATTCCCAGAGCAGATCAGAGCTCCCTCCATTGAAAGCAACTCTAATGTTTACTCTTGTCTTACTCCGGCGATGATCAGACTGCAGTTTGGACTTTTTTGATGAACAAGCACGCACAGCACATCTCCCCCACATGCACGCCCCTGAGGATTCCACCCAAATCCCTCTTATTGCGCATGCAAAAACCATTCTATAGAGGCGACTGCAGTGAATAGAGATCGGCTCATTCTACACATCAGGCAACTCTAAGAGCAAAGAAAAGTCTAGTATTTAGCATTTAAACGTGCGCAATGCACCTTTATAAAAAAAAAAAAAAAAAAACCTGTCATGGTGAAGAATTTCAGCTTAAATGAACCCACCCAAGAGCAAACTCATGTTAGATTTGCACGGACCCTCCTGCTGTACCCACTTCTTACTTTACATAATTGGAGCTTAGTTTAACATAAGAGGACACAACATTACACCACGGTGCATCATATTAAAAATTAAGTGTTTGTCATCGAAGCTCTACTGTCTGATAATTACTCTCCGACCGGCAATCTTCAGCAAACCTTTCAGTCAATTACTCTCCATCTAATGCTTTAGAGAATACAGTATACCTCCTCTAGAGGAAGATGCTGGAGCAGAGATATGCAAGACAACACCGATTGTTATTCCCCTCACTCCTCTGCCTGCCTGCCAGTTGGCTAAATGTAATTTGTGGCGCCAAGCCATGTGATAAGATCAGGAATTAAATTGAAAGTGATGACATAGAAATTTCCCCACCTCTGCTATATGAAATTTGGACCCTTCTTTGTTGTAACATTAGACACACACACACACCTCTCTGCCTGTATGAGAAGGTTGAGTGTCAGCCCTGTAGTCAGTGGACTTTCAGATGTTGAATACACCCTACTGTGGAGCAAACCGTGACTGTTATCCAATGCTACGCTTGTCTGCTTCTGTTCAGATCACTTCCTCTGCTGGCTCTCGCCATCTGTTGGTATGTTGCACCGACTCTTTCGCATTCATGGAAGCTGCAAAGTGTTGTCAGTTTAACAACTTTGTGTTCTTGTTCTCTCTCTTAGTGTCATTATTCGAAAGTTAACTTCAGCGTTACAATCCTCACTGTCAAACATGATGAAATATGAATTCAGCTAAAGTGAATAACAAAGATGAATGGTGCACACTTCTGTTGCTCAGCTGGTCTATGCAGAAGGATCATCTTTCATCAGATCTTTTCTTGATATTTTGGGAACCTCTGCAGGATCTTTAGGATTTTTGACTCACAACTTTAGCCGGTGCACTAAAAATAAAAATGAATTCATTGGATGAATGTAATTTAATCATGCCATCTAAATTCCATCTAAAGAAACCAAGTTGATTGTGTTATTTGAACATCATAATCATTTGTTGGTGCTACACCATGTGAATATGTACATTCAATTAATTTGCTCTTTACTGAATTAAAATATTTGCACTCCCTCAGTCTAGTGAAACTAATTTACATTTAGTATTATATTTATTAAACATTTAGATTCAACAAAATTTAGCATTGTTGTCTTGACTGCACTAAAAAAAATTGTTTGTTGAACACAATTCAATCATGGGACATATTTCCATGTAATTTGATCGAGTCAAATGAACACATTTGGTATTTGCTTGTTGAAGTTAATCAGATTACATCAGATCAACTAGTTCTTAGGAATGGGCATATCATTACCCTGGAGTTGATACTTCGATATCAACCAGACAAAATATCAGAATCGATACTTTTTTGAGAAACAAGTGTACAGATACAAAACATATTATTGTTTTCACTTCTAAGAGTTTTAGGCAATGAAATGATGTGAAAGCAGCCAGATTCCAGCTTCTGTATCATATGATCGTCGCAGCCTATCAGGTGGCATGATGATGCTGCTGCTGTTAGAGATGATGATGATGATGATGATGTTTTGGTATTTTTCAGTACTTTAATGCAAGTTATTGCACATTATGTTTTGGTAAATTTATAATATTACTATAAAATTTTATATTTAGCATTTTCCACTGAATAAATGTAAATAATCTTAACCTGTTATTTGATAATTAAAAGAAGTTTTTAATCGTATTTTTGTTCAGTTTCTTCATCAATATAATTTATTATTGTTTTGTACTTCAGGTCTCAAGTTTTACTTATATATTTTTAATATTGCACTTGCATTCAAGATATTAATGCAAACTATACAATCATGGGGTTTTCTTTAAAGGGACGAAAAGTATTGATATTGATAAAGAAGTACCATAAACTACTGGTATCGTATCAAAATGAAAAATTTCGGTACCGCCCATCCCTGCTAGTTCCTGTTTTGTTGAATTCAATTTTTTTGTTGAACATACAGTATAGCGTACAAATAGCGTGTCAGTCAGGTGTGTTTTCTGGAAATAATATTTACTAATTGTCCCCCTGCAAGAAATTGACCCCTTTAGAAGAATTTCATTAATACAATAGCACATACCAGAAGAAACCTTAAGAAATCACATATACATTTAACTTGCGGATGAACTGATTTATACAGGTGTGTCCGATCATTTACTGAGGTCAGACACACCTGGATTACAGTAATCAGTTCATCCAATCATGTAAGACAGGAAATAAAGGTGCAGTATTAAGTTCAGGAAGTACTGGAGCTGTGCATAAAGCCTATTGCAGTGAGTTAATGATTTGAAGTAGTAACCTTGTGTGGACTGAGGAATGCAAATCTTGTTCATCCAACTTTTCTTTGTTTTACGTTAAACCAACAAGAGATAATAATTTGAAAACATATAATTTGTACATGTTAAATGAACAAATTTCTATTCAATTCACCAAACAAGTGCCTTAGTTGACTTTTTTGAGTGTGAGCATAACAAAGTAATAAAAAGTGAGATTTTCTATTGGTGGAAATAAAAAAATAAAAAATAAAAATGCCAGCAAAGACTAAGTTCATGAGTTAAACACATCTCTGGATATTTTTGCATCAGTCAGAAGTTGCCTTTTAAATATCATGCAGTTGAAAACATTGAGGCTCCTTTTCTTTGAGTTTTGAATCGTTGACATTTCATACATGCATACCTCATGCAAACTTTAATTGGATGTTGTTTATCACTCTGGACCGTGTGACATTTTAAATACTTAGCGTTGTGAGCTGTATGTTAAGGTTAGGTGATTCTCCTTCCCTGCAGGGTGTAATGCATGATAAACATATCTAAATTATTTATAAAGTCCTCACTCTTACATGACTTTGCTAAAGGTCTTTATGAAGCAGCAGCAATAAGCTGTTTATGTTAAAAGTTCCTTTTTATTTCTTCAACATAATTGAGATGATCCGGTTTCACTGATTTATACTGTATACACAATTTAAACATAAGGTATTTTCACACATGAACACCAGAGATCTTTACTAGAATGTGGACAATTTGGTTTGGTCTTTTTCCGTAATGCTGTTCACACAAGCACCTCACAGCAGGAGGTTTTATGCTGCAGAAGCAGAGTTGGAAATGTGAGGAAGGGGCTGCAGCCAACCATCAAACAGAAAGCATGCAGTGGAAATTGCTTTCTGTACAATCCCTTGAAAATAAGGAGCGGCTGTTTGCGGTGATGATGACGTTAATATCAGGCCTGCTTTTATAAGAGTGTACACACAATAGTAAGGAGCAAGTGCAAAGCAGCAAAAAGGCAAGAAAAACCCTGTAAATTGAGGTAGCAGCTCACCAGCAGACATGCTCGCTCTGGAATATTCACTGCTACTTATGATGGAAGGTTTATAAGTAAATTTAAGCTTTATAAAAAAGCAAAACATGAAACTTTGTTGTTGTCACTCCTTTTAATAAAAGAAACAACTTCTGTTAACTAAAATATTGTGAATTTCCACTCATACAAAAAACATACAAAAAGCACTGATTTCAGTTTAATTGATTTACATTCCCTAAATAAATACATAAAAACAACAAATACTTTCATCTTTTATTTTGTGCTTCTCCATTGCTCAGTTAAAAGGAACTCTCCATCTTTATGACATCTTGGGATTTTCCGTTCATGTCAGGCGTGATGGACAGAACCAGCTCCATTTCCTGGCCAGGGGAGGGAACGGGCATTTTGTTGATCTTGGCAAAGCTCTGGCTGATGTCCATAAATGTTTTATTTTTGGTTTCAGGGAGGACAACACAGAGGTAAATGGATCCCAAGGTGCAGACAACCACGAACACCAGGAAGGCAAAGGACTGCAACGTCTCCTACATGAACAGAAAACACAGACAAGAGCAGACCTTAAATAAATTTACATCTCCTGAAAATTTGCTTGTAAAACAGCTCATTTGTTGTTTTTAAAATCAGTGGTACTAAAATATTCTAAAACTGAACAGGATGCACAGTTTTTTTTAATTTCAGCCTTTAAACCATTTGACAATCTGCTATTCAACTCATGCACAAAGCTAAATCCAGCCATTTTTTCAGGCGTCCGCAGCTCTTGCCAACTCCACAGAGACGTCATCTGTGGCATCTGCTTTGTCATCTGTGTGTCAAGCTGAGGACGGCAAATCATCCCCATGATTTTCCACTTTAAAGGTGCCGCGAGCTTCTGTGTTCATGTAACTGAAATTCCATTTTTTACCAATTCTAAATGCTTTATGTGGGAAAAAAAAGAAAAAAAAGAAAACCCTCTCCAATTTAATATGTTTTCATAAAATATTTATATCTTTTATTCAAACTCAGAATTAGAAATTTGTGCTTTTCTATCAATTTTTGTAAATGAACTTTTCATATGTGTGTATTTGCATGTACACAGATGTGTGTTTAGGTACCCAAAGTATAAAAACTGACCTTGTCCGGTGTGCTATGCCAATAAAAAAGATTAGTGACAGATTTAAAAATACATACTGATTATACAGAGATTTAGATATGCCGAGAGTGTGTGTGAGTAAGTGATAGAGAGAGAGAGAGAGGGGGGGGGGGGGGGGGGGGGTCTGTGAGACAGATTTAGCATGAGACAGAGAAACTTGACTGATCCTCACCAGTGTGTCACTCAGACATAATCCCCTGCTCATAAGAGAACCAACCTCACATGCAGTGCAGGATACCGGGTTATACAGACGCTCGGTGTCCAGACATCTGGGACTTTAGTAAAGAACTACTTACCGTTTTGATTTTACACTGCTGTTATTATCTGACATGGTTTTTCTATGTTGAGTTTGTTTTATAACACGAAAAAAAAAAGAACACTGTGCAAAGGGCCTGACCCAGTTTCCCCTGCAGCCTCAATGATGTAATGCTCATCTGCAAAGTTGGCAAGTTCCTTAGAAAACACTGACTTTCCCTCTTTGTTGTCGGAGGAAATGAGTCATAGTACAAATAAGATGCTTTTGCATCCACTCTGTCTGTCGTTAATAGAATCTTTTAAAAATAAGGCTGTCCTGTCGCTGACACAGGGATAAGCCTTTGAGCTGCCACAGTGACACAGCCGGGTTCAGTTTAGGGCAAAAACAGTCAGGAACATGAAGACCCATCAGTCTCTGCAGACACAAGAATCAGTTTTTCACCCTCTGATACATTTAACATCGAGACTGACTTAATGAGAAGTGATGGCACTTTTAACAAGAGCTTTGAGAGCTGGATTAAATGTCAAATGTCAGTCACTTTAAGTCGGGTTATATCCAACGCAATAAAAATTCTCATGTAAAACCCTCCATAACTTTCAGTAATCTTGCTTTCGAACAGATTAACGAGTAACATAACCGTCTTGTCAGCAGGGATGGAACAAAATAAGAGAGGACAGAAAAGTGTAAGACCAGGTACAGTGGGATAGAAGGGACAAAACACAAGTGGACAGGATAGGACAGGCAGGAGAGGGATATTACTGTGGAGATGTGACAGGATGGTCCAAATCAATGCAGAATGTCAAGATCTGAGAGCAGGGTTTAACAGGAACACCCACCAAGAGCTGCAGGCACGTATGACGTAGGTTCAGGAGGCATCAGCGGCTAAGTTGCACATAAATAACTGAACCTGAACAGCCCAATCTCAATTCTCCCCCTTAGCCCTCCCCCCACGTTTGCACGTTCACGTGTAGGGGTATCTCAGTCCAGGGGGGTAAGTGGTAGGGCTATATATCCCTTCAAATGAACGTTTTTCAGATGCCCAATTCCTATCTTCATCCCTTACCCTTAGCCTAGCGCTTTAAACAGAGTTTCAGGCGATAGGGATTCAATTATTCCCCTAAGAAATGGGACAACCCTTCAAAATCCTCTTGCGTCACCAACAGTTGTCTGTAGTGCCGTAAACTGACATCACGGCTGTTTCCGGGAGAGTTCACAATGCTGTCTGCAGCATTGAATTGTCAATAAAGATTTGTCAAAAAATAAAAAATTCTGTCTGCAACAGCAGGAATAACCTTCCTTTCCTGTTCGGTTGGATCATTTTTTTGCTTTGAGCCAAAAAACATGAAAATAAAAGGTAAAGAAGACACATTCGAGTCAAGCGTAACGTTAATCTTACGTTGCAGACGCATATAATATGACGAAACTAGAGATTTTTTTCACATTTGTAATAAAACTGTAATACATTCAAGCGACCTTAAAATAGCTATTTTAATATTTTATGTACAAAAAAAATACTCACATTTGTGTGTTTCTTTGGCTGCCGATTTGCTCTGCATTTTGCTTGTATTTCACGTGAAATTGTGGGCAATATCATACCACTTGTTTTCTAGTTTCAAGGGCCAGATAGCCCTACCACTCCCTCCTCCCTCCCCCTCAGTGTGAACCAGGACACCACTACCCCTTCACATGAATTCGCAAAACAAAGGGCTAAGGCTACCAGGGAATTAAATTCACCCTTAAAATGGAGGTAACTGTCCTCTATCGTCTACAGGATTGCCTGTGAATAAACCATATTCACCAGCAAATATGAGAGGGTTCCTACTTTGACTATAGTGATAGTTCTAGCACCCAACAATAGAAAATCGTGATGTCCTTTTCCCTCAAAATACTCCTGGATCTTATGATACTTAAGCCACCTGTGGGTTAGTTTTGTTTTCCAGCAAAGACCCTGGAATGTTGTTTATAGGTTTCTGTACAGAAGCATCAGTTGACTGTGTAAGTGTATCCATTATAGATGCACGATATTGGAATTTTGGCCAATATCCTATATGCCGATACTTTAAAACTCATGTGGCCGATAACCGATATCGATACCGATATTAAAGCTGAAAAAAAAAAAAAGCAGTCATAAAGTCATTAAGCAGTTTTGGATTAAGTCATTAAGCAGTTTTGTTGTCCGTTTCCGACACTTTGAAAAATAGGGATGGGAAAAAATATTGATACACTGAAATATCACAATATTTTCATATGCAAGTATCAAATTGATATCTAAAAATGCGATATCGATCTACTTTACTTGGAAAATCTCACGAGATTTCATCATTCTGAAAATAGATCGATCCCACATTTTTAAATATCAATATGATATCAGCATATGAAAACAATTGAGAAATTTTCGTGAATTCTCACGAGATTTCATAACAGAACAATGAAATATTGCAAGATTTTGTTAGTAAAATAGATCGAGCCCACATTTTTAAATATCAATATGATATCAGCATATGAAATATCGTGATATTTCAGTGCATTAATATTTTTTTCCCACCTCTAGTCTTTAGAAGTTTTAAAATATGTAAAAAAGATTTTTTTGAAGAGGAAGAAGAAGAAGTTTTTTTTTTTGTTGTTGTTTAGACGGTCTGATCGGTTTAATATCTGTTAGATATTGGTTAAATATTGGTTAAATATTGGTGGGGTAGACGATGTCCGATACTCAGTTTTAAGGCCGATATAAGCCGATACCGATAGGGGGCTGATTATTTTGTGCATTCCTAGTATCCATGTTTTTTTTTCTCTATCTCTCTTTTCTTCACTTTTTCTTTCCGTTCCACTTCCTATCATTTCTTAATCATTTAATTAAAGAAATAAAATGAATAAATACAGAATATCAAGGGGAGCCTTATATTCATAAAGCTCCCCTTGACAAAGCAAATCTGTTCAATAAAATAAAGCAACCAGATCATCATTCTGCTCGCTACAGTACGATGCTGGACAGGACAATATAGAAAATTTGTCCATAACTTTATGCAGGCCTTTATCTCAGTGTGTCACGTAGGCTATTAATTCTTCTTCTTCCTCCTCCTCTACTTACTAAGGGGAAAAAAACTTCAACTCTGTGTTGCAAGCCTATACAGTTAATACTCACAAGAGTAATTTTAAGAAAACAAAATTGGCACATGTTGCATGTACACTGCAAAAACTCAAATCTTAGCAAGTATATCTCATCACACTCAAAATAAGACAAAATTAGAGAGACATTTCAGATCTTGTTTTAAGACAATGCATCTTATTTCAGGAAATCAACAAGTTCCTACATCTTACTGAAATGTTTCTTTTTAAGTAATTTATTCTTATTTTTAGTGTGATAAGATATTTTGATTAGAAATTAGAAAAATATACCTGCTAAGATTTGAGTTTTTGCAGTGCACCAGAAAAATTTAGAAAATAGTTGGTTAATAACTTGCAGGTTATTATAAAGTTATCATAAATTTCAATGACTGTGGAGCGCAGCAGGACTACTTAAATGCTAAAACTTTATTGAGAAACACAGGGCAAAAGAAGAAGGGACGGGACAGAAAGTTGATACGTTAGGACCTGAAAGCATAAGAATGCAGAAAAAGCTAGTTCAGACAGAAGTCTTGGTTTTGGAACAGGAGAGGGCAGAACAGTACACAACTTAAACCTTCCCCAGACACGTACACCTAATAATGGCATTAAAAAGGCCTCGTCTACTCAGTATCCATGAGTGGAAATATACTGTCACAGTCACTCGATTCTGGGGCAACCATGACTCATCATTGGTTGGTGTGAGCTGTGCTGTGTGTGTGTGACGTTTTAAGGATGTATTCTCACTTGGAGACACACTCAAGGACGGTGTCTGCACCGCATGAAGGACAGGGATGTACGGGAGATTAAACTGCCAATATCCACACGGGGGTGTTGAGTGATTTTATGGATCATTGTGAAAACATGCTGTCACGCTGTGAGCACAACAATGCAAAGACAAACAAGCATTTAGCAATGCACTTAGGGATTACTACCAAGATAACGCCACTTCATCACAATGGCAAACAGTAAGCATACGAAAAATCACAATACACTCATGTAAATGACTATGAGGACTCACTGACAATGAAGCATGGCATTATTGCCCCTTTTTATCACCTGACAAAGTCATATGAAAATTGACTGCATTTTTCTTTTGTTGAAGTACAAGCCCATCACATGCTAACAAGTCTCCAAAAACCAATGTTTTACATTACAGATGCATTCATGTTTATAATAGCGGACATTTGCACCACAATATTAAGTTAGTGATGGGAATTAAGAAGCTGTTGCTCATTACAAAACGCTATCAGCGATTATTTCCATTAGAAAGGCAATGCAATTAAAATTGCTGTCTTTATTCGACAGCAATTTGGGTGCTTGGAATGATTCTGAAATGAATCTGTTAATCTTCGTGTTTGATACCTTACTGGATTGGAATGTGCTCTAAAAATGGATTATAGCTCTTTAAATGCTTCATTTACTTTGGTTCCATCACAGCATGTGAAAGGCGCTGCCCTGTCTTGGAGAAAAAGAGGGGAAAAAAAAAAAATCTGTCTTTCTACTTTTGCTATTATTTTTTATTGTAATTCATAGAAGGGCAACAATCCTCCATTTCCATTATTTCCAGTCTATTTCTCCCAAATGTGCATTTGCGCCTGGAGAATGAAACAAAGTCATGATGAAAGTAATAAAAGGGCAAGCCAAAAGATCTCCGTGGAAACTTTGAATAAGGCTTTTCAGTGTGACGAAGCGCAATGGGCTGCTCAGAGCTATGACATCAAAATCTGCCTCGACAACACTTAAAGGAAATGAGTTCTACTGCAGCACGGTGCTGGATATTGTATGCTGCTGCTCCCGGAAAAACTAAAGATACTAAACCACGAAATCATGATTTCATCTCCAGTTTGAATAAAAATGCAAACCAACATCTGTTTGACAAAATTGTATGAAGTTATGGAGATTATAATTTTGATTCATTTTAATACATTTATATGGAAGCATTAACATTTATTTTTATAGTGAATAGCAGGTGAAAAATGGTTTTCCATTTAAACCTTTTTTAAATGCAAAAATGATGCATTAAATTTAATTTGTTTCAATTTTGTGATGTGAATCTTTGAAGCACTTAATTCATTATGGTGACATATCAAAGCCACACGTTTTTATACAGAGGGTATTTTTTTAAAAAATTTATTTCCCTTTCAAAAACAATTTTTTTTTACACAGACAATATTTTTGAATATATTTGCATATCAAAATCTAAAAAAAAACCCAAACAAACAACAATATAAAAAAAAAACTGTAGTATGTTGTATGTATTAGAGATGCACCGATCCGATACCTAGATCGTATATCAGCTTCGATACAAACTAATTAGCTGGATCGGATATTGGATGAATGAAACCAATCGCGTCATTTCTGTTTTTAATAACATCATACACAGCAATACAGTTAGAGTAATCTAGTCACTTCAGTTCTATGTTTTCAACGCCAGGAGCATCATCACACAGAGCAGAGAAGTGTTATTTCTTTTTGCTGCTAATTACATTTAATTAGTAGTACATCTGTGTTAATTTGTTACCTTTTTTAACAAGGCTAATTGTTTATATTAAGCATGATGCTATCACTCACACAGCAAGGTATAAGCTTCATTCATTCGACAGTATCGGATCGGTATTGGCCTATATGCTCAGCCCAGGTATCGCTATCGGATTGGATTGGAAAAAAACTGAATCGGTGTATCACTAGTGTGTATGTCACTTTATTATCATTATTGTTTTATGGACCTATTTTTGTGTCTGAAATACAGATTGATTGACAAAATGAATCAGAAAAACGGTCATCTAGAAAAAAAAAACACATCTTCCTCATGGACAATTAATAGACAAACCACTATGTTTTAGAATATAAATGGAAATCAACAAGAAAATGTGGCACTGAGTGCATTGGAAGTGGAGATTTCTAATTCATGTGAGGCAATAGGTGTACTTTTAGAAAACAGCTTTAGAATATGAACCGTCCAATTCACATGACTTTTTATACTGAACTTTGATTAAGCACCATTTACGGAGAACAAAATCCTCATGAAACTTCTCTAGGACCGGAGTGTTTTGTGTAAAGTTTAATTAAACTAAATGCAGTAAAATAGCTCCCTACATCTGCATTTCAAGTGCTCAGTCCTCATTCATTAAAATTCTCCAATGAATAATAGATAAATCACTTAATCAGCTGGAGGCTCACAGGGGAGGCCAGGGATGCCCTCTACCTACCTTTGAAGAAAGTCTTATTTAACTTCATATAGAAAAAGAAATCTTCAAAATTACTGGAGGGGGTCATACACATCATACAATCGTAAACTGGCTAAATTACCAACAGAAAATACACATCACTGTACAACACCTAAACACCTGAGTCCATATGTATCAGTGATGCGTTCACACGCATGCATCTTTTCCTCCACACACACTAGTCTTTGTAAAGGATATGTGTGTGGGTTGAATGTGGCCACATTCTTCCGACCTTGCCTACAGAAGTCTACAGATAACTCTTCAATGAGGTGAAAACAGAAAGAGAGGCCACATAATTGACCATAAAACTAGACAGACGATTTGTTCGGTGTTACAGTGGTCTGCGACTTGTGGACGCTATAAATATCTGCAGCCGTGCGTCACAGTCATGTATGCAGACAGCTATGGAAGACCTTTCTAAAGGCATTGTCAGGACAAAATTTGTTTTCTGAGATTATGAATTTCCGTTTAAGGAAAGAAAACATCTTACATAGAAAACTCAGACAAAGAATTTATCTGTTTCTTTTTTTCATTTCAGTTTGTGATTGCAGAACTGAGGCCGTTAAATGAAACTCGTTTCAGCTTCTTGTCTTGGTTTTATATTTAGCTAATCTAATGATTTTTATAGCTAAAGATATGAGGGTGAATCAGGTTTAAGCATGTGAGTATCACAGCTACTGACCATGCTTACACACAGCTTCATAAATCTGAAATGAATGCAAATGCACATTTCTGCATTTGTGCACACACAGTTTTAGTCAGGAAACTACACAGTTTAATGCATCTGGCTCCCAACAATCTGTCAGGCTCTTACTGGGCATGGGATGTGTCTGGGAGCTTTGGATGGGTTTTTTGTTTTATTAGATAAACATGCAGGTTGCGTGGCTTTAAAAATAGGAGCAATTAATTGATATTATTTCATTATAAACTACTTGATGCTTTATTTAATTCCTCATTTTAAGGTTTCTGCACACACATTTATTCCAGCCTAGGAGACACCTCTGCAGTGGGCTGTCATGGCAGTGGAGAGATGTGACAGTGCAGGGGTGTGTTGTCTGAGCAGGGGTCAGAGCTGGTTTCAGGTGCAAGTCAGGGACCAGTGAGTCACCGCTGTGATCTGGACGCTCGGCTTGTGCCTGGGAGTGTGTGGGTCCAACACAACCAAGCCAGCAAAAGGAATGCTGCTATAACAGTGGCGCTGGCTGCCTAAAAATAACCCACTGTCGCTTCCTGTCTCTCACACTTGTCCACACCTTCCACGCCTCGGTCAGCAGTATCTCCTGGGTTCTTCTCATTGCCTCTTCAAATTCATTTTTACAGCTCTCCTCTGGCATCACGGTCTCTTTGCTGCATGCCTCTTATCTGTCTAATTACATTCAGCTCTACTCTGCTTCCATTTACTGATGACTATTGTCAACAAACTCATCTTACAACCATAGATGTGTGTGTATATGTGTATATTGAATATGTAAGTGCTGTGAACTGAATAAAACTAATTAGGCTTAAAAAGCGGGTAAACAATGTGCAATTAAAAAAAAACAACCCTCAAAAATAATACAAAGGTAGAAGCTTATTATTTCATATCAGTGATGGGTGTCATTTCTTAATTAGGGTTGTGGAAATTCCTTTTACATGAGGTTGTAGCAACATTGATAACATGGAACTGGAGCTAGAAGGCTTTTTTTAATATTCATAATTTTATTTCAGACTGCTAGATGATGTCATGTGAGAAACATTGTGGACTTCAGGTGCTGTAGGATAGATACAGAGATTGTCCGTTCCACTTCATGGAACATTTCAACTGCATTCAACATTTTGAGCCAATAGGCATGTGGATGTTGGCAATTAATTCAAAGTAGCGGATTAGAGTCCTGTGGAGGACTGTTAATCCTGATCACTCCTGCATGATTTGCATCAGGTCACACAGGACCAGCATGATTAAAGTCCCATTGCAATCTTAGTTTAACACAAACTGTACGAGTGGAAATAATGTCCAAACTGTAGTGTACCCCAAGAGATTCTCCTAGAGTCCTGCTTTAATCTTCCTGTGATCTTCATTTGTCAAATCCAACGCTGTTGTTTAAGGAAGGGAAGGTAAGCACACAAACTGCTGGTGCAGCTGGGTCCCAGTCCCAGCACAGCCTCTACATCACACACTGCTCTGCTGGTCATTAGGTAACATCAACACAGCACAACTGTTTATATCGGCACTTGGGGTAAACTGGACTTCCTTTCAGAAGGTGTTGCTTTGGAGAGAATGAAAACATAAACCGCAGGAATAAAGGCAGATGAAGATTTAGCAGTGCTTCATGATGGTTTGCAGTGTTGTGCACAAACGAATTCAGAAGAACACACTTAACATGTTCATTTTTCTGTGAATGAACTGAACAAAACGCATTTCCAAATAAAAGAATTTAAAGGGACGTTTTATGCATATTGACTTTTCTAAGTGCCTGAAATGGTCTTCTGGGGTGTTTTGACTAACAAAGAAACTAAAAATGCCCATAAAAACAACCTCGTACTTATTAAGAGTCTTTAAAACTTTTAAATGAAGCATTTTTAAGATTGGCCTGACTTCTGCATTTTATTTATACGTTGGTCTCTCCAGTCTAGCCTGGACACCAGCCTGACCAACGCCACATATGAGATACACGGCAAGTCAGTCTGGGTTCCCTCCATTGGAAAGTGATTTCCACTGACTGGACCAATCACAGTGCAGGAGGCGGGACTTTACGACACGTCTTTTTCGGTGACTCAGCTCCCTAACCATAAACAGTCAGAATGGCGGCTGCAGAAGAATGATGAACTAACAAGGCCCTTTCTGATGTCTTAAATCAGCTGCACATGTCCTTAAAACCGCAACAACTTGCTGCTCTGAGGGCTTCCGTGTTTCTCTGATTGGTTCTCTCCGGTTCAATTTGTTCCTGTTAGTCCTGCTTCTCGTGTCGAGTTGGAAATCAGTCTCCAACGGAGGGAGCCCAGGCTGACTTGCCGTGTATCTCATAGCAATAGTCAGGGCTGGTGTACCAGGCTTATGCTGCGTTCCATTTCAACTCGGAAGTCGGAAATTCCCAGTTCCGAGTAGGAAGTTTCAACTGGAACAGTCCCCTGTAGTCGGATTTCCCACTCGGAAAGTCAGACAACTCTCACAGCTCCGAGTTCAGATTTAAAGATGGCGGCACCTGGTGTTAGCAGTTTTAGAAGCTCCTATTATTCATTTTTTTTACACTTCTTACTAATATTTTGTTGCATTAAATCAGTTGTATTGGTTTATACAGATGTAGGGGGAAGCTGCTGTAGTATAATTCACATTTTTCATGTGGTATATGTGAACTACAACGCCAGCTGTGCCAACAACGGCTAATAACAATAGGCTAATAACAAAATAACACGTTATTTTGCTAGGCTGCTAGCTGGTTTTCCGACCAGTGAACTGGAACGCAAGTTGGTCGGGTGGGACGTCACCCCCCAGTTCCCTCTTCCCAGTTCCGAGGAAAATGGAACGCAGCATAACTCCAGTCTGGAACACCGTCCACTTCCATACCTGATAAACTAGTGCTGCTCCACTTCCAAGATTGAGACGCTCTCTTGCTTCAGAGGACTCTACTAGCATGTTGCACAACACCGGTAGAGACAAGAAACAATGAAACTGCTGCGGCTGTTCGCGCGATGCACTCAGAGGTCTGTTTGACAGAGGAAGAAAAAAAGAGGGCACGTGGCGCAGCTGAAGCTGTAATTGAGGACGGATTTGATCAAACCACGACTCCTGTATTATGTAGCTACACAGTTTCAACTTCTTCGTCACAGTACTTTTATGTTCCCGGGTACTCGACCATATGGCTTGCTTGTTTTTAGTTTTCCATTGTAGCTGGTACCATGTATTAAATACTATCAATTACCTTTTTTTTTGGTAGAATTTTTGGTGAGAATCCAAGTGAGCTGAGTCAATATGGTGATGCTGAAACACCGCAGGGTGGGGGCTGGGTGTAAACATCTCTCTAAAGCTGCACTGACATCGTCCCTGCTCCATTAAATGAAAGTCATGCAGCACATTGACAACATAAATTATGGATATTTGTTCACCCTTGTGACTCACAGAGCTGTAGATTTATATAGCGTGTATTTCCAGAAGTGCAGCTATTCCAGGTCCCTTTTGTCTGGCATGCATTTGTGCACATTTGGTAGGAAATATGAAAACATTACATGATAGATAAAATTACTGCTTGACAACAAGCCAAACTTGCATAGTGTGATTAAACTGTTAAAAAATGTTTTGAAAAATATGTTTGTGACTGATCTCCAGCAAAAAGCCTATGATTAGTACTGTAAGTATCAGAATTTATTTTCTAGGTGATTTCATTTGTCACTTTATTGATTTTTTAATTCTTAAAAGCATCAACACATAATGAAATCTATAATTTCACTGGTGGTTTTAAGCAACCCCCCCCCCCCCCCCCCCCCAACACATGACACTTACGGTGCAGCTGAGTGAAAAACCAGAATTAGTTTTATCTGGAGGGGCTGCAGGGAGGCCAGACAGAGAACATTTGACAGAAGGTCAAAGCAACGTCACTGCAATGTCCACCAAGCCTCAAGCAAAGTTTCACTCCCATCTCCAACTTCTGCACTGACTTTAATCCATCTATGAACGTGTTCTTCCAGATACAGTACGCTAACCTTCGGTTTGTGTGGGTGTCTGCGTTTTGAGTGCATCTTTTGCTTTTACCTCTGAAGGCGTACTGTAGATCTTCAGGCATGTCAATAAAGTATCTGGAACTATGTGTGCAAGAAAATTTACTCTTGTCCAAATTAAACAAAGTTCATATATCAGTCATTTAATGACAGGAGCTGAATTGTTAATGGGTGCACATGGTTGAAGAGAAAAAAAAAAACTGTCCAAATCTTTTAAGCAATACAGTAATGAATGACAGAGGTGAGGAGTTGCTAGTATAATTGGGTCATTTTTGTGTATTTCCAGCTCACTGATATATTATTGAATATTTGAATCCCTGCTCTCTATTTCATAAATGTAGTATTTTTATGCCTGAAACACTGAGCATTCATGTTGTCTGTGGTTAACCTCAGCAGTGTCTGAACACAACTGAATTCCTGCTTACTGAACTCTTGATAACTGCTTCGGGCTAAATGCCTGCATCCAACTGCTTCATGGAGGTCAGATTCATTCCTGAGTTACGCTGCTGCGATGCTCACCCATGCATTCATTTCATGGCAGTAATATGAGATGCAGATTAAAATCCCATGGGCACAAAGGATTTAAGATATGGGCTCAGTAATTGTGACGACACACACACTTTCTCTGAGTAGATCTTTAAATAGCAAAGCAGTCTGTGACTATTTCTGTGAAATTAAAGTATAATTCAGACGGTTAAGGTAACACCTACACCTCTGTCTATTACTACAGATACACGAGCGCTGTCTGTTTTATATTTTCATTCTGAACACTAAAACAAACACTTAAAGACATATTTGGGTGTGAACTCATTAACTGCCTTGCTGTTTGGAGATTTGAGGTAATAAATTGATGTTTTTCTGCAGTTAGTTTACATCAGCTAATGTTTATCTAATGTTTTCTGGGAAGTATTCCAAGAAAATCAAATCTTTTCCACTGAAAAGTGACGCTTTGATACAAAAGAAACGATATGCACAGCTCATGTATTCATCCAGTCATGAATTTAATATCATAAAAATGTTTCTTGTCCTCCAGGAATTACACTATGTTTGCATAACAATTGTTTTGCCATAAAAAAAGAAAAATCCCAAAAGGCCTTAAGCCAAACTCAGAGACCAGCAACTTCTGTTAACTGTAAATGACTAGTTATAAATCACACACACACACACGCACACGTGCACACAAAGAAGGCTTGGATTGCTTACGAGTTCAGGAGTGTTGGTTCAAGGGTGTAAACTTCAGTGTATATATTTCTTTCAGCTCATGAAGATTGTAATGTCAAATGCAATTAAGATCTAATAAGAGACAAGTGCGACATTGTGACCAAAGGGAAAGTTCTGCCTCTATAAAAAGCATGCCGAGCAATGTCCTCGTTGCAGAGGACAATTATAAGGCAGACAGCAAAACTACACTTTACTTATATTAGTAAAAACTTTAGAATGTAAAATATATCTTAGTGTATTTCTGTCAGTGTTATTGATTTCCAGTTTTACTTCATAATTATTGAAGAGTTTCTTTGATTAAAAACAGATTTCTCACCGAATCATCACGATAATGAGAAGTTCGCTTATTTTTGTGGATACGATTTTAAAGTAAAATAACTTAACTGAATTGAGGGGATTTTAGCCGATATTAGTAGAAAGGCTTTTTCTTTCTTTCTCCAAAACAGTAGTTTGTCCATGACAATTTCTCAGGACTGCCTTTTTGGTAACACTACAATAATAGTACAATATACATAACAAAAGTGTAACTAATGCTGTAAAGTGGATGTCTCGGAACACAAAGGGGGCGTGGTTCTGACCTAAAACATTTGTCAAAGTGACAGAACACCCATGCACGCATACATCCGCATACAAAATAAAAAAAAGACAAGGCCAAGGCATTAACTTCAACACTCAGTTATGTGTATTTCCACTCAACACAATAGTGGCATAAAAACAAATAAGCACCGTGAAACTTTTGCCACTATATCAATGTTATAGTTGGTTAGAAAGCTTAAATTCACCTCAAGTAAACCACTAAATTCTTTTCATGGACACAGCAGGCATCAAAGTATAATTAATAAAGATACAGCAGCATGCATAAATAAGGAAAACCAACTGCGACTCCCAAATGGTCCTTTGGAAAACCATATTATTCCAGCCCTCAATTGTTTATATTCCTTCTGTTCATCACGGTCTACCAATTATGTAATCAAATGTATTTTCATTAAAAAATATGGTAACACTTTACAATAAGGGTCCCTTAATTAACATTAGTTAGTGCATTATTAAGCATTAATTAACTGCTTAATAATACATGAACAACTTTTATTAACTATTACTTTGCATTAGTTAGCATATTGGTTAATGCGTTAGTTAGAGGTTAATAAATGCTTACTTCCCAACCTTACTTAATGCATTATTAAGCATTATAAAAGTTTAATTATACAATAAATTGCCATTATGTATGCATTACTCAGCATTAATAACCATTTTAGTTGGAATGTTAGAAGCCCTAATAATGTCTTTAGTAATGGTTTACAGTGGTGTTTATTTGGAGTGAATAAGCATTAAGAACAGCTAACTAATGCATTGACAAACCTTCACTTTACATTTATGTTATCTGGATGGGCATCAATAAGCCATTTATTAATATCTTAGATAATCATTTACTAATGCTGTGCTTGTATATTATCAGGTACCCCTTACTTCATTTAATAAGGTATTAATTCACATTAAAGCCTGACCTATGGCCCTTAATCATGTGAGTGTCTCATAAGCATGACTTAACCATAGTTAACTATTACTAATTTATTTACCCATTTAAAGTGTACAAAAATATTTCTTAATATGAAAATAGTGAACAGAAGGTCAATTTTCACCACCATCTACATTTGATTCTTTATAAAGTCCTGCTTCTATTGATAAGGCCAAGGTGGGTCTTTGATTTAGGTAGCCAATGAAATTAGCTTTCTAACGAGAGTAAACATGGCCAGTTTAGACAACACCAGCATGCTGTGAATGTGCGCAACTCCTTATCCCATTGCCGAAATTAATTTCTTGTTAATTTATGCCTTCATAGAAATGTCAACAAATTTTCCAGTTTAGACCAAAATATACTGCGGTATAACTTATTCTCATACTGTTGTAAACATTTCACTATGACAGGTAAACCAGCAATTTCTGGTAAACCAAAACACTATTTTGAAAATAAAATATCCCTCCAATCAGTTTTGATTTAAGTGCATTTCTGATATGTTTCATTTTAAATTCAAACAATTTGCTGAATGGTTACTTACTTGTAACTCAGGCATGAATTACTTTAAACTGAATTCCACTCAATTCTCCAGGAACAACTACACCACTGCTTAAAATGATGTATTTTGTGGTATACAGTAGGAGATGAGACGATTTCATATGTCCACTGCATCAGTTGATCTTTATTTGTGCAAACAAGGTTCCTCTGTAATTGACTGTTTGGTGTCTAAAAGTCTGAGCAACACTCAGGAAATCCAGTCATCAGTTAAGGTGCCAAGAAACATAATTGACACAGGCATTTCCAAGATTCGCAGGATAATGGCTTTTGATCTAATGCTGCCTGGATGTGGTTCAGGTTCAAGTTTGTAGTTGATGGGGTTATTTCATAAAGATAAATTTATGTTAAAACCACAGAAAAACATAAAACAATCCTACAGAAATCATTTAGTAACCCATAAAGACCTTATGTGACACAACTTTACTTTTACCTTTAATACCTGAGCAGCACAAACTTATGTAAATTAGGTCAAGATATTGATTAGCATGAGCACACTGTAATTAGACAAAATCAAAATATTGTATGTCGTCATATTGTAAACTGGGTTTATAATCTTTCCATTCAGTAAATGTGAAACTGGGTCTAATTTTGGTTAGTAATGATGCATTCCTATATTTTTGTATAAAAACTCACAAAATTAGAAATACCAAAAAAACTGATTGTCTTAAGTATGTATCTGATGAAATTATACGCTGATTCAACTCATTCAACAAATGGTTCAAACTGGATCAGCATGAGGTTGACTGATTTAAAGAAAAAAGAAAAAAAAACTGTAAAACCAAGGAATTGCACAGCTGGGACTCTGCAAATGAACATTCACAACAGGGTTGCAGAGATGTGATAAGAATTATAATCAGACTGCACTGAGGGCCCAGAACAATGTGGAAGGTCAAAGTCGGGGACAACTAGTTTTAAATAATGTTGATAGAACTGATAAAACTGTTAACTCAAATATGCAAATGAACTTTATAATAGGCACCGTTAAATTTAGTTTTTACAAACTAAATACATTTTATATAATATGTGGTCCAGGATTAAGTCACGGAAAAAAAAAAAGGATTTTTTGTGGATGAGTGTTAAATGCTAGCCAATAAAATCATTTGAATTTTGTTTAAACAATCTAGTTTAATTCTAACCATATTAAAGGTGCCGTGACATTAAATTTTACTTTTTTTGTGGTTTTGGGGGTATAAAACGATCTGTTGTGCACTGATGAGGCCATGTGATAGTCAAGAGCCATTATCAAAGTCTCTGTTCATGGGCGGTCAGCTTTGTTTCTTTGTTCAAAAACGGTCAAATCAGACAACAGCTTCTGATTTTACGTAGGTTAATATTATATGTAGGTCATATTCTCCAATTAGAGCAGACTATCAAGGAACAGCCTCCCCATTTCTTCCTCTTCCCGCTCTCCTTCCACCCTCAACCCCCTCCCCTCAGCCCCCAGCTGATACACCAATGTGAGACGCTAGCATGTCTGAACCTTGACCTTTCCTGAACATGGTTCAAGAAGGTTCCAAGGTTCAGAGTCATTTATTGTCATTCAACTTCATGTGAAAAAAACATGACAGAACTAAATCTGTACCCAGACCCCAGATTAAAAAAAAAAAACACAAATATGAAGATAAATATATATATATATAGGCTATATATACTATATACTATACTATAAAAAAAAAAAAAAAAAAAAAAAAAAAAAAAAAATGGTGAGATTTAAAAGAAAACCTCTGTAGCAACACTGAAAGAGGTGACCACAATGTTGTCACTACTACATTTGAGTTGTGACAGTTTTGCTTTTTAAGTGTAATGGGTGTCTTAATACTTTAAATCTTTCATTTCATATAACGTCATAATTCAAATCCAAGGAAACTTGATTTATTTTGCCAGTCAAATATGACAGCCAATAAGAATTGATCGTTTAATAGCTTTCCTCCAACGTGTGGCCTTTACCACTGCACCAGAGAGGCTGCTCCCCTTCAGTCTTTTACATATGCCTCTTGACCGATTTTCTTTTTTTTAAGACAAATTGTTTCAGCTGTTCTTACCTTGTTCTTACCTATCTCTTACACATGGTTATTATACGGCTCTTTTAGAATACTGTACAATTCTCTGTTGACTTGAATGGCTTTTCCCAACGTTTCAGTGGTCATTATTTCCATATAATGGCCGCTGAAACAATATAATGACCACTGTCAAGGGCAACGGATCTTTTTTTCCTTTTTTTTTAACCTGTGGTCTTGCAGTTAACCTAATATTCCTTTGCATTGCAAGCAGTCTGGTCACTTAACTGCAACAAAAACCGCTAGTGAGTACTTAACGACACCTTGTGGTAGAAAAATGGATGACTTCCCAATGAATTTGAACATCTTTTGCGAGTGGGATTTTGAACACTGGGTCCAGGCTGAGTTTAAGGATTCACCCTCTCCAAAACGAAAAAGACAAAAAAGAAGACCGGTGGCAAGACGCATACGGCTAACAGCAGGGAAAGAAATGTCCAGTTCAACATAGAAAAATAGCTGGTGCTAGCCCAAATTCCAGCCGCCATGACTCAACTAACAAACGTTGCGAAGCAGCAAATGCCCCAACTGTGGGGAACTATTTTATTCACAATGTAAAATATCAGAAAGTTAATTGGTCCTCATAAAAATGGAAGACTTGAAAGCACCGCGGATAGCAGCAAAGGCAGCTGCAGTGCTTTGCCTGTGATTCGCCTGTACTTCTGTGGCATATAGTTCCCTTATCAAATGCTGCCTAGTCACTCCTTTGATGTGAAATCGGCTTGTCATTTGTACTGAATCAGAATGTGCGGGTCATGAAACGTAATTGAAAAAAAAATCTCAAGTTAACTAGTTCACTTTCGCCAAGTGGTGCTAGTTGGAAACACCAGATTACCGCAACTATGCTAAGCCAAGCTAAAGTCAGTGCTGCCAGATTCAGAGGATGACTGGGTCAGCTAAAAAATGCTTCTGCCCACTTGTCCCACTCAGGGGACTGTGAGGGGAGGCTCAATTTCACCCAGAGGTGGCACATGCCTTTAATTTGAATTTTATTTTTTGCAAGTAGCCATATAAGCGGGATAATGTATGGAACGCAAGTCATCAACGGGAAATACGGACCTTCAGGGCGAATGCAGACCCTGACGCCATACATTATCCTTTATGCATGACCCTATTTTGTCCTTGTATGTAATTGGCTGCGTAACCTGCCAATCAAACTAAAGTTTCACTGCTGCCTGATTAGAAAAAGGACCTGAAACTTTCCCGGACCGGAGTTGGCTCTTCTCATTTACTTAAAAAAACATTATCAATTCATCATCTGCCAAAGTGGTTAAGTTAATTTTTTATCCGCCAAGTTGGATTTCAACCTTCATTTGGCAGGTTTGTGGATGATAACTTGCACCCCTGACTGTGAGGAGGCTCTGAATAATGTTTTGACCAGGATTTGTCTTTGTATTTATATATTGAAATAAGTCATTTGAGGAGCTTTCTTCCAACTTCAAAGCATTACTGACATAGAAATAAACCAGAGCAATACTAAAAAAAAATTGGTTCATGTGTTCATCGCATCTACGCTCGACTGCTACTATGCAATTTTAGCTGAGTTGCTATCCAACTCCCTTAAAAGCCTTTAGCTGACACAAAATACTGTTATGGTCCAAAGCAAATACTATTTAAATGAAGTTTAGTTTTCTTGAGATAAAGAGGAGACGGGGGGAAAAAAACAGTATAAAAAACATGATTACTGGCTTCAAAGAACATCACATCACATTTGGATCCAGCTGGTGCAGTTATGAAGGACTTACTCACATAGGACCCCTGGCGAGACATTAAAGACCACTTGAAAACATCAAAGATAAACGGAAAGGAAGATGGAAAGGACCGATAGGCAAAGACTTAAAACTTGGAATCCACAAACAGGCTGTGATGTGCTTTGTTATCCCAGCAAAACTTATTTCAGCTTGTCTCTTTTACTTTCAAACCTTCAGTCATGAGCAAATATGTGTAATCAGACCCTTTTTCTTCTACACATTCTCAGATCAAACAGAATCCTCTAGGCTGCTGAGTAATTCCTGGTTTTTGGATCTGTACAAATGTTGTCCCTGCTGACATATCAGTAGTAACTAGTAGAGTTAGTTTAAATGCAGTTTTGTGAGTAAATGTCCTTTTAAATGTCTCTAAAATGAAAGTTTGATGAATAAAGTGTAGTGCAAGAGTAAATTTCACTAAATATATGAACCCAACAGATGGATAAATCAATCCTTAACCATCTTTTTTATCTTATTTATCTGCTGTAAATGATTAGGTGGTAACAACAGCACTACAGCTGCAGTTACTGCACATGAATTGCATTTATCCTCCTCTCTGATAGATTTCAGTCTTTATTAGACTTTTTTTAATCAAAAAATAGCAACAGCAAAAAGCAATATCAAAGTATTTTTTTTCCTCACAAAACATAGCGATATTCTCCACATTACCAACTTTGACCTTACTTTTACCAATGCTGGTTGGTCACTCTTATCCATATAGACTAAGGATCACCAACTCCAGACTTGTTGCACCTTGTCTTGCAAGTTTTAGATAGGGATGTCCCGATCCGATCACGTGATCGGAAATCACGCCCGATCACGTGATTTCAGACTCGATGGTTATCGACTGTTATATCCCGATCAGGGATCGGTTAAGTGTTTCCTTTACACTGACACGGAAGCAGCGGGCTGCCCCTCTCTTTGGCCGAAGATGGATCTCTTTTTCCTCTGCGTGGTTTTCCTGTCAGTTACGGTTTTATGACCAGCGGTTGGTTTGATTCTGCCTCAAATGAACCGCCCCGTCCAGCACGCAGCTCAGTGCTGTATCCAGCATCACCGGGTAGTGCAGGAGTTTAAATACACCAGCAGCCTGTTCATTCAGACGTAACTACAGTGAAGCCGACTGTAGCGCTGAACTGAGCTGCTTTTGGAAAGTTTGGTCCATTAATCAAAGCATACGACAATAAGTCAACATAATGTGCAACACATGATTCATGTTTTGTGAAGAAACGCGACAATGTGCTGGTTTAACATTAGTTGTACAGCGCATGCAACACTGCAGGTTTGACAGGGCTGCTGCTGTGTGACGTGATCCGCGAAGAATGCTGCTTAAACTTTGTTTGCCATTACTGAACAAGCACACATTACAATATGCCTATCTGTTGTTTCACAGTTTATTTAAAATCTAGTGTGTTGGTTTTATTTGCTGTCCAATAGATAAAAAACAGTTTGTTCCCAAGCTTCAGAGAAACTGAGAAATAACCAGTTTGATTTCCACATACATGCATAAATGATCAATTCCTCATTAATTTGATGTTAGTTTGGTGTACATGTATGCTAAATATCCTTTCTTTTTTTTTTAAATGTGGCTGGATGAATGTGGGATTGATTAGAGGAGGTGTCATAATAAAGTAAAATAAGAATAAATAGAAGGAAAAAATATAACAAATGTGACACCTCCCGATTCCCCAATTCTACCTTCAAGCTAGGATTCAGAATCCCCCCCCCCCCCCCCCACACACACACACACACACACACACACACACACACTTTCGACCACTGCTGTAAGGGAAACACTGCATCTGTCTTTTTCTCTTAAATTTTCATTTCATTATAGAAGTATCGGATCAGGACTCGGTATCGGCTGATCCTAAAAATCAAATGACTCGCACTCGGAATCAGGGGCAAAAACCCTGATTGGGACATCTCTAGTTTTAGATTTTTTCCCTTCTCATTCAAGTGAAATGCTTCTCCAATAGCTCGTTGTCAGTTTCTGCACGAGCCTCTTAATGACCTGTTGATTTGGTGATGTCTGAATAAGGCACACCACAGTCTTTTATCTCTTACATCAAAGGGAAACCATCAGAGACCCTTATAGATGATGTCACCACCAAAATGGTTTATGATCAACTGGAAATGGATATACAGTACAGTCGTCCTCTAAATTATTCATACCCTCCCATTAAAGAGGGGGAAAAAAATAGTCCGTCAGTGAAATAAGCTGAAATTGACAAGAGTAATGATCAATAAAAATCATGGCACTGATTCTGAACTGTGGTTCAAAAGAAATATCAAAAACAAACACAAAAAAATAAAACAAACAAACATAATGGAGCTCCCATAATGAAAAAAGGTTCTTTCAGCAAGACAACCATTCCAAGCACACAGCCAAGGAAACACTCAACTGTTTACAAAAAGAAAAGAAAGCTGCTAGAACGGCCCAGTCAGTCACCCCACTTGAATCCAATTGAAAATCTTTGGAAAGAACTGAAGATCCGAGTTCACAGAAGAGAACCCCGGAACCTTGAAGATTTGAAGGCAGTTTGTGTTGAAGAATGGAACAAAATCACATCTGAGCAACGTATTCCACTGGTTTCTCCATACAGGAGGCGTCCGGAGGCTGGAATCACCAACATAGGTTTTTGTACCAAGTATTAAATAAATTTCAGGAAGTGTATTCAATACTTATTCCCCATGTCATTTCACTATATAACACATAACTTAAAGGAGTGATGACATTGCAGTAAAAGCTGGTTCATGTAGTTGACATTACTACATATGTAAATACTCCAAAGAAAAAAACTTCCCTTTTCACAGCGGGGATTGTTTTAGCACGCAAGACCTCCCTTCCTCAGTAAAAAAGTTGCGTGCGGTAATGATATGCAGCTTTACCCAGAGACCAAGTTGACTTCATTTTGATTGGCTACACCTTATTTGGCTATAACCTTATCTAGAGAAACTAGCTGCCCTAATGGTCGGAGTTTGCTAAAGGCTATCTGTTAGCAACATGGGCGTTTCAGCTATCGAGCTATGTTTATCAGACAAGACAGCATTTAGAAAATAAATAAACTTACGGGTAATAACAAGGTTGTGGTCGCCTCCCTCAGTGTTGCTACAGAAGTTTTCTTTTAAATCCATTTGTTTGAAAACCCAGACCTGACTGCTCAGCAGTTACTCAGCTCCACTCACACAGTTGAATCGGAGGGGGTGAGAGCAGAGGCAGGAAGGATTTGCTTGATAGTGTGCTCTTATTGGAGCAATTGAACTACGTAGAATGATAAGCTGCTGTCTGATTCAACCGTTTCTGAACAAAGAAACAAAGCTGACAGACCATAAACAGGAACTTTGATATTCTGGACATTCACGTGGCCTCATCATTGCGCAACAGATCATATTATGCCCCCAAAACCCCAGAAAAGTGAAATTTGATGTCATGGCACCTTTAATTAATAGGCATAAATGCTCAGATTTCTTTGTATGTGTGCATTACTTGGGTTGTTGCCAACATCTGGTGAAAATGTAATGTCAATAGCTCTACTAGAAATATATTTTCTGAGAAAAATGTTGACACGTTCAATACTTTTTTCCCCACTGTATATGCCATAATGTGTTTATTTATATATTAAATTTGCCACTGATGTGCTGCCACATCATCAACACTAATTGTTTTTTAAATAAATTGTCCATAAATAAAACTGTTACAAGAAAAATGTGCATTGTTTTTCTTTTCATATCTATTGTTATAACATCATAATAATACAAATACATGCAATCACTGTTTATTCACATTTCAATTAATCAAGAACACAAAAAAATCCCCTGAACAGGAAGGAAAATAAGCAACTCCTGACAGCTGCTGACATGAGCTATGTAGCTTTTATCATCTACCTTAACAAGCTGGCACACAGAACGTGTCACTGCACACAATCCAAAAGCTGAGATCATTCTATGTCAAGAGAATCCTCCCAAATCCTCAGGTCATGAGCCAGGTCTGGCAGAGACGCCGCTGTGATAGCTCACATACAGTTCAATGCTATTCTGTGTGGCAGGGAACAATGTACTGGAACATTGGTGGTGACTGCTGTATGCCCTCACCGGCTTAACCCCCCACTTCGGTTGTAATTGTGTTGGAGGTGGTCCAGCCCCTGTTGGGAAAACTGTGGCCACTTTCAGTGTGCAGGATGTTTGTATTCAAAGCACAAAGAGATAATCTAAATCTCTCTCAGAATGGTTAGCTGTCTGCCAGGAGTGTGAGAGGGTAAAACCGAGATGTTGCCAGTCTTTCTCACACTTGCTGTGTGAAGCGAAGCAGACCTGAAATTAGTGTAATAACAGGAAAAGCATCCCCTGTCAGAGCTGTTGTTCTGATGCCTTATTTTTCCTGCAGGACTATGACAGGATATCAGGCACCCCCTGCTGCACTGCCTCACTGATTCTCTGAGCCCCCGCTACTGATCAGGGATTTGAACTTGATGTTGGACTCACTTATTCAATATTTAAAAAAAAGAAAAAAAAGAAAACCCACACACACATCAGAAATATGCTGTTATTGCACTGGTTGTTAAGCCTGAGGGAGAAAATTGCAGATTCAAATCATCAGGTAGACCCAGAACAGTATAAGGTGTGCTTGCAAATGAGACCTCTGTTTAGCTGGCTCAGGTGTCTTCGGTATGTAGGCCAGATTTCCTGGGAAGACTCACCACAACCCGTCATTTACCTTATACAACAAAAGTAGGTGCTAAAAAAGATCTTAAGTGAGAATTTGAGACTAGAGATGTCACAATTACAGATTTTCTTGGTACGATTATCGTCAAATGAATAGTCATGATTTTATGTCCATCAGCATTACTATATAATAATTTCCCAGTTCAATTATGTGTAAAATCACATACAAACTTTTTTTTATTGATCTTTAAGTTTTAGTTGGAGCTGTTAAAAATGATCATGTTAATGCAAAGACATGAAAGGAATAGTTCAGGAATAGGCTCTAAAAATGTACTAAATGATGTCGTTTCGAGTAAATTCTGGACGCTACCCACTCAGGACACTTGGGTTACATTGGACGAGCAGTATGGAGGAATATTGACAAGTTTTTGTGGACTTTAATGGACCCTTTTGGCACGGGCACAATCAAACTCCATTATATGAAAGTTGGGGGAAAAAGAGAAGACTTCCTGATCGCCGGCTGCATTTGAGATATTAAAAAAGTGCTTACAGAGTCTTGCTCACCATGAGGGTAAGTGGAAAATAAAGTTAAATCATTCTGTGGGTGAACTATTCCATTAATGTTTTGGTTTTAAAGGGATATTGTGCAACTTTTGACCCAAATATTAGCATAATGCTAGTAATATCAGACGATTTCTGGGGTCAATAAAGAGCACTTGACGGATGTTATTGCTCCATGGGGGCTGTCCTCCTCAAAAACCAGACATTGTAACTTTGTAGGAGCAGATCCGTCTCTCATTGGATCATGTGACCTGGAGCGCTTTGCTTTATGGCTCCATGACTTTACTATCAGCTGCATCAGCATCAAAGTGGTCTGCAAACACAATTCCAAAACACGGATAGAGACTGTTTAATGTTGTGACAGTTGTGTGGCATGTACAGTAAAAAGCTACAGGTTTTAGTCCCCTTATGGCAAAAAGTTACACAGTATCCCTTTAAGTTATTTCTCATGCATATTAAGAAGATGAATTTAGCATTATCTTGGCCACAGAAGCTGATTCTAGACACCTTGTCATAGTGGTGTAGAGATTCCACCCAAAACCACTTTATTCTCCTTGTTTATGAAGATTCTGATGGTTTTATTTTTAGGGGATGACTGCAGGATGACTTATTTCATATATAAATGATTTTGTTTTGATTTCTTGTGCAGGTTGCACTGATTTGCCTTACAGAGGGATCTGTTTGATTAATTAATGTGGTGTTTAAGATCATGGCTAATTGTGCAATAATGTAATTGTGGTAAAACATTGGAATACCCCTTTTTGAGCACTGAGTAAAATTCAATCAAAATGTGCCAAAACGAGCACATTTTGATTGCAGATTTGCGTATTATTACCTCCACCAAGGAGGTAATGTTTTTGGTTGCGTTGGTTTGTCCGTCCGTCCGTCTGTCTGACAGCAACTTTACAGAAAAAGTTCTGGACGGATTTACTTAAAATTTTCACCAGCTGTGGGCCTCAGCCCAAAGACAAACTCATTTAATTTTAGTGGTGATCCCGATCATCTTTTGGAAACAGGACTGTTTTGAAGGATTGTCTATTATTGTGAGAACGGCCTTGTTGGAAAGGCCGTTGATGAGGCGTGAGTGCCCCCGTGTGGCAGAACTGTGCACATGATGTCAGAAAGCAGAAATGAAACTTCTGAGCAGCAGTGAGCACGCGGAGAGAAGACTGTTGGACAGATTTCTAGCAGGTGAATATGCTGAACTGTGTGCATCTGTGAAAAACTGGAAGTAACTAGTTGTATTTCTGCCTGAACAGGATGTTTATTTAGCCTTTAATGTTATTTAGCTGATTTGCTTATTCAGAAGTGTTCCTCCATTCACCATGTGCCTTTTTATGCTATTAAGCTAGTTGACCTGTTACATGCCAGTTACTGTAACTGTTAGCCTTGAACACACATGCATGTTTAGTCCTAACTGTAAGGCATTTATTATTAGTAATAATTAATACCTTGAATGTGTTTATTTGCTGAACGAATGTTCCTCATGGCTTTGTATTTCTGTGTTTATTGACCACACTCACTTCCATCCAGTGCAATAACTAGCCTGGAATTCCTCACCTGAAAGCCTGTCGTTGGTTGCATCACTGTGCTGTTGTCGTGATTAAAGACAGTTAACTGTACAAGCGAGTCCTGTGTGTTCTGACCGACACCCCATGGTGAACATCAAACCTCCTTACCAACGTCTAAACAGTCTTACATCAACATCACCCTAAAAGGACACATTTTTGGAATTTTTTCATATAACTCCATACAAATGGACCGAGTGGTAAAAAATTACAAGAAAGGATCTCAATGAGTTCTATAACGTTTCAAAAGTTGATCCAGATCCAGAGAAAATTCTGGATACTATGATCCAGAACATACCAAAATAAGGGATCTGTTTAATCCTAGAAATCTTTATTATTTCAGGTTCTTTCCTGCTACTAATAATTACAGTACTACAGGTAGGTGCTTTGAAATATGGTTTCCGTTGTAGTGATAGTTTTCTACCGATGACATTTGTAGTGTTAAATTCAGAGTATCAACAAGTTACTGTTGGAGACATACTTTCTTCATCTGACTTCCAAGGAATAAAAACGTTTATAAAAACTGTTTATATTCTGTGATTGAATACATGGAAAATTTTTCTTCTCAGTGTTAATGAAGCTTCACTTTCACCAGTGGGTGTTAATTTTCTTCATTTACTGCCAGTCATGATGGTCTGGTTTAGTGAGGTTTGTTTCTTTTGAATGACTCATTCACTGATTTGAGGGACATATTGATTTGGCTTATACCACATGGGCTACAGATCCTATTTCACACAGGGCACTGCTACATCAGAGACCCTGCTCAAGGGATGTCAGTTCAAGACATTTGACTCTGCAGACTTAAAGAAGATTACCAGAAGTATCTAATCTCTTTGGGATTTGTCTGTCTGAGCAGTCAGGTTGGTATCACAGTGAAGCAATACAGCTGTTCTTATCTTTACAGATACTCAATGAACTTGGAAATAGAAATAGTTCAGAGTTACAAAGATTGGCTGAGTCTACTAGCAGTATTCTATATGTTACACATATAAGAGATAAGACTATAAAATCTCAACAAATAAAATAGGTTGTACAATTAATCATGTCTTGAGATAAGAAGACAGAACCAAAGGCCCAGTTCAGAATGTGAAGGTCTGTTTAACTTTTGAAAATCAAGTTTTAAAAAATGTGCTTCTCTTAGAAATATCTTACCAATTTATTTCCACAGTTCTTTGCTTCATCTGTTTCAACATGAATTTGTGCCCTGCTGATTGCTGCAGTCTGCAACCAAACAATCATCTTTCATTTAAACCACTGATATGAGTTTCTCCAATTTTAAGAAAGCGTGTCCTTTTATAAAAACTTGCATTTCATATTTTATAGATATAAAATGCCAGGGATAACCCTTAAAGTTGACTGACCACCCTACTTCTGATTGGTAGCTTGTCAAGTTCAATAACATGTGAACCAAGGAACAGTAAATGCTTATCTTCTTGCTTTGATCATTATCTATATCATTATTCATCATTATATCCAACTTACTTTTAAAATGATCAATTTTTCATCAGTGTTTTCTTGATTAATTACATGAGGTGAGAACATTGTTATACATAATAGATCCAGTGTTATGTGGCTTACCATGTGTGGAATACTGGAAGACATGGGACTGGGTTAATTGGGGGGTTGAGGGTTTAGCGGATAACCTTCTGTTACCCGTGTGTGGGTTTATGTTAATTGGTGTTTCCCTTTGTTAACTGCAAAATGAGTCATGTTTAAAGCCTTTATTTTCCATGTGAGACAAAGCCAATGAGCTCTTCTTAAAGTTCATAACTTATATGATATTCTTTAAAACCTGTAAACCAAGTTTTGTTTTGGATCATGAAAAGGGCTCAAAGCTGTCATTTCAGGGTTTCCAGATTTCCAATGATCCTGAATTTCCTTCACTGATTCTAACAAAAGTGAACAGTGATTCCACTGGACATTGCAGATAAACATAATGTATTAACTGGCTCTGCCACACTAACTTCTGTCTAATCTTGGTCACCCCACTGAAAATTTCCTGGATTCCCTGTTCTCAATGTCAAAGAATGAGATTTTCATCGAACTGAAGAGAAACTAACATAGACGCATGTTGACATTTTTCATAAATATGACTTTTTTTTCCCAGTATGAAAACAAATGAAACATTTATTTGTGTTCATGTTATTGCACAGAGCAAATTTTTCATTTATACTGCAAAACCCATTTAGAAGAGATGTTAACAAGGTCTGTTCTCTCCTTTCTTCTGATTTTCAAAGGGCACATACAAGGACATCTCTAACGTCATAGTTTCTTTAGAAAAATATTACATAATGATCACCACAAATGCATGAACTAAAAAAAAAAGAATTACAATTCATTTAGATCAATGATCAAATAAGTATAAATGATTATATGCTAGGTTATTTAGGTGAGGCAAAATATTTGTGTGGTCAATAAATTGCTATTGCTATTGTACAGCCATTACAGTATAAACATATCCAGAATATTCTTATGAATACTGTTTATAAGGGCTTGAATAGTATGATGTGTCTGTCTATCATTCATCCATCCTCACAGTTTCTTCCCCATGCATGATATTCTCTTGTATTAACTGATGTGAAATATCAGCCTGGATAAATACCGTATCTGGACTCCATCCATTTGTATTGTTACAGGGAATTTAAAGAAAACTGGACAGCTGTAATCAAACAAATATAATGTATAATGCAATGTAAGCCAAAGCAGTGAACCTGATGTGAAACTCAACTGTCCATCAAGTGACTGAGGAATATGCCTTAACTCCACCAAACTCAATTTAGAACTGTACAAGCAAAACATTCTCCCTGGAAAGTGCTTCTGACAGAAGTTTTTTTAAGTTAATAACTCTCAGGTTAAACCCAAGAATAAAAGTATTAAGGTAAATAAGGAGAAAAAACAGACTGTAAAATCAATGAAAGAGAGTGAGAGGCTCAAGGGGAAAGAGAGAGCAGACAAAATGAGAGAGAGGAGTGATGTTGACTTGCCTGGAGCAATAGTCTGGTTTTAGGATTTGAAGGAGGACTTTGCACTTTCCAGGAAAACATTCCAGACTTAGACACTGATCGGATTGAGTCTTAAACTGTTGTTTGCTTAAGATTTTACATTCATCACTAATTATTATCATTCATAACAAACAATTAACAATTTATTATCAGATTTTTTCAAGCATTCAAGAAAAGTAATCTCTAGTGTCTCTAAACTCCTTGTTATTGCTTTGTGTTATCTTACAGAGGAGGGGGGGGGGGAGGTCTGGTGACTAAAACAAAGACATGAAAACCTTCTGAGTCTTCCAGTTAAGATCTGAGGCAGATCGGATAAAGCACATTTAATTACTAAAACTTCAAATAACTTTCAGTTCTGACAGCTGGAACCACTTGTAAAACTTTTCATCAGCAACCAAACCTAGAAACAGAAATAAAATCAATAGAAACATTACATCACACTGATTTTAATGATCGATAGTGTGCTGCCAGATCTCAAATGGAACGTGTTTTTATAAGTGGTCCAATCCAATTCAATTTAATTTTTAAAGTACCTTAAACAACCACAGAGGACTAAAGTGCTGTACAGAAAAGAAAAGAAAAAAAAAAAAATACAGGAATAAATTAAAGGTCTGGTCTTGTCAAATTGCAAAGACTTCCACATAAGAAAGGGTTAAATAGAAATAAAACATCAATCCCCATATCTTCTTATTAATTTGTTAGTGACAAAAACCTTTAGTGCCCGCTAAGCTTCGAAAGAGGCTACAGCTATGCATTCATCACTGATGTCAGGCATCACATTTCAGGAGTTACACCTTGTAAACAAATGGCCTGCGGTGAAAAACAGCATGTCAGCAGCAGCAGTCATCTCTGTTGTCCACACTGGATCTGCTCAGCCACAGTTCTACTACACACTCAAGGCATTTTGACACATTACAACATGATGTGGAAATCAGGCCATTGCAGTGAGTAGCTCGCGCAGATGGCTATTTGACTTCCGTCAAGTTCAGAAACTGATTTAAACGACAATTCTCAAGCCGAGCTGTTGTAGCAAAGGAACCATATTTGTCCCTAAGTCTTCTGCTTTTTTTTTTTTTTTAAATAGGATTTTTTTTACTCTAGTAGACTTTAATTGCTAGTAGCTTGACAGGAAAGGGGGTCAGAGAGAGTAGGAAATGACATGCAGCAAAGGGCCCCAGGGCCGGTTGCACTGAGGAGCTGTAGTCTCTGTATAATGGTATGGCCGCTCAACCAGTTAAGCTACAGTCGTCCTCAAAATTATTCATACCCTCCAATTAAAAAAGGGAAAAATCAGTTGTCAATTGAATAAGTTGAAATTGATAAAAGTAAAAAATAGAAATTCTATGAAAATTATGACATTCATTTTAAACTGCGGTTTAAGAGAAATATCACAAACAAACACACAAAAAATAAAACAAGTAAACAATCATGAAGGAGCTTCGAAGCTAAAATTTTGTTGAACAATTTTAGACAATCACTGCAATCAGGTGTTTTCTCTAATGATCAAAAAGACTTCTACACCTGTTGACAGGTATGTTGGTCCACTGTTCACGGGAAAGGTGCTCTAATGTGTCTGGGACAGTTTTGTTGGTATTTTTCTTCTTATTATTATTATTTTCAACCATAATTCAAGGGCCATGTTTTCTATCACTAAATTGTAATTTTGTAAAATTTTTATTTGTTATTTGTTTCTTCAGTTTCTTGTTTTTTGAATCACTATTGTAAATTTTGCCTTTTCTTCAATTGGAGGGTATAAACAACTGATGACTGTACCGTACATGCCACTCCAGTATCCAGCTACTGTAATCTTTAACTCACCATCTCTGTCAAGAAAGTCTTGTCATTGTACATTTTATATACAGTAAATAATAGTTTTATCAATTTTGACGGGTCTAAAAACTAAATATTTTTACTTGTTGGGATTCTTCACTGTTAGCATTAGCTAAGGAGTTGCTAATTTGATTGCCATGTAAAAGCCCCATGGAGGTTGCCACTTTCCTCCTGGATGTACAAGTTAAACATGTACTAATGCAAATTAACTGTTAGGGCAGTTATGTAACATTGCTCATGCTAATAGAGTTAGCAAGTGTTAGTGCAGAACCTAATAAGGGAATTAAACTTGGAGCTATCACCTTTAAAGCCTAATTAAAGACTATTTCATACAACTCTGATCTTGAATTGTTAATTCATGCTTTTATTTATTCTTGTTTGACAACCGTAATTCCTTTTTCACTTGTTTTTAACAAAAATGCCCTAAACTGTCTTCAAATGGTTTAGAACAATTTTTCTAAATTCCAGTCCTCAGGACCTACTCCCCTCTTCAAGGCAACCCTAATTTCACACACCTGAATCAAATGAAAGGCTTTTCAAAAGGGTTTCTAAGAACTAGATCAGGAAGTTCATTCATCTGAATTAGGGATCGACTGATACAATCTTTTTTAGGGCCGGTATGATACTGATACTTTCTCATCAGCCTCAGCTGATGGCTGATACAACCTGCTGCTATTTGGGGCCGATACTGCTTTTGACCCCAAAATTTATATAATGAAGGACGCAATGAAAACTAATTCTGAAAACTCTTTTGAGATAAAAAAGAAAAAAAGCACATTAAATAAATACAGTAGATAAAATAGAAACAGTGCCCTTGTAACAATTAGAGATACATCGATCCGATACCCAGATCGGATATTGGCTCTGATGTTGACAAATTAGCTGGATTGGATATCAGATAAATGAGGCTGATCCAGTCATTTACATGTAAGATGATTCCAGAACCTTGGTGGGACGGCCTTGAAGGAGCGATCCCCTCGCGTTGAAAGTGGGTACGAAGGACCATGAGCAGATTCTGGTCCAGTGACCTCAGCCTCCGAGAGAGAAAATAGAGGCATAAAAGGTCCCTAATGTAAGACGGAGCCTGACCGTGCAGAGCTCTGAAAGTCAGTGCCAGTCTGGAGTAATATGAGCCCTCCTGTTAGTACGAGTCAGCAGCCTCGCTGCAGAGTTTCGTACCTGCTGCAGACAAGATAGTTCCCTTTTGTTTAGACAAGAAAATAAACTGTTGCAACTCTTAATGAGATTAAACAAAAGATTGAATAATCAACTCGAGGTCATCTTTTGAGACAACTGTTCTCAGTTTGGAGATATTCCGTAACTGGAAGAAACGGTTCCTCATCAACTGCTCACAGTGGTGTTCCTAATGACATTTCTTTGTCAAAGATGACACCAAGATTTCTGAGGCTTGATGCACTCATATCACCTAAATAGTGATTAATACCAGGAATGGCATCATCAGGGCCAAACACCAGCACCTCAGTTTTATCTGAGTTTAACTGCAGGGAGTTTGCAGCGAGCCATTGTTTAATTTGCACAAGGCAGCTAAGGAGTTCAATTTATGAATCCCAGAGGCCTTAAATGAGCAGTACAGCTGGATATCATCTACAAATAGGTGGTACGAAACATCAACAAACTCCCTGATTATGTTTCCTAGGGGGAGAACAGAAGAAACAAAATTGGGCCCAAAACAGAACCATGAGGTACCCCACACAGCAAATCCACTGAGTCAGACACAAACTGGTTAGCTGAAACACTAAAACTCCTACCTGACAGAGAGGAAGCAAACCATGACAGAACAAGTGCTAACATTCCAACCAATTCACGCAGTCTTGTTGACAAGATTTCATGATCAACAGTGTCAAATGCCGAGGAGAGAGCCAACAAGACTAAAACAGTGCATTTCTAGAAGTCCGCAGACATCATACTGTCACTAGACACTTTGAGCAGGTAGGTTTCTGTAGAGTGATGTTTGTGGAAACCAGACTGAAAGAGGTCAAATATATGTTACTTCTGTTTATTTTTTGTATTTTCTACCTTTGAACAAGTTAATTACACTATTGTTTGTTGGGTTTCAGGCAGCTTCTATATTTTGTATTACATTTCAAAATATCTGTTTGCAGTGCACTTTATATTAAAGTGTTATTTCTTTTTGCTCTAATGTACACTTAATTTTTAATGAATATGTGCATTTATATCTGTTAATTTGTTACCTTTCTAAACAAGCCTAAATATTTATGTCAAGCTTGATACCTTCACTCACACGGCAAGGTAGGCAAGATACGGCTCATTCATTCAACAGTATCTGATCATATCAGGTATTGGCCGATACGCTCAGCCCAGGTATCGGATCAGATTGGATTGGAAAAAACTGGATCGGTGCATCTCTAGTAACAATATCAAAAATAAACATTAAATTTGTAATATAGATATAAAAAACTGCTGCCTGTACACACCTGATGTATCGGCCAATGCTAATACCAGCAAAATACAGAAATATTGGCCTAAAATATCAGCAGGCCAATCTATGGGCCTGTTGTCAATCTGAGTTGGGAGTATAAACTTTTGGGGGAGTGGGTAGCCTGGTGGTAGCGTTGTGGGCTTCGGTGCAGAGGACCCGGGTTCAAGCCCCCGACACAACATTCAAGTGAACCGCTGTGGACCCCTGAGCAAGGTCCTTAACCCCCACCAACTGCTCCCCGGGCGCTTTAAGTAGCAGCCCACTGCTCTCTTGTACTACTGTTATGTACAGATGGGTAAAATGCAGAGCCCTAATTTCCCCTTGGGGATCTTAAAAGTATAACAAAAAACAAAACACTGACAACATGTAGGGCAGAGGGTCCTGAGGACCAGACTTGAGAAACACTGGTTTCGAATGCTGTAGCAGGACTTTTAACAGGATCTAGTAAACGGTCACACATTACACCTTTGTAATCCTCCGTTCACTTGCTCCCCATCAAATCCTCAAGTGTTTTGGACATTGTAGTTTTAACTTTTAGAGCCTTGCAGGCCCCCACATAGGTTTGTGATCTGCTGTGCCCTTATGTCTAGTCTATGTCATGTCAAGTTGCATGTTTCAGACCTTGAACCAAAACCTTTTCATGGTCTCAAAAGCTTATAGGAGACTTGTCCTTTCAAGCTGTGGCTGCAAAATTGTGGGACGCCCTGCCTCTGTCTCCCTATGATGTCAATTCAGCAGACACTTTTAGGAAGCAGCTGAAGAAATTTTTATTCAGGAAAGCTTTTAGTTGACTGGACTGTTCACTTGTCTGTATTTTTTGTTTATATTTTACCCTGAGTATATTCTGTGTTGTTTTTATGATGCACTTTGTGAGGAACTTTTGACTTGTGTGTCTGTGAAAGGTGCTATACAAAAAGTTTAAATTGTATATTTACAGAGAGGGGGCAGCTAGTGTACTGGATGACTCACTTATGTCCAGTAAAGTAACGAATTTGCAAATATACCATCCATATACTAGAAAACAGCCTTCAAATAGGTGGCAGAATATGTAGGTTTCTTTTCCACGTAAAAAGTGCATCAAGACATGCAGCGAAAAAGAACAACAAATGAATTGGATGTAAAGTGAGAAACAAAACAATTACCAAGTTAAAAAACCATTATCGACAGCTCCCAAATGAGCATGACTCAGTGCCCTCCATGAGCACTTTGTGTTAGTGTCAGTACGGTCTAATTGGGGATATTGAATCCATATTGTTTGTGAAAAGACAGCAGAAAATTCAAATTAGTGTGCTGAGTACAGAGAGTAGTCAGTGTGAGGTCAACATGATGAGACAAGGTGCAACTGCAAGAATTAATGAGGAGCTGGCAACTCTAATGGCTGACCTTACAAACACATCAGTTAGCTGACACGGTGCCAATGATCTACTGGGGTAATGCTTTATTTTATCGTAGGTTCCCTTGTTTTAGATTATTTTCTCTGACACTAACCAAAAACTTGAGCTGATTGAACTCTTAAACCCGCTGGACTTCAAGATAGAGTGTACTTGAGTTCATATAGAACATAGAACTTACCTGAATGAATGGGAACAGGAGGCCTACGGCAAAGTTGGACAGCCAGTTTACGGTACCGGCAATCATGAAAGCAGCAGGCCGGTAAGACTGTTCAAACAACTCCCCAGTCAGAACAAACGGGATGCCACCTGATGATAAAGAATACAATAGTTTAACCATTAATCACAGTAAAGAAAATGACTGCAACAGCAGCAAATGGCATCAGTTTGAGAACAATGTGCTTACAAACCTCAGACAAAGCAAACAAAAACCTTTTTTTTTATTGTTTAGACTTTCTTAATGTTGAATATTATCTTGGCTTTTGTTGGCCTGCCCTCTCATTACAAAGTTTAATTACTTGTTTGCCTTGGGTGTAAGCACAACTCTGATACTGAAACGCTGTCACTACCTGTGTGTTTTCCACAAAGCACAATCCTTTAAAACATGAAAGTCACAAGAACTTGAATTCATGTTATCATTTCATGGTAATGCTGCAAATACCATCAGCAATTCAGATGATAGAATAAACCTCTTGTTTGTATCCAGATAAATTTTAACTGTGGAAAAGAAACACTTCAACCCAGGCCCAAACTAGCATGCGAGGAGTGGGACGATTCACAGTGGACTGACTGGACTGTTTGTCAAAAAAACAAACAACAAAAATTTACATTAGGGTAGCAAACTGGAACTGTTCTATGACCACAGACAAATCTATTTGCTTTTGTCACTAATAATGTCAGTTAGTAAAAAGAAATCTTTCATAAATGAGTGACACAAGAGAGGCAGCTGATGTGTTAAAAACTGTAAACCTTGTGTTACGACCCGTGCAAGTGTGGCGAGGTACACAATCGGCGATGTTCATGTCACCCAGGGGAGATGCACACTTAACCAGTCAACCAATGGGACATCCCCGTGACCAAGCAGTAAGGGCGAATGATCACTCGGAGGCTTAGTTACAGGACCACACACTGTCACACAAGCTCTGCTTTGTGTGTTTCTTTTTGTTGTCTTGTGTTAAAAACCCAAATAAAATCAAAATCAGATGATGTCATTTCTGTGTACACTCTCAAAAATAGAGGTACAAGACAGGAACATTTCTGTACCTGTAGGTACTTTTTTCACAAATGTTCTCTCAAAAATACAATATTGGTCTACGTATATGAGGCCAGAAGTGTACCTTTATACTATTAAAAAAGGGTCCAAAGTCATATAAAGTACACATTTGTATTATTTCAACCCTAAGGGAACCTGCAGCATTAAAAAATGTGCGTAGCTTGTGCAATAAATAGCAGTCCTTCTGGACAGTAGTATAATAATAGTTATTATATTATGATTTTCACAATAATCATAGTAATCATAGTAATAATTATATGTATAATCATATATGTGTTTCTAACATGTATATAATAATTATTCATTTATCATTAGCATCTTTGATTGTTTTCATAATCTCAATTTCATTGACTTTTATTCATAATTTTCAATTGGTTTAATTGTACTTTGACTGATACAGCTTGATAAGGTACAAAAATGGACCAGGACCGAAGGGTACAGAAATGTCTTTCAAAGGAACACCCCTTTCACTGTATGTACAAAGTGGTACCTCTATTTTTGAGTGTGTATGGTGGAAACAAAGGGTGTGTGAGGAACACAGGTTTTACAGTTCAGGTCATCTGTGGTTGCAGCTGACTAAATCTCACAACTATGAAATGAATATTCAAGTTATTTTTATGTAGTTTCATTGAAGTAGAAGTTGAAAGACAATTCTGCATAATAGAGTTTTTTGAATTACTGAGCTCACAAAGAATAGTTTAATCTAATTTACACTGTTGTGTTGAATAGCTGCGAACTGGGTGACCTGAGACGTTACAACCAGTTCCTCCAAGGAGCCTTTTGGAAGAAGGCAGCAAACTTCAATAAGTTAGGTCAATGATGCACCAAAAGCCAAACATTTCAGTGAATAGCAAAGTGCTGTTGACAATTATTGATCAATTCCAGGCCAGTACAGATTTGCTTTACTTTTGTGTCTTGGATACAAATGGACCACTCAGTCAGGAAAGATGGATTTTCTATTACTTTTGATCTTGTGAAAGGCTCCAGCTGCCTTTCAAAGCAGGTACAATGCTGGTCATACAAAAGCAAACAATTTACCCTCCATCAATTTCCTGTACCCATTTGTAATGTCATCTCTCAATATGCAAGTCTTTTTTTTTTAAGTCAATAAATATCTTTGTAAGAGTGAAATGTTGTAATGCTATTCACTGTACTTATTTTCTGCATGAAGCAGGCCAAAGAAGTGCAGGTGACCCAGTCTTTCTTTCTTTATCCAAACAAAGCTTCTGCACTCAGGGAAGGATGCAAATTTCAAAGTTTGTACTTTGTAAATCCAACTTTGCAGCAATTACCGCTGAAAGTCTCTTAGGGTATCTCTCTCTGAGCTTGGCACATCCAGCTGCTGGGATTTTTGCCCATTCTTCAAAGCAAAATTGCTCCAGCTCCTTCCAGTTGGATGGATTCTACTGGTGTACAGCAATGTTTAAGTCACGCTACCGCCTCAGTTGACTCGAGGTCCGGTCTTCCACCCGGCCATTCGATGCATTTAAATGTTTCCCTTTAAACCACTTGAGTGCTGCTTTAGCTGTGGAGCTTTCTGTCTTCTTCAGGACTATTTTTGATCCCTTGTTGCTTGTCTGACTGATGCCCTGTTTGTTAGTCTGAGAGTTTTGATGGACGGCCTTCTGTAGGCAGGTTTAATGTGGTGCCATGTTCTTTTAATTTTGTAATCATGTGTTTAAATAATTACTTTTTTTTTTTTTTTTTTTTTCTTCTCTTTTTTTTTTTTTTTTTTTATTTTTTTTTTTTTATTTTTTTTTTTTTTTTTTTTTTTTTTTTTTTTTTTTTTTTTTTTTTTTTTTTTTTTTTTTTTTTTTTTTTTTTCTTTTATTTATTTTTTTTTTTTTTTTTTTTTTTTTTTTGGTTTTTTCTCGGGCGGGGGAACTCACCCCGGCGCACACACCGCCCCCGGGGGGCCCGCCCCGGGCGCGGGGGGGGGGCGCACCACCGACCCCCCGCCGGGGCGGCCCCCCCGCCCCCCCGGGACCACCCCCAGAGAACCCCGGGAACCCCCCCCCCAACCCAGACCCCAAAGAAACCCCGCCCCCCCGCAGGAGGCCCGCCGGGGGGGGGGGGGGGGGCGACCCCGCAGCCCCAGAACCCCACCCCCCCGGGAGAGAAGAAAGAGAAGAAAGAGAGAAAAAGAAGAAACCCCCGGGGGCCCCCCAGGGGGGCAACTACTCTTTGGATTTTCAAGGTTTCAAATTTTTACTCTTTTACAACCCATTCCTGATTTTTGCTTTTCCACAACTTTGTCCCTGACCAGTTTGCAGTAGTTCTTGATCTCCAAGGTGTTGCTTACTTTGTTGTTCATTTTGAGTAGGGGTTCTGCAGAATCTGGGGGCTTTGAAAGCAGGTATGAACTGAGATCACAAGATGCTTACATCGCACACAGGTGGACATTATCTAATCAAGTATCTGACTTCTACAGTTACAGTTGTCCTCATAAGTTTATATACCCTGGCAGGATGTTTGTTTTCTTTGGTCATTTTCAGAGAATATAACACAAAAACTTCTCTTTCACTTATGGTCATTGGTTATGTGAAGTCATTCATTATGAGTGAAAGAAAATGTTTTGTGCTATCATCCATGTTCACTGAAATATGGAAAAACAAACAAACAAAAAACAAAACAACAACAACAAACAATGGTAGGTCTGGTGTAATATATTGTATGAGTTTCATTTTTATTAGCTTATAAAGATTTTGACATTCAAATATAAGCAATGCATTCTGCGCTGTGTTAATAGTACATAAAAGTTTATATAATTAAAAAAAAAAAAAATCTTTTCTGGGGGGCCGGGGGGGCGGCCTGCTTGTCCCCGGGGGCATGGCCACCCCTGGCCACCCCATGGGGGCGCCATTGCACTAACTGCTAGCAGAATGACTGTAAGCAACCTACTTTAAACATCACACGAGAATGCACCACTTCTGGCATGCAGCATTACTCTCACCGATCAATCACTTATCAAACCGTCTCGCCTATTACCCGCTAACTCCCTCTTACTACTGGAGTAAGAGTAAGATGTTTTTTTAAAGTTACTTTCACAGCTGGTGTATATTGACATTTATATATTTAAAGCTTTTAAAGGTTAAATATGGAACATTAACACTTATATTTTTAAAAAAAAATACCTCCACAGGTCATTTGGGGGGGTACAGAATGAAAGTACAACATTTCCTAGAAAATTATATTTAGCCTAAAAATAATTCTAAAATAAATTTTAATGGGTTCGATAATGGCATTATATTTACATTTGTAAGCCAACACACGCCGCCATTGCGGGTTGCCAAATACAATCTCTGTATGGAAACAATATTTTGGGCACAGTTAGGCTGGTACAGGGGGAAACCGTGGAGATGACGAGTGAAGCAGCTGCTTCAGAGCCCTGGAGATGTTATCTGTTTCTGAGGAGGAGTGACCTGAGAAGAGCAAAACCTGGAGTAAATTTAGGTGAAGACAACACTAAATGGACCCACATAAACGTTTTCCACGGAGTCAAACACGGAAATGGCGACTTTCCTCCTGGATCAGTAAGCTAGCTTGTTTGCTAACATGGCTAACGTTAGCTGTCGGTTATAAACTCCTCTGTGTTACTTGTTCTACATGCTGCAGGCTGTTGGTCACTTGCGTATCGGCAGTGAGCCTGGTATCCCAGCGGCTGGAGTTGTTTTTCTGCCGTTGCAACTACAACCTAGACACACATGATGTCGCTGTTCTGTCCGTGTTCCATATTCAACCTTTAATACATCATACCTTATGGGGCTGTGAACCCAATTTCATTGAATATTGCAAAAAATATTCAAAGAAACATCTTCTATACCACCTTTAAAGCATGCATTCAAACATGAACGCTTTTACAACATAAACTAAAGATGGATGCAATATTCAGACAAAAGCAAACTTTTATTCACAGCAGTTACTTATATCTAATAAAGATCATGTGTTACCTGGCTGTTTTTCAAACAAGCCTGAAAGAATATTGGTATAGAAGTAAAAATCTGGTTCTGAGCACAGTAGATCAAAGGCTGTATCAAATTATTTTTGTAACTAGTTTCAGAAAGACTGGCACCTGCTAGCCACACATATGCAGGTTTTTCTCAGCATGGTCAAATTTATTGTATCATACTTCAGGCTTCAGATGTTTGTTTTCTTTTCTTTGGTAAATTTGGCTTTAGTTTTTTTTATTATTATTATTTCTATAAGCTGAAGTTGCAGAATTAATTAATTTGTACATGTGGATTTCTTCCTTGTGCAAGGTTATTTATCACAATGCTTTATATTTTTCGACAGAGGGAGCAGGGGGGTTTATAAATTCTTAGATCCTCTTGGAATTAATTACTTATGACAGTAAACCAATCAGCATGCTGTTAAACAAATGTGACTAGCTGAAAAAAGTGATTGTGCTTGTGTGAGTTTGTGCATGCAGAGCTGATCAGATTGCACACAGCAATCATCTGCATATCAAAGACTAATCTGCCTTTGAGACCTGCAATTATGAATTAGAGTTGATAATGGGCAGCAAACACAATATCCATTTATCCATATATCTACGAATGCAGGCATATTGTGGACAAATAGATAAAGCAGAGTGAAAAAAAAAAGTCAGAGCAAATGTGATTATAGCTTAGTGGATTAAAACTGTTGTTTTAGACTTGGGAAACTCTCATAAAATCTATCTGCCATGTTTTCAAAGGTAAGATTGAGAGGCCACAAAGCACCAGAACAGTCGACACATTCCTTTAATTTTTTTCATAGAAAATAAATTGAAATCTGAATCGAACTTCAAAGGCCATGTATTTTTCATTTACACAGTCATGCTCTGGTGGCCATTTTTTACATGGTACAAAAAGCAAATAAATTGTGTGCTACTGGCTGCAAAACTGTCCGAGTGAAAGCATAAATCTGCTTCACACATGATGCACGGGAGGGTGTGTGTGTGCATGCATTTGAGTGTTCAGTTTCTGAGTGTTGGAGGGGGTGTGTGTGTGGGGGGGGGGGGGGGTGATCTGGTCCATGATAATCCGCTCAGTTTAAAAGTGTTTTCCATCGAGTGTTCCTCCCAATATGAGAAGCTTATGCATGTGCTTGAGCAACATTCGCTCAAAAAGTCTACAATCTGCAACTTAGACATTTTAATCATGATCCATAATGTTGCAAAGTTTTTTTTTCAAACTCTGAGGGCTAATTGAGTGCCCTTGTTGCCACAGCATGTTGTTGTCTCTCCGAAGGGCGAGTTGAGCCAAGAGACTGTTCAGTAATTGGGCTATTTATGTTATTTGGTCAGCATATGTTTGTGGAGGGCCTCAGAGGAGATGTGATGCATTGAATCATGCAGGATGAAAGTATGCAGGATTCCCCCCCAGGCAAACAACAGCACTGCCTCATTGTTTAGTATACATCCAAGCACTGAGTCGATTATTAATTTCAAAATTAACCTAGTATGAAATTCACTCCCTGTTAGACCAGTCTTACCCTGCATCCTCTCTGTTGGGATTTAGCCTACATATAATACCCATTACACTGCAATCTGCAAGCATCCTTTTAACTGATAAGTCGGGTTATATGTCTCCTGTATGACCCATTTCCACTAGAGATTGATCTTTACAAGAAAGTGCATATAAAAAAAAAAGTTCTTATTTTTTCTTACCTGGGGGAATAACATGCATCACGTAAAACTAGATGACCAACAATCCATTAGAAAACCAGAATAGCCTGAACTCAATGTGTTGCTAAACAACAAATGATCTTTTGCTGTGTGAAAGCCTATACATACACTACATTTTGGAAACCTGAAAAAATGATTTTTAAAGATTAAAAAGGAATGTACAAAAGGGAGAATATTAATAAACTCAAGAAACTACTATTCTCCTGACTATCATCTATCTCTCAGATCAGATATAGGCAAACATATGACTGATAAACTGAGTGAGGAGATCATTACTGGGGTCAGAAAGATTCAATTGTAAAAGATTTTCAATCACATCCTCACATGCGTAACTAAGCTGATCAGATGGATGCTATAAATTTGCTTCCTTGTGGTTTGAATGTGTTACAAGCACTTATGCACTGCCTTCTGTTTCAGCTTGACCTCCTAAGACATCCCATTTTCTGTGTTGGTCACACTCCAACAGTGCCAGAGCCTTGATCTGCCGTGCCTCAGGCAGAAACCTGCAGATGACTGGGCAGCAATGAGAGAGAGAGAGAGAGACCAGAAGCCGATGCTTTATATTTCACTCGCAGTTGGTTCTGACACGGGTTTTTAGCAGCTCATTTGTGTAGTTTACCAGGCTGCCAGAATTCTAGGTCATGTTTGTAAATACCCTGTAAAATAAATATAGTAATCAATTGGGAGGATTTTACAGCAGCATTACTTTTGCCTCAGGAATGAGACATGTGGTTAGCTCCAGATGTGTGCTTCTGAAATTATCTAACAACAGCACTATAAATACACTCTAATTACATAATAGAAAAATCCCACACACACAATCAAGACACACCAGTAAAATTGAAGCCTCCCCCTTAAAATCATGAAACCGACATGTCACAAAAACACCATTATTTTTAGTGACATCCATTTCAAAGCTTAAAGAGGAAATTGCACACTGTACTGTATATGCTGATATACAGTGGATCTGTAATAGGAACAACTGTTTACTGTAAAAATATTGTAATACAACAGAGACCAGTACCAGCTTAGTACATGTCTCACTTCAAATTGCTATTTACAATTTCACCTAATAGATAAGTCATATTAATAACGCATATGAATATATCTAACAGTACTGTAGATATATCACTCTAAATTCTTACTACTAGGCAGTTTTGTTTTTTATATATATATGTTATTCAGCTGATTTTAACTTCAGCTGATAAATGAAGTCAGTCTCTACTAAAAATTAGTTTGGTAAAAATAAATTGTAAGGCCCTGATTCACCAAGAATCTAAAATAAGTATCATAATATCAAATAAAAATAACACAAAAGGTAACCCTGCAGAGCCTCAGAAGAGGCCAGTCTGTGAGGACATGGATAAGGAGGAACAAATAAAATCATCTGCAGTCTAGAAGATGGTTAAAGATCTGTGGTGCACTTTAGAAATAAAAAGACACAATTAAAGCCAGCTTCAGTTATCATTAGTGGCTGCAAATATTCTGTTTGGTTTGTCCAGAATATTTAACATCCACATTAAATAGTGGAGTTTGCTGTGTTGATTGTATTTTGAATTTAAGAATGAAAACTAAAGTCACTGCTCATAAAAAATAAATTTGAATCAGAGTTATGCATGTCCAGCATGGTCTCCCTCAGAAGCTGAAGCCTTTGCACACAGCTGCTAGTTTGCACCTCTTTTTCAGATATACTACAAATACACAAAAAATCATCCAGGTGCAATCCTTCTTACAGTTGATAAATCGCTTTGTGAGTGCTAAATTAAAATATTTACATTTTCTCCTTCCAACACATGCACAATTGCGTGTAAACACCCCATTTTTCATATAATTGCGGCAACTGGATGTAGACTAAGGGCAACTCCGCGGAAAAAATTAAGTCTGAAGTGACCATAAAATTATGCTTCTTCACCACACTGGCCAAAACAGAACAAATTCCCATAACAAAAGCAAATTCACTCAAAAACAATACGCAAAAAAACATGTTTACAGCCTGGTTCAAAAAGTCATTTTAGGTTTAATAGGTCAAGTTTGCCTTCATGTCAACTGTGAGAGGGGGAATTTATTGTATAACTCATCCGTTTAGATGTTATTTTATCTTGAAAGTACACATAATTAGGGGTGTGTCCTTTTGATTAAGTGTACCTTTAAACTGTCTATCTTTGTTCCTTCCTGTTCACATCGAATTAGCTCGGTTAGCATTAAGCTTGGCTGTAAATCATTTGCCCCGCGGCTTGGAGTGGCCCCGTCTTTGTCCATTTTAGTATTTTACATTAGTGACAACTCATGTGACACGGCAAGATGGCGACAGTGGGAAACGGCCAACTGGCTTCACTTTTCCCTATTCAGATGCAACCGGATATTACGTCCATTTTTTTTAGTCTTTGATGCAGACAAGCTAATTAGCACCTCTGAAAGACGCAACCTTTATTGCACACTGTTAGTAAAACAGTCTGTACATTTTTTTTGCGTGTGCAATGACATTGCTCACGTTTTTATACGCACAAACCTTTAATATATCTGGACCTAAATGAGATCAAACTTGCATTAAACAAAAAATGTCTTTTTATGTTTGTCAAATAAAATCCCCAGACTGTTGTAGTCTGCATTTGAGTCAGTCGTGAGCCTCAACTGTTCATCTAGCTATGACAGAACACAGACCTGTGTCAAATTCTGGTCCTTGAGGGCCTCTATCCTGCAGGTTTTTGTTGTGTCCCTGCTCCATCTGAAAATGAGTGGCTCGTTGTGGATAGGTTGACAAAAAACTGTTGGATCCATTTGATCTGAATCAGATGTGCTGGAGCAGGGAAACAACAAAAACCTGCAGGATAGGAGTTTGACACCACTGATCTATTATATGGGAATATTAAAAATGTTTATGTTAAAAGACTTGATTTTCAGACGAGGCAGTGTTCAAACTTTCAGTAAGCCAAGGGAGCTTTCACTTTATTTTGAAGCAGCTGAAAGAAAAAAGGAAAAGAACGGTGCTCGGGGTGCTACCATGCTGCTCCCGTGTAGAGTGCCTAGAGAGAGAGAGTGGCGTCAACTCCATTCACCGCAATGGTAAATTTTTTTCACAGCAATGGCGGACCGCGGAGTTCGAAAAAAGTTCCCGGAAGTTAGCGCTAGCTAACTGCCGCTCTATTTATTCCAAGGGAGCAGCTGGTCGAAGCAGCACTTGTCTGAGGTAAAAAACATTTAAAGAATTAAGTTTCATATCAGTGGGGCATCTGAATTAAATCGAAACAAGTTATTAAGTACGTTAGTGGATTTTACCCGTCTATATTATAGGATTTAGAGAATATTAACAGCTAAAAGTTTAGGATAAGGATAGCAATGTGTGCAACATGCTGATAAATGTAGTTTCTGCTCGCTAAATATAACTTAATCCAACTCTGCTGATTTATAGTAGCGGCAAGGTTAACATATAGGGAAGTGATTGCAGTTATAAAAAAGATGTAATATCACTGAGGCTGCGGAATGACCGGTAAAACATATGATAAATCACTGATATCGATTATAACTGCAGTTTTGTAATATCTGATGCCACTGATAAACTGTCTTGCAAATAATAATAGAGGATGGTTATTTTTAAATACTGCTACTATAAATACTATGGTGTTTCTAAAATGCATAAATACTATGGGCAACTATTTTATTTTTCAAAGGCTGATTATTGGGCAAACAACCAAATCAACAGGTGTGTCTACTGTTGTTATTTTGTTGTCATGCATTGCTCGTTGTTTAATCCTTTAATATAAAACACAACCATTAAGAACCTGAGGCAACTTGACAAATGTGCTACACATCAGTGGCTGATTATGCTGGACTTAACTGACTATGACACTTTTTTCTCTGCCTCGTATTTTCTGCATTGCCAGGGTGCAGGGAGATGCTTCATGTGGGACTTCTGCTTCGCTGTCTATCTCTCTGCACTTGTCCAAGAATGTCCTGAAGCCTCTTCAGCTGTTCTGAGGTTGCCAATGTTGTTTTACACTGTACTTGGTTTTTGCTTCTTTTTTTTTCCTGTTCTTTTTTCATTTAATTAAAAGAATCTAAAAATTTCCTTGTGGTGTGGTATTTTCAAGTATGCAAAAGTGCAACTGTTGAAATATGATTACCTCATTTTTTGTTGTTGTTGCAATCTTTGTTTGTGATAGATAAATTGCTCCTCATGACTTTTGCCACCCAGGTCTGTCTTCTGTCCCTGTCTTTGGGGAAGACATACATTCGGACGCCTTTCTCTGAGCAGTTGGAGCATCCCCACCATGATGGGGACTATCAAGGACAACATTGGGAATGACACAAACAGCTTTACATGCCGATCTGTTTCACATCTGTAGATGAAGTCTTTAAGAAATGCATTGTCTTCAGTGTGTTGGGGGGAGGACTGATTTACTATGCATCAGTCAGTAGAGTCAGTTTGTGATAAGCAAGGACTGAACTCAATTTATTTGCAATGCATTAAAATATGCTGTTGCAAGTCCAGACTTGTAGAGAATTTACAAATAATTTAGTCATCCGTTAGCCCCCATCACTCACATCTGAAAGTTAGAAAAAGAAAATATTGTGGGTTTTATTGCTGTCATGGGATGATATAAAGTAACGAGTTCAAAGCCATTCATATTGCATAGATATTTACTAGGAAGAATGGGTAACAAATAGTTGTAAAACTATATTTATTTGTAATGAAAATTTAATTTGACATTGGTTTCCAGATTAAAACAGTAATCATGATGTTGCAAGTTCAGACATAATGCATAGTCAGTTGACAAAATCATTGTCGCCTGTCTGCTTCACTCAAGTCTGACAGTAAAAAGAGAAAATATTGTGGTTTATTGCTGTCAACGAGTGGTTTAGTAACAGTTTAAACACCATTAATATCAGCATATTTACAAGGAAGAATAGGTAATACATAGTTGTAGAACTCGATTTATTTGCAATGAATTGAAATGAAATTTTAAGGGTTAAGTGGCGGACTCTCCAAGGCTAATGGAAACTGTCACTCATTAACTATATTGGATTACTATAAGATCGTAAATGAGTATTGATCATATTTTCTGTCTGTACTTAAACATTACGAATGTCAATATAGTAAAATAAAGCTATATTTTACTGTAAATATATTAGCTTCTACCACATAACGTTAGCATTTATTGACATTATTTAGCGATTGTTGTGGTTTTCCTAATGTTTAGAATGGCCCGCCAAGCACTTCCGGGAACTGTTTGAGGCTACATGCGGCCGGATTTTTGAACTTCCGTTGACGCCACTCTCTCTCTCAAGGCACTCTACTCCCGTGCTGCTATTGTTCATTAAAAAGTGGTCCTCGCAGCATGATTTGAACATATTCTGTTTTATTCATCCAGCAAAATAGATTCAAATATTTCAGGGAGGAACAGTGTGAGAAGCAATAAGAAGAAGAAGATTAGATGAAGAGTCAATGGTGTTTTTTGTTTTTTTTTATGAGACATACCTCTAACACATCTGCAAGGACATTTTAATCTGCCTTACTGTGCTGTGAAAACACATTCACACTGTGCTAGTATGTCTTGAAAGCTCTCGGGTCATCTCTGTATAAGGATCCTCACGTCTACTGGAAAATAGCTTTAGTACCTTTTTTGTGTCATTTCACAGTATTATGGTTTTTGTCAGTGATGCTGTGAAAAAGCTCAATACAAGGACTGCGTCTTGGCCTTTCCAACTGAAAGGAAAGAAAACCCGCAGAAGCTGTTTATATGCAATGCAGGGAAGAGTCTAGCTCAGACTCTTGGCTGAGGATCAATTCCACTCAATGGTCCAAGTGAAAGCATAAAAATGGTTTATGTTGCATTTAAGTAAACAGTTATTTATTCATGCACACATTGAGACATCAGTAATGACATTCAATGCACAGAAATGTTTGTGGGAGGAACTATGCAAAGAATGGCAGTCAGGGCTCCAGTGGAAGCTATATTTCTACATGGTATGCAGTATAACAAGACAAAAAAGATCTGTTGATGATTTATCATTTTTCAAATGTTGCTGTGGCTGAAGGCTCTGAAGAGCGGACCTTGGAGCAGCAACAAGCAGATGCTACCCTTTTAACAACTAACTTCTCATTTAAATCCATCACAGCATATACTACACCAGGCTTCTCAATGCAGGCAGGCTGCAGCCCTGCAGGTTTTTAATGCCTTCATGCTTCAACACCAAAGACTGTAAAATAAAAATAAAAAATAAAAAAAAAGTGGACGTAGTATCCAGTCACATCTGAAGAGATGAAATTGAATCCAGTTGGGCGTTTCCCACTGTCACCATCTTGCCATGTCGATTGTCACTCATGGAAAATACTGAAATCGGCAAAGACAGGGCAACAGCGACAGCCAAGCTTAATGCTAACCAAGCTAATCCAAAGTGAACATGAACGAACAGATAGGCAGTTTAAAGGTAAGACATGCTCAGACTTGCTGTTAACCAGCTAAAAACCACCATTGTGCAGCTCTTCTACAGGCTGATGCCTTCCTGGGAGCAAGGAAGGAGCTAACTAGCTATTAGCCTCCACGCCTAAAATCGGCACCCGGTCTGCTGCCTGTCAATCAAAAGGACACACCCCTAATTATGTGTATTTGCAAGGTTAAAAAACATCTGAATGGATGAGTTATAAAAAAAAAAATCCACCCCCTCACAGTTGAAATGGAGGTAAACTTGACCTATTAAACCTAAAGTTATTTTTGAACCAGGCTGTAAACATGTTTATTTCTGTGAAGTCGGCCTTTTTAACATGGAAGTCTGAGGGGATTTGCTGTGTTTTGGAGCCAGCCCCAAGTGGACGAAGAAAGAACTACAATTTGGGGGCAACCAGGAAGTAGTTTCACTGTTTTCCAGCAGAGCTTTCCCCTTGTTCAGTGGATCCAACAGCCTATCAAGTTCTGCACAATGATTCTGCACAATGACTTGTTAATTTGAGTCAAGTGTGTTGGATCAGGGACACACTGAAATCCAGCAGGGCTCCCTGGCCCTGGTGGGGGAGTAGCCCTGTTGTAAAGCCATGCAGTGTTTCTGCAATAGTCAGAAGGCATGTCTAATTTTGTCCAAAACTTCCCTTTTAAAGTGATAGTTGTGAATAGCCAAGTTGCTTAAAAAAATGTGGGAAAGACTTAAAGGATCCCCCTCCTCCCTCCAAGGCAGATAAGCCAGAAAAGACGGCAGAAAAAAAAAAAACTAATTTAGGTTTCATTATATTTAAGTACTCATGTGTAAGGCTAAATGAAAGATTGTTCAAACCACAAGACTGGAATATTAAATGTTAGCTACAGCGCATCTCCAGAATTCAGGGATATAATAAATAGCACATTAACCAAATGAGGTAAGCACAAATATGATGGATAGACCTGCACGTGAATAAATCCAGGTCTACAAAGATCATGCCACTCGTTCAATCTATCAGTTTCTATCTTCGTGTCTAACACTTGTAATTAAATTGCCCTCTCTAATAATGGCTGGCTTACATTGTTACATTTCACCTTGGCTCAAGGTCTTTCCACAAAGAATCCCTCTTCTCCACTTCTGTCCCTTCATGAACTGATTCACCTGCAAGTCTTGTCACGAAGAATTCACATTTCAGCTCTGTATCTCTTGTTATCTGCTGTGTCTCACAATCACATGACTGGTGAGCCCACATGTTTATTACCCCGTTCCCTTGTGAGGGGTGATTCATCTTGATTGATGGATTTCTATCTTATCCACAACACCCTGTCTTTCTGTGGCCATCTCTGTCTTACTATCAGTTACTGGTGCAGGGGAACTGAGTGAATTTGAAATCCAACAATCAAATGAAACGGTCAGAATAAAGATCTGCAGTAAGATTATATTTCTAAAGAAAAACATTTATGGAAATTGTATTTCATTTTTTCTTTCTTACTTAACAAACATCTCACACTCACATTATCATATTATCCTGATATTTACCGTCACGCTTGCAGGGGGAAGAGTGATAGTCAATCAGAGGGTTTGCACAGGTTATCAGACCTGAGCAAACAAAGTGTCCTTGAACAAAACACTGAACCCCACATTGTCTCTGATGTTTTCACTGGCATCTGAATGTGTCAGACAGAGAAACGGCCTTCCTTTTCAGCTTTGACAGGAGACATTTCATACTTTTAATCAGGAAACAAGATTTACCAGAAGAACAATATTGATACAAGGTACAAACTGCAAAAGTACAAATAAGTAAACCACCTTCTGTTGAGGGTGCAGCAGCATAACCTTTGAGGACACCTACCCAGTAACAATGATTTTTACCCCTCAAGGTACAATAAGGTACGTTTTTTTTTCTGGATGTGTTCACTGACCACAGAACTGCAGTTTTGTTTGGTCTTTTTATTTTGTTGTTGTTGACATCTTCGTCACACTCTTTCTATTAAAGGTGAGGTAGGAGATCCTGGAAAAACGGTTTTGAGCAGGCTACATTTTGAAAAAAACGCACAAAAAAATTCCCGCCCAAAGTCACACCTCCAGAATGCAGGAACGTGTGATGGTTCATGAGTGGGTAGGCGAGGACACGAAAACAGCTGAGTGGATAGCTTGTTAGCTAGCTAGTAAACAGCTGATGAACCACGTTTCTTAAAGTATTCATTCGCTCACCTCCAACTCCTTCTGCTGTTTAAATACTGTAAATCCTCTAATAGTGACCCCTATGGTATTATAAGCCGTCCTCCATTAATTTCCAGGGGCAGCGTTGAGAAAAGTAAATAATTTCTGTCCCTCTAATACAAGCGTCCTTTTTTTCCCCAATGAGAGGCTGCTGTTTGCTATGCCCGCCCTAGAGCGCTAGTGTGCACGAAGCTGGCGCGAAGGCACGAACACAGTACTTCGTCTTCCTGCAGTGCATGAATCAAAACCAAAACACAGCAGCTACATGTGGACTACCGGCACCGATAAACAGAGAAGAACGTTTAGTGTGAATTTAAAGAAACCGTCCTGGAGTATGCACCAGGGCTCCAGACTGCAACCAAATGGTCGCATTTTGCGACTGAAATGTGAGCTGTAGCGAGTAAATTTTTAATACACTCGCGCATGTGCGGCCAATAAAATGTGCCGTTTTTTTGCTGACAGACTTTCACATCGGCTCCGTGTGCGCCACGTTCCGTGTGTGGTGCTGCCTCACTACACGACCGTTTCAGTCAACGGTTTAACTCCACACCGGCGCACCAGAAGTCATCAGCGTCTGGTTGCGGTGTCGGGTCTGTTTATGACAGCACGTGCTTCCAACGCGTCAAGCTCTAAGCAGCGTAGCCGTGTAGCCAGGACCAGACAGGAAATCAGACACGGAAGTAGTGTAAAGCATTCGGTGAATTTCAAAATAAAAGTCCCCGCAGATTTGCAATGGCTGAATTATCAGTGACACCAGATTAGAAGTCAATCATCAGGGGGTCTGAGTGGGTTTTTGTCCATCATGGACCACAGGACTTTAATCCAATGATTGTTATCACGTGAACTGGTGACATCATGCATGACCTTGTCATCTGTTCCTGGTCCCTTTATCATCATTTCTTTATCATTAATCTATTTCTCTATATCTGAGTGGAATGAGTCTTAAGTTATATATTTTTAATGGGCAAAAATACTGAAACAAATAAATAGAGGTATATTTGTCTTGGACTTTTTCCTCTCCTTTTTGCTGATCCCATCCATGACTCAAAAACTGTAAACCGCTTCAAACCATGAAGTCATTGATCCGTTGCATCACTACCCACAACATCCAGGACCTGGCACCACACAACTAAAACATGACACTTAGAGTAAACACAGAGCCGTCTGAAACATTAATGTGCTGTGACCTGTGAACATTGTAGTTTCTGCATTTATTGTTCAGGTATTTATCAGTAATTCAGTGAAAATGAGAGAAAATGTGAACATTTGCTTTGTAAGTTGATTTCAGTGTGCGCCCCTAAATATTCTTCTTGCGCTCCTAAAAATTTAAGTTAGGGGCCGCTGTGCTCCTTGTAAAAAAAGTTTGTCTGGAGCCCTGTGCACACAAACATTCTGGAGCGAAAGCTGCAAAACACTTCGATGTTGACCCAAGACAAATCAGGTATCGGAAAAAAAGCAACAGAACTGAGCTGACAAAAGCCGAGCGCGTCTAAGAGGAGGGTTCCTCGGGTGACAATTCTTTTATTTTGTTTTATATTTGTTAGAGCATTTAATTGATTGGCTGCAATCAGGGTGTGAAGGAGATTTTAAGCAATATAGTAAATAAAAATTAAGGATGCTCCATATTGGCTATTTTACTGGTTTATGTAATCATATACGGATATTGTCCAACTTCCGATATCCAGTATCAACCGACACCTGTCTATGCAGATGACTGTGAGGTTGTAACTCTCATATTCTGGGAGATACAATTAATTTCTGCTTTGACAGCAAAGATCCCAAGATAACCTTAACTCAGCCAGAGGAGTTCATTCTGGACATCTGGCTGCCAGATTTCAGACAAGCAGGTATTAGCCAACATGTGGCTAATTAGAATGTTTCTAACTCAACTTCAACTCAATTTTATTTATAAAGTCCTTTAAAACAACTTCAGCTGCAACAATGCAATAAAACAAAACTATTTAAAAGATAACTTGGTAACTTAAGCAACAACTTACAACCAGACATGTTATAGGCAGCAAAGCAAGTCATTCTGTAGCAGCAGCAGCTGCACTGTAGTCACATGACTGAAAGGAATGCTGGGATATGGAGTTCTTCTAGGATAACAGGTACTAATGGAACAAGATTTCACAAGATTTTGTTAGTAAAAATATCAGTGTGATAAAACCAATACTAATATTTCCAGATATCACATTTTAATGCCAATATTGGCATTGGCAATATTGGTAGGTCAATAATAGCAGACATCTGTAAAAAAGAAAATATGCTCATGGAAAACATCTTCCACCCACCTTTAATGTGGACACTGAGCTGCCTTTGGGTGTTGCATATGCAAGATCAGTCCTGCTTTTATGTTATTCTCACTGAGTCTTTAACCAAACTATAATCAAACAGTGATGCACATGAAGATTGCAACACAACTGGCATATATTGCATTATCATCTAAACTGACACAAATCTTTTTAGTGATGTATATTTGATACAACTTACATCACAAACAACTGAAAACCTTTTTTCCTTCTTTCTATTTTTAACATCAACAACACTAATGACTTACACACTAATGACACTGATGTAATAATAATAATGTAATGATTAATCACAACATCTTTACGCTGTTCCTCCAAGCTACTGAAATGCACACTGGACTTTCCACTGCCCACCATCCTGATAAAAAAAGGATTACACTTTTTTAATCCTTGATGTCGAGGCCAAATATGAGAGCAAAAACAGTGTCATTCGATCTCAGAGGAGGAATATATGTCCTTGCTGTGAGGACATGAAAAGTCACGGATAAGAAGAAATAGCATGGAAAGAGTGCAAATTGTCTCATGCCACATTTTCGGTTTATACTCTTCACTGTTTTAGCCGTATCGTGTCAATATGCCAGACTGTATATAAGTTGACTTCTAGAAATAATTAACAAACCCTCCTAAAAAGTTTTTTTTTTCTTTAATCCAATATAAAGAATTAGGTGACAAGTAAAGTCTAAAGTTACAGATGTCTGCATGGAAATATAATCAGGAACAGAAAGAATGAAACATGTGACACATCTGTATCTCATGATCTGCCTGTGAATGGTTTGGACAGAGTAATTTTCTTTTGTTGGCACTTCATTTACATCAGGACAATGGCAGGGTCAGTGTGATTTGACAGAGAACAATTATGTCCCTTTTTATAACAAAACAATAAGTATCTATAGTGACTGCCTCCGTTGCTTTTTCACAGTCAACTCCAGATAGCGTCTGCAGTGCACAAAAGAATATCATTTCCATTTTATCTCTTAAATCAAATGTGGGAAACATCAGGTGGGTGTTTGTGATGTGAGTGAATGTTTCAGGTCTGATGAAATCAAGATACCGGGAAGGGAAAACATGCAAAGCAGAGGAAAAAATTGCACCCCACACTGTACCTGCTGCACAAAAAGACTGAACGCTTCAGTTAGAGGTCGCTCAAAGTTTAATTCTGCAATGGTTAACGTGCAAAGGAAGATGCCGAAGCTTCTTTTCTGCTTTCTATTACAGCGTTGCAATATAGTGTTAATATCAATATTGCCCCTCAGGCTCCTGTTTAACCTTTTCAATAAACTAAGGCCACTGGATTGTAAAGCAATGATTGCATACAGAGGTGCGAAAATTGTAAGTTATGTTCATGTTTGGTGTTTGTTTTTCTTTCCACTCTAAAGCAAGTGATGCACCCTAAGGTAGTTTATGCAGATACAGTGTTAACACAACTTTACACCGTGTTGCAGAAGGTTAACTGGGACCAGCAGTCATATTTCCCAGTGAACTACGAATGAGAAACAAAAACAGATCTATGTTTTCTAATAGCACATTAACTTTGGACATTTCCAGCCATCACCCACCATTCAGCCAATCATGTAGCTCAGTTCAGGTGCTAATAATGCTAATCACAAATTTAAATCATCAACACAAAAAGAAAAAAAACAAATTATTTGTGGGTTTGCATATAATGGTCACCTATTCATTTTCTGTTTTAAGGGATTTGTTTAGTTTTTTTTCCTTCAATTATTGACCCCTGTTTCAAATTGTTAAATTATCTGAAGTGATTTATGTTATTTCCAAGTTTGACTTGATATTTAGAATTACTCTAATCTCAGCTTTTACCTTGTGATTTTAGAGAGGTAATATTCATTGTGAAGGCATCATTTCTGTTTATGTATATTAAATAACCTCGTAAATCAACAAATGTAGTCTTAAGTACAATAAAACTCCATTCCAAAGCAATACAGCTATTCGTCCTCAAAATTATTCATACCCTCCAACTAAATAAAAGATTAAATTCTCAATAGTAATTCCAATAACAGGAAACTAAAGAAACTAATAATAAATAAAAATTGACAAAATTGTAATTTAGTGAAATAAAATATTGCTTTTGAATTGTGGTTGGAACTAATAATAATCATAATAAAAGCTAACAAACAAACCAATAATAAAAAGCAAATAATAATAATAATAATAATAACAATAATGAGAATAATAAACAACGCAAACAAACAAATAAAACTGTCCTAGACACATAAGAGCACATTTATCATGTACAGTGGACCAAAATACCTGTCAACAGGTGTAGGAGTCTTTTTGAACATTACAGAAAACACCTGAGTGCAGGGATTTCCTCAAAAGTCGCTCAACAAAATTACAGCTTTGGAGCCCAATCATGCTTGTTTATTTTTTGTGTGTTTGTTTTTCATGTTTCTTTCAAACCACAATTCAAAATGAATGTCATAACTTTCATAGAATTTTCATTTATCATTACTTTTGTCAATTTCATCTTATTTCCTGACAGTAGATTTTTTTTTCCCTCTTTAATTTGGGTATGAATGATTTTGAGGACGACTGTACATAATCAAGGATAACTTTTTTATGTGCAGCACTTTGTTCTCACTTAAATGTGCTTTATAAATAAAGTGGATTGGATTGAAGTACATTTCCACACTTACATTTAGTATCTGTACTCGATCAATATGCCACATAATAGAATACCTGTAAGTAAACGGATGAGACGGAGATTCATGTGGAGCATCCCTGATGCCAAAGTGATGTAGAGGAAAATGAATTCAACAACAACAGATGAAGCAGATCCAGATGTTTGAAGTTGTAAGCTGTAAGATTTTTTCTCTGTGAATGTGTCAGTCTTTAATATTTTCTTTGAACTATTCTACATTAAATCTTACATTTAGGTTTAATATTCTTCTGATCTTATCATGACGTAATCTTCAGTTAGCTTTGCATTGAAACCTAGATTGCCCCTGAAGGGGTTATTTATTTTTTTAGCTTTAAATGACATTATGTAAGTGTGTGCTTTTGTACTTTCCTCATAAAAGCATCTACTTCCTGAGTAGAAATTGTGTTCTTGGCTTGCATGTTAATAAAAGTTTACATCTAAGCTCTCTTAGTTACTGCTAGAAGCTGAATCAGATGTTTCTGCTGTGTTCCTGGATAAATGAAGCACTGATCATTTTTCCTCACATCAGCACCGCCTGTAATCTACAGACCAGTCGCAAACACTCATGCCCAAACTGGACTTTTGTATCCTCCAGCAAAATGGACAAGTTTCAGTTCAGTAGCTTCTCCTTTCATTGAAAGCACGGCAATTCTAGATTTTGCTGAAAAAAATATGTGATGCTGTTGGTAATGGTGAGTGTGGGATTGATGTTTTTCTCGATTTATCAAAAGCATTTTGACACCATCGATTTTGAGATTATTTTGGGCAAATTGCAGCATTATGGTGTGAGGGGAACAGCGCTAAATTGGTTCAGAAGTTATATGTATATCTGATAGGATATAGGTATGTATATCTGATAGGATATACAGGCTAGTATAGCCTGGTAGTATATAGACTAGTATCTTTGGGGAGTCTGAAGAAGTAGCGGGATCAAGTTTGTTTGGTGGGGGGGGGGGGGGGGGGGGGGGGGGGATGTTATGAGAGTAAACCAAGAATTGTCTTGTAACTTATGGCAGCAACTGGGTCCCTGTTCATAAGCTATAGGTAGCTTCTAGGGAGTCCTATTTTTACAAATGTATATGATTGTATGTTTCTGTATTTGTATTTTAAACTGATTTGTAAAATAAAACTGAACTGAACTGAACTGTACCTATCAAGATCGAGGAGAGCTTGTTCTTCAGTTGCTGGATTGATCCTCAACCCCCTCAGTGCATATGCTAAAGTGTATTTGAGCAAAATATAGAACAATTACACCCAAGGTATTCTGGATAATTGCATCAAATAAATCAATGTAAATGTAATTTCTCAAAACAACAAACCAGCTCAAACATGCCCCCTGCTGGCCACATTTTGTGCCCAATGTCGCCCCCCCCCCCCCCCCCCCCCCCCCCCATCTGAAAAGCAGTACCAGCTTACACTCAGACAGCAATCATGTTTTTTTGTTTATTTGTTTTGTTTTTTTGTTTACAATGAATTAACCATGACAGGAGGTTCATGACATACATTTAATGAATATTCGATAACATATAGAGCCCTACGGACCATCTTTTTTATTTATGTTGCTGGTTGATGAGCAAGACAAGACAATGTTTTAATCATTTACTTGATTAAAACATTTGTTTCAGTTCTGAGCATTAAAAAACTTTTTGGATGGTTTGGAAACTTTAAATGTGGTAAAAGGTCCACCCACTACAACGGAGCCTGTGGTCTGTGTAGGAGATCCAGCAGCTCTACAGAAGCTTCATCTATAAAAAGCAACTGCAGGATTTAAGAAGAGGAACTGTGACAAAGGAGGTTATTATATTTCAGCTAAAATATGCCTGTGCTGTATGTAATCTTCCCTCAAATACATAATTAAATAGCTTAATGAAATATAGCAGCTAAGCAAGTTTAAAATGATATCCCCGAACAGAAATCAGATTTTGTGTCGTTTGTCTTCGCAGCAAGGTCACAAAACGTTTGTTTGTTTCAGCAGTTTGGGGTCCAGCAAATTGCCTCAGTGGGTGAGAGGTCGCAAGGGCGACAAATTCATCCTGTGAACAGCTGAAACACACCAGCCCCAAAACAACAGCCCTAATTAGCGGGATAACTTCACAACGGCTTCTTCTGATAACTGAGCTCAAAGAATGGCCACAAGTTTCTATCTAATTCTGCTTAACTGACGGCACTGACTGCCTTGTTAGCATCCTTTTTTCTAGAGATCAATGCTGTCATCTCATCAAAGTGAGAAAATAACAGTAGCGATGCTTGTCTGTTGGCAATGACTGATCACTCACACTTCTTTTGACAAACAGAAAGGCTCCCCATTTTTTTAGATCACAGATTTCATCAGTACTGAGCTCCCTGAAGGGAGGACAATGAGGGAGTAAGACAAAGAGAAGTAAAGAGGATAATAGATGAGTTTCCACCATACACAGTAGCTCACAAAGGGCATTTCTCTCAGTGGTGTATCACTTCTGAAATATAAACGAAAAACTTCTTCATGTTACACAACAATCCTATACTAAAATAACACCACACATATTTGGCTCTGAGAGATGGTTGCAGGAGTGTGAAGTGTTTATTTTCTAATCCCTGCTTTACATGAGTGAGTCACAGGAATTAATTAATTCAGTCATTAAACTGTGAAATGAGCATGTGCTGAAAGTAATGCTTGTCTGAAACTTTAATATTAGATTTTCATGTTTAACAGAGCAGGAGAAAAGTCTTTGTGGACACACACACTCACACACAGACGATGGTCCTAATGCAAGAACTTTCCAGATTTAAATCCAAGGCATCTCTGAAATTACTCTGTCTGCTCACACCAGAGGAAATTTCCCAGAAGGACCCTCCAAACTCTCCTTACAGCTTTTTTAACACCAGCTACTTTCTTATGGAGTGTGTTACTGAGACATGAGGGTTTCGCTTATAGAAATGCTACCAAAGTGTAATGAAAGTCAACAAAGTTGGCACCTACTCACTGACTGCTCATCACTCCATGTTTGTCTCAACTTTAGCTCTTGATGTGAGAGACAGATGCATCGGCCGGGCACATAAAAGCTTTTATTGAAAGCATCTGCTCCTTTTAAAGCAGAATTAATTTTTTTCACCTCAATAAATGCTTTTCAAAATCCCTGTGGGGCGAAACAAAGTGTTTACAGAGCGATTTGATGCCCCCCCTCCCCCCGATGTCTCTGGCCTGTAAGCGACACTTGCAACTCTCTCTGTAGCCGACCCGACACAAATCTTGCAACAACACAAACTGCTGTACGGCACTCGGGTCCCCTATCCACCGACCTGCTTCCAGAACCAGACTAAAAATCGTTTCTTTAGCTTCCCACCACCTAAACATCGGCTCCTGGCTCTAAAAACCAACTCTTTGCCGGACCAGAGTGAAGAACTGGTTCATGTAGCTTGTGCTGCCTGGACACAGGGTGAAGCAGCATTGAGCCTCACGGCCAAATAGGCTCAGTAATCGCTTGTCGTGTCCACAAAAATTAAATAAAATTTGTAATCTTACCTGCGACACACCCACACCAGAAAAAAAAAATTAATCCACGTCATATTTACCCACAAAACGCAAGTAAATGTCCCGCCGCAGGAGACACAGGACTCTGCTTTGAGCAGCTGCAGAGGGAGACGAGCCCCAGTAGGGGGAGCCCCGAGCTGAAGTTACTGAGTTCTGCTTTAAAAATGTCTCCTACAGAAGATTTCTCCATGAATTAAAGGAGCTGTATCATGCTTTTCAAATGTTCCAAAAGTCAACTACAGGCATATATAAGCTAAATATGTTCCCATCGCCTCTATAGAAGCTAATTTGGTGTTGAATATTAGATTTTTTTTAAGCGTCTAATTTCCAACGTGGAAGCAAAACGGCTGGCTGCACTGAACCACCGAAGCTCTCGACCGATCTCAGCATGGTTTACGCCCATTTCATGACGTTGTCTGGAACAGACACAAATTCTGAAGGGTAACAAATTTAGTTTTAACACCGGCTTCATCACTCACATGGACGTTATTTGTAAACATTGATGGATGATCGGATTCCGATCGACGAAATAAAGTGGACCAGCCTGTTATGGAGCTGTAGGCTCGACCCAGAGTCTGATATGGAGTTTGAAGTACACACAGTACCACAGAGACCCCTGACAAGTAAGTAAATTAGTAAACAAATCATTACGGTTAGCATTGAGCTGGGAGATGTTTTCCCTCACCGTGTTGTTGTCTGTCTGTGAGGAGTTTTTATGGTGGGAACTGCATCAGGTTTCAGAAGTAATTCCCAAGATAAAACACTTTACTCCCCAAGATTCGTGAAGTTGTCCGGAGTGAAGTTCACACACAAAGTTGAGGGTTTTTTCTGCTCCTAAAAATAAAATCTAACCACTTTTGGCAAGTGGATTCAGTGTCAACTACAACAAACTCCCATACTGAACGACCACATTTTTTACAACTTGCCGTTGTCAAGAGCTAAAAAACAAAAGAAAAAAAGCTTTTCTTCTGAACTTTGGAGCAAACTTCTGTTAGCTGATGGCTGTTTGTAACTGAGGAAATCTTCCCGCAGGCTATTTGCTTCTTCCTCAGAGAGTGTGGATAGGTTAGGATTCTCCTCGAGTGTCTCTTGAACAAAGAGGGCGTCTTGCTATGATGCTGCGCATGCGTATTTGTGGCTTCATGTTTGGTGACACCTGACTATGTATACTGGTGGTCAGTCAGTTGTTTTAAAGGAGCTACAGCTTGGCCTGAATATTCATATACTGTATATTACTGAAATATGCACAAATAAAGAAAAAAAAAGGACTTAAATTAAGTTTTTATGAGGAAATAACACAGTAACATTAAAAACTCTTAAAAATCCATTTTCATGATAGGGCTCCTTTAAAGGATAGATAAATGGAACTTAGCATCTGGTGCATCAGGTTATAGGCCTATATTTAGTTGCTAAGCTAAAGGAAGAAATGCTCTGTGACAAATATGACAGACTGACAATAATCACATTTACAAGTGAGAAAATACTGCACCGTGCAGAAGAACTGAGATCGCAGCATTGTTTACATAGTTATTACTCTTGTGTTTCCTTTTCCCCTTTTTGGCTGCTTCCTTCAGGGGTGACCACAGCAAATCATCTGCCTCCATCTAACCCTGTCCTCTGCATCCTCTCTTACATCAAGTAAGTTCATGTCCTCTTTCATTACATTCATAAATCTCCACTTTGGTCTCCCTCCAGGCCTCCTAACTGGTAGTTCCTGTACACACCCAAACCATCTTGGTCTGGCCTCTTTGACTTGGTCTCTGAAACAACATGTGCTGTCCCTCTGATGCACTCATTCCTAATCCTATCCACCCTTGCCAGTCCCAAAGAGAAACTCACTTTTGACTTTGAATTTATCTTTTTATTTGACATGCACAACGACGCACTGATCTTTAAAGGAAAAGACACTCTGCGCCAGACTTTAACAAAGCTGCTAATTTCCACCTGCAGTCCCTGGACAGGTAGAGGTTAAAGAAGACTTCAGACTCCATCTCCAGTTCTGCTTCCTGTCTGCTCCCCAGGGTCACTCTCTCTAAATGCTGTTTTGCTAGTCTGACCACCACCTTGTACACCTTTTCCCTATCTTGTTGGTATCATCCCACATCATACCTGACATTTTTGCCCACCTGTTTTTCATGCTGTTTGTTACTCTGTACTGTTGACCAGAAGTAATCAGCCCCTTCACCGTCTTTATCTCTCTTCCTTGTAACCCCACCATACTTGGGTTCCTCTAATTCACACACATGTATTCTGTTTTACTGCAGCTAATCTTCATCTTTTATACTTTCAGGACATACCACCTCCTCCATCCTCCATCTATTCCCTGCTCTCACTTTAGCGATCTGCAAACATAGTCCACAAAGATTCCTGTCTAACCTCATCTGTCAGCTTGTCCATTAGTGAGCAAGAAAAGGTTCAGATAGGGTTGGAATTACACAAGGGTTTTGGGGGGAGCTTTATTTTTGGGCGTGCATGCGCATATATATTTGCACAGCAGTACAGTCAGAAATGTTCTGCTTCTGCTGTCAGCAGCTGATACAAGCAGAAACATCTCATATAGGGACTAAAGTTCTTTTGTAAACCACAAAAAGCAGCAAAGTAAGCGGGTGCTGTTGGGTAGGCTCACAGTACACAACAAGCACTGCTCTCATCCACGGCAATTAAATAAACTGAACGAATCACGTGTCATTCGGAAATGAATGAACACACAATACTGACAAATTAATGCTATTTGTTTAATTTAAAGACCCACAACGTAACTTTTAGACCTTAAAAACATGCTTTTCTGACTCGTTTTGATGGCACAGCAACATTCATTATGCGCATTTTCGAGCCGTCACTGCCCAGCGGCGTCCCAAGGATCAGAAACTGCAGTATGTAACTTTTGCATCCGGGATGGGGCCGTGACATTGCAGCCGACTATTGGTTGCGCATCATGTCATGTGCTAGTAAACGGATGTGAACCAGATATTTTGGCTGGAGTGAGCTCACAGTACAGGTACGATGCAAGATAGATGCTAGTTTAGCCGTTGATAGGGGGGCGCGTCACTAAGAAAACTGCTAAAAGTTTCGTGGTGGGACTTTAAGTAACACCAAGAACTTTATAGAAACTGTATAGCTGCATTTGAAAAGGCCCATAAGGGTGTATTCACACCAGAAAAGTCTGGGGACTCGGTCCGATTGGGCGGGGATTTCTGAAAAGTTTCACACCGGTCTTTGCTTTGGTTTGCCTTCAAACTGCACGTAACCGCAGTGGACCAACCTGGATAAACCATTGTCGTAAAAACAACTGCTTGCTGGGGGGTGATGCTCCCCAGTACAACCTCTGATCAATGATGAAGAAGCAGGAAGAAGAATAAATGGACTCCGTGGTTTAAGTGGAAATTTTCGTCTCATTATTATTACTCCATCTCTGTCAAGAAAATATTTTCCAATTTTTTCGTTGTTGCTTTGACCTCGGCTTCTTTAAAGACGCTGTTTTTTTCAAGCTTTGTTTTTCCTCCTACGCAAGTGATAATCTACCGCAATTCCGTCTACTTCTTCTTGATGCTTTATTGCAGTCGACAATTATCACTTCCATTTAGGTCCACTGGATAGTCCAAGTCAATCTACAAGTGTACCAGGACCCCCGGCTTTCAGACAGACCAGACTCCGCTTCTTTGGTGCACACCAGAGTGCGGTTGGTGTTCACACTGAACCAAAGGAAGCGGTCTATACATCGAAGCGGACCGTGGTCCGTTTAAAGGGGACCAAACAGCCACAGTGTTAATGCATCCTAACAGCCAAAGATGTTCAGGACAATGACTCATTAATTTGGGTCAAGTGTGTTTAGGAGGGACACATCCAAAATCTGCAGGATTGTGGCCTTCGTAGGACCGAGTTGGGAAATCCTGGTTTAATGCATCCCATCGATGGTATGGTTGTTAGCCAACGCATCCACCAGACGGCAGAGCAGAATTCAGAGTTCTATAGCAAATAGCAAACGTGGTGACGATGGAAGTGATGATCATCATCTCAGAAAGAGACATTAAAGAGGCGGTGATCATTTAAAACACTGAAGTTTCTACTTCTTTGTTCCTTTTGTGGGTTGAACATCATGAATACTGACATTAGAGTCACAGATGAGCGTTTTCATGGAAGCTTGTCTGCTTTTCAGGGAAGCCGAGTTCCCCTTGCTCCCCTTACTTAGCTCCCACCTCCACCTTGAACTCCTCTGTAACATCAACAGTTACACCTCAACACTGTTATAGTTCTCATACATGTCCTGCACCACTGACACATTTCTCTGCCCCTTCAGACCTCCTCATACAATACCACGGTTCTTCTCTTCATCTTGATCTACAAACACAAGATAAATCTCCCTCTGACCTTCTCTGCACTTTACTATTAATAACTTCAAAGCAAATCTTGCATCCATAAAACTCTTTTAGCAATAACTGCTGTGTGGAAGTCAAATTTTCCATGCCAAAATATGTTGATTTAACATAATGAAATTACCATTTAATCCATGGATTCACTAACCTCAACTGTGCATCTTTCTTAATTTTTATTTATTTATTTGTTTGTTTCAGGGATATTAAACAACCACTTTGACAGGAAAGAAGATTTTACCCATTGCAATAGCAGCATTCAGCACTGCAAGAAGGTGCAACATGGGGTTGTCAAACACATGCAGGCTCACATTCCTGAGATCTGTGTTCCTCAATGTGACACTACTGATGCAGCCTTCTCTCTATATGTCTGTAGGTGGGTGTGTGTGTGCTGCTAAATATGGGTTGTTGTTGGATGCCCCCTCAAAGAGAGAAATTAATATTGAGTAATAATTCATAGGTAACGACTTCAACCTTAGTGAAATATATGTAGACAAATGTAAAAAATTAAGAATTTAATCATTGTGAATGTGCTTTGCAGCATACAGGAAATTTTTATTAGAGACTTTAAATTGCTGCTGGCAATTCATTGCTGAAATGCAAAAGTCTCAGTGATTATGCATGTTCTCTAAAACATGGGGGAAGAATGAAAATAACATGACAGGTGTCAGCTATACACCATAAGTCATTTGGGATTTACCATCTGCAGACAAATTTAACCTTTTCTCTGCAGCTCTGAAACAATCTAAAAGTTGCATGGACTCATTGAAGGCAGCACCTGTGTGGCCTGAAGACGGAGTGGAAATCTCTGTGGGTCAGGTAGCTAATGTCTTTTAACACTTTAATACTTGTAAGTGTAATGGCCTGAACAACACTGGTGTGTCTATTCTGGGGCAGCGAGGCTCTGTTCCATTTGTCGGCATTCACCTGACACACTCAGTTTCCCCACAGCTCACAGGACTTCACACATTATCCCACACACAGCTATTCCTCAAGGAGCGAATGCCTTTCGACCTGTAGGTTCAGCCTGCGTATTAATGGAGTCCAGAGAGAATGCTCTTCCACAACCTCTCTCACTATACTATAGATATGACTCATACTTGTTTTTGTTGAAGAATGCAGCACTGTTGGTGCTGCTTCTGCTCTCACACCCTGTTTCTAAATTTGCAGTGAGAATAAAAACATATGTCAGGCATTTCCCTGTAGTTAGTATAAAGGCTGCGTGTACTGCTCTCCATTCAAAAATCATTTATATAGATATCTAGATTTATATAGATGTAGGTAAAACATTCATTTTTTGACTGCATACACTGTTTTTTCCACATTAACAGATGTTAAGATAAATAGCGCAGACTCCTCCCTGATAACAACCAGCTAATGGTGTTCATGTAGTGTCAGTTAATATTCATATTAGATTAAAACCAAGCGGCAACCTCTAGTGCCCAACTGTGAGGCCAATGCTGTAATCCGGAAAAGTGCTAAAAACTGTAATTCTCTCTTCGTCCACTAGGGGCTGGCTCCAAAACAGAGCAAATCCCCATAGACTCACATATTAAAAAGACCAACTTCCCAGCAGAAATAAACATGTTTACAGCCTGTTCAAACAATCATTTTAGATTTAATACGTCAAATTTACCTTCATGTCAACTGTAGGGGATGAATTTTTTAAAAACTCATCCGTTTAGATGTTATTTAATTATGAAATTACACATAGTTAGGGGTGTGTCCTTTTGATTGACAGGTGGCACACCGGATGCTGGTCTGCTGGCTGGTGGCTAAATGTTAGCTTCTTGTTTGCTCTCAGTAAGGTCTCAGTCTGTAGCAGAATAGCAAAATGGTGGTTTGCTAGCTAACAGTAAGTCTAAGCATGCCTTACCTTTAGCCTGCCGCTAGGGGAAACCTTTGTTAACCCCTGTTAGTTTTGAGTTAACCGGTTAGCATTTATCCTAGAGTATGCTGGCTGTCAATCATTTGCCCCAAGGCCACTCTTTGCCCATTTTTCTATTTTCCAGGAGTGATGACGCACATGACGCATCAAAGATGGCTACAATGGGATTTTTCAGCACACCACCAGCTCCGGAGAAAGACGGGAGTAAAAAACCAAGCTGCTTTTTTTCTTTCTTTTTTTAATTGGAGGAAGCTCCAATCCAGTCTTGGAATAAAACGGGTCCCAAAATTGGCTTTCTTCTCACTAACAAGGTAAATGTAATGTATGACGGAAATAAGGATGCATGATATTTCAATGCTAAGTTTTTAGCTGGACTGCAATATCACACTACTGTTCCTAGGGAGAACCCTGCCACTTGTTAAATTTAGTAATGCGGTGATTTTATAAGGTAAGGAAAGGTGGTCTCAGCCTGTAATTTGATATTTTATCACAGACAAGCCTTATTACCGTTAGTTATATTGCATCAACACACTACTGCCGCGCATCCCCATACGCGCATTACCGTGGTACAGCTGAGAGCTGGAAGTAGCTTACCGGACGGACATCACAGTTCAATGGTACTCGTTCGTTTTTTCAGTCATTAGAAAATTTTGATGAAATTAAAGGAGTTTTTCAGTAGATGATGCCTTATATAAAGGCCCGCTCTGGTTGCCCCACTCCCTCCCATCACATGGACATACGCTGATCCAAAAAAAAAATCTAAATATCTCACGTAGGAGTCAGTGTGATACAGAAATGTTACTGGGGAGTTAGTGCACGTATAAACTCCTAGAAATAAGATCCAGGTTGAAAAAAAATAAACTTATCCTTTAAAGTGTCTGATTCAAACACTGTACTTTTTCTATCCAAGAAGTCTGTGTCACCAGTTTTAGTGCCCAAACCTCATTAAAAAACACACAAACAAGGTAAGCTTGAAAAAAAAAAAAAGACCTCAATTGGGTCCTCTATGGGAACTGCAAGCTACAAAGTCAAAAAAGTCCAACCTGATTGGTCACATCAGAAGTCCAGGAACTTAATCTGTTGAATTTCTGCCACTGCATCCTCCTCTAGCTTTCTGGTTAAAGTGCATGTAGTTAAACCTTTTCAAAATGTATCTGACCAATGATTCCCGTCGTACAAACAGATTATGAACAAAGAACAGGAAGCCAGTGGTAGTAAACTCATATCCCTGCTTTCACATTCTTCATATCTGACTGTTAGAAATATGGAGGTCCAGCAGCTTTACTGCCTTTTACAGATCCTGGAGTTTTATTCCAGGGTCAGAGCACTAGAGCCCAATTATATTCACTAGTGGACAAGCATACACTGTAGAGTCACAGAGTTTTGCTTCTTTTTCAAGTATCTCCTTAAAGCCTGTTTAGAGGACACTTTCCATGTGAAAAATAAGAGCTCTTATGTGTGAGGTTTTATTTGCTCTATAACCACACTGTAAAATGTTTAACTTAAAAATTGAGTTAAAGGGCTGCGTTTGAGTTGAAAGGAACATTTTTTGTGTGTGTTTAAGATGTGTTTGATTAAGTATTTTAATTTATAACAACAACATAATAGAAGCTTCTTAATTTGACATAAAATAATACACTGGGACAACAAATATGCCAAAATGCAATTTACAGTGCAGTGATGCTGAGTCACTTTTATGAAGAATGATTAGGCGTTTGATCACGATACAATATTATATCAATACAGTGGATAGGTGATTTGATGTCTGCCGACAACTGAAATTCAGTCACGATACAATTTCGACTTGATTTGATTTAGGATCTACCGATTGATATAAAATGATATAAAACATTATAAGTAGGCTAATAAACAAGGTTTTTGCTTCTTAACATAAATGTGAACTTTGTAGTGAAGTCTCCCTGTGTCACATCTATCCACAGCACAACTGTAAACATATTTTGTTGTGAAAATGTTGTCAGAAGACCTTTAAAATGGAGCCATTTTCCTAATAAAGAAGTGAGTTTTGTGTTGATTTTTGGTCGATATTGGGTTTTTGGATAGATTTACAACCGATACATCAATCTGTATCGATATATCGATATAGATCCATGTATTGTTAAACCCTTAAGAATGATTCCTTTTCTAAATTATCAATATTTATATTTTTCTTTAACCCAGATGCTCTAGTTTTCTCTAACAGCTCAATGAAGGCATTGGTGATTCTTATTTGGCTGTAGATCCATGTGTGTGAGGTCCGCCTGTGTCAGTCCAAGCCCCAGGACATGCCTCAGTCCTTGGAGAGCCTGAACAGGATAGTGTGTGTAAAGAATGGATGGGTAGACTCCAGAAACACTGCCCCACATGCAGCGGATATTAAGGTTGCATAAGCGTATCTTCAGACTGGCTCACAAAAAACCCCTGGACTCTTTTCAGATTGAACATGAGTAATGCCAGTTTCTGCCCTGTGGGAGGCACTTCAGTGTAGTGAGACTGAAGATAAAAGTCAATACTAACACTCTTGTTCCTCACTTTATGAAATGCATTGACCAGCACAGGGGTGCAGAGGAGCAAAGCCCCCCCCCCCCCCCCCCATCATGTATATCCCCCACCAACCTGTGCTCTCTGTTGTTGGAATTGTATCTTGGCAGTGAAAAAAACAAAATTGGTTTGATTTGTATTTGTTTGATGCTTTTATACTTCTTAAAAGAAACACAGAACTCTAATCCTGCAAGAGTTTTTTATAAATACATTTCTATTCACACACATGTTGTTCTCACCATGTCTGCTGTCATCCTGGGCCATGCAGCATGTAGAAACAGTGTGGTGGCATAATGCTGCTGGCTCGCCTCTTGTTTGCTTTTTACAAGACAAGCTTTTTTGTCTGGAACAAACCCCAGAAAGTCTCAGATCAGCTGAAACACTTAGTTTATTTAAATCCAGGCTGAAGACCCACCTGTTCTCAGCTGCATTTACGTAATTTTATTCAAAAGTTAAAATCCGCCGTCTCTGTATTCTCTCTTTTTATCTTAAATCTTTTAATTCTACATCTTCTAATTTTTTTTTTTTTTTTTTTATCTCCCTTTCTATAATGTTTTATGTAAAGCACTTTAATTGTTCTACATGAAATGGCTAACAAATAAACTTGCCTTCCTTCCTTCCTACATTTGTCTAATTAGTTTTCATGTACAGAGTTATGGGTTATGGTGTTTGAGGGAGATTTTTTTCTGTTTTTGACTGGATGGGAATACTCATCAAAAGCGACAGAATGAGAGAATCAACTATCTAATGATACACTGTCAGGCTGTTAGAGACCGATAAAAGAAAAAATACATAAACTGAGTTTAAATCAAAAACTTTTTTCATGTCTTTGTTTTGAGCAGCATGAGCTCAGAATGGAACATAAACTAAATGACTTTTTCTTTACATTACACTTTTGAAAAATCACATCTTTGAGTTTCACATCCAGAAAACACATTTTCAGAAGAGAATTCTGCTGTTATGTTATCTATCATCATCGCCTTAAACTTCAGTGTTTCTCCAACTCCCTACAGTTTGTTCAGCTGCTTCCATGCCAGCCATCTCAGGGGTCCATTGATTCACAGACTCAGCCACAAGCAATGAAAAGACCCAATTAACCCCTACTAGATATATCTGCACTCCTCTCCAGCTCTGGTTGCTAGAATTGATTTGCCTCAGCAGACAGCAGTTCCACTTGTCAATCAACTGACCAAAACCATCTCCAAATCTGTCTCTAGAAACAACACTCCCCAACTTTCATTAACTAGAAACTTCCAAAAGTCATACAAATGGTGCAGGTACAAAATGGTCTGCAAAAGAATATGTTCAGTGCACTTCAGGTGACTCCCTGCAGAAGTTTATGATTATACACAAAACCTTTCTGTTGTCTTACACAACTTCTGGGTTACCGTTATACAGTCTTTTATTTACACATGGGCAGCGGGTACAAACGAGTTTTTAGCTGTTGACAAAGCACATCACTTTGAAGCGTTTGATTGAACAAACCATAACATCTACAGCCTCTCTATAAGGCATTATCTGCAGCAAAACTCCTTCATTTCACCAATACTTTAAGTAAAATTAACAAACAAACAAGTCCTATTGTCTGCCCCGTCCTCCCATTATATGGATGTACGCCAAAGGGCGACTCAACGTAATATCTTTTGAAGGAGTCAAAGTAATACAGAAATTTTACCGATGTGTAAATACACATATAAACTCCTAGAAATAAGGTCCAGGTTGAAAATAAAGAAAGTTTTTCTTTAATAACCAGGAAATACTTAAGTGCAACACAGATTGTGGAAGTTGTTCTGAACCGTACCTCAGTTTGATGGGAGAAAATCTTGACAAAGGCATTATTGATGGTTGACAGATTGTTTAAGGGGACTGTTCCCTCCATTCCTGGGGGGAAATTTATAATGTTTTAAAATTATTTTAATTATTTTTACAGTAAACTTCTTACTCATTCTTTGCCTTTAAGAAGCCATGTTTGTGGCTTTGCCTCGGGGTTTGCATTCGCCCTGAAGGTACAGTACGTATTTCTCATTAATGACCTGCGTTCCACACATTATCCCGCTTATTATATGGCTACTTCTGAAAAATAAAATTCAAATTAAAGTCTTCTATTTTTGTGAAGGCCAAATAACTTTCTGGTGTTTTACACTAAGAATAAAGTTCCCCACAGTCGGGGTCTTTGCAGCTTACGAGCGTTTGTAAGTTGAGTCATGGCGGCTGGAATTTGAGCTAGAACCAGCTATTCCTGTATGCTGAACTGGACATTTCCTCCTCTGCTGTTAGTCATATGCCTCTTGCCACTGGTCTTCTCTTGGTCTTCTTTTTGTCTTTTTCGTTTTGGAAAGGGGGAATCCTTAAACTTAGCGTGGACCCTCAAAATCCTCACACACACCAAAGATGTTCAAATTAATTGGGAAGTCATCCATTTTTCTACCAGGAGATGTTGCTAAGTGGTTTTTCGCCGTTTTTTGTTGCAGTTTTTTTTTCCCGTTTAGATCTTGGTTGAGATAAGTGACCGGACTATTTGCAACTAGGTTAACCGTAAGACCACAGTTTTAAAAAAGGAAAAAAGATCATATTATGGTTATTTGCTACATTGGTGCCTTATAAATAAATACCACATTGAATTATTATAGAATCTGAACAGAATTTAAAAAAAAAAAAAAAAAAAAAAGTGCAACAGGGAAATTATGGTGTTTACAAATTAAATTTCCTTACAGATGATTTAGACCACCAGGTTGCATTTTCTTTCTTTAATCTATCCATTTTGTCTTCCATCTTCTTTCATTTTTTTCATGTTATTGTAGATTTTAATCAGGTATGTGTGCTGGGAGCAAACTGTCATCGCTAGCTTTGATCCTTAGCAACTGCAACACTTGCTCGCATTCATTTTTTATTTTGAGAGAATTAACTATTCAAAACCTGCTTTATCGTTGTACAGTAGACATATCCTGGCTGGTACATTCATATGTCATCTCCGGGCTATAATGTTAACAGTGACAATGTTAACAGTTAATTCTAGCTGTCTCTCTATTCCAAATAATAAGATAATCTCCACACTGCCTATGAAAACATTCCCTTTTTACATACCCCATCACTGTACTGCTGAATTATTAACTATTTTACAACAGTAATGTCAAATTTACCTGCACATACCGTAACAAAGTCGAACCTGAGAAATGTGAAGAAATTGAAACCAGTCTGAGACAAATGGCTGTTAGTTCTTCAGAATGTGCTTTCTGAATAATAAGAAAAAACAATAAAAGCTTTCTGTACTGAGGATCTCTTCATCCTTCCTATTAAGCTCAGTTCCACTGCTACAGTGCACCATTCCTGATGTGACTGTGTTGTGCTGACAATGTGCAAATTGTAAGACTGCCCCACTGCCATGATAGTACCCAACAGGCAGAAAAATAATCCATAATAGATTTGTTATGGGGACTCAGAGAAAAAGCTGCAAGAGCAATTAAATGCCAAGAAAGTACTGCCACACATGGCAACATGTAGCAACAGATACAGTAAGTCTGTTGAGGAGAAGTGAGATCAATAAATCTAAATTATTATAAAAAATCAAAGAAAAAAATAAAAATACAATTGGCTATCACAAAGATGATGATAATAAGAAGAAATTAAAAGAAAATAAAGACTGACACCAAAAATAAACTTTACATTCCAAGAAAAATTGTAAATCTACCGGAGAGTCCAGGAGACAGAAAGAAAATGCAAAGATCTGATGAATTATACAGTTGGAGACCATGCAGGTTTTATCCACCACATGTCCTCGCTCTCTCTGTTTCAGCCGAGAAAGGCTCCAGCACCCATGACCAGCATGTAGAAGTGGGTAATAGAAAATGAATGGATTCATTGAAAAAGAAAAAAAAAAAAAAGCTTGAAAGAACAGCTCATTGATTCCAAGTATGATTCAAGGAGAAATTGAAATAAAAAGATTCAAAGATAGAAAGAAGAAGAAAAGAAACATGCTGGAGTGATTCTCTTTGGTATGTCAAATGAAAATATATCACTTTTTCTCTTTAAAGAGAAACATAAACTTTGTCTTTTTGTCCAACAGCGAAATATCTGGGCCACGATTCCCATGGTGAAGCGACTTCTGAGGAATTATTGCTCCTCATTTATCCACTCAAAGCTCAAAGCAGCACTGGGGCCATCCGTCTCGGGAATATTCCCCTCTTCCCCTCCCAGAGAGACATTTCCTCCAAGGGGCCATAAATTATAACAATGGACTGAAACAATCTGTCGTCCTTCAGTGATTATCATGAAAGTGCACCTCAACAAGACATTTAATGACTCCAATAAAGGTGCAAGTCAGGATTCCTCTCCCTGTAGTTACTAAAAAACGTGGTCTGGTGAGAAAAATCTAATATTCTACATCTTCTGTTTCATATGTGATACCTATGAAGAGCCTGTCATCTCGCTCTGAAATGGCACTATTCTTGGTGAATGTTCCCTGGAGACATAATTATTCCAAAAGGAGGTGTGTGGAGATGGTAATGGCCTCACCTTGACACACAAAATCAACCTCCCACTAAGCCCGACAGCGCACACACTCACACATACCTGCTGTGCATTTGCAGCACGATTCCACATAAAATACTGTGCAGTATGGCTCGTGTTGGTATGCTAATAAAGGACAACAACTTTCACTGTGAAGATAGTGACATGCTCCTTTGTTTATTATTCCAGACCACAGTTGGGAAAGTCACAGCAGCTACTTTATATTGTATTAGAAAGACATTTAAATCAGCCAATTTGAAGAGTATTTGTAGAAAAAAGGTAGTGTTACCTGGTCCAGAGCAAAAGGCAGCAATCACAGCCAGTATGCAGATGTAACTGAGGTATGGCATCCATGACACACTTTCCTGGAATGACACCAACAAAGGGTTAAATATCATGACACATGATCATTTTGGACATTTTGCAGATAAGCGCTCACTTAACAGTTTCTCACATTTTGTATGTGCAGCAGGGATGGGCATTACAATACTCTGGAGTCGATACTTCGAGATCAATCAGACAAAATATCAGAATCAATACACTTTTGAATATTGCGATACCACTGTGCAGATATAAAACATGCAATTTGTTTCCACTTCTGAGAGTTTTAAGCAATGAAATGATGTATGAAAGCAGCCAGATTCTAACTTCTGTGTCCCATGATGGTGGTCATGATGACGATGTTTTGTTATTTTCAATACTTTAATGCAGGGTATTGCACATTATGTTTTGGTAAATTTATAATACTACTATAACATTTTATATTTGAACATTTTCCCCTGAATAAATTTAAATAATCTTAACCTGTACTTAAGTTATTTGATAATTGAAAGAAGTTTTTAATCTCATTTTCAATTTACTGATCAATCTAATTTATAATAGTTTAAAAAGTATTTCTTTCCATTACTTCTGTTCTTGAGTTTTACTCATATCTAATATTGCACTTGCATTCAAGATGTTAATGCAAACTGTACAATCATGTGATTTTCTTTTAAGGGGCAAAAAGTATCAATCTCTATATCTGTATCGATAAAAAAGTACCATAAACTACTGGTATTGTATCGACAGGAAAAATGTTGGTATCACCCATCCTTAATGTGCAGCTGTGATTAAAAAAAAAAAAAAAAAAACTTTTTTTTAAAGGTACACTATATAAGAATTACTGACATCTAGTGGTAAAAATGGGTATAGCAATGGCTTTATATGCCAATCATCCTGTGAACTTTTGGTGGCCAAAATTCTCCCAGACATAAAGACATTCAGTTGTCTCAGGCGTAGCTATGACTGTACTACCTTTAATATCTTTTAAGGCTTTACTTTCCCCAAACAGTCCTCTAATTATCCCCATTTAACAAAGCTGGCACATCAGTTTACCTTCACACACATTGTTTTATTAATTTAGAGACACTGTAGTAAAAAAAATGATGGCACAAGTATGTAATCCATGAGCGTGGACCCACAGCAAGAGGATATGAATGAGTCATTTTCAGCTATTCTAGCGCAGTAATTACACACCAATAGAAACATACAAATTATTCATACCCTCCTATTAAAGAAAAGGCTAAATTCACAATAGTAATTCAAATAACAAGAAACTAAAGAAACTAATAATAAATAAAAATTTACAAAATTATAATTTAGTGAAATAAAATATTGCTTTTGAATTGTAGTTGAAAATAATCATTTGGAAAAAAACTAACCAAACAAAACAGTCCCAGATACCTTAGAGCACCTTACCCATGAAGAGTGGACTGAAATACCTGTCAACAGGTAGAGAAGTGTTTTTGGACATTAGAAAAAACACCTGATTGCAGTGATTGCCTCAAAGTGTTGCTCAACAAAATTTTAACTCCGGAGCCCCATCATGCTTGTTTACTTTTTTGTGTGTTTGTTTTTAATATTTCTATTGAACCAACATTCAAAAAAAGTGTCATCATTTTCATGGAAGTTTTAGTTATCATTACTTTAGTAAATTTCAACGTATTTCATGGACAGCTGATTTTTTTCCCCTTCTTTAATTAGAGGTTATGAATAATTTTGAGGACAACTGTAGTTTTGAATTATATATCACATTTTTCTGCCATTGACCTTGGATTTTGTTACATAGTGCACCTTTAAAAAGAGATGAAATAAATTCACATCCATAGTGTGAATCTAATGTTCACAGTGTGCTTGTGACACCATATGCAGCATCTACCGTGCACACCATGACACCACTTCAAATACTGCATATCTGAAAAAGAGGAAGAACGGTTTACCTGGAAATAGAGAAAAACTGTGAGCAGGCTGAAGAAAACGGCCATGGAAGAGAAACCAAATATGAGGAGGGGTCTCCTTCCAATTCGCTCTATAACCAGCCCCTGAAGACAAGACAAAAAAAAAAAAAACAGGATTACATATGAAAGCTGTACTCCTGCATTATCATATAGACCAATTCCTAGACATCATGAGTCCCAGTCAAAGCCAGCTGGCTGATGGGTAGTAGCTGGTCCGCCGATTTGCTCCACACTGGTATCTTTTGAAAGACTACCGAAAGGACTCTGATGAAATGAGACATATTTGTCCCCCAGGGAGGAACTTTACTCACTGGTGATCTGCTGACTGCTGCTGCTTTCAGATGAAATCTTTTCTACAACGCTGGATGGATTTACTCATACAACAGCTCATCAATAATTCTGTTGCCACTTCACTTTTCACCCAGGTGCCTCTCTGGATTATGGATGAAGCTCTGGCCATGTGATTCCGGCTGTAGCAAAGCGCACGTTACAGCTGCTGGCTTTATTCCACTGTGGCCTCTGAGACTTAAAGTATTCATAGCACTGCTTGCATCTGTCTTAACCAGTGGGATTTCTGTGAGGAAAAAGGTCACTGCTCGTTGTACAGTATGTGTCCCTGTATTGGGTTGGGGGGTGGGCTGTACCCTGGTAAAAGAACGCCTTATCCCTTTTTCCACCGTTTATATGGCTGTTATTTAACTCTTCTTAACATTTTCCTGTTGGCATGCCCCCAGACTGTTTCAGTTTTGGATTTGGATTGCCTCTAAAAGCAGTGGAGCTCACTCAGCATGTGAATGTATCCCAGTGGGTATGGTCCCTGCAGGTATGAGGCATTTCTCTCTCTGACACACTGCAGCCACACACAGTCCCACTCGCACAAACACCAGCAAACATGCAGCTCATTAAGGTCTCTGAAGGCTTTAGAGGATGGATATTTATGAGCCTGCATATATGTGTGCATGAGCTAGTTTGCCAAGAGTAGCAGCAGAAGTTCGCCTCTTGTAAGACTGTATTATGCATCACTTGCGACAAACAAGACCTGGGAGACAGAAAGAGAGTTATCAGTAAATCTATCTATGTTTTTTTTTCATTACATGCGCAGTCGTTCTAAAAATTATTCATACCCGTCATTAAAATAAAAGGCTAAATTCACAATATAATTCAAATATTAAAGAAACTAAAAATAAATACAAATTCACAAAATAATAATTTGATGAAATAAAACAATGCTTTTGAATTGTGGTTGGAAATAATAATTAAAAAAAATAAAAAAACAAAACTCATTAGAGCACATAAAGTGGACCAACATATTTGCCAACAGGTGTGGAAGTCTTTTTGGACATTACAGAAAACCCCTGATTGCAGTGATTACCTCAAAGTGTTGCTCAACAAAATTTTAGCTTCAGAGCCCCATCATGCTTGTTCACTTGTTTTATTTTTTGTGAGTTTGTTTTTAATATTTCTTTCAAACCACAATTCAAAATCAATGTCATGATTTTTGTAGAATTTTTATTTATTATTACTTTTACCAGTTTCATCTTATTTCACTGACAATCGACTTTTTCCCCCCTTTAATTTGAGGGTATGAATGATCTTGAGGACGACTGTATGTCAAAGCATTTAAACATTTAATTTTCTTGTTTCTTGTGTTTGAATGAATAATCTAGACAGTGGCTAGCAAACTGAACAGCAGATCTAAGCAAATACAGATGGTGAATATAATTCAGTCCACTTCCTAACAAATTGCAGTGCTAATGTGCTTCCATCTCTTTGTGAAAAACAATAAAGGAATGATTAAATGGCAGTAACTGAGCTCTCTAACAATCTACACGCAGCCCAGAACACTATCCTGCTTCTTACACTTGACAGAGGTCAGACTGGTAACTTCAGCCCCAACGGTTGGCAGTCGCTGAAATGTCTGGTCACAATTCATCACATCAAGAAGCAGATGAGCCATTACAGACAACTTAAGCTGCCCGTGGCTCTTCCCTTAACACAATCTCTCAGGATTTAAATAAGGAAACCCGTCTCATAAAATGATAATAACAGCAGCGCTGCCACTATTTGTTAGTTAACCTCCAAATCTTTACCATGATATTAAAAGATATTAATGGGGTTCTGTTTGTTTTTAGCTAATGCAAACCATCTAATCTCTATAAAGCAGTCAACTGTTGTGCATTCTTGATCACTTCTGGCTCCAACAGTCCAGGATGGATGCAAATGAAGATCGTGCTGTCACAGCTTGTTTTCCTGCTTTCAAAGAAAGAGCTTGTTTTCTTCATCTCCATCTGACACAGAAAAAAAAGAATCTGGTTTTCTTTTAAAAGCAAAAACCTTTTTAAATTGACTTTTGTGCATTTCTGTAATTCAAAGTGCTTCCCCGCCACCACAAGGTCAGTTTTTATATTTTGTGATAATTTGTTTGTGTTTAGACTTTAATTTGCCACAGGGCTCCGGAGTGTGACGACAAGCCGAATGTGTGTGAATTAATGCAGGGTGGCACCGAATCCTCAGCTCTTGTTTGTTCGCTTTTCGAATAGTGACAAGTGTGCTGCAGTGAAAGGGCTTTTGCCCAGTAGGGCACTGGAAAAGAGGGCAGGAGGTCAGTGGATTGCATGTTACATTTAAGGCTTGGAAACCGTGCCTGTTTTTCTTTTGCCGTTATGTGCTTCACTTATAATGACGGTTAAAATGACAATGTGGGGAGTAATAAAACATGCCATTGCTGTTTATTGCATATTATTATTATTATTAGTATTATTATTATTAGTATTATTATATACCTCAACAATTATTTAGGGGGGTTGAGTGAGTTTTTTTTTAAGTTTTTTAAATTGTTTGTAGTGTTGTATGTTTGTATGTACAGTATAGTATGTTCAGCCATCCTCAAAATAATTCATATCCTTCAATTAAAGAATATACTAAATTCACAAGAGTAATTCAAACAACAACAAACTAAAGAAACTAATAATAAATAAAAATTCACAAAATTGTAATTTAGTGAAATACAATAATGCTTTTGAATTTTGGTTGGAAATAATCATTTAAAAAAACAAACAAACAAACAAACCTGTCCCACACACATAAGAGCACGTTTCCCATAAACGGTGGACCAAAACGCCTGTCAAAGGGCGTAGAAGTGTTTTTGAGCATTAGAAAAAACATCTGATTGCAGTGATCGCCTCAAAATGTTGCTCAACAAAATGTTTAGCTTCAGAGCCCCATCATGCTTTTTACTTGTTTTATTTTTTGTTTCTTTGTATTTAATATTTCTTTCAAACCACAATTCAAAATCAATGTCGTGATTTTCATAGAATTTTTATTGATGATTACTTTTGCCAATTTCATCTTATTTCACTGACAACTGATTTTTTTCTTCTTTAATTTGAGTTTATGAATAAATTTGAGGACGACCGTATAGATTACCATGCATTTTTTTTTTTTAGTTTGTTTTCTGTATCTTTTTGTTTTTATGGACCCCTAGAAAACGAGATGCTGCATCTCAGGGGGCTATCCATTTAAAAAATTTCAAGTATTCTAAATTTAAAACATAAAGTAAATGAAGTAAAGCTGCTATGCATGAAAACTTCTTCAGAGTTGGTGACTGGTTGACTAAAAACAAAATATGCTGCAAGATAAAAAAATAAAAAAAAAATAAAAAAATACTTTCAAAGGTAAGTTTTAAGTCTCCACATTATATCTTTTTGTCCCTATAAAAGACCAGTTTTCTGTGTGAACTTCCTCTATACATTAATAAATGATATCAAGTAATAATCCAGCAGCTTAGAGAAGCTCTGGTTTAGATCCTGTTGTTTGAATGAATAAATGTGCAATTTTCTTCCTTTACAAAAGGGAGTTGGATCGAATGTCAGTCATTTCCTCCCACTCATTAACCTTTGAGGAGACTACCAGCTGCTTCTAACATACGCTTTTTTAAGTAGGTGACAATGTTCCTGGTCAGAGACATCACAGAAAATAAGCAAAACAAACTTACTCATTTACATACCTAAAGTGGAAAAGTACTGCAGCACAAATCTCATATTCCTGATATTCACAACAAACACACTGATGTCTTGTACCAGAGGTCCAAAACTGCCCAAAGCAACAACCCGATTTACCGTTGAAGGATAACGTGCAGTTTAAACGTGCATTTACTCAATTTCTGTATCACTTTGGCTACGTTCACACCACAGGTAAATGCGACCTGAATCCGATCTTTTCGCTCAAATGTGACCCATATCTGATCTGCTTCTGACCGTGTGAACAGTGCAAGTCGCATTGAATCTGACACTTTTGGAACAGATTCAGGCCACTTTCAAAGTGGTATTCAATCGGACACATATCCGATCTGTGTCAAAGCCACTGCGGTCTGTACAGGCATCTCGCATCCATCCGACCTCTTCTGTGAGACTGTGACGGACGTGCTTATTTCTGCATCAGAGACGGACACGGAGTCTAAACAACAAACTAAATGGTTAAATCATATTTAAGTGTTGTGGGAGACTTTTATGTGGTCCAGCAGCTCAGTGTGTGAACGTGAGTGAGAGGGTGTGCACGTGCAGGCGAGGTGCACCACTGTGGACGAGGCCAGAAGAGAAAAAGCGTGTGTGAAATTCATCCGGGAAAGAAAGAAACGTTGACCGCAGCAGGTAGAGAGAAGAACAGCGGTGATAAATGTGCAGCATTAAAATGAAGATGCTTTTCTTCAGCATAACGTCTGCAACAGATGCAGAGTTCAGTCTGGAAGTTAGAGACGAACGAAAGCCACTTTGGCTGTGGAGAAGACGGAGAAACACTTGTGTTTCCCAGGATTTCAGGATGTTGTAGTTGATTTTTTTTTTTAACCTTTTTTTGTGTTGTTTTATGTTTATATGAATGTAAATTGTCATATGAAATGTGATTTTGGCACAAAACATGGGGTTTTTCATGAAATGTGACGCTACGCTGCCTTCAAATACCCTTATTTTGAAAAACCAACACCGGAGTCCCCTCTTGCCTGTCTGTCAAGTAGCACCTAGCTGCAGCCGGAGCCGCTACAAACCACGCCCATTTTCATGACACGCCTCTGGGTCTGTGGCTGCAGTTGGGTATACTTGTGTCTGTCAGCTGGCTGTGACGTAGAAAAGACGGAGACTAGCGGAGAGACCACGGTGTGTCGTGGAAGGAGAGAAAAGGCAGAAAGAAAGGTACCAAAACTAGGTTATATGTGATTAGGGTTGGGCGAGTATCGATGGGAAACGGGACTAACTCTCTGATCTAATATTTAGCAAGTTTTCTGACCCTCTGATAACTTTCTTTAAATAAAACTGCTAGCACCAAGTCTAGTGACAGTTTCTGGTCTTAGTGGAAACCTTTGAGACCGACGTGAACGAACGTTTAGTTTACTGCACGCTGCTGCGGCCTCCCCCGTATCTCGTAGCACACAGAGGCTGCAGTAGCTGCAGAGCTGGGACAGCAGCATCCAGAAAATCCAGCACTGCGGCAAGAATGGAAATCCTATAAGCAGCATCTGCTATTTGGAACCTTCAAGGTAAAATGAGACTTTAAGCAAGAGGGGAGTTGTACAGGAAAATGATTGAGGACCCTTGATCAGTGTTTTATACCAGCAAGATGAAATGATGAAACTGGCATCCCAAAATGATGAATGGGGACTCCTTTATTCGTGCTTGAGCCAGCTTACAGCCATAGCATTGACAGTACCCATATCATCTGTGAACTGTGAGGGAGATTTCTCTACAATGAACAGGGTCAGACGTTTGGTTCATAGTAAACTGTTGCTCCGATGGTTTGGTTTCTCTCAATTTTCTACACTTTTAATTGTTTTCGTGTAGGTGAACACAGACCTTAGAAGCAGGCTGCAGGGGGATCATCTGGCAGCATGCATGCTCCTCAGCATCAACCCCCCCCCCCTTTTTTTTTATGAAGACATAAGCTCAACCTAACAGGAAGATAAAGGTTAACACATCATGAAAGCTGTGAGTGTGAGCAAGAAAATGTATCCCATCCATCATAAATAATTCAGCAACACTTTGAGCTCTGGCCTCTTTCTTGTAAAGAAAAATGTACAATACAAATCCAAACAACTCCTCCTTCCACACAGCTGTCTAATAAAACACTGCCTTACACTGTCATTTTCACAAAACTCCTATAAAAGTATTCTTCTGTGATAAGCACAAATGTTGAGCAAATGTTAATCTCCCAGAAAACGCTGTGCTTTCAGTCAGCCCCAGACCTAAGTACTAGGGATGCGTGATATTGGAATTTTGGCCGATATCCGATATGCTGATATTTTAAAACCCATGTGGCCGATAACTGATATCGATAAAGATATTAAAGTTGAAAAAATAAGCAGTCATTGCAAACTGCAGTTTTGTTATCCATGTCCTACACTTTGAAAACAGGGGTGGGAAAAATATTGATACACTGAAATATCGCGATATTTTAATGTGCCAATATAAAATCAATATTTTAAAAAAGCAGTGTCGATCTATTTTACTAAATACATCTTGTGAGATTTCATCGTTCTGTTACAGAAAATCATGCTATTTTGTGATTTCTCGCGAGATTTCGTAACAAAACGATGAAATATCGCAAGATTTTGTTAGAAACAGATCGATACCACATTTTCAAATGTCAATATGATATTAGCATGTGAAAATATTACAAAAATTTTGTGAATTCTTGCAAGATTTCGTAAGAGAACAATGAAATATTGCAATATTTTATTAGTAAAATAGATGGGCACTGCGTTTTTCATCAGGCTCATACAAATATCTTAAGAAATGGTAAATGCTATATACTGTAGCCTTGGCCTCACATTATACTGAGAAAGATACTACTGCACATTCCGGACTATTGAGCACACCTGAAAATAAGCTGTACCCACCGTAAAATTTAATTTATACATATACATATAATTGTCCATATGCAGCAGATGTCCATGTTGTAAAATTAGATATTTATACAGATTTTGTTTTTCTTCTTTTACTTTGAATTAGGGATGTTCAATATTATCGGCCTACCAATATTATCAGCTGATTTCAGCATTAAAATGAGGTATCGGAAAATATCGTTAAAGGGACTTGAGGCAAGATTAAGAAACGAAACTCGCGACTGGCGCTTCAGGTAACTGCAGCCACGAACCAAGCCGTCACGGGAGCGTGCTCAAACTGAAGCTATAATATTGTTTACTAAGCTTTTTCTTCGTAGTTACACTTTTTAGTGTCTTTCAGTTGATCTAGATCGTTTGCTGACGGCAGAAGAATCCATAACTATCGCTTACAGTGTTTGAATTTAACGCGACCGTCTTCTTCCTGTATCAAAACTACGGATGTAGTGTCATTTGACGTCACGTCCGCAGGGCAGCGCGGGAAATTCGGACACTGAACTGCAGCGCATTTTGCAGCACACAGCCTGTTCAAGGTAACGGAGAGAAACGTGGGTGGAAACGTTATTTTTGGTATTTAGCGCTTCATCACCCATTAGTATGAAAAAAATGGATATGCATGTTTGGTTTTTTTAAAATTCCTGCCTCTAGTCCCTTAATCGATTTTTCGGAACAATATTTCTACTAAAGATTTCGTAATGGATCAAGGAGATCTCCATTTGCATTACTCAATTAGATTTTGTTTTATCAGCAGTGGTCCAGCAAGAAGAAAACTTATTGTCATTCTGGAAGAACTTCATATCCAGCATTTCTTTCTTAGTTCCTTTCAAGTAACTAAGAAAGGAAATTAGCTTTGCTATATTCCAGCATATTTACATTTTCTATGTACATTATTATGCACTATCCCTTTTTAGCTGTAGCTACTGCTACAGACTGACTTGCTTTAAAGCTGCTTATATGTCTGGTTTTAAGTTGTTGATTAAGTTACCAAGTTGTCAGAAACATTAGAATTAGCCACATGTTGGCTAATACCTGCTTGTATCTGATATCTGGCAGGCAGATGTCCAAAATGAACTCCTCTGGCTGAGTTAAGGCTGTTTTGGGATATTTGTTCTCAGAGCAGAATATTATATCTCTCAAAATTTGAGATACAACCTCACAGTTGGCTGCATTATCGGTATCAGTTGATATCAGATATTGGAAATTTAGAGTTGGACAATATCGGATATCGTTAAAAAGACAATATCAAACATCCCTACTTTTAGTTAAATCAAATCAAGCTTTATTTATAAATCACTTTTCATACCATTAAAAGGCAACACAAAGTGCTCGACACAATAAAAACAAAAGCAAATTCAAATAAAAACAAGCCTTCACACATCCAAGTATATAACACAAAACACACACATGCACACACCCAACCCCCCTCCCAATTCGACACCTGACTACAAACCCCCAACTTCTGTCCCTTAAGTGAACAGTTGTAAAAATTAAATAACATAGCCAGTGACATACATTTAGGCCAAGTACCGTACATGTTTTTTTGCTTGTTTGCTTGTTTTTTCTGAGCAGTGTCTGTAACACAGCTGGTTAAAAATGAAAAAAATACAAAATAACTTTCCTTCTGCATGTCCTACATTTTTTTCATCCACTTTCTGTATCGCTTGTCCAATGGGTTATATGCACAACCACACTACTTTCTGAGCTTAGTAGTGCTCCTTTGCCTCCTGTCTTTCATTATTGGACAAAATGATTAATCCAGGTGTGCTTAGCCATTGTCCTCATGGTAACTGAGGTCAGGCACACCTTCAAATTGTCCAATAATGAAAGACAGGAGACAAAGGAGCTCACTAAAGTTCAAGAAGTAGTGGAATTGTGCATTAAGCCCATTGAGAGTGAAAATTAACCTAACATGCATGTCTTTGGACAGTTGGACGAAAATGTGTACCCAGAGCAAATCCATGCACACATGGGGTGTTCCAACCCCTCCCCAGCCGGGGCTTGAACTTGCAACCTTCTTTCTTACTGTGAGGCTGCAGTGCTAAACATCACACCACCGTGCAACCCATGACGCATGTCTGGTCCTCAAAACTCTGTAGGGCTTAGCTTGTGTTCAACATACAAAAGCACAAATGTTGGTGTGTGGCTCCGGGCCAACCTTTAAGCGGGAGTGTTTTCTGGTTTATGTACTTTCTCCCTGAATAAGCGTCAAATCCAGATCCCCCATACAGCAGAAGTTTGAATGCTGTCTGTGAGCAGTGGATGATGATTTTATGTGTAGGGCTCGAGCACTATCAGAGAGCATAATAAATGAGAAGGATCAGGTGTCCTCCTCCGATTTTCTTCATGATGCTCATTTGCCCAAAACAATCCATCCATTAGCCACATCGTTGTTTAGGCCAGTGTCCAAAGCATATGAAAAAGTAGCAGCTTTTGTAGCCCAGAATTTATGGTAGATTAACTTTATTCAATTTTTCTATAACTGGTTGTGTGATTTTAATTTAGATCATATTAGACTTTTTTATGTACACCAGAAAAGTTACCAGTGTGTCAGCAAAATAGAAAGGCTGATGTTCAGTAAAGGCAGTTGGAGGGCAAGTTAGCAGTACCTGATAGGAAGTAGCTGCAGGGTCATGGTGAAACCCATGTCAGGAGGTAGCAAGCTGCTGTTTGAAGTTGGCCACCTGACAGTTAAGTCCCTCGGTGGGGTATTTCCTCTGCCACAGATCAAAGATCATCTTTAATGTGCCCAAGCTCACAGGAGTCACAGAAATGGGTAGCAGCCCACAAGGGCGATAACATATTTAATCGAAGAGATATGACAACAAGAGCCAGTTCACACTTTCAAAGAAGTCTTGTTTAAAAAGTCACACTGTTATTGACCAAAAACTTTAAGCAACCAAAACGCCTCCCAGTCAAATTTGCTTTGGTTCTTCCTCTTTCTGCATGCACCCGCACCTCAGTGGATAAAGCTGTTGAATCGATAAGTAATTAAAAGTAGCAGATTCGTTTTAGATGTATTTTCAGACAAGACGAGAAAAAAAATAGTGCCATTGTGTTGTTCTTTATAATCTAATGTCGCATGACTGTGAATAAAAAACCTTATTTCTTGAATTCTAAAGAGTGTTTATATGGAAGGCTGTTATTGTTCAGTATGGCCAATGTGTTAAGGGAGGCACCTGCTATGTGCAGCCATTCCTTTGAAATTTTAAAAGCAGTAGCCAAAGCAAAGCAGCCTCTGAATCAAATCTCTTGCTACCTCATTGTTTCCTCCTGGAGGCTCTCACCCAGAGGTCCTCCTTCAGTTGTTGGTGCTCAGAGTACCTCCCCTGAGAAGGCTTTACTGTAGCTTCTGGCTTCTGCAGTCCATCACTCATGAAAAAAGGATTTTATACCCCCAGCATTGCACTTTAGAGCACAAGTGAATAATATAGCTTGCACATTCACTTCCTGTTCATCATGTGTGGTTCTTTATTCCCATATAGAGACCTAAAAAGGAATTAAATCAAACACAGAAAACTATTGATTGAAACACTTTAACTGTGATTACTTGCAGTCCAGCATCTCTCAGCTGAGAGCTGCTGGAGAGCAATAAGTGTGAAAGGGCAAAAATGCTGTAATTAAAACAAAACGCTACAGCTTCACCTATAATGCTTCATCAGTGATTTTCTCCTGGCTAGCCAAGGATAACCTGGGATTTTCCAACATGCTGATACCTTAATGAAGAGAATACTGTGGAAGAATGAGCAAGAAACAACAAGCTTCTCACACATAATAGTGTTTAATGTCATCAGATGCTGTTTTCATCAGATGCTGGCTGTAAGCCAAACCTGTTGGCTCTTTTTATGGAACATTGTTATTCTTTTAGTCACAATATCAAGTTTAACTGCATAACCCCGATCAACATAAATGTTCTTTTCACTCCAACTTGTTCTTACAGGTTTCCTTCATTTAGAGCTACTTTAATCTTGAGGTTTGAGAATTAACACAGTGCAGGGTCCTTGCAGGGTCTTAAAAAGTCTAAAATGTCTAAAATTCTGAACTTAAAATCTAAGGCCTCAAAAGGTCTTAAATGGGCACAAATTTTTTCATTCATGGTCTTAAAGGAATAGTACACCCACAGAATGATGTGCATTCAGTACAAAAACTTGGCAATATTCCTCCATACTGCTCATCCAATCCAATGTAATCCAAGTGTCCAGATTAGGTAGCGTCCATAATTTACTCAAAACGACATCATTTAGTATATTTTTATAGCCTAAACAGTACTACATCGCACTTTCTATTTGCACGTTTTTGAGTCCACAACACTAAAGAAGCCACCGGCATTCAGCACCTACTCTACTGATAATGCAAGCGTAGAAGAAGAAATTTGCTGTTTACATTGGGCTAAGAGCGAACGAGCTGTGACAAACTCGGACAAACACAAGAGGGGTTGGATATTGATTTAAAACAAAAAAAGAGAGAAGAAGAGAACGCGCGATCTCGTCTGCCACGGCTTCCGTTGTGTCGTGAGCTCGCAGGGGCGCGCTTTGCGGCAGCTACATGTAGGGGCTTGGCCCCTTAGTTCCAGTGAAAGGAACTCTGAATGCTTCAGCATACCAACACATTCTGGACAATTCCATGCTCCCAACTTTGTGGGAACAGTTTGGAGCTGGCCCCTTCCTCTTCCAACATGAATGTGCACCAGTGCACGAAGCAGGTCCATAAAGACCTGGATGCAGAGTCTGGTGTGGAGAAACTTGACTGGCCTGCAAGTCAAGTTACAGGCCAGTCAAGCCTGACCTCAACCCGATAGAACACCTTTGGGATGAATTAGAGCGGAGACTGAGAACCAGACCTTGTGGTCCAACATCAGTGTGTGACCTCACAAATGCGCTTCTGGATGAATGGTCAAAAATTCCCATAAACACACTCCTAAACCTTGTGGACAGCCTTCCCAGAAGAGTTGAAGCTGTTCTAGTTGCAAAGGATGGACCAACATCATATTGAACCCTATGGATTAGGAATGGGATGTCACTTAAGCTCATATGTGAGTCAAGGCAGGTGAGCAAATACTTTAGGCAGTATAGTGTAGCTACAAGAGAGATTTTCGATTTCTTTTTCTATGTTTTTATGGAAATACAACTAAATGCATTTTTTTCTTGAGGACTTGAGTTAATATTATTGTATATCTGTCTGTTATTTAATTCAGTCGTCCACTAAAATCAACTTTTTTAAAAGTCACTTTTTGAGTCAATTTTCAGATTGATTAATTACAAATCTCTAATTAGACTCATTTTTTAGTCCCACCCCTTTTTTGAATTTCTGGGATTATTTGAATGTGTCTGGTAATCTATCAAGTTGGTCTTAAATTAGATTTATAAAGGTCTTACAAGGTCTTTGAAAGGCCTTAAATCAAACTTGCTGAAACCTGCAAAAACCCTGCAACATGTTGAAATAAATGAATGGCTCATGAAACGATTTTTCTGCCTAAATTATATTCATTTCTTTGTACAGTGTTAACTGGATGATATCAGAGGACGTGCACTTGAACCAACAAGTCAATTTCAAAGTCAACTGCAGCGCGGTGTTCTTTACAATAAAAGTCACGGTTGAGAAAGATGTTTTGTTTGACATGTAACTAAACACACTGACACAGAAATAAATATTTCTGACCTTCAGATGTCACTTATGAAACAAACAATATCCAGAGTTTTAAGATCTAAATTTCTTCAATTCAGATTGTCTCAACATGAACAATCACGATGAAAAGTGCATTGAATACAGTACATTGAATTTATGCTTTAACAAGTACAGCAGGGATACTTACTGAGATAATGGCAGCCAGAGTCTCTATAGCCCCAGTGCTCAGAGTGATGTAGGGGAGCATGTTCTCTGCAAAGCCCGCTTCCTTGAGGATCCCATTAGTGTAGTACCAGATCTGCAAGAAAATAAATTAAACTCTAGAGGCATTTTGTTTTGCATGAATCACAAATTTATAGAAAAGACATAAAATTAGTGGGTTTCATTACAATGTACCCTGTTTTTAATGTTTTTGTAAAGCACTTTGAGTCATCTTGTACATAAAAATAAACCTGTCTTGGCTTCTAAAGATCCAGACTAGTCTTCTGAGTCTTAGAGCTTCAAAAGTTTAAATCTGCAAGGACCCTAATGTCCTCTTGTTGGTTTTTGGTTTTAAATCATGCTTCTATTCTTTTGTTCTCTTACTTTTTAATGTGTTCTTTTCTTTTGCATGCGATTGTAATGCTTTTAATGTTTTATGTAAAAGCACTTTGAATGGTCCGGTACATGGAAAGTGCTATAAATAAACTTGCTTTGCCTTACAGCTGTGGTTATAATCTCTATTATCTTCTGGCTAACACAGGAGTGTTTCAAGGAGCAATGGATTAAAAAAATAAAATAAACTGGCCCAAGGAGGAAACCTGATGTTTAAGACAAAAAAAAAAAACTAATTAAATATAAAAGTAAAATTAGAATTCAGTCATTTTTTTCCTGTGTTACAGTTAAATCTTCATTTTAGACGAAACTAATTGAATTGCTATAATTCCGTTACATGCATTTGAAAAATTTTTTTCTCAATTTAAATTTGTGATTCAGTACAAAGTAAAATTTTAAGTTTACCGTAACCAATACATTATATTTAGTACCAAGCCAATGTGGTATTTGATGTGAGTTTGCAAGTGAACTGCAACATTAACAGCAAATATGTTGTGTTGATTCTGTGAGACACACAAAGACTGTAGAAAAATAGACGTGGTATCTGGTCACGTCTGAATGGGGAAAGTGAAGCCAATTGGGCGTTTCCTATACTGTCGCCATCATGTGTGTGTCATCACTCCCGAAAAATACTAAAATGGGCAAAGACCAGGGCGCTCTGAGCCGCAGGACAAATGATTGACAGCCAAGCTACACTAACCGAGCTAAACCGAAGTGAACAGGAACGGATGAAGGTAAGTGATTAAAAGGTAAAGCACGTACATACTTGCTGTTAAACAGCTAAAAACCACCATTGTGCAACTCTGCTACAGGCTGAGGCCTTCCTGGGAGCAAGCAGGGAGCTAAGTATTAGCCTCCATGGCTAAAATTGGCATCCGGTCTGCTGCCTGTCAATCAAAAGGACACGCCCCTAATTATGTGTAATTTCAAGATTAAATAACATCTAAACAGATTAATTATAAAAATAAATTCCCCCCTTCACAGTTGGTTTGAAGGTAAACTTGACCTATTAAACCTAAAATGTTTTTTTTAACCAGGATGTAAACATGTTTATTTCTGCTGTGAATTTGGACTTTTAAAGGCGCTATAGATTATGTTTCGGCATTTCAGAAAGCAGAGACTGTGAGTATGTTACAGTTTTTCTCAATTGCTAAAACACAATTTTTGAAATGTCCCCTCAGTTTTTCACAACTTTAAACACTAAACCCCAAACTCAAACTACTCTCCCAAAACCTCTTTTTCTTGCTGCAAAAGGAAGTGACTCAAAACAGCATCACCTGGCCTCAAAAAGAGACACTATTGTCAAATCATGCCCCAAGCACAGCAAAATGTAAAACACTACAGAGCAATCAGGAAACACTAGAAGGAAAAAAGGAAAACATAGTTCTCAGAACATCATGCTGTCAAAATGTATGTTCTTTATTTATTTACATCAGGCCAAATGCATCATGTCACAACACAGAGAACTCATAACATAAAGTACTATAGCGCAGACCTCTGCCAAGCAGAACTCGCAATGATAAAGAATCCTTCAAAAAAATCATGGATCCAGAAGGTGATCTGAATCACCACCAAAATGTAATGGGCTCGTTCTTGGGCTGAAGCTCATGACTGGTAAAAATTTCAGGTCAATCCGTCCAGAACTTTTTCCGTAAAGTTGCTGACAGACAGATAAACAAACCAACGCATCAAAAACATAACCTCCTTGGACTGTAGCATGGCAGATTGCAGTTGCACGGATTTCACCTGAAATGAAGGCTCTGCGTCAGACCTGATTTTGCCCCCTTATGTCCTCACCGTTGACCACCTCTTATGCATACTCTTCCTCTCTGATTTCCTCTATCCATCGCAAAATCTTGACCTCCCACATCTTCCTCAACTGGTTTATATTGGTTCCCTCATCAGCCAAAGGTGAAATTAATTTTGAGTCACTGTGTTTACCTGCTGACATCTGTGTCTTAGTTGTGATCAAAGTGTGCAGCATGTGTTCACCATTTTGCACAGCAAGTGCATCACAATGCAAATGTGTTTGCAAACAGTGTCTAATGATGTGAAACGTGCTTTAGGTTTTGATCACAAGAGGACTGATTTGATACCTTGGTTTAGGCTTCTGAAAAATTGGCTTTGAGAATGGGATTTAGTGTTTTAGCAACTGAGAAAAACTGTATTGAATAATCTGCATGCGCAAGACCAGCCTGCTAGATTCACAGCTCCCTCCTCTGGCCACATAACGTCCACGAGCCACTCCGGTGCAGATAGCAGGTACAGATTCTCCATCATGTCACAAACGCAAGTTAACGGAATGTCGTTGTCTGAATGTCGCTAACTGCTAGCAGAATGATGTTAGCTACCTGCTGTAAACGTCAGACAACAGCGTGCAGCTTCCGGATCGCAGCATTACTCTCGCCAATCAATCACTCTCATCGATCAGTCTCGCCTATTACCCATCCTTACTACTGTAGTAAAAGTGACTGATGAGCCAGTAGACAATTGAAAAAGTTAAGGAATACAGAGATGATTGGCGGATGTTTTTTCAGCCCCGTTACTTTCACAGCTGATGTAGAATAATAGTTATATATTTAAAACTTTTAATTAATCATAGCGTATGGAGTAGTGAACCCGATTTTACAGAATATTGTAAAAATTGATGAAAGAAACGTCCTCTATAATGCCTTTAACATGGGAGTCTATGGGATTTTCTCTGTTTTGGAACCAGCCCCTAATGGATGAAGAAAGAACTACAATTATTTAACTTAACTTTCAAGGCCCTTTCAGATAGAACGCGTTTTTCGCCGAGTTCACCGCGGGGTAGGGCGCAGACTCGGCGGCAGACCCGGCGGCAGCAAACACGTCAGGCACGCATTGGTGAGCGACAGACCAGGAAGTGTTTTCTCCCCGGCACGCTTCGTTGTGAGAGATGTACCTCTCATGGTCGCAGCAAAGAGCTTTGCTCCAAGGGAGGAGGAGGAGATCAGCAGCAGATAAAAGGGTGGGGGTCCACCTGATCCTGATAACAAGGCAGAACGTGGGGAGTTCAGGCTCGTCCGCGAGCTGCATTCTTTCACACAGACCGCTTCCAGGTTTACTTCAGGCTGAACAATGACCACTTTTTTTCCCTGAACTGGCCTCTCCTATTGGACGCGCTAGGATGTCGTCACAGCGCGCTGCGCCCGAATTGAAAAATGTTCAATTCGAGCGCAGCGGCGTCGGCGCCAGCGCGGCGGCATGCGCCCACCTTGCGCGCCGCGGTGCTCCGCGGCATGGCGGAACGCGCTGCCGCGGCGGTACCACATACACAATGAATGGGTTTGCCGCCGTCCTCTTGCGCTTGCCGCGTTCTATCTGAAAGGGCCTTTAGGCTTCACACTTTTCTAGCAGAGTTTCGCCCTTGTCACACATCATTTAGTGAGCACATATCATGTGTTTATCCCCTTACTGTCCTCACTCATGGTGCAACTTTAACATCCAAACTGAACAGAATTTCTCAACAACTTTCTCGGAATGTGAGCATAACAAAGGCAGTAAAGCACCTAATTTAAATGTATAGGATAACAATCATAGAAGGTTAAATTCCTGCTGAATCTGCATTTCCCATGAGCCTTTGCAGTCCAGATATGTTGAGTTTAAAAAAAAAAAACTGAACCCAAAGCAACTTAATAGATTTACTTTGAGTGAAAAAAAACTAATTTCAAACTAGAGAGTGGGGTATTTAAGTTGATTTAACTCAAAAACATAAGTTTTCATCACCAAATCAAAATAATTAAGTTCAATCAATGTAAATAAGTCTTTTATATCAACTATAGCCCGGATACTCTTTTTACAGTGTAGATTACTAGAAAAAATTGGGTTAACATCTCAAGGTCAAACACTCATACACACATACACTCCCCCCCCCCCCCCCACACACACACACACACACACACACACACACACAGCATCCTTTAGATATATAATTGCTATTAGTAAATTTTAACATTTAAAAAGCATATTAAAATGGACATTTAGAAAAAAAATAGATAAATTGATATATTTTACATCAGATATTGCACATCATGCATAATCCTCCAGTTGAGAATCTACATTTGTGTGGTGGGTGTGTCTCTCCACCTCCCAGGCGACCATGATCTGCCCCTGCTCTCAGCTTCCTCATCAGCAACACTACATCTTCCTGATCATCCTCCCACTCTTCCCCAGATTGCCGGTTCTCCTTCTGTTAACTAAACTGGGCCATTCAAGCAGCTAGAAATGGTCTCAGCTCTGCTTTAGCTCAACCAGTCGCCTGATGCTGATCTCTCTGTTCCCTTCATGAAGTCGCCCCTGCCTGCCAGTTCCAGTCACTCTGTCCATCCATCTGCTCCGCTCCAGTCTGGTTCCCTTTAAATTCCAATAAAGCTGCCACTCCAGCTCAGTTCTGCGTCTGCGTTTGGATCCTGGTCACTATCCATAATATCACCACTGGATAGTCAAAAGGGACAATTTCTAGTTGAGATTTTTTAAAAATCCATTGTTGGTGGAATATATGATTAATTAAATGCTGAAAAGATGTCTCTGAATCAATATTGCAATGAGGTTAAATATGGTAATTTAAAATGGCCACATGCAATTTCTACAATGCGATACACGATCAATACTTAAGACTAAATCATTGATTTTTCTGTCAGTTGTTTGATAATCCAAGATAAATTCAATGTCAATTACTGTAAGTACTTTTAATTTTGCCACAATGTCAGACATGAACTTACTCTTCTTCTTCCTGAAGATGTTTGTCTGTTTGCTGTCTGTGACATCATCAGCACAAACCACTGAAATGTTGAAGTTTTTTCTCCACAATTAAATCAGAAAACCCAGAATATATGTGGCTCTGCAGATATGAGTTGGTTACCATGGTGACCTAGAAAGGTTTAAAGAAAGTCACCTTTACACTGAAAACTGACTTTCAGCTTGAGGTGGCTCACAAAGCCACAAATCTCACTTCAGAGAGCACATCTCAGAATGAATAGAAGAAATGAATGAATATTTTAAATGCACAGATTGCTCCAGGTAGCTTTTTATTTTATTTTTATTTTTTTTTTTGTCTGGTCAGCGCTTGTTGTTCCACCTGCATTTTAAAATCAGCAACATTGAAATAAAGGAATGGGGAGCTCTGACAAGATTGCATATTGACCCTGTGGTTACAGAAATGTTAGATGAAGCTTCAACTCCTGGTTTTATCACAACAAATTAAGCTGCTGTGACATTATTCAATTATTTTCAGATTTACTGGAATCATTTCAACATTTCTGAAAGTGATGGGGTGGAAAATAAGGTATGACGGTCCAAATAAAAACCTCCAGAGTAATCTAAATTACATTCCTGTCTCCTTTGAATTAAACTGTATTTAAATGAAGGGATTTTCACATCTATGATCATTCAGATGAGCTGTATCATTTCTAGGTTCAAAGCTGATATTAAAATGTGCTCATGGAAAATTGAGTTCAATCACTACTGCAATTTACTATTTTTGTTATTCATCCTGTGAAGCGTTTTTGACTCCCCTTGATAATAATATCATAACAGAGCTTAAAGAGTTACGTGGAAGACAGGAGCTGCATATTTATGTGATGATCACGAGTCATTTAAATACAAATCAGCTGCATTAATCTTTTAATTTGAAGCTTTAAGCAGGTGTTAAGGTTGCCATCCTCAAATATCCTCAAGTCAGTTTTCTCCATTTTTCTTTCACATTTCAGAAACACATCTTACCAGAAAAATGATAAAAACCAATGATTCTTTAAACAGCGAGTGTTCAAAGTTAGCTTCCTGGCAGGTAATCCAGAAAATGGAGGAGATTGGTCCTTTATCTTTCAACTAGGGCTGAGTGGTTAATCGAAAACTAATCCACCCCGACGTTCTGAATAATAAATTGATGTTATCTTGCTCATCTCAATTATTTCAATTATTTCTCTTAGCAATATTTAGAAATATTCATCAGATGACAATACATAGATTATCTGTGTGTGCTTCCTGCTGCTCTTCTATTATGAAAATATTTGCAACAAATACTTTCAATAAGCTACGAGGACTAAAAACAAAACAATGATTGCCAATTAATTGTAATCGAGGCAACATGTTTAATTAATCGTGATTTTGATTTGAGGTCATATCCCCCAGCCCTAGTTGAGTGTGGAGTAATTGTGCATTAACCAAAACTGTGGTCAAAGCCCATCACTCAGCCCATATACTTCATCGTGGAAAAAATGTATTCAAAGTCAAACGTTGATTACACTTTGGTACACTTTGAACCGCAGCCGACCAATCATATGTTAGCAACGGTAACTATGGGAAAGAACCTCTGACAAAGTTTCACTTCATAGACGAGGCGTAAACAGGATTTTCAAGTCTGATGACAGACATCCAGAACATTTGATGTTTTTTGCCTTCTTACAACCAAAAAACACAAGTGGAGAGATGTGGAATCTGGATTAAACGGTGTGGAATATGGATAAAACAGTGTGGAGTGGAAATTCCATGCTGTCTAATCCATATTCCACGGTGGAATGTAGATTAAATGGTGTGGAAGACCTCATTCACGGCTAAATTAGGCTGAACTCAGAACTGAACAAATTATTGTATCTTTGTTCCCAGGTAAGACGCTAACGCCAACTAGCACAGCTGCTATCCCAATCAGATCCAATGAACTGATCAAACCCACAATGTGGGAACAACATCCTGGTCCGCTATAACTCAAAGGGAAACCATCCAGCAACAGGTTAAAAAACGTCAGATACCTAAAACTACCTGGAGTCATACGTGACAGTTAGCTTAAAATAAAACAATATGTTGACTCACTCTGCGATGCAAGAACGTTGTTGTTCCTTTATATGGTTGTTCTGGACATTAATCATCATCAAGACGTGGGGTTGCTGAGTCTTTCTGTTTGAACAGTGAGCTTTTGCCTTGATTTTAATATCCTCGTCGTCAAAACTACTCCGCCGACAAATGATGATGTATTTCCCAGATGCATGTCCTTGCTGTCAAGCTCTCTCTGATATTTCCCAACTATTACTCCAGAAATTCAACACAATTTCCTTCGGAATATGTTCACTGAAATCGCTGAGCACTCATGTTTATGCAGGCAGAAATTAACCAGAAAAGAAAGCTTGTCAGACTAAGTAACTGTAACCATGGGGGGCGGGACTTAGCGAAGGGTCAATTACATTATCTGTATTTAACCAAACTAAAACTTACCAAATAGTTTTAAAAAATGACCAAAAGAGGACAAACCAGATTCTCCTGGATGGTCAGTATGTTTGAATCTTGACTCGTGGTCCTCCTCCTCCACAACCTCTAGCTTACAGACCTTGCAGTTGTACTTGTACGTAACTTAAATCATGGTTAATCAACCTTTTCTGTTGCATAGATGTGAGAACGTGCTGTTACTCCAAGCGATGGTGCAGAGACCTCCACTGTCCTCATGCTGGCCTTTTATGTATGCTCATGACAAGTCTGATATTTTCATAACCACCTAAGAAGGCCGCTGCCCAGCAGGGGAAGTGTTAAAAATCTCACCCTTTATTAGAACAAGAGCCTTTCTACAAGCTCTTGTTTTAGCTTTAGCTTGCCATCAAATACCTGTCTCTGCTCTTATTGTGAGGAAGACAAGACTAAAACTATTTTTCAAAGAAACAGCACATGGGGTCAAAACTCTGACGGCAGACATCCCAAGGGGAAGAATATATAAATGCTGCTACATCTGATCCACTTCCTGACAGGAACTATTGATGTTTCTGTCACTTTCAGGACTTAAATGGGACAGCAGAGTTATGCAGGAAAATAACAATATCAAATTCTGCATGACTGTGGATTTTTAGGTATTTGGGAAAACTGTAAGAAGAGATAAAATGTAATATTCTTTCCTTTGTATGGAACAAGTCCCAAAAAACATCATTTCTATAACTAGTCAAATTTCAATAAATAATTAAAAATATGATAAAAGTATCTTAAATGTGGTGAAATTGACTCATGGAGAACGAAGATAGTGAAAATTTGAGACAAGTGGAGAAAAAAAAATCATCTTACAGCATTGAGGCCACAAAGCTGATAGCAGGCCATGGTGATGATGATGGTGATGAGCTGCCAGCGAACAGCTGGGTTCCTCAGGAGCTGCAGCACAGACACTGTGTGCATGTTATCTTGAGCTCGAGCCTCTGCGTGGACCTCTTCCAGCTCCTGAGACACATCTTTCTTCCCCAAAAACCTCTGAAAAGCTGACACAACAACACACAAGCATGGCATTAAAATACTGAGTGCACAGGAACTATCGTTAACAGCCATCACGCTGGGTTCAAAGAACCTGGAGATTTGTTCCACAGCAAATGAGAACATACTAAATTCCAACAAATAGAGCTATTTATTAAACCCTGAATATCCAATTAGTCTACATGAAAATATAAATGTCTCCTGCAGCTTCACTTGGCCCCTTTAGTCTCAACAGTCTGTGTTCTTACCTTGAATTACATCCAATTATTTGACTCGTTTTGGCAGCACAAAGTGGCTATTATAAGTTATACAGTTTTATTGTAGGAGGTATTAGAAGTACAGACCAGAGTGGGAGTTGTTACATTTTTTAAGTAAAGACTATATGACAGATGAGTTCATTTAAACTTTGGTTCATCTTTGAACTTTTGTTGTGCATGTTGCTTAGAGACAAAATTATCCATGAACTGGAAGCAGGTTTAAAGGATCATTTTACTCCAGGAACTGCCCTTCTCCCCAAGAGTTCTGCCACAGGAGCAGAAGTACAAGTGGAGTTGCTCCGATATCAATACCAGTATCGGAAATACTGCCAGTACTGCCTAAAATGCTGGTATTGCTATCGGCAATACTGGAGTTCAAGCACCAAACCGATACAACGTAATTTATTGAAATAGAAATACTGATTACCTGTTAGCTCTGACACAGTTCTTCTTATTTGCTCTTTAAACAGTTGGAGGGGTGAGGAAAAACGGATCACCTGACACCCGTCAGACAAGGAGCTAATTAGTAATCATGTCATCGGTGTTGCAGTACTTCACACTGGATTCACCCACCAGCAAGGCTGCATTTAAAAATAATGGCTTCAATTTGCTGCATTCATTTATTTATCATAGAGTTGCAAAGGGGAGGAAAATTTTCCAATACATTTATGGTAAATTTCCGAAAACTTCCCATGGAAAGTTAAACTGGGGAATTTTGGAAATATTCCAAATCGTAAACTTTCTATGGGAATTGATGGACATAATTTGGGGAATTTACAGGAATTAAAAAGGGCTGCACTAGGGATGCACGATATTGGAATTTTGGCCGAAATTAAGCAGTCATTTCAAATAGTAGTTTTGTTATCCGATTCTGACACTTTGAAAAAAAGGGGTGGGAAAAAATATCGATACACTGAAATATCGCCGATATCAAATCGATATTTAAAAACGTGGTTTTGTTCTATTTTACTTACAAAATCTTGTGAAATTTCATTGTTCTGTTACAAAATCTTATGGTATTTCATAAATTCTTGCAAGATTTCATGACAGAACAATGAAACATTGTGAGATTTCATTAGCAAAATAGATCAACGCTGCATTTTTAAATGTCAATATGATATCAGTATATGAAAATATTGCAATTTTTGTGAAGTGTCACGAGAGTTCTTAACGGAACGATGAAATATTGTGAGAGTTCAATAGTAAAATAAACTGATACTGCGTTTTTAAATGTCAATATGACATCAGCATATGAAATTTTACGATATTTCAGTGTATTGATATTTTTTCCCACTTCTAGTCTTTAGAAGTTTTAAAGTCTGTAAAAAAGACGTTTTTGAAGAAGAGGAATGTATCCTTTTTTCCTTTTTTTTTAACTTTAGAAACAGCGGGCAAATGGCAAGAATTTGACCTGAAACGTGACCCGACTGCAGATAAGCGACAGAAGATGGTACGGAATTTGACCTGAAACCTTAATTTTATCACAAAAAAGGGCACAAATAACAATAATGTCAGCACCCGCCAAGTTAGAAAATAACTTTTGTTTGTGTTTGTTTGCAAACGTAAAAAAAGTAAGGTTTCAAGGTATTTTTGTATCCATAAGCATGAAAATAAGAGGAGAAAGTCATTTCCCAGGACATAAATCAATATGCAACACTTAGTGACAGTCTCACAAAGTTCCATGAGACTGTGCTGAAATATGCACGGGGATGAGATGTGAAATGTGCTGGAACTAACAAACTATTTATACCCAGTGCCATGAGGTCATGTTGTGAAGTGTCGTGGGATTTACAGTAATTATGGCAGGGCATGATTTTCTCTGAAAGAAAGTTGAAATATTCAAAATAATGGAATAATCTCTGTAATTCTGTAGTTAATAATATTCCTATTTTATTTGAATACTGGAAGTGGATACATAGTTACTGAACTTTAATTATATTGCTTCCTTTTTTTCAAGTTTTGACTTTAAATATTTACAGAAGGACAACATGCCTTGAGTACTTTTTCTGGGTCAACTACGCACAGAGAAAGTAATTAATTACTTAAGTATGTTTGTTTACATGAATACTCCACAGGGTCCCTTTAAAGTTTAAATATTTGTGCTGCGCCCTGAGGCTATATATCAATTATGTCATGCTCAGAGTGTAAATGCCTCCTCTGAGACAGATAATTCATCAAGAGAAAACATTTTAATGCAATGTAAATGACTCTTAGCGCTTTGCCTGTGTGCCACCTGCAGTGCTTTAAGGAATTTGAATGCTCAATTTCCCTCATATAAGCTAAATATAGACATATAAAGCTTTATGCATTCTTAATACTCACCAGCTCAATATATTTAAGGTATCCATCTTACAGTATCTATGACTAATACTGATGCTCTCCTTGCTGTATGAAAATGAATGCAGTAGCTTTATTACAGAATATCGAATGAATGTAAAATAAATTATTACAGAGCACCCTGGGGTAAGCAAAGGAAAAGGAAGCTGTAATTCTCTTTTCTCAGTTTCTAAATCTGATTCCTAATCCACAAGCTCATTTTATCAATCCATGAACACGACAATCTGCGTCCATAGATTTGTGAATGGAATTGTAAATGACTTATTCCCCCAGAGCACAGGGAAAGGATGGTTTCAACAGCAACCACTTAACGGGTGCCCTTAAATCTAGATAAGGTGGACTTGCTTAGCGGATAAGGTTCCGCCAGCCAAATCCCCCATTCCTCATTCTCTGAAAAGACATTTCAGATTTCATGCACACAGTCATTTACAAATCTGTGGGCGCAGATTATGAGTCCCCCAGCGTAGTATTTATACCAACATTAGAGATTTATGTATGCCTCTTTTTCGCCTCTCAGCTGACCTCAGGGAGACGCCACAGATAATTGGCATTTGACTACATTTAAAGTCTTTTTTCACTGAAAAGTTGCAGTAATTAACTGGCTGTAGCCTCTCCTGCTTTTTACACTTGTTTATTGTATTTTAGAATTACAGAGAAGCGCTTGAAGTGAAAATGTGGAGGAAACTTCTATTAATATAAGCAGCCGCTCCAAAGTTCTGCAGAAGGTTTTTCTCAGTGATTTACACGATGCAAAACAACAGAATACAGTTCAGATTTCACCAGAAATGAACATGAAAGTTTTTATCATGAGTACAAACTAGAAATAAATACTACAGGTGGGACTGATCCGATCCAATATTGCTATCAGGGTTGGATATCGACCTGATTCACTGATCAGATACTGGGATGAATTCCCCAACAAGAACTATTCCTTGGCCTCATGTTTACAAATTATGAGTATTATGCAGGTTTAAGCATTACAAAATAAGTTGATGCAGAATCAGTTCATGCAATATTTCCATTAGAACTTGTACATATAAATATTTATAAATGATTTAGTTTTCCTCCTCTTAGTTCCAGTTTAATTGCCAACAACTAGCAATTATTCCATTTCTTGCATTTTATCTTATTTAGTCTTAGCTTTGTCTGGCTTGACTTAATTTTTTGAAATTTATTTTAAAAGTTTGATTTTAATGTACTTTTTAATGCTTGTTCTGCACCCCACTTTAACGATTTTCTATGTTTTATCTAAAACACTTTGAATTGTCTTGTACATAAAATGTGCAGCACAAATAAGCTTGCCCTGCTTAGTTTAAATCCAGTGTTACGGTGCAACTGCACTGGCAAGTCTAAAGGGGAAGAAGCTGCCTTCGTTATTTTAACACGTCACTAATTTGGAAATATTTTTTCTAAAAACATTTAAAAAAGCAAGAAGGCAACTTGAACAGGTCTCCTGGTAAAACATTGTTCAGCGACAGATGCGGGCATGAAAAAGTTCTGCCTTTTTCTGCAAGCTGTGGTGCAGTAATAGTGCACTATTACTGCACTATCACTGGCTGAACAATTTGTCCCGCGAATACGTCATCACGCACGGTGTCCAAACTTGGCGTGTGGAAACGTCCTTGTTCCGGGCGTTCATTTATGCTCTGAAATCGTTTCCCCTGGGCACACAGGCGTTTCTCTGTGCGATTGAATTAGCAGACAAGTCGCTGGTAAGTGGCTGGCAGTCGGCAGAAAGGGGAACTTTTTCATGCCCGCATCTGTAATAAGGGAAAAGAAAATAGTGCAGCAGACACTTTTGAAGTGTAACTTCCAGCAGACAAAGTCAAAACTGAACGGATTAGCCCACAGAAACGTTGCTCCCAGTTCATCATTATGGCCAATCACTCTCTATCTGTGAAGGATGATTCTGGAAAAGTCCACCAGCTAAAATGGTGCAATCCAGCGAGACAATGTGACTCACAGGAAGAAGGTGGAGGAAGATGTGGAATTTCCAGTTTGGATTGTTTTGGTTCAAATGCTGCAGCTTGTTGAGCATGACAGGTTCATTCCACAGCGCAGCGTTAAAGCAACCTTTTCCAATGTTGCATTGTAACACTATCTTTTTATTAGGGTAAAATGCTATGAATGAGGTAATGGAACTCTGAAATACAAGACAAATCCACCACTAATCAAAATAAAATATTATTCCAATCGCTAAATATTCAATGAAAACTCCAACCAATCCTTGAAGTGGGGTGCACCCCTAGGATTGGCAGAGGGACCTTCCTGTCAGACCTTTGCTTCTGCATTGGGAGGCAGAGGGAATGGGGGGTTTGTCTTAGGAATGAGGCGGGACTGTTTATATTCAAATAATCTTGCTGTGCTTTTTGAAATGCAAGATTGGTAAGGGTTGCTTAAAGCCTACAGTATGCTTCTCCACCTGTGTAATCCAACAACGTAACCATGGAGACCCCTCAAGCCTTCATAGTTCTCCGTCATGGTGCCAGATACACAGTGCAATTTCCTGCCCGATCAGTAGAGACTGGCGTAACACTGTGATGCCAATGGTTGGTAACATAGATACACTGTACAGTCAAAAGTATTCGCTCACCTGCCTTGACTCACATATGAGCTTAAGTGACATCCCATTCCTAATCCATAGGGTTCAGTATGACGTTTGCAGCTAGAACAGCTTCAACGCTTCTGGGAAGGCTGTCCACAACGTTTAGTAGTGTGTTTATGGGAATTTTTGACCATTCTTCCAGAAGCGCATTTGTGAGGTCACACTGATGTTGGACGAGAAGGCCTGGCTCTCAGTCTCTGCTCTAATTCATCCCAAAGGTGTTCTATCGGGTTGAGGTCAGAACTCTGTGCAGGCCAGTCCAGTTCCTCTACACCAGACTCTGCATCCATGTTAATCAACTGCTCTGTTATTAAGAAGTGATGTGTGGTTTAGTACAGCCTAATGAAACCTTACACCATAACAACAGCAATAATGACCATAATCACAATAATGTCCATGTAAACTGATTTGTTATCAGAAAATATCAGAATCAGACGGTATCCAAATTTTAGATATTCGGATCAGATCAGAATCCCCGAAATGGATAAGTGCGTCTCTAAAACACAAATTTAATATCTGGGAGCTGCTTATAAAGCAGTCTGTTTACCTTCTCTTCATTTTTAGCTTACACAGTCCTGCTGTTTAATGCTTCGCTATGTGAATGAAACAGCCAGGAGGGAGAAATTGCAGGTAAAGACATCTCTTTCCTTACTTTGATTTCTCCACCAAAGGTGAATTTCTAAGGTTATTGGGAAGATTGGGTAGAGAAGTGGGACTCAACCCTGAAGAGTACATTTCTAAAAACAGATGAGGAGGAAAAGCAGGTTGTTAGGGATGTGGGAGTTCACCAGAACTCTGACCAAACAACATGTGGACCTGCAGAACCAAGCTTCATCCACAGTCTCCTGTGTGGGGCAGCTTGTGGAGGGTATGGACGGGAATTTGAATTTAAATCTGACAAGTTGATTTTGTAAAGTTTTCAACTAAAAACAGTGATTTTTAGAGCAGGTATTCACAGAATGTAGCAAGAAAGCCAAAATGTGACTAAATACAACTCCAAATTATAGAATGTATATCAATATGATTACATATAGTATATTGAAAATATGTAAGGCAGAAAAAGAAGGTAACTTCACAGAAAAATCACTTGGTGCAAGATTCCCACCAACAGGTTTTCCTGAGCATTTTTGAGATTCTATGATTACTCATTTTTTCTATTTATGGATTTTTTTCTTAAAGATTTTGTTGGACACTCATGGCCTTTGAGAGAAAGAGATTGAACGTAGGCAGACAGGGGCATGACATCCAGAAAAGTACAGAATGGATCAGGACTTGAACGTGGGCCGGCAATGAGGACTTCTGCGCTCTCAGGAGGTGGGAATGTTCAAACTTTTCTAAAATGAGAAGTTCCAGCTAGCCAGTGAAGTTCTCAACTGCTGTCATGAGCATTTCTGGTATTACTAATGACCTCTTTAATTTTCCTGTGACGCAAGTTAATTCTGCCACATACTGGCAGTAAAAGTTATTAAAGCAACACTGCACAAGTTTCTAACCTCAAACCCTTCTGACTGGTTTTGATGGCACCCTACTGTTCATCATGCGCATCACAAGTGTCCTGGGGCTGATAAACCACCCTTCACAACGTTGTATTCCAGCCTGGTGCATCACATGACAGCTGCCTTTTGCTTGACAGTACAACATTGCACGCCATCAACTGGATATCAACGCACTGACAGCTTTGGACTCAGCAAAGAAAACCCAAGATGACATCAGAGGAATCGAAGAAAAGAAAGAGCAAGAGATCAGACAAGAGTCAACATCAGACCGGCTTTTACTGGCTGCTTTTACTTTTATCTGTTAAAGTCTGCAGTGCTGCACAAGTTTTGAAAACCAGTGGGCATTACACGTCTGGACCCCCGAGTTCATCTTGTGAGATGCTTTTTCAGACTCTGCTTTACTTATATATCACAGGAAAGCTTAGGACTTTGGTCTGTCCAACAGAAATGTGCAAACAACCATCATAGCTTTAAAAATATGAGTATGTGAGGATAATACAAATCATGCTGAGGGAGAAAGGATTCCAAATGCCCAAAAAAAAAGCCTCCTGGGATGCTTAATATACTCAAATTTAAATGAAAATAAAATAATTGCCCTTGTGGAGTCTTACACCTTAACTTTAAATGTAATCATCATCATGTAAATGCAAATCTAATTGCTTTTCCCTGCTGATAGAGAATAAGAAAAGCTATTTAAATCCAAAGTCATGCTGGGGCTGTCCATGTCAGTGTCATGTTATTGATGTTTGTATGAGTGTGGCAGGATGTCCAACAGTGTCATTGTGCCCATGGAGGAGTTTGATCTGATTCCCCCTGCGGGACGACAGCGTGGCTCCACTCTGTGTCACTGTTGTGACCAGACACTCACAGTGCCACAAGGTGGAGGGATGTGACACAACAAATAACCTTTGAATAATCCTACAGCTCCACTGAACTGCATGTGCAACAGCATAGTGTGAATCTTTCTAGAGATTATTAAGAAAACACTTTACATTTTCACATAAAAACATTTGCTTTGGCTACTTAGAATTGAAAGCATTTCGTTCTAATTACAGCAGATATCCTGTACAATGACTTGATCTGTCAAGTATTATAAGAAAATTAACTATTTGAAAGTCTGATACCATAAATTTGGGTTTATAAAGAAGCTGCTAATTTAAGTTCAGCTGCGCTTCACAAACGTAGATGCCACTCAAAGCTGTGTGCGTAGGTCATTCCGAGAGGTCGGGGCTTTCAAGGATGGAAGACAGTGGACCAAACCATTATGAAGCAGAGAAGGGGGAATCCAAATATTTAAATGTACATTTCTTTTAAAAACTTTATTCAGTGACACCCAATACAAAAACCAGAAAAACCCAAAAGAAGAAGGTGGAGCAGAACAAAAAGCAAATCATGTAACACTAGAAAGGTGTTAACCCACCCAGCAAAATCTGGTTGAAAAGACAGTGAAAAGACGTCATCTCCTCCGTTGAAAACACTGAAATAACGTTTCGATTTGGTTGAAAAGTGAAAGGTGAAAAGCCATCTTTCAATTCAATTCAATTCAATAAGCCTAAAATTAGACATTGAAAAGTCGTCGAAAAACGTCTTTTCAACGTCTATTTTTAGGCTAAATTTGGACCAAATCAGACGGTCCAAAATCAGTCCCATTTTCAATGTCTATTTTTCGGCCTAAATATGGCAATGACGGACCGACCAGATTTAGCCCAAAAAACAATGTTGAAATAACAGCTTGTGTTTGGTGGGTATAACAGAAATACTGGGGATTTATTCTGCTCACAGCAATAACAATACTATTGATCACACCACTAATACAACTAAAATTGATAATGATGACAATAGATAACACTAATAATGGAAGTATTAATAGTAATAATGAGTCTATGTAAAATGATTATATTGTTTATCACCATGTAAAGCTCTAAAGATCTGCTGTAGCTATCCAAACTGGCTACATTTGAGCTAGCCCTGATGTCCACAATAATAAAACATTAGTAGCAGACTGTAGTATTTAGAGCGATTATTAGTAGCAATAGTAATAATGGGTATTGATGTACATTACTCAAGGTTACAGTGTTTTTATAAAATGTTAAAGGAAAACTTCTCCATGGACCCAAATGTCCACCCTGTCCATCTGTAAGCATCGATACAGTCAAGTCCTCTGCTTTGTGAATGTGTTTGAGAAACAGCTGTGATGATGTGAAGAGCTGACTTATATCTTTTATTACTGACAGGAGCTTAGAGAATTTATCTACCACAAATCTAAGTCCGTTTTAATGACAAAGTGGAGCTAAAAGTTTAGTAAAGTGGGATGTGAACTTTCAAAAATCCTAGTTTCCTTTCAACAAACTGACCTAAGACCACTTTATCCGGGTCATCTCTTCATCCCGTTTACAATGTTTGTATGTGATCAGAGTTTCAGCACAAACAGGCACAATCACTTGGGATTGTTTTTCAGATCTCATCCTTTGATAGCAAGTGTTACATGTGCTCATGTTGAGCATTGACACAATTATAGGCAGCAAGCAGAAAATAATACAAGTTTAGACACACTCCCATTAAAGATGGGAAAAAAATCAGCTGTCAGTAACAGAAGTTTCAATTTACAAAAGTATTAATAAATAAACATTTTGACAAAATCATGAAATTGATTTTGTATTGTGGTTTAACAGAAATATAAAAAACAAAAGATAAAACAAGCAAACAAGCAGATGGGGTTCCTGAACTAAAATTTTATCAAGCAACACTTTGAGGCAATCACTGCACTCAGTCCACTGTTCATGAGCAAGGTGCTTTAATTTGTCTGGGACATTTTTGTTTGTTTGTTTGTTTGTTTGTTTTCAATTATTTTTGAAAACCACTCCTAAAATCACCCACAATTCTTTAAAAACACCGATATTAGTGTTTGATTTTGAAGTAATTGATGTGTTTTCCGACATGCACTCTGTCCGTGGCGCTGGTGGTGGAGCCTCACATGTTACAACGTGGACACCTGCAGCTTATTAACAAATGTGCCTGGACTGTAAATATCATTTTCTAGAGGGCGCTGCTTTAGTTTTTATTTTTCATCCTATAAAATTGTTTAAAAAATAAATTAACTCTACCAGTTAATGTAGCATTTAAAAAGTCTGAGTTCAGTGAACTTCTTTTTACACGTAAACCCATTACCTCAGCTCAATGAACTTGAGGTTACCAAAGGGGGAACCATTGATCCAGTAACACTGGATGTTGTGGTGATGACCCTTATTTCCTGGCAGTAAAAACTTTAGCTGACTGGAAGTGACATGAGCTTCCAGGACAAATGTGAATTATTAACATCAAAATAAGATGAATAAATAAATAAAACATTCCACTCTAACCCGAATGATAGTCAATAAATCCCAGAACAGTGTAGACCCAGAATCCAAATGTGATATGCCCAAAGAATAAAAAGCTAAGAGTTCAAATGACTCAGGTCAACTACTCCAAATTTTGTGGCTGTTTTGCTGCGAACAAGAGGAACAAACTTTCCAGTGGAGATAAAATTTCAGCAAAAGTAAACACTTCTGAATTCAGGTTGAAGTAATATTTTCTCTCATGTGCCTTTGCATGAATTCTGCACATTGGTCCTCATTTATCAAACGATCGTCGAAATGATCGCACATCTGATCGTAAAAATGGTCGTACGATTGGACCCACGTGTGATTTATTAAAACGTTCGTATCGGTCCAATCTCGTCGTACGAACAAAAGAGTCTTGATAAATTCCACAGCTGAAGTCCATCGTCATTTAAATGTCACGCCCACGGTTACGCCCTTAAACATGCATAATGATGAGGCTTCACCCAGCGAGGTTGAACCACGGAGAGGAGAGATTCTGCCAAAAAAGAAACTTTTGGGGGGATCAAGACAGAATTTCTCATTTGTGAGGTGGGAAAGATTAAAGAGGTGCTGTTTGGCAGCTTAAAAACCGGAGTCAGAGACGTGAACAAAAACGCTGCGCGGAAGAGGATCAGTCAGCCTCACCGCTGTTGAACGACCGGCTGAGATATTAATAAAAGTCTCAATCAAGGCCTGGCTGATATGGTTTATTCGTTTTATTAGTTATGAAATTTAATAATAGCCCACATCCGATGGCAACGTCACAATTCTATAGTCAATGGGTCAAGAAAAAGTGGTCCAATATGAAACTTGCCACCACCAAAAGACGTTTCACCGGCACCGCGCTCTAACAGGTGACAGGTGGATGCCGGTCAGATCCAAGCCTGAACCAGACAGGGACGGAAAAAAGATAACTTGCATTTGCAAAGCTAACAGACGCTAAACTAAGGGACAGTCTACTGACTGAGCACTTATACAACTTTAAAGTATAGATTAGTTATTAGAAATGACGGATCAGCTCCGGTCTCCTCCATTTAGCCCAGTGGGGGCTCCAGGGCGGCTCTCGGCGCATCTTTTTCTCTGACTGTTTATCAAAACTCTCCAGTGGTCCGAGCGATGTGCAGCACTGCACAGGACAGATTTTCTCAGAGTCTAAAGCAGCGTTTCATCTCGCCGGGTCCGAGTCGGACCGTCCGACACACACCTGCCTTCCTGCAGCCCGAAGCATCGCTCCACCTGGGCACATGCGCGTGTGTGCGTACTGATGCCAACCTCCGCTCCTATGTGGCAGGTTTACCAGCGGGGTGAGGAGATGCACGAAGAGTGCAAACCACTTGTCTCCTAGAACTATATGTTAATGATTTTAATAATTTGTTGCGATAAATCGAGAAATTAATTTCAGTCACAGCTATTTTTGCAATTTTGTGAATACTTTCTACATTCACTTTTTCCTTTTTCTTTGCAAATGGGTTCATTCTTACTGCTGATATGTGAATACTTATGATTAAATGACAGTTTGCAGTTTGGTTAATAAATATTTTCATGTTCTGCTGCGCTGCGCTGCAAACCCTCACTGACTCAAACTTGCGTACACGAACTCAGAGCTGTCGTGAGATTTGATCGTATCCTACGATCACGTTCAAATTGAAAAATGCCGAGTCTTGCGTGGAAATGGTCGTACGCACAGATTTTCGTCGTACGATCGTTTGATAAATGAGGGCCATTGTGTTTAAACTTATCTAGACTTGCAACTTTTAATCATTTGAATTTAATTATTTTACTTGACCTCATTGTGATTTTTGCATTTTTTAATCAGATATCTTATATATATTTTCATTTTTACAGTAATGCTTCTTCTGCACCCCGCTGTAATGTGGCGGGGGGGGTCTACGGCAGGATGGTCACCATGTCAGATGAAACCATGACAGTGGCATAAATTATTGCTGTGCTTTAGTCGGGAAACTGGCAACAATACCAGTATCACCAGTACCACTGTGACCAGTCATTGAATACGACCCTGCCTGAGTTCATGGCCCACGGCTGCACCACAAGCTGAGGATCATGGTTAGCCTACTAGCTGTGTGCTGGATAGCACACAGACACGGAAAGTAGGAAGAAAAACTGATTATAGAGCCGTTTACAAACATCCACATCACAGAACAACACACCTGGAGATTTATTACAAAATACGGGGTTCATACAGTTAGCATCTACCGTTAGCCTTATTAGCATCTCGCTGGTCTGCTCACTGTTATTTCAGGATCTTATACACAATAAAGCATAACATTAGGCTACACAAACTACACTGCAGGTGAATCCGGGACAGCTGATCGCCCCCGTTTCCAAACCCAGGGTCGAAAAAGCAGGATCAGGCAGTCACTTTCTGTTCTGCTTATCCAGTTCAGGGTTGCTGGAGCTTATTCCAGCTATTATCAGGCGAGAGGCAAGCTAGACCCTGGACAGGTCGCCAGCCTGTCGCAAAAGCAGGATTATTGTTGTTGAATATAAATTTAATCCACTAGTCTCTGGTAGGCTACTTTATGCCTCCCTCACATTAGAGGACTTTTTTAAGATTTGGAAAAGACTCTTGGAAGACCAGCATCTAAGACTAGCTCACATTTAAAGAAGATTCTTTCAGCATTTTTTCCCATCTAGCAATTTGTTCCCATCATCATCATCTTCATCATAATAATACATTTTATTAGAAAGCACTTTATCAAAGCGCACAAAGACACTGTATAAAACAGACAAAGCATTAATAACAGTATGCTAAAACACTAAAAATGTAAAACATAATCTGCTCTCTCTAACCAAGAACATTCAGTGATCAGGATTGCAACGATTACTCGAGTAATTCGAATAATGAATTCAAAATTATTATTTTTTTAATTTTTGTGTCAGAACATTTAATTAATTGGCTGCAATTGGGGTGTGAAGAAGACTTAAAGCAATATAGTAAAAAAATGCTCCTGGAAAACATCATCCACCCTGCCTTTAAGAGTGAGCCCGGTGTTAGTCTGCAGATGCAGGGACACTGAAAACACTTTTGTTTATTTTGGCAACCAAAAACACGGCAGTCGACATGGGAGCGATGTTTAGACATCTTTTACACAAGTCTTCAGTGACGGCAGCGCTGCAGCAGCTAAGCAGGTGAGTTCAGGTCGTGGAGGAGGAGCAGAGGCAAATAGCATTGCATACGTAGCATAGCCTCCTTTGGTTACATAAACAAAGGAGCAGAATCAAATGTCACGTTGTGAAGAGTGCACGCTTGTGGGCTATTCTGGTTTGAATAAAGAGCCCAAACAAAGAAACTCAGTCACTTTCAAACTCCAGTCAAATTTTAAATGAGGTCCAACACCAAAATACATGTTATAACAAGGGAAAAAGCTATTTCTGGGGGATGACTCCTTAAAGTCTTTCTTATGTTTGTTTGTTATTTTCTTTTGTTGAACTAAATTCCTGCTCTGTAATCTATGAACGGTGGGCAGGACCGCTGCAGCTACATGACATGACAAGAAACAAGACCGGATGCAGAGAACATGCTGTTCCTGTCTGACACCATGATGTTAATAGGAAATTACAGGGCCCGCCTGCATGATCTGACAACAATTCCCTTCACTGCAGTGCTGTTACACATGCCAACAATGTGGCAATGCAGCATGCAGATTCATGCCAGCAGAGCGCTGGCTGACAGTGGCAGGGAAAAATGGAAATGGAGTGTGGGCTGCCTGTCCCTGAACCACACTATCATCTCCATCCAGCACACTTCTGGCAGGGATACATTTAACAACTGTGTATATAAAGAGAAATTAAAATTTTAGAAGTTATACAGATTCAGAACTAAAATTACATTAGAAAAGAGCATACTTTTGAATAATTTCCATATTAATCCACTATTTTTGTTGACTTCCAAATCAGTTTTAACATACCCTCAGTGCTTCTAGGATATTTTAATAGGGGTGATTAAAGTGCCAACATTTCACAAATAGTATGTGATATAAGTGGTGGCATTTGCTCTATTGGGGTTTTATTTGAAATTATAACCTAAAGTGTCTGATGGAGTTATTGTTACATTGAAATCAAGTAAAAAGCACGTCAAGTGTCAGTAAAGGAAATTGCATGAGTTGATTTGATTGCACTGACGCGTTTAATCAAAAGTCACTAGAATCAAATTAAGCTCAGGAAATTCAGATCTGCGTTATGAATGTTGTTTTAGTTATTGCTGCAGTTCTCATGTTAAAGCTCCTACATTGTGTCTAATAAAGTACAATATTGCTGGAAGCAGTTAATTTCCTCAAGTTATTGCTTTTAAATTCATTTTAAATCTTTTAAAAGCATAGTGTTTGAATTTGGTGGACTACTTTAAATGCAACTTTCTCATTGTCGTCTATTGTTGTTTGCCCCTAATGAATATCAGCATGCAGGTACTAAAGAAATGAACATTTTCATGATACTGGCAAATTTGTCTCGATTGCATGGACTGCATTGTGAAATATAACAAGTTGGCTTTATTAGAAAGAATGAATAAAATATTGCTATTAAAAAAATCTGGTTCTGTTAAATTAATTAATTCTACATGAAATAGAAGAAAAAAATCGCACAATACGGTTTTACTCTTAGCACACAGTATGATTTCAAGTTCACTGTGCTTAAAGTCATTGATGAATCCTTGCTTTGCAGCAGAAACTTGATGTGTTTTATATCTAAGAAAAGTCACACACATCCTGAAAAGGGAATCCCAAGAAGGGCGATGGCCTGAAACGTCACTACCTTGTTAGTGAAATAAGCCATATTTGGGAGCTGGAGCTGGTGTGCGGATCCATCGCTTTCATCCTGTTATGAGGGTTTTATATTTAAACTAATGTGTCACTGTGCAGCACCTGAATATAACTGTTTCTAAGCACAGGGATGTTCAGTTATTTTAAAACAGTCACATGACATTGGTCATTTTCATAATAAATCAACAATCTAATAGATAAACTATATTTTCATGTCCATACACTGAAAGTGGTTACAGGCGGATTGTTGCTGATTACATGTCAATATTGTGACCAAAGTTTAGCTGAGAACTGGTTTGCTCACACATGGAACTTCAAAGATGATCGTAAAGGGTGACATGAGATACTTTTGTGTAACCTTTTGTCATTTCTAAACAGCATTTTGTTTTTTTTGTTGTTGTTTATTATCACAGTGAGAAACAAGAAGAAAAGACAAAACTGAACAAGAGAAGCTCTGAGACACTTACAGTCATCCTCAAAATTATTCATACCCTCCAATTAAAGAAAAAGCTAAATTCACAATAGAAATAACAAGAACCTAAAAAAAAACTAATAATAAATAAAAATGGACAAAATTACAATTTAGTGAAATGAAATATTGGGGTGGGAAATAATGATTAAAAAAAATAAATAAATAAAACTGTCCCAGACACATTCAGGGGTGTCAAAGTGATTCCAGAAAGAGCTGTGTGGCTGCAGGTTTTCTTTCCAACCACGCTGCAGCACCAGACTCCACTCATCTCATCAAGTCTTCAGATTAAGAGTGGACTCACTGATGAGATGAGTGGAGTCTGATGTGCTCGTGCTTGTTTGGAAAGAAAACCTGCAGCCACATGGCCCTTTCTGGAACCACTCTGACCCCTGCTTTAGAGCATCTTTCCCATGAACAGTGGACCAACATACCTGTCAACAGGTGTAGATGTGTTTCTGAACATTACAGAAAACACCTGATTGCAGTGATTGCATCAAAATGTTGCTCGACAAAATTTTAGCTTCGGAGCCCCATCATTCCTGTTTACTTGTTTGATTTTTGTGTGTTTGTTTTTAATATTTCTTTCAAACTGCAATTCATAATCAATGTCATGATTTTCATAGAATTTTTATTTATTTTTCACTTTTGTCCATTTCAGTTTATTTCCGACAGCTGATTTTTTTTCCTTCTTTAATTGGAGGGTGTGAATAATTTTGAGGACGACTGTAAGTTTGGATGATAGGTTAAGAAAACGGACTTTACAGTTAATTCATTGTGACGTGAATTTTTGATCAACCAAATAAATAAAACACAAAAGTATTTTGAAAATACTTTTTCAACTATTACTAAGCTCTCAAAAGTAAAAAAAAAAAACAGTGCTTAATTAAATTTATTAAACCACCACCCAATTATTGTAAAGTTTATGCCAGTCATTAGCAGCATTGGTAATAAATAGATATATTATTCATGTTTCTGTAGTGTTTACTTCACCAGTATGCAGAAAATCTTTCACCCTAATGATATTTTCTAATATCAAAATATAATTATAAATGTCATCCATGAATTTTCAAATTTACTGATTTGCAAAAAACTGAGGAAATGGGAAAGCACATTATCATTTTTGATTAAGATGTCAAATTATAGCAATTGTATTCCTGAACAGAAAAAATTGGTGATTGAATGTTATGTTTGATTCATTTCTGACGCCAAAATAATCATTTTTGGTTATTATGTACGTAAAAAGACTACTTAGTCATTTCAGTTTGTTGTTGCCAAATTAATAATAGCATTTTTAGTTTAAGCAAGTTCCTAAATATTTGTTTTCTCATGTATTTATGACACGTTCTCTAATAGGAGCTGTATAAAGTCATAGTGGAAGTTATGGTGTCTGCACCTGCCAACTTGTGATGCCACAATATGAAATTAGATAAGTAATTTTACTTTTATCATAAATTCTGCTTTAAATGAAATATTTTCTCTTATTTATAGTATGCTTTACATTTCATAACATTTTCTTAAAAAAACAAACTCTGGCATCGAAAGGGTTAAAACCTTATCACTCGGCATTATAAATAGTTTGATGCGAAGTCTTATTTCACTGATACTTCACTGAACTTCCGCTCTTCACTTCGTTCAAAGAAATATCCAGGATGTTCAATGTTACAAAAACACAAGTAAGCAATCCTTATGAGAGTTTCCATCCATAATGTATGGACACAGACATCAAAGGGCACAGATCACCCAAGAGACAAAACTGATCAAAGTCATCTCTTACGTCACTTTTCTGCACACTTCGTTAATACATGCACTTTGAGTTAACACTTAGCCAGATGCTGCTTCCTTTCATGTCACATCATCTCAACATTTGACAAAATCTCATCAGAAAAAAATGGATTTATTAAAGGAGAGTGAGAGATGCTTCTCATCTTTTTATACAAAATTACAATTTAAAATAAACAAATTTATAGTACTCATGATTTATTTGTTGCGGGTGGCACAAAAAGGGAAGGGTGGGGGGCGGGGGGGGGGGGGGGGCAGAAGTTAGCAGAACTGTATAAAACAACTTGATCATAATGAAAGCAGGGCACCCTGATAGCAGAGCGGTCAGGGGCTGTATTATACCAGAGGGACTTAAAACCAATTGAATATTCACTATGCTTCCTGGAGTCCTCGACAGTCCCGTCATGAAACTACAGGGTGTAGTCTGTAATGGACATTACAGTAAAAGGAGCCAAATGCCCCCCCCAGCGAGCATCATTGAGGTTAAAGGAGGCGTTGAGAGAGAAAACTGAGTGAAAAATGATATTCCTTCTCAGTCAAAGCTTAACAGACAAAAATGTTGCCTTAGAAATTAACTGAAAATCCTTTGTAGTTTTCTTTAAGCAGAAGCTGAATGTTGCGCATCTGATCATCCATCAGGAGCATGACTGAGGATGCTAAATAGAGGCTCAACAAGAAATAAGCAGGCACTTGATTTTCCTTTAATCTCAAAGAAAAATGCTTTCTACATGGTGTATAATAAGGTCAAAGAAGTCATTTTATTTTTAAAAAATGAAGTACTCATTGATTGCACATACGCAGGAGTCCAGGCCTTTTTAGTTCAGGCATCTAACTTTGCCGTGATGGTTTTCTCTGCCAATGGGGTTAATTATAGAGCTTCTGGTTTCCAACCAGCCACTAAGCGTTTCCTTACAAGGTGCGTTCTCTCCAAGCACATTCTTATACGGCCTCCACTGAAGGGAAAGTCGCGACACCTCCACTGGCTGTTATTGCTTATACAGCAAAACAGCCTGAAAGGATCAAACCAGAGGAAGAGAAGAGAGATTTGAAACACAAGAGAGACCAAATAAAGCTGAAAGGAATAGTACACCCACAGAATGATGTGCATTCATTTTCTACTCACCCTCATGCTGAGCAAGACTCTGGAGCACTTTTTAATATCTCAAATGCAGCCGGAGATCAGACAGGTTTTCGTTTTCTCCCTAACTTTCATATAATGGAATTCACCAGCGCCCGAACCACAAAGGTCCATAAAAAGTCCACAAAAACTTATCAATATTCCTCCATACTGCTCGTCCAATGTAATCAAAGTGTCCTGAGTGGGTAGCGTCCATAATTTACTGGAAACGTAATTTAGAATATTTCTATAGCTTAAACAGTACTACATGTACAGATGCTGGCATGAAAAAAGTTCCACCTTTTTCTGCCAGAAGTGGTGCAGTAATAGTGCACTATTACTGCACTATCACTGGCTGAACGATTTGTCCCGCAAATACGTCATCACGCACGGTGTCCAAACTTGGCGTGTGGAAACGTCCTTGTTCCGGGCGTTCATTTATGCTCTGAAATCGTTTCCCCTGGGCACACAGGCGTTTCTCTGTGCGACTGAATTGGCAGACTAGTCGCAGGTAAGTGGCTGGCAGTCAGCAGATAGGGGAACTTTTTCATGCCTGCATCTGTAGCTGCCGCAAAGTGCATCATGAGAGTTCACGACACTAAGTAAGCGGCGTCAGACGAGATTGCACGTCCTCTTTTTCTTCCTTTCTTTGTTTTAAATCAATAGCCAACCCCTCTTGTGTTTGTCCGCAGCTCGTTTGCTCTTAGCACAATGCAAACAGCAAATTTCTTCTTCTACGCTTGCATTATCGGCAGAGTAGGCGCTGAACACCGCGGCTTCCATAGTGTCATGAATTTTCATGGACGTGCTTCGCGGCAGCTACATGTAGTACTGTTTAAGCTATTAAAATAAACTAGATGATGTTTGGAGTAAATTATGGACGCTACCCACTCAGGACACTTGGATTACATTGGACGTGCAGTATGGAGGAATACTGCCAAGTTTTTGTGGACTCTTATGGACCCTTTTGGATTGGGCACCGGTAAACTCCATTACATAAAAGTTGGTGCATACTGAACCCCCCAATAGCCAATATTGAACATCCCTATTAAACGGCAATACTAACCATCAGGAATTATGTCCTAGTTCATCTTTTTATTGGTTACATTCCTACACCAACACAGTCACTTTGGGTAATGTGTAAATTTAACTTTTACAAATCTATATAGTTGCGCAATAACCGCAAAAACTTCTGTAAAAACTTTGCGTAAACTCTAGAGGTGTGTCGCTGAGAGGCTTCATGCTAAAGCCATGTGGAAAATTTGTGACACTGTTATAAAGCTGTCTTTTGGTTTATGTCCTGGAACACAGAGTTTATGTCATGGTTTGTACACAAACATAACTGCACAGAGGGAGTGCAGCTTCACAACAGTTTGTAAAACTCCCCAAACGGGAGGGATTTTTGGCTTTCACAGGCAATAAAGTCTGGAAGGTTTGTTGGGGAAGAAGGCAGCTGTATGCGTCATAAAAATGTTGTCGAGCAAGAAGTGGCATGCTGCGAGTAATACCTCTTTCTGCTCCCGCTTCATCCCTCCTCTCCATCAGCAGGAAGCGAGGACTCTCGGGGAGGAAGGGTAGCACACACAGCTGCAGTCCTGCCGGAAATGCCAGGAAGGAAAACAGGTAGTTCCACCTGGACTCCTGCGGAGGGAACAGCAATAGAAGAGCTGCATCAAAGCTGCAGCCACGGAAGCACAACAGCACAGACAAGGACATTTGCCAAAACAAATTCTTACAACTCTTGGAAAACACTTCACCAATGACTGTTTAGAGCTTTTAGAAAATAGAGGATTCCAACACGCAGTGAAGAGAAAAGTCTATTGATGTTAAGTGCAAGCCAGTGTGCGTTGAAGGCCATCTGCTTCTGTAATAATGTGCAATTCTGAATTTTTCAGGTTCAGAAATCCTGAGTATTTTTTTAAATGTTGGGTAATAAAAAAAGAAAAAAAATTAAAACAAATAACCCAGCTCAGGTAAACAATGTGATCATTAAAATAAATCTTTACCCAAGCATCATGTCTTGACTATATTATGATGTGCATGGAGGGGGATGATGTTAGTCATCTACATCAGAATATGCACAATATTCCTGAGAGGATGAATATTTATCAAAGTCTGGCAAATTTATGGAAACCAGTATTAATAACGGTCTTTTTAGTGGCTTAATTCAAAACAACAGCGGCTAATGAGGATCACCTGGGAAACACAACATCACAATTTTCCTCCGAAAGAGCAAAAGAAATCTTTTGAATATTTCATCAGAAATAAAAGGGCTCCATATCACAGCGTCTGAAAAACAGCTAATTTATCAACATGATTAAGTGTATTTATAATAAAAACACAAATGATGTGCCCACAGAAAGATGCCAGGATTTATATTTCCAAAACGGCTCCCATAAGATTTAATACGACAACTGAGTTATAAGCATGCTCATACAGAATTAAGGTAAGATCAGCATCCTCTTCTGTACACAGTTTAATTTGATTTTTAATCTCTCTGGCATATGTTTGTGCATGGAAAAATCTCTGGATGCAAAGCTCTTTTAGCAGATCTAAACATGGTGGCCTAACCTGAGCAAATGGGAGGGGAACACTTGTAGTTATGCAGGCAAATGGAAGAAGGTGCCCTTTAGACAGAAAATGTCAGCTCTAAACCCATGAGAAGTGTGTTAGAGATTTAGATGCTTAATCTTTGCAGGCAAAAAAAAAAGGGTGGGCTGTAAAAGGTAAATGATTAATTTTATGTCACTGTTTTTTAGTTATTCAAGTAGTTAACTATTCCATATTAAAAGGTAATTTTCCTTTTTTTTTCAACCTGGACCTTATTTCTAGTAGTTGTCAAATGAGCCTCAGTGGGTGAAGTCCCCGAGACCAACTTAAAACTAACCACCAGTGGTTAAAACTAACCACCAGAGGAAGCCAAAACCGATCTCTGCAAAACAGGCCCAACACAGACTCCAGGGCGGGACTGGCCATTGGGCATACCGGGCATTTGCCCGGTGGGCTGATGGTGATTTTGGGCCGGCCTGGCCTTTTTTTTTTTTTTTTTTTTTAAATTTAATATGGTTGCTTTTGTAGTCAGTGGCATAAGTCATGAATCCTATCGGTACAAAACTGATAGGTCGGCCCATTAGTCTGAGTGATTGTGAGCTGGACCAATTACAGCTGAGGGCCGATGCTGTCAATCAGTTAATCATACAGAGAGACTGAAAGTTTTCACGGGGAAAATTGAGAATTATAGAGACTAGCTCTTCATACAGATGCTGCCAAATGTGTTAAAATAACACAGAAGTTTACTGAAGGCTGCAGAGGAACTTTCAGCCACAGGTGACGAAGGCGGAGGTTGCTGGCAGGTGGATGAGGGGAGACCCGCGGCGGACCCTGGTGGGGGTAAGAAGTGATAAACTACCCTACCTGGGTCTGATAAAAAAATCAAGTTTGGTTGTAGTCTAGTTCATTTTTGTTGTGCTTGCTAACTCTTTGAAAGTCAGTAGCTAGTTATAAGCGGGCTGTTCAACAAGTTTGCTCCACTTCCACGAGCGGCGTGGACAGAACGCGCACCGTCCTCAGCTGACTGAAAGTCAGACACAGATATCAGCGTTTTGATAAATCTGCCAGAGAGGTGAATGTGGGAATCAGCTGGAATATTTCTCCTGCTACGCCGATGTGTCGGCTCCATCGCATGCACGCACAGAGCTGAACACTGCCTTTAGTGGTCGGCTAATTCTCAGTAAAAGGATCCAGTTTTATTAACGTCATCGTGTAATCCGAGAGCTGAACTTGAAAGAATATTAAGTCCACTAAATGAAACCGTTGCATCAGGAGAAAATAAAATAAGTGGTCTGACTCAAGGATTTGTTTGTTCTTAATCGCCATATTTCAGTCATTTATGGAATATTCTTCTGTGATAAAGATTGTAACGGGACTTTCATTGTGTAGCTGTTATATTTAAATTATTTAACTATCATCACATGCTGTGATGGAGAGGTTACAGTTCATGAACAGCTATAGTTCAGGAGCACTGATTTTAAGGTTGCTGGTATCTGGCTACATCCAGTCAATCGAGCCTGTTTGGATTAAGATTGTAACAGGGGACTGTGTGGCATGAGTATGGTAGGGGGCCGTCCTACTTGTAGGCTACTTGAAAAATGCTCAGATAAAAGATAAATAGAGTGCAGTGGCTCCCCTTTTCAGCTGGTTCATGTTTGTTTTTATGACACAATAACAGCTGCTGATTATATTTTAGTTTTTTGTCACCTTGTTCATGCTTTACAGACCACTTAGTAGGCTAATGTATATAATAGCAGGACTGGGAGGAGGGTTTTTATGTATCTTTTTATTTAACCTATATTTATAAGTCCCATTGAGGCATGCCGTCTCTTTTTCAACGAGACCTGTTTACCTAACGTATAGCCTATGTCTTTAGATGTTGGGAGGAGGTTTAGGTTTAAGTTTATTAGACAAGTAGACTATGTTTGACAAGTATTTATACACAAACAAGACAGTGTACAAGCACTTGTTTTCATTCATCGTTCCATCGTGGGCTAGTCTTGGTTCAAAATGAACTGTCTAGTCACATTTTTTGATGGAGCTGAGCTGTTTTTTCCCCTTGACCCCTGCCAAAGCTTCAATAAATTTAACCTGCATGAAGTAAATTGGTCATTATTTCACCTATGAGGTTCTTAGCTTGCAACGTTAAACATCTTATAAGCCCTGAAGGGTTGGTCTAGCCCAATAAACATGCCCTAATACTCAATACTGTTCCTGAGTATTAAAATTATCTGGATTGGAACAAGTGTGTAAGACGTTTAGGGAGACGGTTGTCGACCAGTGGGTGCGACTAGAAAGCATGACCCAGGGCAGGTTGTTCTTCTGAGGATACGCTAGCTGAAGAAGGGCAGTGAGTTGTCCAGACGAGTATTTCCCACCACCAGCTTAGCACCCCGTTACTGGAGAGCTGGTTCCCGGTTTTTTAACCAATCAAAAACCGAGGGTCTTTGACGGAGTATATACATGCATTTTCAATTTCAGTAGCTTTATTGGCATGACAAGACAGTGCTTATATTGCCAAAGCATATAACAATACAATAATATCATACACATATATAATATCAAACAAATACAATATCAAACAATATCATACAAACATTCAAAAACCGATTGTTTTGATCACAACAGACGTGTTCACAGGGTTATACAGTTATGTGGTGTTTCACGGTCATCACTCCTCTGTGCCAGGAGGACACATATTCAGCTGCTAGTCTGCAGCACTTTGGACAGCGCATTTACTCACTGGTAAAGTTTCTGCATTATTTTGACTCCTTAGGAAGATATTATGTTGAGTCGCCCTTCGGTGTACATCAGTAAAATGGTGAAGACGGGGCAGCCTCTATATAAGACATTATCCACAGTAACTTTGATTTCATCAATGCTTTAAGTAGAATGAACGAACGAATGGGTACGATTGTCCTGTGAGTTCAGAGTTTTGCAAATTGTGTTTTTGTTGTTGTCTGGGCAGCGAGCTGCTTTTTTCAGCTGTACTACAGAAGCGCACATCGCAAACACGCGTCCCCGAAAAGTGCGTAGAACACCCTGATAACTAACGGAAAGCTAAATCTGAACCCATGGGACAATAGTACTCGTTCGTTCATTTGTTCATTCTACTTAAAGTATTGGCGAAAAATCAAGGAGTTTTGCTGCAGATAATGTCTTTTATAGTGGCTGCCCCGTCTACGTCATTTTACTGCATGTACACCAAAGCCGACTCAACATAGTATCTTCCAAAGGACTAAAAGTGACGCAGAAATTTTACCGGTCTCCATAAGGGCCCACATTGACCCCTGCTTGCATGATGTTTTTTTTTTTTTTTCTTTTTTTCTTTTTTTAAAATTCAGAATTAATCATTCAGAATTTAAGGCAGGGTTGATGATCTCCAGGAACAGTTTTTACTATATTGTTTAAAATCTCCTTCACACTCCGACTGCAGCCAATTAATTAAATACTCTGACACAAAAACTGAAAAACTGAGTCACTTGTGGAACGGACAGGTCTGGAAAAAAAACCTATCCAATCGTCTCGAACCACCCGTTCTTATTGATTAAACAATGATATGTCCATCCAACTGAACAGCCGTTTGTCTCTCCATCTCCCCATCTCCCCCACCCCCCCACACTCGCAACGCGCCATGAACATAAACATGGCTGCTCGCTGTATTTTTTAAAGTGCAGCTTGCTCGAACTGTTTTTTTTTTTTCAGGATCCCCTACTCTTCCTTACCCCTACCCGAAAAACCACATAATCACACAGATTTTCACTGCATTTTAATTGTAGTTTTGTAGCAGCAGCTCAACACTAACATGCTTTTTCCTCTCCACCTGCTGGCGCGAGTCCAACACGCATCATCAAGCGCCATTATAGCCATTTCAACATGACAAGGGAAGGAGCATGCGCAGAATGACAGGAATGAATTGGAGCAGAATATAAGGTTTACATGACAAAATAATTTTTTTATCCGGACGTAAAAGAGGAAAAAGCCAACCACTTAGTACAGAGTTAAAGGGACTTGAGGCAAGATTAAGAAATAAAACTCTCGACTGCCGCAACTGGTGCTTCAGGTAACTGCAGCCACGAGCCAAGCCGTCACGGGAGCGTGCACAAACTGACAGTGTTTGAATTTACCGCGACCGTCCTGTATCCTGTATTCCTGTATCAAAACTGCGGATGTAGCATCATTTAACATCACGTCCGCATGGCAGAGCTGGAAAGCTATAATGTTGTTTACTACGCTTTTTCTTCGTAGTTACACTTTTTAGTGTCTTTCAGTTGATCTGGATCGTTTTCTGACGGCAGAAGAATCCATAACTATCGCTTACAGTGTTTTAATTTAACGCGACCGTCTTTTTCCTGCATCAAAACTGCAGATGTAGCGTCATTTGACGTCACGTCCGCAGGGCAGCGCGGGAAATTCGGACACCGAATTGCAGCGCATTTTGCAGCACACAGCCTGTTCAGGACAATGAAGAGAAACATGGGTGGAAACGTTATTTTTGGTATTTAGCGCTTCATCACCCATTAGCATGAAAAAAAGGGACATTTATGTTTGTTTTTTTAATTCCTGCCTCAAGTCCCTTTAAGGTTTTTTTTTTTATCATTTTCATTGGGAATTAGGGGTTTACATCGTCTTCTTAAAATGGAATTCATTTTTATTCAAAATTAAAGAGGACTTAAAACATGTAAACGTGTTCATTGATTAACCTTGGAAAGTAACTGGGAAGCCAGTCAGTAAGTGCTGGTTCCATATGAGTTCACAAGGTAAGTTTCAGCCAGAAGCTGCTGATCAAACTCAGCTCATTAACAGATCATCAAGTGATGGTATTTGCTGGTCTGGAGCATTCTGACATGTATTAACACCATACCGAGAAGTAAAGACAGATAGGATCTAGAGAAGTAATTATTGCTGCCCAACAATTTGTGAAGGGTTACGAGGCAATTTCCAAACTATTTGGAGTCCATCTGTGAGACAGATTATTCACAAGACTGCTGCCTATCTTCCCAGGAATAGATATGCTCTTAAAAATATGCTTGCACAAACTGAGTCAGGCAGAAAAAGAAAAAAGAAAGAAACTGTTCTGGAAGTCTGAAAGTGAGAAAGAAAGAAAAGCTGAAACCAGACTGTGTGAGAGGAATATTACTTTGTTATCTTGCGCAGCCCTTAATTATATTTCTGGGTATTGTCTGTTAGAGATTCTTAATGGAATATGTAATAATATAAGATGACTGCCTTTCTGTCTCTGATAAACCTGGACTGTCTGCACTGCTGATGGCTCAGCTCCTTTGAATGACTCTATGCATTTAAATGGGGCTGGGGATAACTTAGCTGCACAAAAGAGATGCGTCACTAATGCTGAGTAGTGGATCAACTTGTCCAATCAGGAGATGAGATGCCCGATAAGATGAATCCTTGCAAACGAAAAAAAAAAAGTGTGTTCTAACAAGCATCGATTTCTGTAGTCCGTACCATTAACATCTCATCGGAACTCGGTGTTTTAGCTCATTATCATTCTCTGGTGAGACGTTATGGATCTACTGATGTTGGCTGCATTCTCAAACACATTATTTCTGTTCCAGCAAGCAAGCTTGAAAGAGGAAACACATCCGTCAATACGGTGATGACCCTGACCTGCTTCCCTGTTCCTTCCTTGTTTAGGCTGCCATGTCATCAATATTCATCTCATCCCTGAACCCTGCATGCTGTTGATTTCACTGACCTGCTTTTGTAAATGATATCATCTCCAACCTTCTGCTGTCTGGGCATCACTGTCAACAGCGAGGCGTTACATGACTGTTTTCAGTCAGCAGAAGGCAGGATTTACACACAAAGCCTAATAATCAGGTTGCCCGTTATTTATAGAGAGAAAACTGGAGTTGACTGGCCACTGGAAGGCCATCTGAATAATTGATGGGTTGATAGGACCTGACATAAAGTCATGCATGGAAAAGCAAAGCTTCTACGGTATGTTATCAGCAATATGTACTAAAGGCATGTCTTTGGGAGTCTTCGAACTGTGGCTTTAAACAGGGCCAAACTTCACGTGTCTGTCTCTGTCACTTTCATGACTTCATCCCTGATGATAAATCATAACTAAACAAAGCATGCCATGCAGTTTTTTTCCCTTTCGTTGCTCCTTGACTGAGATTCAAGGTTGCATAATGTCATCTTGTGACTGGACAACAGCAGAGGATACGCTTTGTTTTCTGGACACAAGAGGAATAAAAACAGAGAAGAACTGCAGCCATAAAACCAGAGAGAGGGGTTGGTGTGAACATGTAACTACTCAGACAGACATAATGGAAATGTCTAGAGGTCCACTTCTGTGATGTATCTAATTATACAAGATAGTGTCCTTCATGTTAAGTCGATCCTAATTACATTAGGTATGTATGTATCATCCATCTGCATATTTACCCTGCTCTTTGATAAACCTCTTGAAGTTTAGTCCTGCAGCCGTTAGAGCTACATACTCTCACAGCAGGTGGTGAGATTAAGCCTGTCACTCACTGTTTGCTGGACATCACTGCATACTTACATAAATATTCTGTTCTCCCAGGAGTGCAGAGAGAAAAAATGTTTCTCACAAGTAGTTCTGCATGTGACACATCAAATGTTTTAAAATTCCAAAGGATGAAATCTGCACAGCCGAATCAACACAAGGATGCTTTTCCTTCAGCTTTTCCAATCTGTCTGTCTGTTACCTGCAGATAAATATCTCCCTGCAGTCACTGTACATGTGTAAGATATCAGGAAAAAAAAACCACAACACTAATTCCACATAATTCCACAAAGTGAGAGGCCGTTTAGTAAAAATCTCACGTCTCCAGAAACTCTGCATTTGGAATACTGTGAGTGGGCATCTGCCAGGATCAGAAGAAAAGCCCATCATCTTTCTGCCTGCAGCTGTTTGTGATGAATGTCACCTTCTCCATAAGCCTGTTTTGCTGATGGTGTGTCAGAAGAGCAAACTGACAGTTGGCCCTTGCAGGTGTGTGCGGTCCCATTCTTAGAATATTAAAGCAGCGCTATTTGTCATTAGGAAATACACATTCACATCAGCTGGTAATAAAGCTTCCAAACAGGTTTAACAGATGCTTATCATAAGTTGGAGAAACACTAGAAATAAGAAATAGTAGTTCAAAGTACTATTGTCATAACTATAGAATAGTTAGAGTTCTTTTTTATTTCTATAGCACAATTTATACAACTAACGGATGCAGAGTGCTGCACAGACAATTAAAAAATGTAAAACATAAAACCAATAAAAATATTAAAATAGAGTGTGTTAAGTTTTTGGTAACAGCAGTGTTAAACCAGGAAGCAGAAAGGACAGCTAAACCTGAATCTGTCAAAAGTTATCCAACAGTCAGTTTGATTACTTGATTTAATTCAGGAAGGAAATCCACTTGGGTTTGGATGAGGATTATAGATGCAAATTCTTTCACGGTGTAAACTTCCATGCTGAAAAATGATGCTGCAGAATGCCCAGTGTGTTATACTGTAATTTCATATGAAGGGACGCTGACAGAACACAGTCAGTAAGTGTAAGCAAGGCTTAACTGCCTGGTTTATGAGCCACTATGAAACACAAAAGGTCACAATACCTTGTTTCTCGTGATTTAGGCTGAATGTCAAGGACTGTTTCTTCCCTACTCTCTAAAAGAAAATATAATAAAACATAATATAATTCTCTGTGCTGGATTCTGTGTACTATGCTGCTTTAAGCTTATTACTGGGTATAAATCACAAATACATCCCTGTATACTGCATTCTAAGGCTGTTTTGCTTGCAGGCTTTTTCACTGGTACATTTTTAATCTGTAAAACTATTATTGGACTACTCCCTTCATACCTTTGCTGGTAGGTTCAAACACCATCCCACAATCTGTGATTCCAAGTCTGTCTCTGCCTCAGTGCCCAGAATCTTCACTGAATTTGGGAATAAGGCATTGAACCCAGTTACATGACGTTTTTTTTAAATTCAGAATTAATTATTCCAAGTTAGATAATTAGGAATGAAATTATTCTCCTTCATGTTGACATGGAAATAATAATTCCGTATAAAGGTTTACGTGGAAAACACATTTATCTAATTCCACTTTAGATCGTTGGGAGGGGTTCTGATTGGACAGGGGGCTCGATAAATTTATGTCCATTTACATCTACGCGGAAGTACAGACCCCGTTCCTGCTCCTTTTCATTTTTGGTTACAACATAAAAACCACATAATAACACAGATTTTCACTGTATTTTGATTGTAGTCTTGTAACAGCAGTTCAACAAACATGCTTCTTCTTCAATAAAAATACGTGTTGAAAAAAAAAAAAACATGCTTCTTTCTTTCCGCCAGCTGGTACGAGTCCAACGCTTGTTTCACGTGTGCTTTGACAAGCGCCATTAAAACAGAACAAGGGAAGGAGCATGCGCACAACGGCAGCAATTAGCTTAGAGCGGTGCAAAAGTTTACATTACAGAGTTAGTTATATTGTATATATATACACGTGTAAATATATTAGGGGGTGCAATGATACAAAAAAAATTCACGGTTCGGTTCGATACTTCAGTGTCACAGTTCAATACTTTTTCGATACAATCAAAACATTTTGATGCCCTTTTTAGCCCAATGTGCTTTTGTTCACAACAGCTTACTTAACATGAAGACCAAAGTATTTCCCAACACCAGATCTAAATGTTATCGAACGGAGATCCACCGAGTTGACTAGAATAAATAGAAAGTTCTGTATTGTTCAATATTCGATACATAGTGGTCACGGTTTGATACATCCCTGTGTTGTTGCACTCCCAATATACACACACACACATATATATATGTATACACACACACATATATACACACATATGCACATACATTTAAAGGTTCATCACTGGGCAAATACATATGAAGCACAATGGTACTTATATATACATATATATATCTTTGAAGTACTTTTGATTGTGCTTCATATATATTTACTCTTTGATGAACCTTTAAATGTTTGTGTATATACATATATATATATATATATATATATATATATTGTATATATATGTATGTATGTATATATATAGTCATTTTATTTGTATTATATGATTTGCTAATGTAATTGGGGTAAGTATATGCGATAAGCTTTTGCTTCAAACTACACCCTTTCGGCCAACTGAGAGATTAGTTTGTTTTTTGTTCTTTGCCTGAATTAAAACTATTCATTCATTCATATTCATCACCATTTTCAGTAGAATTAACTTTGATCGAAATTGAAGAGGAATTAAAACTCATGCAGACACGTTTATTCGTGTACTTTTGTCCATTTTCCTGGAACAGAATTTAAAAAATCGATTAAGCTTCAGACCCTTGTTAACCTCCCTCGGTTTAGAGCTCTTGTCACAGACATGTTGATGGGAGATATGGGATGGCGCAGGTGCTTTGCAGCATGATATGCTTTGACCTGCTGAAAGTTCTTTGTTTTAATATTGTATAAGTATTGTATAATGTATTGTTCTACAGTATGTAAGCCCCTCTTGTTTGTGTTAGTGCCACTGTGTTGGCTAGCCTGTGCTCGCAAAAGGGATAATTTGATCTCAAGCATCTGCCTGATAAAACAAAGGTTAAATAAATAAAACAAACTGTGAACCTGAGTGCAGGGGATGATCCTGAGTTCCGCCCCAGTAATAGCAGCCACCTATGTGGACTGACCTGGAAACCTACCCTCACTGACCCGTTTAAGTAGCAGTGTTTTGCTTGTCTCTCTAATCTCATTTAGCGAGTAGCAGTGGGGAAAATGCAAATTCATAAATCGCGCAGCATCAGCAAGGATCTCCCACATTGCCAGAGGGGCTGACACTATGCATGGACACTCTGCACCGCCGAGTGTGTCATTAATTCATCACCTGCAAACTGCCATCAGCGGTGATATCTCAGTCATTTAATGCTGGGAAAGTAATCAGGGATGTTATTTTCTCAAAACAACCCAAGAGCCTCAGAGCAGATGATGATTAAAATTCACAAATGGAAATTAAATTGTACCTCTGATACTCTGACTCAGAAGGTAAAACTGATCACACACACCTAAAGGTACTTTGCCTTTGGAAATTATGTATTTACATAAATCATTTGGAGTATTTTTATGTAAATATAATTTTTACATCAGATTTTTTTTTTTTTTTTTTAGCTTTTTCCATCTAACTTTTGATGCATGCATCTTTTATGTCCATCATTGTTCATCAAAGTTTTCTCCCCTTTCAGGTCAGGTGACAAAACCTGTCTTCTCCCAAAACCTGTTATAAAAACTTTATGGATTAAAATTATTTTCTCGTTTTTTGCTCAAATCTTTGAATTGACTTTATTCCTAATGAGAATTACCAGATATGCAATTATTCAAGTTATCTTAACCCTTTAAATGCCAATTTAAGCATATGATGGCACTGTTTTTATGAAAAACATACATAAATCGCAAGATATTTTCCAAATAAAACATGTAGAAAAGCTGATATCTTTTCTTTTTTTTTTTTTTTACAATCAGTCATTAGATATACCAAATATTAGTATTTTTTTTTACAATGTTAGACAAAAAAAACAAAAAACATAATTTCCCCAAAACAACTACAGAAACACTACATCTTATATCTTTACTATATTTAAGACTGATCTTTAAAAAGACCACTGACATATGTTTTATGTAGGTGGGCACATTAACGGTGCGTAAATTCATCAATTCATTTACACCGTTAAATATTTCATAACATGTTACCCCTTTAATCCTCCATTTGTTCATTAAGTGATAACAGGCTGACTTAACAACTGTCTTAATGTGAGGCTGAAATTCAGGTCTTAGTCCAGGACTAGTCTCAGATGTCAGGTCTAAATTCAGGACTAGTCCCAGGTTTCTGGCCTGGTTTCCAGCCTTTGACTTGTAAATGCATTTTCTTCAAATAGCAGTATTTTTAAATGATAGGAAAAAATCTTGCAAGCAACTGTGTGATTAATCATGATTAATCCAAACTGCGATCAAAATTTTTAATAGTTTCCCAGCACTACATGTAGCTATATGTAAAAATAATACGAATAATCCCATAATTGGTCGAGCCAATTCGAACTATAGTTGACTGAACAATTTTAGCAAAATAAGTGTGATAAAAACATACATTAGGAAATTGATTATGAACTGGGTCATTTTTTTTTCCTGTTGTCCTGTTAACCTAAATAAAAAGTTGAAATTGGACATTTAAAGTTTTCAATTATTTTTAAAAAAAAGCCAATGTGGGGTAACACAACCAAAATAGTGGCCATTTATTGAGGGAAAAATTCCCTGAAAGTAAAAAACAAAAAAGTGCCTTATGGTCCACAAGGGTTAAACTTTTATCCCATAATTCCCTGCAGGACATTAAGGTGAGATCTGGCTCCAAAGGTGTAAATGCCAAGGTCTCTAGCTGATGAAGTCTCATGACTTCTTCAACTCCACACCCTCAGTGCAGAACATAGTTCCGGTTTTGCGTGACATTCAAACTTGAGCACTATAGGAGGAAGGAAAAAAACTGAGAAAGTTCCATCTCTTCTCACACTTAATTATTTTCTTCACTTTTCAGGCTGGTTGACAACATTTTGCCCATCAGCAGTCTCAGTAAAAAAAAAGAAAAAAACCTGCACTTTTACCCTTCACAGTCCTGTCTGTGTCTGGCTCACAGTCCCTCATTTCTGTTAGATAACTGCAGGAACTGTCAGTCACACCTTGGTCGCCCCAGAGGAAATATTGCCCACTTTATCCCCACTCATTTAATTACCTATCATGCAAGCATTGTACCCATTTTTTGTTGATTTGGCCTGCAGCTGAAGCATTTTCCTGACAGGAATCCATCATTTAAACATGCGATTATTTTTACATGCTACATTTTCAGTTTATCTTTTAGAGCCAAAAACAGACATTAGCTCAAGGCGCATATGCTCCGAAAGCCAGTCAGTTGTGTCGTGTGAACAGAAGGCTAACGACATCAAGCGCTCCTCCGCTGGCACGTTTTAACTTTGGATCACCAGTTACGTTTGGCACTGTATTAAGAAATGAATAATGGAGTATGTTATTGCCAAATTGATTTACTATATTTAAAGCATGCAATCATATCTTTTGGCACATGTACTTGCTCAGCTAAGTGTAAGAATTACAATAGTAAAGAAAAAAACATGATAAATCTCTGAAAATTGAAAACCTGATGTGACCCAGAGAATTCAAGTCATGGGGGAGCTTTTTATTACCCCCTTACTCTAAGGATAAGGTTAATATAAAGAGCCAAACTGATACCTAAATAATCACATTGGACAATACCAAAATATTAAGGAATAAGAGTTATTTTCCACCACAAACAAACATGGTTGATAACAACCCAAGTTGGGTTGTTTTTAGCCCAGAGCCCAGAGCAGTAGTAGGGGTGGAATATGGAACATTTTTATTAAAATCTATATTTAAAAAAAATAATAATACCTCCACAAGTTGTTTGGAGGGCTGCAGAATGAAAGTACAACATCTCCTAGAAAAACTATATTTAGCCTGAAAATAAGTATAAAATAGATTTTAACGGATTTGACAATGGCACGATGTTTACATCTACAAGCCAATGCACGCCGCCACTGCAGGTTGCCAAGTGCGATCTCTGTGTGGCAGCAGTATATTGGGCACGGTTAGGCTGGTACAGGAGGAAACAGGAGACGGCGAGTCAAGCAGCTGCTTCAGAGCCCCAGAGATATTATCTGTTTCTGAAGAGGAGTGACCTGAGAAGAGCAAAACCTGGAGTAAATTTAGGTGAAGACTTCACTAAATGGACCCACAAATGTTTTCCACGGTATCAAAATATTTTTGGGTCCTTTAAGTCATTTGTTTGCGAGACACATTGAACTGCTTATTACAAGCAAAAAAAATCTTGGCCACTCTTCGAATAAGTTTTAAAAAATGTTTTTTGCTCATAATAAGCAAAAATTTCTGCCAGTGGAACAAATAAAATTTTCTTGTAAGATTTCTTGAATAAGATGCAAAAAAATCTCCTATATCTCACTGAAATGTTTTCTTTTTTTTTCCCCTTAGGTAATTTTGTCTTATTTTTAATGTGTAATGAAATATTTTGACTAGAAATAAGAAAAATATACTTGGTAAAATTTGAGATTTTGCAGTGCACTGGTGAAAGTAAGGAAGTTTGCTACAGATAATGCTTTATATAGAGGACCATTCATTCTGCCCCCTTCACGTCCTTTGTATGGATATACGCGGATCTACGACTAATCTGAATACATTAGCATCTAAAGGAGTCAGAGTGATGCAGAAATGTTACTGGTGAGTAAATACATGTATAAATTCCTAGAAATAAAGTCCAGGTGGAAAGAAACAAAAGTTATCCTTTAATAACCCTTGGCCACCCAGATGTTTTCTCTGGCCACCCCTAAAAAAAATATCTGCACGTTTCCCTGGATGCAGCCCTTCTCCAGCACACCTGAATCAAATGAATGGCTCGTTATCAAGCCTCTGCAGGGCTAAGTTTCACACATGTGAGGTAATTCAAGTGTGGTGGAGAAGAGATACGTCTAAAAGTTGTAGTGGTTCTCGAGGACTGGACTTGGCCACCCCTGCTCTAATACAAGCCTCTGTTTTTTGGTGGGTTTTTTCCCAATGAGAGGCTGCTGTTCACTATGTCCACTCCTGTTAGCGCACCATGTACCGTGTTCGTGCCTTAGTACACAAAGGCACGAACACGGTACTTCCTCTTCCTGTACGACGCATCAACAAAACACAGCAGCAACATGGCAAAGACAAATCAGCTATTGGAAAAAGCAGCAGAATAAACTGTCCGGAGCAGAAAAAAGCCGCACACGCGTCCAAACGGAGAGGGGAGGAAAAAAGTTAGCCAGGACTTCGAGGCAGTGCTTATCGATTGGATTCTTGACTGTTTACACCACCGTAATATACCGTAGGCCTACTTAGGTAACTGCACTGCACTGTTTAAGTTTTTCATGCAGCAATTTTCAATAAATGAGCCCAGGACATTTGACTGGGTTCAAACTGACACAATATGTTGATTTATTCATTGTGATCTGTTTGAAAAATAGAAATATACAGTAAGCCTCTCTTCTGATAAAAGCCCTCCTTCCAATAAAAGCCTGGTCCTCGGTGCCCTGAAACAAATAAAAGCCCCGGTCACTATGAGAGGATTTACGGTCATTGAAATTATGTAGGTTTTTTTTTTTGTTTGTTTGTTTTTTACTGTATTAATCCCAAATATGAAATTTGGACACTGCATCTAACCCACTTCTAGATAACTAGAGAGCATGTTTACTCAGGTAGAGTAAGCAAAAGAGCTGATACAGAGTTAGAGACAGAAGAACAGCCTGCCATTCAAGCTGAACAGAATTTTTCAACTGGACTTGGCCACATTTGGCTAAATGTGAACATAACTAACTGCTGCATTTGCGTTTCCCATGAACCTTTCTGATCCAGTTGTCCTCAAAATTATTATTAAAGAAAAGACAAAATTCATAATTCAAATAACAAGAATCTAAAGAAACTAATAATAAATAAAAATGTACAAATTACAAAAACAAAAAGGCTGTCCCAGACACATAAGAGCACCTTTCCCATTAACAGTGGACCAAAATACCTGCCAACAGGTGCAGAAGTCTTTTTGAACATCAGAGGAAACACCTGATTGCAGAAATCGCCTCAAAGTGTTGCTCAACAAGATTTTTGCTTCAGAGCCCCATCATGCTTGTTTACTTGTTTCATTTTTTGTGTTTGTATTTAGTATTTCTTTTGAACCACAAATTCAAAATCAATGTCATGATTTTCATAATTTTTTTTATCTATTATTACTTTTGTCAATTTTAACTTATTTCACTGACAACTGATTTTTTTTTCCTTCTTTAATTGGAGGTTATGAATAATTAAGGACGACTGTACATTGAGTTTTGTAAATAGCCCCACCCCCTCTAATAGAAACACACCCAACTCAACGGTTAAGGTAAAAAAAAAAAAAAAAACAACCCATCATGACTCATCCTAATGCACAGGTTCATAAAAACAACCCAAATAAAAATGAGTTGCACATTTCATAACCGAGCAGTTGAGCTGAGAAAATAATCCGGCATTTTTAGTGTGCAACATTAAAAATCTAAGAGTCACTGCCAGATTAAATGAATCTGAGGAATCTCAGTTATTAAGCTTCATTCTGTTTTCATGTGCACGCAAGTCCAAGACGTCAGAGACTCTGTGCTGTGTCTGAATCCTCTTTTGGTCGGGGCTTATTTTACATGTTGTGTATGTGCGTACTTTAACTGTTTGTTTGTTGTCATTCCTGCAATTATAATGTGTGTATTAGTGTGTCTTGGATGAGGCTCCATGTAGCATAATGTCTTTGGATCAATGCCCCAGCCATAGTGGAGGTAAAGCACTGCAATTAAATCTTTTTGTGTGTGTGTGCCTTCTCCTGTGTGGCTGTTCCTTTGATTGAATTAAATGGACCGGAGAAAGAAAAATATCTTGCTTTTGACAGCTGTAAATTTAAAAAAAAAAAAAAAAAAAAAAAAAAAAAAAGATTACCGGTTGAATTTGACAACATTTCAATCCAGTGAAAGTTCTATTTTGTTTTCTGAGCAAATTCATCTCTCCCTTGGTATTCTTTATTTCCCTGCTTATGTACAAACAGATATTATTTTTCCTCCCTTTCTTTCTACCACTGTGGTTTTACGCTGGCATCTTTCCATTGGCAAAGAGTCCATTCTTCTGACAAAGCAAGGACTCATATTTAATGTAGAAGTATTGATCTGCTCCATCTTTACTTTGAACCTGCAGACAACTTTAGAAATGTCATGTGGAATTGCATTTTCTCTGTTACTTCTGTTAAGAGGACATGCTGCTTTCTGAGTCGTTTCCAATGCACATCACAGACTTCTGCCACACACACACACACACACAGTATCATGACTGCATTGACACTGTCTGCATACGGCCCTGTGTTGTCAGATTTCCAGGCCTCCTCTCGATGGTGTTTTCTGTTATAAGAGTTGTTCTGGGGAGGGGTCACCAAATCCAGACCTCTTGGGCCAGTCACCTGAAGGTTTTTACTGTGTTTTTCAAATTAATGAGTCACTCTGCAGAACTTGATTGGCCTCCAGACACTGGGCCAAGAGGTCCGGATTTGGTGATCCCTTGGCTGTTTCTTAGTCTGCGTACTTGCGTGCTCGTGGACTCGTCAAACGTCATCAACCGTGGGTCAAGTCATGTTCAATTTCAAAGTTTGCTTCTCTGCAAGCACGCTGGAAATCCCCGGATGAGAACTTCCTCCGCCCATTTCACCCAACATGCATCAAAGGAGACTTGCACGTACTTGGCCAGATATAAATCCCAGCATGCACCTGCACACATGCAGTATTTGGGAGCCTCCAACAGCAAAACCTGAGCATCATTTCTATTCTTGACTGTTGTTCTTAGCCTTTTATCTGCAGCTCTTTCTCCCGCTTTCCTCTTACAGCTGTTTTCATCACATAATTATGACCTGATTGCCCGTTTGGATTAATGTGTTCATGTATTGGAAAATAAATATAATTTACACGTTGGAAACAAAAACATCCACTAAGTATAATTGTTTTGTAGCAGTTATTTTGATTGTTTTTATTTGTTTCAGTACCATTACGACATCTTAACAACAATTTATAGTTTTTCAGTCACATGACCTGCCAGGAGCCCTGGCGGGCAAAAGATGACGGGGCGTGGCGGACTCTGTGCAGGCAGACTACAGAAAGGTTGTTTAAATCAGCTGTTAGTTGCCGAAAAGGAAAGATACAGGAATAAGATGGAAGTGTTGGACTCCTGTGACCCGTATAGAGAAGCGCTTGCTGTATACGAGCCGTTAAACATCACCACGTCCCTTCTGAGCTGCATTCAGTGATATTTACATCTGTCCGGTTCAGAAGCCGTCACCGTACACCGCTGCCAGAATGAATGCATATAAGAGCACCGACAGTTCTCACTAAAAACTACTATTCAAACAGAAATAACCGAAATAGAATAATTTCCTCTCATTTTAACTTGTTACAGCATCAGTTTTAGGAAGGATGGAGCGCTGTGAAGACGTAAATAAAAAGCATATACAGTAGGACCTGCAGGAAAAACAAAGACTCTCATTCTAAATATCAGCGTTACATCTTGTCTTTGTGCCATTCGGCTGAATATGAGTGTAACAGGATTTCCACGTCCCTCCTTTAGGAGTTTATTTGTGTTACTGCATCTCTCCGTTTTAGCTAGCAGCTAGTTTCAACTCATGCAGAAGACGGCAGGCCTCATATGACAACAAATCACACCAACACGTATACATCAGGTTTTATTTATGGCTAAAACTATGCTAATAATATACGGATGAATGTCGGTGTGGGCATTACTGACCATTGATGAAGTGTTCGCTACTAGAACGCGTGGGTTAGGGGCTCGTGGAGGGACTGCTGTACCTGTTTACTGTTTACTGTACCCGGCCGGGACCGAGGTGCGTTTGATCGAACTGATCCGCTGATCCATTTCTCCTCTCAGTATGTCAGAGGAGAAATGGATCACGAGTGCCCCACAGTTTGGAAAAGGTGGTGTAGGCATCATTTATGGACAGTGTGTTGATGTGACACCCCCTCTCCGACCAGCAGTATTGCCACGCCCACAGCTACAACATTTTGTTGGGGAAACATTGTCTTTTCTTTTAGATTTTTATTGTATTATAGAAGTATCAGATCGGGACTCTGTATCGGCTGATCCTCAAAATCAAATGACTCGGACTTGGGGGCAAAAAAAACCTTATCGGGGCGTCGCTTGCCAAGATGTCACTTGTTTCAGGTGTAATTGTGATGAGCTTTCCAAACTGATAATGAATCTAACCTTCATGTGCAGCTAATGACCTTCTTCCAGCGAAGGGGCGTGTTTTTTAGGGTTTTCCAGCAGGAACATGCTTTTAGCCATCCGTCACAAAGCACCCATGAGATTCTGAAGCCATCAGCGTGTCACACAACCTTAATAAGCCTTTATCGCCGACAAGCTTTGTATTCTTCATTACAGCATTCTGTGGCTTCAGATGGACAGGAGTATTGATTGTCTTGAGTGGCAAGTGTCACCAAATGTTTCATGTTGGAATGCACTGGAGGAAGGCTGTCCATGTCTTCTATGTAATCAGAGACTTCTTTGTGATCCATCAGGAAACAAGCAATGCAGTAAGTATAGTGGAGTACGCGACTGTAAAGGTCATAAAGGAATTCTCCAGAGTGTGCAGGCTCAAGTGTTGCTCGGCTACATTTTCAAGGTGGTTTGTATGTGCCTGTTGTATGTTCATGTAGTCTTGTCTCTGTTCAAACTCGCATCCTCGTGGGAGTCAACCAGTCAGCTTGCTTGATGTGCAGGTTTACACAACCTGCTGTTGAGAGATGTGTGTGCACACAGCAGCTCCTCTCAGAGCTCTTTTGTGATGCCTGTTGAGTTTGCAAGACCAGCCTCAACTCCTCACATGGAATATAATGAATGGAAGGAGTGGAGATATAAATGAAGTACAATAACAAAAAAAATTCTTACAATTTGAAGTTAAATATTGAAGCAACATTTTGTAAGACAAGCTTTAAATTTAACTTTCAGGACCTACAGTCGCCCTCATACTATTCATACCCTCCATTTAAAGAAAAGGCTAAATTTACAACAGTAATTCAGATTACAGGAAACTAAAGAAACAAAATTATAATTCAAGGAAATAAAATACTGCTTTTGAACTGTGGTGTACATTAGAACACCTTTCCCATGAACAGTGGACCAACATACCTGTCAACAGGTGCAGACATTTAATTGGACGTCACAGAAAACACCTGATTACAGTGATTACCTCAAAGTTTTAGCTGTGTAGCCCCATCATGCTTGTTAACTTCTTTTTTGTGTGTATGTGTGTGTGTGTTTGTTTTTAATATTTCTGTTGAACCACAATTCAAAATCAATGTCATGATTTTCATAGAAGTTTTATTTATTATTACTTTTGTCATTTACAACTTATTTTACTGACAGCTGCTGGAGGGTCTGAATAATTTTGAGGAATACTGTGTATTACTTTAAAGCCAAGGATGAGGACAGGTTTATATCTGACAGAACGTGTTTGACTCTGGTTTTTAAAAAATTCTACATCCTGGCACAAATTTCAATGTCTTTATTAAAAACATCTTTATTTATCAGCTTGTGTCCTGCAGCTTTTCTTTTGTCATTACTTTTGGTATGATACTTTCAGAGTCATAGATGTGAAAAAACATCCAGGCTTGACTTTATTGTCTGCTTAAGGTTTTTTTTTTTTCCCTTTGGAGAGAAATATGAAAAAAATGTGAAAAAGGGTTGTTTTCAAATGCATTATTTATATCTTCATTTAATGAAAAAGAATGATAACATCAAAAGATGTACAACACTGTGCAAAAGTCTGGAGACCCTCATTTCTTCCAATTTTGCTCCCAAGTAGCCAGATTTGTTTTGTAATCTTTTGAAGTTGTGTTGATCCGTAGCAATTCAGGCTTTCATAGCTTTGCTTTCACATTGGCTGCTTTTTCTTTCATTTCTAGTCCACTTTTTTATTATCTTGGGACAAGTGTGTTTTTAGCTTGTTAAACCATTTAACACTGACCTATGAATCATTCAAGTAATAAAAAAAGCAGCAAACCCAGGAGATAAACTGGTGTTCTGAATACACATAATGGACAACTAAGATTTTAAATCATGTCCTTCAGCACTTTGTTACATGCAGCCTGTGGCAGAGACTAAATTTGTTCCTGTTTCTGTAGCTACAGCTATAAAAATGCAAAAGATAGCACAATTTAAAGTGGACGAAATGATTCTTTTGCATAAATTCAACAAGTTGGTTCCCAGTGAGCCACGGGTTTTTTTTTCTTAAAAATCTGAGGAAATATGCTGAAGATATGTGTGAGTATGTGTACATACTGTATGCCGTGCATGAGTATATAGTAATGCAAAAGTGCATGTAGGCATATGTGTATGGGTACATGTATGTGTATAGGAACATGTGCTGGATGTATGTGCATGTATATACTGTACATGTGTACATAGGTACAATATAGTTATGCATGTATTTGTTTTGACTGCATTGTTCTTATATGTTTAAATATGTATATGTGTGTATGCATACAGTATGTGTACGTGTGTGTATGAACAGTCATCCTCAAAATTATTCATACCGTCCAAATAAAGAAAAGGCCAAATTCACAAAAATAATGTTGCTCAACAAAATTTTAGCTTTGGAGCCCCATTATGCTTGTTTACTTGTTTTATTTTTTGTGTGTTTGTTTTTGATATTTCTTCCAAACTACAATTCAAAATCAATCTTATGATTTTCATAAAATTTTTATTTATTATTACTTTTGTCAATTTCAACTTGTTTCACTGTCAGCTAATTTTTTCTTTCTTTAATTGGAGGGTATGAATAATTTTGAGGACAACTGTACTGTATATGCAGGTGTATACATGTGTATGTTTAAGAAGAGGTATGTGTCCATGTTGAAAATAAAGTGATTAGTGTTGCAACGCTAAAGAAGAGAACTATAACTAGAAAGGGGTGCAGGATTAAACAGGTTATTACTTCTTCCTGCTCCCAAAATGCAGATGCTTTGATAGTTTCTGCAGCACTGACCTGACCAAGCAGCTCTGGCAGCCCCAGCACTTGTCCTGCGAACACTCCTAAGCAGATCAGGATGGAGTTGAACTGGCCGATGGAACCTCTGATATGTCGTGGGGAAATCTCTCCCAGGTACATAGGGAGGGCACTCAGAGCAACACCTGCCAGGTAGGAAGAGACAAGGAGCAGATTTAAGTTGAAATGCAACTAAAGGAAAACCTGATGAGGGTCTGTGCCCCATTTTTGTGATGAACAAACAGTTCATTTGTACATTTAATTGACGAACGGTGCTTTACATAAAACATTAAAAGCATCACAGCAAAGTAGGTGTGTGTGTTAAAAATGATCAGCATTGTATTCATTGGTAATCAATGCTGGAAAGTATTTCAACTATATATTCAACTTGGGCTATTTTATACCCCAGTACATCAGAGGGAAATATGTTTTGTACTGCACAACATTCAGTTCATGACTTCAGATCATTTATTTTACCATTAAGATGTCAAAACATTTATAAAACTACAAGGTTTTACAAAACAACACAGATATTTGTGGATTTTAACCTTTTTGTCAACTCAAGGTGAGGCGACGGAAATTAAACAGATTTTTTTTTTTTTTTTGCCAAACTTCAAATATGTTTTCATTTAAGTAAATGGTTTGAAATTACTGTAAGAAGATCTTCAGAAATCTAAAAAAAGGTTTGAACTGCGTCACTAAAATCAAATGAATAGCTAAACAAATAAAGAAAAGATGACAGATAACAGAACAAGCGGATGTTTCAATGACAATAATCATAATTCAAGACAAAAGGTCAGTGTGAGGGTTTAAGCTGGTATATTGTAGTTTTATACAAGTATAAATATTATGCCCATAATAGATAGTTTCTCTTGAGCAGAATTTTTCAAGTGGGACTTTGATAGGGATGCACGATATAATCGGCCACCCCACCGATATTCAAACAATATTTAAATGATCAGCCCGCTGTTTCTAAAGTCTAAAAAAAAAAAAAACCTACTTCGTCAAAACTTCTTTTTTACAGACTTTTAAACTTCTAAAGACTAGGGGTGGGAAAAATATTGATACACAAATGTGCCGATATTTTCATATGCTGATATATTGACATTTAAAAACGCGGTATCAATCTATTTTACTAATGAAATCTCACGATATTTTATTGTTCTGTTATGAAATCTCACGAGAATTCAGATAAATTTTGTGATGTTTTCATATGCTGATATCATATTGACATTCAAAAAGGCAGTATCGATCTATCTTACTAACGAAATCTTGCGAGAATTCACGAAATTTCGTGAGATTTACAGAACAATGAAATCTCGCAAGATTTTTTAAGTAAAATAGATTGATACCACGTTTTTAAATATCGATTTGATATTGGCATATGAAAATATCGTGATATTTTAGTGTATCAATATTTTTTCCCACCCTTATTTTTGAAAGTGTCGGAATCGGATAACAAAACTGCAGTTTGCAATGACTGCTTATTTTTTTAGTTTTAATCTTGGTATTAATATCGGTTATCGGCCACATGAATTTTAAAATATCAGCATATCGGATATTGGCCGAAATTCCAATATCGTGTATCCCTAGACTTTGACAATTAATTGATTTCAACATCATTATCATAATCATTTTACTGATGTTTTGGTCGTTGTATTTTGATAAAGACTTCTAATAGCTCCACTATATGCACATGTAATGAGCTGTGATGCTCAAAATAAGATGTACTGATGACATTTTTTCCAAATTATGTAAACACTATTAAGCATATATATACATTATTTATACAAATGACTTACCAGAGTTCAGCCCCATAATGATACGACCAATAATGAGCATCTCAAAAGATCTGGCCATCTCGCCGAAGGACAGCAGCAGAGCAGCAATCACAGCAAAGCTGTTATTCAGCAGCAGGGTTCCCTTTCTGGAAATCAGTTACACATTTAGGAATTACTATAAATGATTAAAAATGGACTGTGAGGAAACTTGAAAGAAATTTCAAGACTGGAATAAATTAAATGTAACTTATTCAATGAATTTTGTCAATACAGAGTCTCATCTAACTTCTCTCAAACATTTCAGCAATGAAAAACCTGAAGCACGAAAATAGCAGAGGAGAGCCTTTTTTAAAAGGAAAAGAGGAATGATTGGGGTGTTGCGCCTCTGGGAGAGTAATGAGCAGATTGAATAAGACTGATTCTTCAAGGTTAGCAAAGCAGAGATATTTGCTCAATAAAGAAAGCTGCTCATGTCAAACCAGTGTAAACAAAATCAATACAGACTTGCGGCCTGAAAAGCTGAAAGGTAAACTTAAGAATAGCAACATGTGCATGAAAACCTGAAAACCTTTAATTATCTGCCCACGTTTAGAGGCAGTTTCAATCATGGTATGGGTGCACCCACACTGGAAAGACAAAGCAAGTTCCCGTCCTAAAGAGGACCTGAAGGTCAGACTGAATCAGAGCTTCTTTTCAACAAAGACGTAAACTCGTTCAGACAGAACTCAGATTCCTGCAACACAAAAGGCTTCACATATTTAAAAGGATTTTCCCCTCAAATGCTCTACCTTAGATTGTTAAGTTCATGGGGAAAAGGAGTTTTAAATTATTTCTTTCTGTGCTGCTAGAAAAGCCGACTTTGGTGTTTATGTTGAGATTTCTTATTTAAACCAGAAAAAATTCTGACCCAAAGCCTGACCACTAAAAACTTAAAATCTTATGAGGAACGTTTTTCTAATTTCTAGTCAAAATGGCTCATAAACGTTCCTCATGTTGATGAAGGCGACAGCTGTTTGCCGAAACTGTCAAGGTAAAATCAAACCTTCGGTTTTTCATGATTGATGTCTGAATAGAGAACGTGAAACTACTTCCAGTCAAAATATCTCATCTATACGACATAATCACCTAAAGAGAAATATTCTAGTGAGATATAGGAACTTGTTTTATCCCCATTCTTGCAACATTGTCCTCTCTCCCCTTCCCCCTTCCCCCTCTTTCTCTTCCCCCTTTTTTTTTTTTCCCTCCTCTTTTTTTTTCCCTTTTTTTTTCCTTCTTTGTTTGTTGTTTTTTTCCCATTTTTTTTTTTTTTTTTTTTTTTTTTTTTTTTTTTAGACAATGATCTTATTTCAAGAAATTTTATCAAGAAAATTTGACTTTTTCTATTGGCAGAATTTATTTTATTTTATTATTTTTTTTGCTTATTAAAAGCAAATAAATAAATAAATAAAATAAATATATTTTTTATTATTTTAAGAGTGGCAAAGATTTTTTGCTTGATAAGATTTCTTGAAATAAGATATTTAAGATGTATTCTCTTAAAAACAAGTTCCTATATCTCACTGGAATGTTTCTCTTTAGGTGATTTTGTCTTATGTTGAGTGTGATGAGCAATTTTGATTAAAAATAAGAAAAATGTACTTGGTAAGATTTTGGGGTGAAAAAAAAGTCTAATTTGAACACATTTTTAAATATTAAATATTTTATTAAATATCTAAATCTTTTCCTTCTATAGAAACTCTCAAAAATCCAGTTGACACTGAACTGGTCATCTTCATCGGTGGCGAGAGTGGCGAGAGAGAGAGAGAGGGAGAGACTATTGCAACATGGAATTCCCTTCTGGGATAAATAAAGTATTTTTCATTTCATTTCTTTGGTGCAAATCAAAATAAGCTGGTTACATGATTGCAGTTCAGCATAATATCAAAATGTCAGCATTTGTATTTAATTACAAACTGAGACTAAATGCCCATTTTTGTCTGATTTAAAAAGAATCTAACCTTTTCTTGATTAAAAAGTGTTTTTTTTTTGTTGTTGTTTTTGTTTTTTGTTTTAAAAAGATGGTGTTTAGCTCAACTGTTTGAGCGGCCACCTCGTGTACAAAGGCTACGGGTCCTTAGCGCAGGTGGTCCAGGTTTTGATTCAAGGCCTGGGACTCTTTGCTGCATGTCATCCCCCACTGTCTCTGACCCCCTTCCCTGACTGTCCACTGTGACATAAAGGCCACTAAAGCCCAAAAATCACTAAACAGAGTAAACAGTTCTGACTCAGTAGTGTCATTTGTTCAGAAATGTGGAAAGACAACGGGTAAAAACCTGCCATGTCCTGAAAAAAAAAAACATTTCTGTGGATGAAACATGTTCAAAAAATCTGGAATAAGCCATAAACTTTGTCTTCTTCGGTTTTCATGCAAAACATTTGAAATGTTTAAAGAACAATGTCTCTTTATCCGTATCGGCTGCAGTCACTAAACCCTCACATCAGGAAGTAGATCCTCCATAACTTCATGTATATAGTTTACTTGTTTTTTATGCCTCCCCTTGATTCTGCAGTGTTTTAGTTACTTTTTTTTTTTTTGGGGGGGGGGGGGGTAAGTCTTTGTAATGAGTCTTTATTTATCACTTAATCGATTTACTTAATTTATTCATTAATTAACTTATTATACTTTCATGTTCTTTAGAGTTAAGTAATATGTGCAATTTGCACTGAAGCTCCATTAATGTTGTTTTCTTAAGGAATATAAGGCTTATCTTATTTTATCTTAAAAATGTATGTAAGTAAGCAACTCTGGAAGATTCAGGGTTAGCTAAAAGTGTTAGCTTATTTATACTTTGAAACATTCTCCATTTCAGTGCCACTTGCACCCTAAACTTTGTCATTTTCTTCCTCATCTTGGATGCATTTGCAGGGGTTTGTTCATGCATCATTCATAGCCTGATTTATAAAACATCCTTTTCCTTAAAGTGGTAAAAATTGATTTTCTGTTGACGTTAAACAGCTTTAAAGAAGAATGCCCAAATTTGGATGCATGCGAGGACTTTTCTGTCCAGGTTTTATCTCAGTCGCATTTAAAAATGGCATTTCTCAAATCGAACTTTGAAGGGAGACGCTACAGGTGAAGAAGCTAAAAGGGAATATTTGTTTCAGGATTGAATTAAAGAGCTTGGCTGTGTCGTGTTAGAGGTCAGTGTCAAAGGGTAAAATAAAATATGTTTTTGTTTGGCTGCTGCAGCGAGACAGTTAGCAGCAAACATTGTCTCAAGGGCAGCCTCATTTGCATTATAGCCGAGTAAGAGAATAAACATTCATATTAATGTTTTCATATCACGTCCTCACCGTGAAAGAGGTCCCTGTGGTAAAACATCCAGACTTCTAAGTTTTTGTGTTTTTTTTTAAAGACATAAAATTACCTCAGCGTCAAAACTTTTAATGAAGAACTCGCTCACTCTTTGAAGTAGTTTTCTTTTAGATTTCTTCATGTGTCCTCATCTGATAATATATTCAACTCTTCTTCCTGACATCTGAATGTCAACCTCTCCGGGACTCTGAGCTGAACTGCCAGCTGGCCTGCAGATGTCTAGCAGAGAATATGGAGGGAGAATGAATAATACCTTTCAACCTAATCAACACGTTTGAAAACGGCCACCTGAGAGATCCAAGGTGAATCATCAGGGCATCTTAATTATCTCAGATGACTGAACAGAAGCTTCATAAGTCTTTCTCTGCGGTGACAGTGGCGTTCTCATCATTAGAGGATAATAGGTTCTTTTGAATATATATGATTTGGGGGTGATTATGCTGGTGCTTTGCTCTGGCCTGAAGGTTGAAGGACACAGCTCTGTACTCCTGTGCAAAAATAGAAAACAACTCAGCTTGGCTGTAACCTGAGAAACTCATCCTACAAGGTGTGAGATTGGATCTTACAGCAGAATAAGATGTCAAACCAGAACCAATGGATCAGAGGGAAATATTTTTCTCTAGCTACACATTCATGTCCTGGAAACCTGTTTGTGGATAATGATTTACAGAAAAGATATGAACTAGAAAAGCACTCGGAGAGTGCTGACTTCCGCCAAGCAGCTCATGTCCCCTCATATTGTGACTCACAACAAAAAAATCATACTCCTGCATTCATTTAAAGGCGTTATAGTAGATGTTTCTTTCAACAATTTTTGAAATCTTCGGTAAAAATGGGTTCACTACCCCATACACTATGATTAGTTCAAAGCTTTGAATATATAATTATTATACGCCAGCTGTGAAAGTAATGGGGCTGAAAAACTATCCTACAATTATCTCTGCATTCCTTACATTTTTCATTTGTCTATTGGCTCATCAATCACTTTTACTACCGCTGTAAGAGTGATTGACATTCAATTCAACAGGCAATAGGCAAGACTGATCAATGAGAGTGATTGATTGGCGAGAGCAATAGTGCGTGATGGAAGCTCCTATGTTTCCAGTAGGTAGCTAATATCATTCTGCTAGCAGTTAGCGACGTTCAGACGACATCTGTTTTACTTGCGTTTGTGACATGATGGAGAATCTGTACCTGCAGTCTGCTAAACACCTGAGTGACTCGTGTACGTTGTTCTGTGGTCGGGGGAGGGAGCTGTGAATCTAACAGGTTGGTCTTGCGCATGTACATTATTCATAAACTCGCAAACAGTTTCTACTTTCTGAAATGCCTAAACATCTTCTATAGCACCTTTAATCTACATCATTGGATTCCTTGACCATGAAAACATACCAGTAGCATCTGGAATCATGCTTGTATCACTATTACTTCTATAGTTATTTCCAAAAAACGATATTTCCATAATGGCGGTTTTCATCTGAATCTAGCTCCATTGTTATTGAAAATGCTTCCATTCCATTGACATATTCCTGATTCAGCAGAGTCTTGGCTACAATTTGGTGTTAGTTGCATGTCTGTATCATTTTTTACCTTTCAGCATTGAAAATTCCAACAACTCCCTTGTTTTTGTGTGTTCTGGATCATAGTATTCAGAATTTTCTCTGGATCCGGATCAACTTTTGAAATATTATAGAACTCATTGAGATCCTTTCTTGTAATTTTTTACCAAACACTTGGGCCATTTGTATGGAGTTATATGCAAAAATTCCCAAATTTTGCCGATCTCACAATGATAAAAAATCCTTCAAAAAATTCCTGGATCCAGAAGGTGATCTGGATCACCACCAAAATATAATGAGGTTGTCCTTGGGCTAAGCCACACGGCTGGTGAAAATTTCAGGTCAATCCGTCCTGAACTTTTTCCGTAAAGTTGCTGACAGACAGACAAACAAACCAACGCTACCAAAAACATAACCTCCTTGGCGGAACAAAGAAGGAACCATAAATCAATAGTTAGTTCCATGAAAGGTACAGTATGTAAGAATTACTGACATCTAGTGGTAGAGATGGGGATTTGAAAGAAAAGATGTTCTCTTTCAAATGACTTCATATTCCAAGCACTGCAGCAAATGTATGGTGGCTGTTCGTGGCCAAAATTCTCAGAGACATAAATAAGTTTTTATCTGTGAGTGGATCGAGTGGTCTCAGGTGTAGCTATGACTGCACAATGAGTAACTACTTTTAATATCTTTTAAGGCATTACTGATCCCAAACAGTGCTTTAACTCCAATTAAACAAAGCTGGTACAGCAGTTTTAAAGTACAGTGGGTTCTTACTTCACACAAATTCTTTTGTTCATTCAGGGACACCGTAGTAAAAATGGTGAAACAAATATGGCAGCCTCTATGTGCACCGCCCAGCAAGTAGATATAGATGACTCTTTCTAAGAAAATAAACATATAACAGCTATTCTAGTGCAGCTATTACACATCAAGAGAAACACTGTTTTGGATTATATATTACATTTTTCTGCCATTGACCTTTGACTTTTTACATATTGTACCTTTAAAAGTATCATGCTGCATAATAACTGTGTGAGCTAAGGAAAATAGTAAGAAACCAAAATGTGTAGCAACTTCTTCACTGCCACCGAATAGGACCAGCTGTCTTCAGGGGGAATTATGGAGGTTGCTTATGTCATTATTCCACAAACAGCTATTTTAAAGAAAAAATAAATCAATAAATATAAAAAAGAACAATCAGATTGACTGAGCTATTTTTGTATGAGTGTTCCAGATGATGGCACAACTAACAAATTACAGATCAATCTGACTATCATTAGATTTGGATTCATATGTTGCAGAAATGGCGTTCTGTGAAAACTCCTCTTGATAAATGACAAAATAGCACCAAAGGTTTCATTAATCAGATAACTGAGGGAGAAGAAAGTCCACATCTGTGGAAGTGATCTATAACAACCGAAGCAGCAATGTGTAAAATAATAATCAGTCATTGATCTGAAACTTTAATCTTTACTTGTGATACAGATTACCATAAACACTGCCTCATAAACGACGGCAGCTTCAACCAACAGAACATTCTGCATCTCACTAAAGCTTTTTTCCTTTGCATAGTTGCTGATAGTTTCAGGCTTTTGTTAAAAATACATCCTACCAGCTGGTGGGAGTTTTTCAGTAACATTGCACTGTAATGAAAGCTAAGGGCGGTTAAAAGAAAGTGGAGAAAGAAAGAAGGAAAAGAAAGAAAGGCTGACAAAGCAAAAAGAACTGAAGTTAGCTGATGGCATACAGAATTGCTCCATCTCCTTGAATTGAATTGTCGTGTCTGCCAAGAAATGAAAAATTTATCTGCAGTATCTCATAGGATAATGCTTCTTCTCCAACCCATTAGACAATGCATGACAAAGGTGTTTGAAAAAAGCCAGAAGTAACAGCTTAGCCTTAGCGCATCCCATCCTGAGGTTACCTCTCTGGTAATTACTTTCTGGCTTTGTACAGAGTAGTGTTCAAGATCACACCACCAAGACCAAGATAGTACTGAGACCAAGACATTACCAACGTCCTAGTCTTGTCTCGGTTCCTGGTCTCGGTAATGTCTTGGTCTTGGTGGTGTGGTCTTGACTATAACATTAGTACAAGGAAGAAAATTGTTTGCTTCATTGTGAAAATAAGCCCCTTTCAGACTTGCTCTGGAAAATGATAATAGTGGACTTTGTCTTTTATACTGCTTGATTTCAGGCATACGTTCCGCTCTATTGCCTCAAAGCTGTAGCGGACATTTACCGGCTAGCATCCATGTCCAAGAGCGGAAATGTTGCACCTAGTTGTTTTGGCTGAACACACGAGAAAATGTTCCGGACAGGGTTGAAGGGAGAGCGTGGCTGTGTTGACTTATCCGGAACATTTCCTGATGTCTGAACGTGGCGGGGAGGCAGTAAGTACGCAAGGAAGCGACATGTTTGAAAAGACTCCTGTTAAAGTGGTCTTAAGCCCCGTTTCCGCCCACGGGTCTGGGTCAGGTCGGGTCGCAGTGGGTTTTGGTACAGATATATTGATTTCATGTTGCGTCCCCACAGATAACTGTACCCTTACCCTGGAGGCAGAGAATTAATAGGATAGTGCCGCTATGTGATTGCGTGACGTCATCGCAGTGCAACACCTTTTAACCAAAGCACCACAGAGCACGTGACAGAAATAAAGGGGTCATCCCTGCTTTGTTTTTATGCCGGGTCACGCAGAAAGTTACGTATTTTTTCAACCAATAAATGGATTGCCGTGTATTAAGCTCCACCTCTTTGGTCTGGATCAGTTCGATCAGTACAGAAGTACAGTACAGAAGGGTAGAAAAAAGTAGGACGGGTCGAGTCGGATATGAGGGTACCCATCCCAGTTTTTATCTTTGGAAACATTAAAAAAACGTGGACCGACCCAACCCAGATCTGCTGGTGGAAACAGCTATAGTGACACGGTCGGTTGTGTGTTGATAGCTGACACAAACACGGCAGTTCTGTGTCCATGAACACACTAAAAACCCCAGGGTCAAAAATAACCCATTATGTGTTATTTTTCTGGGGTTCTGCTGTGTTAAAAAGGGACCAAGTAGTTTTTGGGTTACTTCAACCCAGAAAATTGGGTTATTTTTTGACCCATATTTAACCCAGGGTTATATTGACTACAATGTTGGGCAATTTTAACCCAAAAGCTGGGTCAACAACCAAACAACCCAAATGTCTGGGTTGAAATAACCCCAAAATTACTTGGTCCCTTTTTAACACAGCAGAACCCCAGAAAATAACACAGTGTGGATCAGTGTGATTGAGAATAACTCTATAAATGAAGCCCTATCTGCACCAGAGAAATAAAATGCTCCTTGTACAGTATGGTGGCATTTATAAACGCAAACTTTCACCACATTTACTCGACTTTTCATTCAGTCGTTGCATGAGAGTGAGATTGTTACAAGCTGCTGTTTTGTTTTCCTTGCTGCTGACCTGTATGCTGCAATAGTCAGAATCAATCTAAGAGACGCATTCTGGAGAAAGACTTGAGTCTTCCTGTTGTGTTTCTTGCTCTGAGACTCAACCTGTATTTTACAGATTCTCTTTGTTCCTGTGGTCATCGTGCCCGAGACCCGTAACATTAACACAATTAAGGAGTCTCATCTGCTATTCTCAACATGTTCTCATGAGGAAACAGCAATTTCCACAGCATCATTTCTGCTGCCTCTTGTGTGCTCTGAACAAACACCTCCTGAACCCTCCTTCCCTCTCATTTCCTACCATGAGATCGCATCTCCAGCTGAAAGTCTCCTGCTGTGAAGCACGTGTGAACAGCAGCAACCTGAAGAAGTCTGGAGCAAATTGTCCTCACATTCTCATAAACCCCCCCATTCATGCGCGAAAATAGCTCTGCAGTGCAGTCAGTGTGATCCCCACAGAGAGTCAGAAATTACATGAGGAGACACTTTACTTATGTTCAAATCTGATGCAACACATCAGTGCATTCTGCAGTGCTAAACAACTCTTCCTCCATGACAGGATTCTGTTAAATGGTGATTCAATTTTCCAAATGAGATGATCAATTATCGGGCCTGTTGCTTGAGCTCGAACGTTTTAATCTGCTCATCTGTGGTGAAAATGTGTCAGAAAAACATACAGCTGCAACACATCGCTCAGCTAAAAAGGAGACGGCCTCCAGACATTTAAAAACTAGGTTAAATTCAAAGTTCGTGGGAGCCCAGCCTAGATTCTCAGGGCAATACAAGAAATGTTATTATGAGCATGAGTGAACTCACCTTCCAAGTACTTTGATGATTAAAGAGACAGAGAGCGCTCCAAGAAGGCCTCCGATGGCAAATATGGACACTGTGATGGACCAGAGGAGGGTGGCTGTCTCTGCTGGAACAGCCTCGCCATATCTCTCAATCCAGGTCTTATTGTAGAAAGCTTTGATGTACTGACATAGAAAGACATGGAAAGAGACATTTTTCTAACTGGTCATATTCAACATTGAAAATATAGATAGACCTACATCAGAAATGCAAAAGAAACATTTTCCTGTTAAGAATTATATCACATTTTTTGAGTCTGTTCTGCAACTTGACTATAGGTGTGCATATAAGTTGTTTTACTGACCTATGTAAGGATTTTTACAAAGTGATAAATTACAAAATGACGGGAAAGGGAAAGTAAATTGTAACAGTAACCTTAGGTGAATAACCATGGTGAGATTTATAAATGAAATATGCCTGATTTGATGCACCATTGTGCTTAAATTTTAAAGAGTTCATCCTGCAGGATTGTTGCTCAGTAACTCAAAAAATGTCTTTTTCATTTACAGTGATCCATCTCGGTTAAATTCAAAGTTTGTGGGAATCCATGAACATTGTGAAATGTTGATGGATCCACATTTGATGGATTCGTCAACATTTGAGTCCCAACCACACTGCAAAAATTCAAATCTTAGCAACTTTTCAAATTTCTCTTCAAAATATCTCATCGCACTCAAAATAAGACAAAATTACTTAAAGAGAAACATTTCAGTGAGATATAAGATCTTATTTTAAGGCAATGCATCTTATTTCAAGAATTCTTATCAAGAAAATTTAGCTTTTGCCAGTGGCAAACTTTTTGCTTATTACAAGCAAAAAAATCTTGGCCATTATTAAACAAAGTAAAAAAGAATTATTTCTTTGCTTGTAATAAGCAAAAAAATTCTGCATCACACGTCACACATGTCTGCATCACACCTGAGCTGCAGAGATGCTCCTCTTTATTTAAAAAGAAAAAAAAAAAAGCCTCTCACTTTTTCTCTATGAATTACTCAGATCGGTACTCGGTATCAGCAAGTACTCAAAAGCCAGTACATGTACTTGTATTTGTTTGGCCAAAAAGTGGTATGGAGACATCCCTATATGTTGTTTTCAAATTATCGCCCGGCCCCACAGGTCAGCTCCATCAGAAAACTGAATTCAGTGAGGTACCCCAGATAGTGGCCTAGTATCAGGTTTGAAATCAAGCAAACTCTCAAGTTCAAGCATGCAAAAATGCCCTTGCATTGATATTAATCTTTCATTTCACTACTGCAGTCATTATTGTATTTTCCTAATCTATGCTACCCTGCTGACAGTGCTGGAAACAAAGATGAGTCTGCATTTGCTCAGCAAGCATCACACAGAACAGTTCTGAGTGCTGACAAAGTGACCTCTTACAGTAAGTGGTCACAGGTTGCACTTGTTCCTGCAGAGCACCCTTCCTCCTGCTAACAGAGTAGTATTTTTTTTTATTACTTGTCCTCAGCATCATGACAGTAGAATGATGTGTTGTGCCAAATAAATTTCCTTTTGCAAGAGGATTTTTATGGATATAAGGCAAAGACTTTAAAAAAATGGAAAAATGGATGTTGTATCCGGTTACGTCTGATGAGCTGAAAATGAAGCCAGTTGGGTGTTTCCCACCGTCGCCATCTTGGCATGTTGCCATCTAGCCGTGGGGCAAATGAGTGACAGCTAAGCTAAATGCTAATCAGGCTAATCCTAAGCGAAAAGGAACGAGTAGATAGGCGGTTTAAAGGTAAGACAAGTTCAGACTTGCTGTTAACCAGCTACAAACCACCGTTGTGCAACTCTGCTACAGGCTGAGGCCTTCCTGGGAGCAAGCAGGGAGCTAATTATTAGCCACCACCACGGCTAAAACCAGCACCCAGTCAAAAGGACATGCCCCTTATTATGTGTAATTTCAAGATTAATTAGCATCTCAACGCACGAGTTATAAAAAAAAGATTCAGCCCCCTCACAGTTGACATGAAGGTAAACTTGATCTATTAAGCCTAAAATTATTTTTTGAACCAGGCTGTAAACATTTTTATTTCTGCTCTGAAGTTGGCCTTTTAGTCGGGGATTTGCCCTGTTTTGGAGCCAGCCCCTAGTGGATGAAGACAGAACTACAATTTTTTCAAGTTACTTCTGGAAACACAGCGAATGCTGCTGCAATCAAAGCTAAAGGCGGTCCAACGAAATGTTAAATGTTTGACCTTTTTTTAGTTGGCGACTTTTTTTTTTGGCCGGGCAGTGTACCATTACTCATCTTGAAGTGATGGAAGCCATTAAAGAGTTAAGTGATGGTAAAGCTTGTGGACTAGATCAAATATGTGCTGAGCATCTAAAATTTGTCAGTAAAAAGCTTTCGATCTTGCTTGCAATATGTTTTACAGGTTTTTTAACCCATGGCGTACTCCCTGAATCTCTTATATCAAGTTTGCTTGTGCCAGTTATTAAGGATAAAGTGGGTAAACTTAACAGCTCGGAGAACTATAGACCGATAGCCTTAGCCAGTACTTCATCTAAAGTGTTGGATAAAATCCTTCTGAGTAGGCTGGAAAATTATATTTTTGCATTATAATTTTGGTTTAAATAAGACCATAGTATATGTGTATTTGTGTTTTAAGGTAAATTTGAGATAAATACAAGACAAAAAAACACTATAATTCTATGTCTTTTATTGATGCATCAAAAGCGTTTGATCGCATTAATCATGAAAAATGATCAAATTATGTCAGAAAAGTGCTCCTGAAGACCTGGTTAGAGTCCTGGTGTTCAGGTTGCAATGGTGTCCAACAGGGAGGCATTTTGTCACCAGTTTTATTCAATATTTACATGGAGGACCTTTCTGTTAGGCTATTGTGGTACAGGATGCTTGGTAGGGGGAACACTTGTAAATCACCTCATGTAGGCTGATGATCTTGTAATCTTTTGTCCACTGGTCTTCAACATTTGCTGAGGATATGTTCAGGTTATGGTAATGAGTTTGACATTAAGTACAATGCAAAGAAAAGCAATGTGATGATTGTATGAAGCAGGGAAGATAGATTATCAGTCTTTCCTGACTTCTTGTCTGACTCTGTGCTTGTAGAATGTCAGTCAGTCAGTCATTTTCTGTTCCGCTTATCCAGTTCAGGGTCACGGGCTTGTAGAATGTGATGTTGTAAAATATCTTGGTCACTTTATGTCAAACGATCTCTCTGATGACGAAGATATCTGCAGACAATGTAAAAAAAAAGTTTGCTCAAGCAAACATGCTGCTGTGCAAATTCAGCATGTGTTCCGAGGCTGTGAAGGTCTCTGGTTTTTAAGGCATACTGCACATCTTTAAATACGGTTCACTTGTGGAGCAGGTACAAGAAGAGCAGCATGCAGAGGCTCACTGTGGCGTATAATGACTGCATGAAGTTGCTCCTCAAGGCTCCAAGAAGATGTAGCGCTAGCCATATGTTTGCAAGTGTTGGGGTCCGTACCTGTGCTGCTGTGATACGGAATTTAATCTATAGATTTATATGCAGAGCATCCGAGTCAACCAATAGCATTGTCACATGCATAAGCAATCCTGCACTCAGTTCTGTTAGGTTCTCATCTATGATGTGGAACAATTGGCGTACATGTTTGTTTAATTATGTGCAATTTTTTATTATTATTATTATTTTTTGTTGTTTGTGTTTTTGTTAAATCCCTTTTTTTAGAAGCTATAGACCTCTCATTGAGAAGTGTCTTTAATAAAGTATGAATTGAATTCAATATTATAGTTTTACCTAAACATAATGTGCAATAACCTGCATTAAAGCACTGAAAAATAACAAAACATCATCATCGTTAACAGCATCGTCTGATAGGCTACCACCATCATGTGATACAGAAGTTAGAATCTGGCTGCTTTCACATCATTTCATTGCCTAAAACTCTCAGAAGTGAAAACTAATTGCTTGTTTAGTATCTGTACGGTGGTATCGCGATACTCGAAGTATCGATTCCGATATTTTGTCTGGCCAGTATTAAAGAATCCACTCCAGGGTATCAATAAACCCATCCCCACATCCCATATGACATGCACGCACCCCAAAGCCCTGCATGTGAGTATGTGGAAGAGCTGGGGGGAGTAGGGGGAGGAAACAGGTTGGTTCTGGGAGTGTTACTAATCTAGACTGACTCAGGAAACTGTTCACCCAAATTAAGCAGCATCGTCTTCTCCAAGTGCAATCTGAACTTTTACAAATAACAAGAAACCAGATGATCAAATCACAAGGTTACATAAACTGCCTGCTGTTAGTTTACGATGTCAGCGTAAAGATTTTCTTTCCGTTCCACCTCACCAACTCTCACGGCGAAACTTTTTCTGGCTTGTACATTTGAGTGAGCTAAAGAGCTGATTGATAAGCAAACTGAGGCTGGCAAAATGGCATCTAATCGCATATTTAGTGCCTCGGAGCATGTGTATTAGCACTCACATGAGATGTATTTCTGACACTTGATATGAAATTCCTTTGCTCACATTTTAAAATGGCTCACTGCTGGAGATGGACCTGCTGTGTAAGGGGAAAACTGAATGTTGATTTATACATGCTGTGATTTTGCATGCTGTGTGTAGAGACTCTCGTGGTTTTAGTGGTCTGTTACTAAGGCAGATTAAACCCTTTGTAAGACAGGAACGCTCCTCTCTTATCATCTCATCATTGAAATAAAGCGAGGCACTTTCTTTTTTTTTCTGTCATTCATTTATAGCTGAAAGCTGGCAGTAAGCTCCTCACTGATCTTTAGATTCTGGCATAGCAGGAAAACTTACAGTAAAAGAGGAACGATGCTGGCTCATTTATTCTTGATGAATTTTGCAAAAGAAACAAAAAAGAAGACAGCAGAGCCAGTGATGGAGCCCAACAGCGGTGGACAGAAGCTAGTGTTACATTAATGATCAGCTTATGTTCCTGGTGGGCAGGAGTCATGAAGGAGAATAAACAACGAGCGCGCACCCAATATGCCTATAAACTAGAGAATTAGCTGCATCCACAGAAGAACAGTAGCTGGAACTTCAAAGAAAGAGTCCAGCTTATTTGAAGTGGGGTTATATGAGGTACTTATCCATAGTTCGTGCATCACCTACTGTAAAGGAGAACCTAGCTGATGCACCACAGTTTAGAGCAGACAGGAGCAGAGCAATATACAGATCTGGGCATGAAAAAGTTCCTCCTTTTTCTGCCAGAAGTGGTGCACTAATAGTGCACCATTACTGCACTATCACTGGCTGAACGACTTGTCCCGCAAATACGGCATCACGTACGGTGTTCAAACTTTGCGCATGGAAACATCCTTGTTCCGGACGTTCATTTATGCTCTGAAATCGTTTCCCCTGGGCACACAGGTGTTTCTCTGTGCGATTGAATTAGCAGACAAGTGGCTGGTAAGTGGCAGGCAGTTGGCTGAAAGGGGAACTTTTTCATGCCCAGATCTGTAGAGCTGTAGTTGACAAGAAAATGATCTCTATTGTCATAAGAATTCAGCACAAGGGATGTTCGATATGGATCTGCGCAAGCCTACGTCACAACCCGCAATTCACGTGACCGCGATACAGGTCGTGGGTGAAAACAAAGCCCCCATTTGAACTGCACTCATTGACTGAGCCTCGAAAAACTTTTTTCACCCTTTTTTATTTTTGTCTGATGGTCTGTCTATAAAAGTATGTTGAAATGTCATTTAGTGATATGGAAAGTCTTACTGCCGTGGCTAGAAAAAGACACAAAGCAAAACTAGTAGGGGTGGGACAAAACATCAATACACTGAAATATTGCGATATTTTACATGGAATATCATGTCGGTATTTAATATCACGGTTTCGATCTATTTCACTGACGAAATGCATTGTTCTTTTATGAAAATCTGAGATGTTGTTAGTAAAATAGATCAATACCGTGTATTTAAATATTGATATGATAAAAAAGAAAGAAAATACATTATTGAAAAAAAAAAAAACATTTAAAGAAAAAAATATAAATATGATATTGGCATATAAAATATTGCGATATTATATTGGCATATAAGATCATCTCTATTCAGCACCTTGGTTCGGAGATATGAAACAACACTTTTGTATCAAAGGAGATGGGTGGCTTTAGAGAGAGAGATGTAATGGCTTCATTTCCTTGATGGATAGCAGTAAAAAATATTCAAAACATACTTATTTATTGATTGATTGATTTTTAGATGGCTAAAATACATTTAGTGCAACCCCATCTCCTGCAGTGCCTGCTTAGCTTCCATACTGGTACTTCCATTTGTTCTTTCTTTCTTTCTTTCTTTCTTTCTTTCTTTCTTTCTTTCTTTCTTTCTTTCTTTCTTTCTTTCTTTCTTTCTTTCTTTCTTTCTTTCTTTCTTTCTGTAAACCTGGTATATAATGTGCATACATTTATGTGTACAAAATGTGGCTCTCGAGTCTTCCTACTTATAAATGCATAAAAACATTATGGTCCTGATTCTGGAGATCAGAATCTTCTCTCAACTCATGCAGGTGAGATTTAATCACACAGTCCTTCTTACATCCCCCCTGATGACCCCAGTGAAGGTTTGGTAACGGCTTTGTTTTATCGATGTTGCATGAAAATTTCTACCTACTATATGAAAAAAAGTGATAAAAGAATCCACCTGCGATGTGTGTGACAATTTCATCTGTTGACTTTATATGTTTACAGCTTTTTTTTTTACTTGCTAACCTTTAGTTGTATGTGCTAATAAATCACAGGTAAAATAAAAAAATCGAATTGTGAAAGCTTTTTCTTTACTATGGTATATACAGTAAGAGCCCAAATGCAAAAAAAAATAAAAACAACATTTTTAATAGTGGATCACATTTTTCTAACGCTTCTTCCTATAATTCTTTAATCTTTCACATACAAACATTTTTTGCCATTTTTATACATGTATAGATAACAATTATTATAATAAATCATAATTAATTATAATTATTATTTTGTTCTCAGTAATATTTGCAAATATCTCACTGATATGCCTCAAAGGATGTGAACTCATTATGTCACTCTATGACAGATGTGTTACAGGGACTACCTGTAGTTCATAGTTATTAAGGTGTGGCCCCACATGCATCCACAATTACAGTCTTCATCAATCACTGGGAAAACACTGCACAGGAACCTCTGGATATTTTAGCTGAAGTTGTGCAAATTTATGCCAGAGTAGCCACTAATGAAGGTGCACCCATTCATACTGTGGTCACGCAGAACCAGAGCTATTCTGGCTAAAGGAAAAAAATAAATAAACAGATGACTATTTACCTCAGTTTTTTCAGTAAAAATGAAAATCCTTTTTGTATTTTAAGCAACATTCCCAGTGTTTGTGTAGGCATCTGCGGGGCTCATGGCTTTTAATATCTGAATACTAATTAAATGACCTATGGCATCTCATTACCTCTGAAACAAAGACAAGGCCAAACTGGAAAGTCAAACCTCTGAAAAGTGCTGTTTCTCATCAAAAAGTGGCAACACTTAAGGAGTGGTAGAATAAATAAATAGAAAGTTTAAAAAGCTGAGAATGTCGAGACTACTCCAAGCAAAGCTTAATACACAGACCATCAACACTAAACGCTACTCATACTACTGAGACAACTCTGACCCCATGGGAGATGGACAGGAGACCTCTCAGGGTGTCCTTTGATATCTTGTTGCCATGGAGGATGTGTCTGATTTGTTGATGAATGCCTCAGCAACTTTCACAGGAAAGCCAACAGCAAGGTTTCCCTGCAGAAGGCAGCGTTGTTCAAAAATCATGAAAGTTATTCACTTCTTGAATATCCGCAGGGGATCTTCTTTCCCTTTGTTTCAGGTCGTGTTTCTGCTCATAGTCTTCCTGTTTTACGTTTTTTCTTTTTATTGTTTTTTTTTTATTTTTTCTCTGATATTTATTTTTTACTTTTTTCTTTTCCTTTCTTTTTTCCTTTTTTTTTGTTGGATTGAATTTGGCGGCGGCGGGGGACCTTGTTTTTTTTTTTTCATTTAAAGAAATTTTTTTTCAAATACGTATTTTTTAGTTTTTTATCGTTTTTTTTTGGTATTCTTTTGTTTTTTTTTTTTTTTTGTGGAAAATATTTTTTTCTTCCGATATGTTTTTTTATCATCTACAGCCACTTCTTTTTTTAAATAAAATAAAATATTAGAGTATTAAGAGGTATTTAGTGGCTCCCCTATCAACGAAGCCATGTTTTCACCTGTTACCTAACCGGATGTGACGAATTTGGCGAAAATTCCCGGATGCTTGCGGTGATCCATTGTGACTAGACCCACAACAAAACTTTTAGCAGTTTTCTCAGTGACGCACCCCCTATCGCCAGCTAAACTAGCATCCATCTTCATCCTGTACTGTGATTCACTCCAGCCAGTAAAAGACAGTCTTATCGTTTACTATGAGTAGCTATTTTTAATGCCTTTTCAGGCAGTACTTGCTCTAACTCCCATTAAGCAAAGCTGGTACAGCAGTTTTAAAGTTTTGAGGATTGGTTATACAGTGTTATATGGTCGATACGAATACTCGTATTGTTGCTCCCCTTGATAATTCTATTTTAACCTTCAAAAGAAAAGTAACTTAAGTGGTCTGACTTCAACTTATACAGATGTTCATCTCCTTTAGGATCTGAAAACGTCCTCACTGGTCTTTCCAGAGTGGATCAGGTAAGATATTAATGATAGCATCAAAGCTACAGTAAAGGGATTTTGCAGTGAGTACATTTACTCATCTCCTGGAGGAAGGGGCTTAAAGCAGTGAGGAAGGACAGCAGAACTACTGGAGGAAGACTGCAATCTCTTTTTCCATTTATAGATGTTTCCTGTTACAGCTTCATTCCAAACAGACTAGACCCCTGTGACATATGCTTTTGTTTGTGAGAGTGTGTGTTTATTTTTAAAAGAACTAGTATAAAGTAGATGTAGCTACTGTGTTGTAAATTACAATTTAAAGTGTGTAAGGTTACTTGCTTCTGTTAAACTTGTGAAAAGCTTCATTATTACCTTAGTGGAACAGCTCCCTCTTTTCATGCAATACAAACAACTTGCTGGTAAACAAAGCTGCGTTGTCCCATAATCACAGGGCAAGAAAAATATAGAAATATACAATTGTTTTGTGTGAAACAATACTAGTTTTCAAAAGCAGCAATAACAGTATAATTATAAATAAATAGATAAGGGAAAATTCTGCGGCACAGTCATGTTAAATTTGCAAAAGGCTTATGGCACAGTGGACCACAGCCTCTTAATTTATAAATCAAAAGCTTTGGAGTTCAGTGATCAAGCTATAAAATGTGTGGATTCATACCTGGGAAACAGAATGAAGGTAGTCGACATAGGGGAACTCTCTCTGACCCACAAAGCATGGTCTGTGGGGTGCCCCAAGGTAGTGTACTTTAGCCATTACTTTTCCCTTTTTATGTTAAAGCTAGGCTTGGCATTGTTGGAAAAACAGTTTGAGCAAGCTACATTTAAAAAAAAGAAAAACACACCACCTGAAACCACGCCTTCAGGATGCAGGGACATGTGCGTCGATATTTTACGAGTAGGTTAACGATAACAGCCGAGTGGATAGCTCATTAGCTTGATAAGAAACAGCTGATAAAGCATGTTTCTAAAAGCATGAATCCACTCATTTCCAACTCCTTCTGCAGTGTAAAAACTCCACACTGCAACGTCACCGCCTCCAAGACTTAATCCTTATCTGCTGTTTTGTTTTGGTTTGTTTTTTTTAGGCGCAGCAGCAGTTAGCAGTCCGTTTGCTATACTTGTTTACAGTGAGCGCCGCACAGAGCCAGTCACGTGAGGACCAGGTGGGGGACAGAGAGAGGGGAGGAACAGAGACGAGACATAAAGGCAACGATTCATTCTTTGTATAGAGCCTTTCGGCTTGACATCATCACCATGCGCATCGACATTTTTTGGGTTAAATGGTCACAACCTACCTGTGGATAGACGTGTTTTGTCGGCAGTCCTGCTCCTAGTTGTAAAACGTTAACATTACTGGTTCATTGTTGTTGTCTGTGGATGTAAAAGCTGTTCTACTGACCCCGTGCGGCGAAAGTTTTTCTCCATTCCAGCCATACGTTTGACCGAGTGCGTGCGGACGGAAGATCTTTTGAGACGGACATTGTGACTAGCTCAGGTTAACCGCAAAAACTCCCAACCCTCGAAACACTCCAAAGTGTGCTCTGATCACTTCATCGCAGATACGATGAAATGTAGATCACTTCGTGGTCTGATTACATGTAGATCTGTACTTTTAAAACAAGGGTTAGGGTAATGTGTGTGTGGGTGTATGTGCGTGTGTGTGTAGGTGTGTGTTTGGGTAATTTGGTCCACCCTCACAGTTGATTAAATTCTCTTTCAGGTGCATGTACTACTACAGTGGGTACAGAAAGTATTCAGACCCCTTTAAACTTTTCACTCTTTGTTTCATTGCAGCCATTTGCTAAAATCAAAAAAGTTCATTTTATTTCTCATGAATGTTCACTCAGCACCCCATCTTGACAGAAAAAAACTGAAATGTAGAAATTTTAGCAAATTTATTAAAAAGAAAAAACTGAAATATCACATGGTCATAAGTTTTCAGACCCTTTGCAGTGACACTCATATTTAACTCACAGATTGTCCATTTCTTCTGATCCTCCTTGAGATGGTTCTACTCCTTCATTGGAGTCCAGCTGTGTTTAAATAAAATGATTGGACTTGATTTGGAAATGCACACCTGTCTATATAAGACCTTCCAGCTCACAGTGCATGTCAGAGCAAATGAGAATCATGAGGTGGAAGGAACTGTCCAAGGAGCTCAGAGACAGAATTGTGGTGAGGCACAGATCTGGACAAGGTTACAAAAGGATTTCTGCAGCATTAAAGGTTCCTAAGAGCACGGTGGCCTCCATAGTCCTTAAATGGAAGAAGTTTGGGACGACCAGAACTCTTCCTAGACCTGGCCGTCCAGCCAAACTGAGCAATCGTGGGAAAAGAGCCTTGGTGAGAGAGGTAAGAAGAACCCAAAGATCACTGTGGCTGAGCTCCAGAGATGCAGTAGGGAGATGGAGAAAGTTCCACAAAGTCAACTATCACTGCAGCCTCCACCAGTCGGGGCTTTATGGCAGAGTCAGTGCAGACATATGAAAGCTCACACAGGGTTTGCTAAAAAAACACATGAAGGACTCCCAGACTTTGAGAAATAAGATTCTCTGGTCTGATGAGACCAAGATTGAACTTTTTGGAGTTAATTCTAAGCGGTATGTGTGGAGAAAACCAGGCACTGATCATTACCTGCCCAATATGATCCCAACAGTGAAACATGGTGGTGGCAGCATCATGCTATGGAGGTGTTTTTCAGCTGCAGGGACAGGACGACTGGTTGCAGTTGAAGGAAAGATGAATGTGGCCAAGTACAGAGAGATCCTGGAAAAAAAACTCTTCCAGAGTGCTCAGGACCTCAGACTGGGCCGAAGGTTCACCTTCCAGTAAGACAATGACCCTCAGCACACAGCTGAAATAACAAAGGAGTGGCTTAAGAACAACTCTGGGACCATTCTTGACCGGCCCAGCCAGAGACCTGACTTAAACCCAACTGAGCATCTCTGTAGAGACCTGAAAATGGCTGAACACCACCGTTCACCATCCAACCTGACAGAACTGGAGAGGATCTGCAAGGAAGAATGCAGAAGATCCCAAATCCAGGTGTGGAACACTTGTTGCATCATTCCCAAGAAGATTTATGGCTGTACGAGCTCAGAAGTGCTTCTACTCAGTACTGAGTGAAGGCTCTGAATACTTATGACCATGTGATATTTCAGTTTTTCTCTTTTAATAACTTTGCAAAAATTTCTACATTTCTGTTTTTTTTTCTGTCAAGATGGGGTGCTGAGTGTACATTAATGAGAAATAAAATGAACTTTTTTGATTTTAGCAAATGGCTGCAATGAAACAAAGTGTGAAAAGTTTAAAGGGGTCTGAATACTTTCTGTACCCACTGTATAATTTTGAACATACTAAGAGTGATGATTCTGCCTTGGTAGTGTCTCTTAAAGGTGTTATAGAAGATGTTTCTTTCAACAATTTTTGCAATATTCAGTTAAATTGGGTTCACTACCCTATACGCTATGATTAATTAAAAGTTTTAAATATATAAATTATTATTATACATCAGCTGCGAAAGTAATGGGGCAGGAAAAACATTCATCAATCATCTCTGCATTCCTTAACTTTTTCATTTGTCTACTGCTTCATCAGTCACTTTTACTACTGTAGTAAGAGTGATTGACAGTCAGTTCATCGGGTAATAGGTGAGACTGATCAATGAGAGTGATTGATTGGCAAGAGCAACACTTGTCTGACATTTACAGCAGGTAGCTAACATCATTCTGCTAGCAGTTAGCGACGTTCTGATAAGGACATTCCATTTACTTGTGTTTGTGACATGATGGAGAATCTGTGCCTGCTGTTTGCTAAACACCGGAGTGACTCGTGCATGTTATTCTGTGGCCGGGGGAGGGAGCTGTGAATCTAGCAGGTTGGTCTTGCGCATGCGCAAAAATTCACTAACAGTCTCTGCTTTCTGAAATGTCAGCATGCTCAAAAGGTACATGCCAAAGTAAATTGACAAGTCCGTTCCCATGCCATTATTTCAGAGTTTTTAGAGAAAAACCATGTTTCATACAGCCCCTTTTTAACTATGCATGTGGATTGTGGTACAATGTTAATGTGAACCTAGAGCAAGGTTTCTCAATCCTGGGCCTCAGGGACCTTTGCACTGCATGTATTCCAGGTTTCCAACTCCACCAGACCTAATTCAGATCAACTCAACTGCTCATCAAGTTCTTTGCAAGCTGCTAACGAGCCATTCATCTGAGTCAGGTGTGTTGAAGCAGGAATATCTGGAAAACCAGCAGGCAGGGGTCCTGGAGGACCAGGATGGAGAAACACTGACCTTGAGGCTTCAGGACACGTGAAATAACTTTGGAATTTATCTGAATCTCCCACCCAGAACTCATCTTGAGCTTCTCCACTTTGATTTGAGTCACTTTGATGCAGTTGTCCACAGTTCATGAAATTTTATTGGAAATGCTCCAGAATATTTCAAGAGAGTAAACAAAGCTCATAAGTACTAACATAATTTTATACCACCTACAGTAAAGACTAACCTGCAGAGACATTTCTCTATCATGCCTCTCCTCTATTAAATAATCTTCATGGCACTCTTAAGAAAATGAGTAGTTTGTGTAGTTTTAAAGGCTCAGAGGTTAATATTTTCTTCAATAATTTTTACACATTTGATTGTTGATATTTTATCATCATTTGCTGTGTTTATTGTGTTGTTGTTGTCTGTGTAATGCTTATGATTTTCAAGTCATTTATATTGTACATGACGCGCCTCATAGGGAGCACAATGAAAATAAGCCTGAGGGCTTTCTTGTGTTAATCCCTGACTATCTATTCGTTTTATTATGACTCTACATAGTGTTGTCATATTGTATATTGTTTTAAATGTTCAATTAAAATCAATGTGTGAATTACTGCTGTCAGCACTAAGTAAAGTTGGGGCTTTATCAAAAACCTGGCCCTGACACTGAATCATACAGTCTAATTTAAGATGTATTGATTGTGAGAAGTGCTAACACAATGAGAAAACAAGAGAATCGATGGCGGGTTCCCTCAGCAGGGCTTCCAACAGTTTGACTCACCACAGCAGGCGCGTTGACCACAGAAAGGTTGTAGCCATAAAGAAAGGATGAACCCAGGGCCCCGAAGAAGGCTGCGCTAAACAGGCAGGGCGTGATCGACTGCTAATGAGAGAAAACACAGAGATCAGATACACAGATGCATGCTGGCTGCGCAAACACAAGCTTCATCATTGGCAGTCGCGTCAATGTTAAGGTCACCGCATACTAAAGGGAGTGTTTTATATAGGTCCAGGTATTTAGGTCGGGGAACTAGGTTATTCTCTTCATTCTGCCTCTGAGTAGGTTCCTGCACACACTTCATATCATGCAGTAAAACAAGTAAAGGCAGCTGATTTTCTCATCTACAACTACAGATGTTATGACAGAAACACATAATGTAAATAAACACGGATATATGCAGTCAAACAGTGCACACATGCTCTATACACACACCTGTGACTGAAAATAAGAAGATGCACACACAAGATTCAAATTGCTGGCAAAATACATTAAACTTTGATCTTATCTTGACTTTGTGGGGTTTCTTTGTTTTGTTTTTTCCCAAGTGATCTCTCGGGCTTTGGTTTGTCTTTCTTGTTAATTAAGGAGGACACATCACAAGCAAAGAAATTATTCAGCCACTGGAAAGTTAAGGCTGAGAATCCCTGACAGCTCGCTCATGACCTCCAACCAGTAGCTCCGTGTGTTTGGCCAGAGCCAGTAGAGGCTGAGCTGGCCGGGATGAGCAGCTGTTGTTTTGTGTAGAACCCAGACAGTGAACTTTGTGAGTCATTTATTCTGTGGTGGAGCTTTAAATTAAACTACCTGATTTTTTTTCTATTAGTGTCATGGTCGATCCTACTGTTGATGGTCCGTTCTTGAAGAAGTAGTGCACAAAGAAGGAATGAAATTGGATTTTAGAAAAGGAATGACATTTTGACAGGTAAAACAGATGTTTGGAATAAGTGCTGGCAAAATAAATCATTAGACAAAAAGCAGGAGGACAGGATAGAAAAGGAGCTTCTGCTGCTCAGTCAGACGTTTAAAGGGTTAAAAGTAGAAAGGAGTATAAGGAAATGCCACAGCATCATCAAACCATTTTCCCCTGAGACAATGAGCATGCTTTGCAGATTTTCTGACACAGTTACATTATGGCATATCTAGAGTGCAAGCCTGACATTTAAGCCAGAAGATGGTGAAGATGCTGAGGCGTATTAATGAGTATTATTATGGGTAACATGAATGTGCTCTGAGTTTCATGTGAGCCAAGGGGTTGAAACATTGGGCTCAGCAGAGGAAAGCTTAAGGAACGGTTACAAATATTTGGTACTATCCTGCATTTGCTCTTATCATTTTAAAACATTATACCGGAATAATATTGTGAGGTAATTTATAGAGCTAAAATGATTTCATTCCATCTCTGTATCATGGATTCAGTCTAAAAATGCTGCCATCATCATCACTTTTCTGTGTTCATGCATTAAAAAGTAAATAACAAAGAGCATCTATAAATACACAGTACATCAAAATATACTTTGCACCTGCAGGTCAAAGGCTACAGCAGCAATCTGGTCACACAGCTACACCATCCAACATGCAGGAGTACCATTCTGAAGGGCTGATGCGGTATGAGGGTGAGTTTTTGAGATAGATGTAGATGGGACAGGATAGTTGTAGGAAAAAATGCAAGCGTTAAAGATTGGACCTAATGATGATAAACACAGGCCAACTCTATTATGGAGTTGAGCACATCCTGGGTGGCATTTGAAATTCATTTCAAGCAGTTAAAGTGCTCTTTTAAAAAAAACTGCAAGGTATCACATTTCAGTGAAAGGAGATAAGCAATATGCAATACCACTCAGAGCAAATGTGGAGCTGGAAGCGTCTGCAAGGTCACTGCAAACCATTTCAGCAAGATATCTATATTTATTCCAAGAAGCAAATTTAAAGGATACACGTTAACAACATGAAGGTTGGGCCTGAGTACACCCTGTACCCTGTCAGATTGTTCAAAGTAGGATCATTTTTTGTTAATATCATAACACTGAAGTCTTGTAATAATTAGAAGTCCTTTATGTCAAGTTTATGTACCAAGTTTTAAAGACACACAACGTAACTTTTAGAGCTTAAAAATCTGCATTTCTGACTCGTTTTGATGGCACACCAAGATTCAATATATGCACATTTTCAAGCCGTCACTGCCCAGAAGCGTCCTGGGGCTCAGAAACAACAGTATGTAAGATTCCCATCCGGGACACAACTGTGCAGCCGACTATTGGTTGCAGCACCGCGTCACTTACTAGCAAACAGATATGAACCAGGTATGAACACCGCGGGTGTTTTGAACGCGCATCATGTCGGATTCAGTTAAGAAACGCAAGGAAACATTGCTGGAGAAAGAGAGGAAAAGAAAGAGAGGAAGAGAAAGAACAAGAGTCAAGATAAGACTGTTTTTACCGGCTGGAGTGAATCAGAGTACAGGTACGATACAAGATGGATGCTAGTTTAGCCGCCAATAGGGGGCGTGTCACTGAGAAAACTGCTAAAAGTTCTGTTGTGTGTCTACAACAGTATGTAAAAATGTATGTATGTACTGTATGTATGTATGTATGTACTGTATGTATGTATGTATGTATGTATGTATGTATGTATGTATGTATGTATGTAGGTAGGTATTTTTACATACATGTAATGTATGTAAAATACTAAGTAGTATGTAAAAAATCAAAGGTCAATGGCAGAAAAATGTAATATATCATTCAAATCTATGTTTCTATTGAAGTATAATGGCTGCACTAGAATAGCTGTTATATGTTTATTTTCTTAGAATGGGTCATTTATATCTACTTGTTGGGGGGGTGCACATATGGAGGCTGCCATATTTGTTCCACCATTTTTACTACGGTGTCCCTGAAAGGACAAAACAGTGTGAGTGAAGTAAGAACCCTCGGAACTTTAAAACTGCTGTAGCAGGTTTGTTTAATGGGAGTTAGAGACTGCAGAGGGACGGCAGAGGGAGGCTAAATTTCACCCAGGGGTGGCATAAGCCATCTCAGGATGAACCTGAGAGCAGTGGGCAGCCAATTACAGCAGCCGGGAGTCGGCTGGTGGGGGGTTAGGGACCTTGCTCAGGGGTTCATGGTGGTTCACCTGATTGCGGTGTCAGGGACTCAGCCCAGGTCTGCCACACCAAGGCCCGCAACATTACTACGAGGCTACGCACTCCCCCCAGTTATTTTCTAAGCCAGTAATCATGAATATCTGCAGGTGCTCATTGCTATAGATGCACCGATCCGATATCCAATCCAGATATCCAATATCAGATCCGGACATTGGCTCCGATATTGACTAATTAGCTGGATCTGATATTGCATGAATAAGGCCGATCCAGCATTCCAATCCAGTCATTTCTTTTTTTTTATCATACACAGCAATACAGTTACAGCCATTTAGTCACTTTGATTCTATGTTTGCAACGCCAGTTATGTCATCAGGCAGAGCATAGAAGTGCTATTTATTTCTTTTTGGTGCTAATTTATACTTTATTTGTTAATAAATAACATGAGGTTGATTTATTTGTCATTTTTACCTTTTTAACAAGGCTAAATGTTTATGTCAAGCCTGATGCCTTCACTCACATGGCAAGATGTACGGTTCATTGGATCGAAAAAATCTGGATTGGTGCATCTCTAATAGTTGCATCTACAAATATAACCTGCCTATCAAACTGTAGACTTATTCTTCCTCCTAATTCTGTGTTTCACCATCACAAATTTCAGACAGAGTATTCACAGTGGCAGACCTGAACAGGTTCACACCAAACATGCTGGATCCCATCTGAACTGAATGAATTTAGAGGCCTCCTGTTCTTCCAATAGAACTCGTGCTGTTCTTACAAATGCTAATCTTGAAGTTTTATACAAAAGAATCTGCAAGTTTTATAGTTTTTTTGGCTCTCATACACACAGGTTCACAGTGTGTAATTTTGTTCCAGACTGAATGTGCTGCAAAGTAAGTTGAATCTCCAAAACATCTGCTGCAAGTCTAATGAACTTCCCTCTCTGATTTTCACTGTTAGACTCTGCAAGCAGCACACTGTCTATTGTGTTACTTTTGGAGGTTGTCTGCTACAGCTATGATTAATGGCACAAAGGCTCATTCTCCACCTCCTGATTACTGCTGAGACTGTGCTTCCACTGGCTCCAGTCACCTTGTTGTATCCTACACCAGCATCCTAAAACAGCTCTTTTGCATGTGGGTTTATACTGAAAATATGCAGACAGTTAAAGCTCACACAATCTAAAGCTGCGAAATTCAAGCATCATTCAAACTCGGTCTTGTTTCTGCCCATATATATATGAACTCCTGATAACCTTATTCTTCCAATATGCGATGCATGTTCCAGAAGAGGTTTGCCTAGAGGAATCCACTTCTTTTCATTTGCATATATTGAAAAAAAATACAGAAGAGCGCCTCCTTCATCACAGTTGCTTTGCATATAAGTCCCCCGGAATGACTTTAAAGATTAACATGAAAAATAAACAAGGAAAATACAACTTGATGCACACTGTTACCAAAATTATGAAGTTGCTCAGCTATTAATAAAAGCCGATCTCAAAACTCTACAACCCATCTTTGTATTTGGTGCACAAGGCTCGGTCCTTAACAGATAATTGCAGGAGGTGCTGGGATGTTACTTGACAGTGTCACTGTGAGCTTCAGCATGACAAATACTTATCTGGAAGTCTGTGTACATACACACACACACACACACACACACACACACCCGATGGCAAACCCAGCATACTATCAGGCAAAGGCTATGCACTGTACAATTTTAATCTGCACAGATATTACCATGAAGATCTTTAGTAACAAAATAAATGAAATTAAAAGATGCCATGTTCTTTTTCCTTTTGTCTGTGTTAAGCTAAGGATTTGCAGCTATTTCTTTGCACAGCTAATCAATCCATGTGCATGTATTACGTTAATCTTTTGCAGCATAAAACATTTAAAAAAAGAAAAAAGCTTTATAAACTTATAAAACATTGATAAGATCCAGTTATGCAGAAGCTAATAAAGAGGCAGATTAATGAATACCCAGGTTTATACTCTGAACTCAAATAAAATGCAATAATAATTTACATAATTAAGGTTAAGATGTTATCTGTGTTATTTTTGGCAAAAAGCATTGATGATATTAATCTCCTTTCTTTGCGTTTGAATTACACAAAAATGAAGTTTTTGCTATATTGGCTCCTTTTTTTATGCAGTGGTCAAACAACAATCTGTCTTTAATTAGGGACCTCTATGCTGATAAGGATTTTTTTTTCTCTTTTACTCAATTATCATCCCATTTTTTAGATTTCTGCAGGTAAGACATTTTGTGAGACTATTTTTAAATCGAACAGACAAGCTGCCAGTACCGCTTGACTTTTTTGAGCTTCTAAGAAAACCCCCAACAGTTGAGCACTTGATTTTACAATTTGTCAGCCTTTTTTTCAAGTCAACCTCACTCTGATGTCAGAGGATTGAGTGGAAGACATCAATGGTGTTATTTTGGATGATTTATGGGAAATATTCTTACGTGGAATAAAACTATGTTCAATAAACACTGCAAAAACTCAAATCCTACAAAGCATATTTTTCTAATTTCTAGTCAAAATATCTCATCTGACTTAAAATAAGACAAAATTACCTAAAGAGAAACATTTCAGTGAGATAGGAACTTGTTTTAAGGCATTATTTCAAGAAATCTTATCAAGAACATTTAACTTGTTCTATTGGCAGATTTTTTTTTTTCTTATTTTGCAAGCAAAAAAAATCTTGACCACTCTTAACCCCTCCCCCTCCCCTCCCCCCAAAAAATACTTTTTTTTTTTTTTTTTTTGCTTGTAATAATAAGAAAAAGATTCTACCCATAGCAAAATCTACCATGTGAAATTTTCTGTATAAGATTTCTTGAAATAAGATGCATTGCCTTAAAACAAGTTCCTATATCTCACTGAAATGTTTCTTTTAAGGTAATTTTGTCTTATTTTGAGTCGGATGAGATATTTTGACTAGAAATTAGAAAAATAAACTTGTTAAGATCTGAGTTTTTGCAGGGAATGTCAGACTTCAGCTTAATCAATTTAAAGTTACTCATCATTTGCATTATTCTAAAACCAAATCATCAATTCTTTCTTCTATTTCATCCTCATGTGACAAATGTAAGATAAGTGATGGTGCTTCGGGCCATTTGTTTGTTTTTTTTCTGCCCTATACTCATGAATTATTGGTCTGAATTTTTCAAACTGTGCAGTCGTATATGTGAGGAAACAATAATGCCCACTGCTCCAACAGCAATTCTTGGGTGTTTGGATCAAACTGTCCTGTTTCCAGGCAATTCAGCAAGCCATTATGTTTGGGATGGATATTGCAAAGAGGCTCATATTGAGGGAATGGAAATCCTCTTCCCCTCCCAGTTTCCATTACTGGTTGAAAGACATGCTGTCCTGTTTATACCTACAAGAGATCCAATACAATTTATCTGACAATAATGAGACATTTGCAAAGATCTGGGGACCATTTATTGATTATTTTAAAATGCAGAAGCCTCATCCCAGAACCTCAAAGGCCTGATCTGTGGAGTACGCTTCATCTACACAGTCTCCAGCCAGAGCAAATGGACTGTCTGCACCTATCTGGCTCCATAAAAGTGTGTTTATCTTGGCAATGTCTGTCTGTCTCTTTTTTTTTTCTTGCGCCTGTGTTTCTGTGTTTCTTTTTAAAAAGTAAATAAAGTGTTTGAAAAAAAATAGGATTAAAGAACTTCACAAATTCTACACAAACCAATTTAAGTTAAATGCTATTAAACAACAAATCAATGATTCTTAGAAGAGTTTTCTACAGATTATTTTATCATCATGATTACTTTCCGTACTTCATTAGTGCTTACAGTCATCCTCAAAATTATTCATACCTTCAAATTAAAGAAGAAAATAAATCAGCTGTCAGTGAAATAAGTTGAAACTGTCAAACGTGACAATAAGTAAGAAATTCTATGAAAATTATGACATTGAATTTGAATTGTGGCTCAACAAAAATATTAAAAAAAAAAAAAAAAAAAAAAAGAATTAATTAAATTTTTGTTGAACAACTTTAAGACATTACCGCTATCACGGGGTTTTTTGTTTTGTAAAAAAATAAAATAAATCTCCCTCTGCCGGTGATTTTTTTTATTACTTTTTGAATGGGGGGTATTGTTGGGAGATTTTTTTTGGTTTTTTTTGTTTTTTTTTTTTTTTTTTTTTATTTTTTTCCCCCACTTTTTAAAAACATCCTTCTTTTTTACAAAACCATATATACATATATATATATACATTATTTTTTATTATTATTATTTTTTGAATTTGAATAATTATTGTCAATTTAGCCTTTTCTTTAATTGGAGGATATGGGTAATTTTGAGGACAACTGTATATATCCTGATCCCCCAATATAAAAAGCTGATGATGTCTTATAATTCACCTCTCGTTGTTTATTTAATAAAAAAAAACATGATTTGATGGATAAATTTATATTGTGTCCTTCAGTGCAACACACAATGACTTTATATGTAATAAAATGCAGGATGCAAGTATTGTTTAAATTTACAAAAAATTGCCTAAATTTACAGCACATAGATTCATTCTACAAAAGGATATATTACATCCTTTCTAGGGATGTTTGATATTGCCTTTTTCACCGATATTTAATATCTGATATTCCAATATCCGATATCAACCGATACCAATATATGCAGACAACTGTGAGGTTGTATCTCTCATATTTTGTGAACTGTATTCTGCTATGAGAGCAAAGATCCCAAAATGTCCTTAGCTCAGCCAGAGGAGTTCATTTTGGACATCTGGCTGCCAGATATCAGATACTAGCAGGTATTAGCCAACATGTGGCTAATTATAATGTTTGTGACAACTTGATAACTTAACCAACAACTTAAAACCAGACATGTTATAAGCAGCTTGAAAGCAAGTAAGTCTGTAGCAGCAGCAGCTGCACTGTAGTCACATGATTCTGAAAGGAATGCTGGGATATGAAGTTCTCCCACTATAACAGGAACTTTTATACAAGCTAGACAGATGCTAATGCAATAAGATCTTGTGAGATTTCATTATGAAACAACAAAATTTCACAAGATTTTACTAACAAAATCTCGTGAAATTTCATTTTTAAAAATATGGGTACAAAAAAAAAGACACCAATATTTTCCAATATCACATTTTAATGCCAATATTTTTCTACATACTTGAGCGGTGCTGCTGGAACAATCTCGCGAGATCTCATTGTTCCATTACAAAATCTCGTGAGATTTCATTGGTTAAAAAAAATATATCAATCCAGAAAAAACTGATACTGATCATTTTTTATATCACATTTTAATGACATTATTGGCCAATAAAACTGGACACCCCTAATCCTTTGTATGTAAACTCTGCCAAGCAAAGAATGCAACAAAGCAAAATTAAAGATAAATTAATAAAACAAAAGTTAAAACATTCCTCATGTTAAAGTCGTATTACATGTGGGGCAATCGGTTCTTAAGAGCATTTGAAAAGATACGAGCCATATCTTGTTCCTGTGTAACTCACAAGTACATTTTCTTTTATGTGACAATAAATTTATGCATCAGCACATTTTGTGCATCTCACTCCTAATGGGGGTGTTATGTTTGGAAGGTACAAATCAAACGCAGGTGTACGGTCACGAGGATATTGTTCACCTTTGATTACAGTGTGAGCAAACAGAAAGAGATAAAGCTGCATGGAAATGTTTCCACTGGGACCTTGCTCAGTTGGCATAGCAGACAGGCTCCAGAGCTGATTGTGTTATGGAGTGGTTTATAATTGACTAGGTGGAGGCTAATAATGAAAGTGGCACAGGAAAGACGGCTAGATCAAAGCCATAATGCTTATGCCTGTCATGAGTGGAGAGGGGGCTAGGATAAATAGAGATTTTATGAAAAGTTATAAATAAACATTTACAGATGTTCATAAACAGAATGATAAACATGTGCCTCAGATGTGAGACTTTCTGTGTGCACAGCATAAATAAATCTTATTCCACTGAATAATAGAGTTTTATTGCACAAGTAATCAGTTGATCATCTTTGAGATGTGTGAGGATCATGTTAGTACATAATGTTTTTTTTTAAGCAGGGTTTTAAACAGAGATCGTTGTGCTCTAGCCAGAGAAATCACATATTAACTGAAGCATAGTATAAGTATAGTCTACATGTCATCATGCGGGGTTAATGTATGACACAACAGGTAAATAACGAGGATGGCCATGACCTACATACTATAGTGCTATCACAACAGAGCAGGCAGCCCGTATATCAGACCAGACAAATTTGATTTCTCCCAAGAGACACCATGTTATATCATTTGACACTTGTCAGAGAAATAACTTCCAAGCCTTAAAGAATTGTGGCAGAATCACACCAACCTTTTCAGAGCTCTTCTCTGGGTTGTTCTTTTTGTGATCGGCCTGGACATCCTTTGTTTTGCCCATGTTTAACTTTCAGCAACCTGAAAAGAGAAGGTCATAATAGCATGGCGCATTTAGTTAATATGGAATAACAAAGTGTTTCACAACATGGATGAGGAAGTGCAATTTCTCCTTAAAACTAAAGAGTGAATCATCTGGTGAAAAGGAAATGGCTGTGTATTTGTGTGCTTACATGCAACATAGCGGCTGGTACTGAAACGTACAGGATTACAGATCAGAACTTGGTCACAAGTTCAGGATTACATCAGACAAAGTGCCCTTTAAGTGAAGAGTCGAAATGAATCTTACCCAGACTACAGTCTGAAGCATTTTAGCCAAACTTTCTAACTAAAAACCAGCAATGTTCTGGATTTCCTTTGTGCTGCAGAGTAGGATTTTACACTGGTGGAGGACCAAAGACTGAGTGTGCCACCTAGTGGTTATATAACCAACAACACTTCAGCACTGGCTGCAGGGAAAATGACATCTCACGCTGCATCTGTGTAACCAGAATATGGAAGCAGAGCATGGTTGCTGCGCTTTAGATTGTCCAGTACAACTCAAAATAAAATCTTTTCGTAAAGAAGGGTAGCATTTAACCAAAAACTGGGCTTGAAATGAATATATAACATAATATGTATAAGATTCACAGACTAAACATCACTTAGTCATCTTCTGGAATTCAAATCAATTCTTGATGGGATGCAAATGAAAACCAGCAGGACTCTGAGTCATGATGACCATGAATAAAAGCCCCAACTGTGCAGTGACTACCTAAGAAGGCACACCACATGACCACATTCACTAAAAGTGACATTTCAACCATGTCTTTACATGAAAAAATGTTCAATTGAGGTTGAATTATGACAGCGACTGCCAGCTGCACAGACCCAGGGGTGCAGTTAGAGGCCCTCCCAGCAAACTGGCAGAGTTGTCAGGATTGAAGTATTGTGCAGGCATCATAAGAATCCCAAACACCACAATGCAAGGATTTTATTAGCAATGAGACCATCCTGATCAGTCGGAGAGAGCATTTCTATTAAGCAGCTGTTGCTTCAGTCCCTCCCTGCAGCCAGAGAAATGCTCTGTCATGTGCATGACATGCGTCAAAAGTTTTGTTTGCTTAACACGAAGATGAAACCAGAGGTTATCAAAGGTCAAACCACTGCTGTATAGTTGTCTGCCTACACATTTGTAGTTTTGCCAGATCTTTTAAAGACTTGAAAAAGAATTTTGCACAGAGCAGTTCCTGGAGAGCACAAACAAGGACTTGCATTTAAGAGAACAGGAACATCCCGAACTGATAACCAGGTCCACTGGTGCAGCTAACACAAGGCAACTTTATCCAAGTTTGTTTGTCAGCTTGGCTTGCATGTGTTATGACATCAATAAAATGATTAGGTGGTAACATTGATACAATATAACCATGTTATTGCCAAAATACAATTAGTTATATTACATAAAAGCAGCAGGTAGTTGCAAATATTGATACTGACACTTCACTAAAAAAAGAGTTAAGAAAAATAGAGAAATGTTCTAATAGTTCATATATATTTATATATTTCCTCCTACCCACTGTCTATTACAAACCTCTCTCTCTCTCTCTGTCTCTCTCTCTGTGTCTCTCTCTATCTCTCTCTCTCTATATCTCTCTCTCTCTCAATATATATACATACATATATATATATATATACATATACAATCGTCCTCAAAATTATTAATGCCCTCAAATTAAAGAAGGAAAAACAACAGCTATCAGTGAAATAATTTGAAATTGACAAAAGTAATAATAAAAATTCTATGAAAATAATTACATTGATTTTGAATTGTGGTTTGAAAGAAATATTAAAAACAAGCACACAAAAAATAAAACAAGTAAACAAGCATTATGGGGGCACCATAGCTAAAATTTTGTTGAGCAACACTTTGAGGCAATCACTTCAATTAAATGTTTTCTTGAACATTAAAAAAAAAAACTTCTGCACCTGTTGACAGGTGTTTTGGTCCACTGTTCATGGGAAATGTGCTCTAATGTGGTGGGTACAGTTTTGTTTATTTGTTTTTTAATTATTATTTCCAACCACAATTCAAAAGCAACATTTTTAATCCACTAAACTATAAATTTTGTGAATTTTTATTTATTATTAGGTTCTTTATTTTCTTTTATATGAATTACTATGAATCTAGCCTTTTCTTTAATTGGAAGGTACTGTATGAATAATTCTGAGGATGACTATAACAGTCATCCATGCAGATCCACCTGACTGTTACAGTTATGCTTAAAGTTACAACCTGGCTGGTCATAAAATGAATCTAAAAACCTGCCTTGGTTTTCTCATTTAAAATGATTAAAGCAAAAACAGTCAGCAGGAACATTCTTACCTGCGTACAGGCTGTGCTTCCAGAGCAAAAGAAGAAAAAACTCCACCAACATCAGAGACATAACTGTGATAACACTGACAAATTATTAACTTTAAGGAGTTCAACGCCTTCCTGTGATGCTTTATTATGTCATCATTACAGTCAGGTCTGCTACATTCCAAGGAGAGAAAAATTAACCACAACATTCCCTTGTAGAGAGAACAGGGGATATCCTTAGCTGTGTCCTGCCATCGCCACGGCTCTATAAAGCAGAATTACTTCAACTTAAAGTTAAAAATGAAATACAATAACTTGAAAATACTTGATCTCAGAGAGGATGGATCAATTATGCCCTGACCTTAAACCATACAAACCAAAGTTCATAAAAATTCAACACTCACAGACAGAACACAATGTACATTTATGCTTGCATGGATTTCTGTGAAGCCACTGTACTGTAGTCTTTGTGTTCCTCAGAGGGAAAGAAGTGAAAACTCAACTGGATCTGGGAGTAATTAAGATATAATACTGTTTAAACATGAAAGGCTGTATTTGGGAGGCACAATGTTGTAATGTTACAAAGGAACTGACGTAATTATTTCTAATCCATCATGGTCGTCCTGTTAGTCACTGAGGCAAGGCGATTTTATGTCTATAGCACGTCATTTACAAGACCATTCAAAGCGCTAAACGTAAAACATTAAAAGTAGTGGTATTCGATATAGGCTTTTTTCCAATATTCGATATACCAATATTGTCCAACTCTTAAATTCCGATATCCGATATCAACTGATATATGCAGAGAACTGTGAACTACATTCTGCTCGAAGAGCAAAGATCTCAAAATCTCCTTAACTCAGCCAGAGGAGTTCATTTCAGACATCTGGCTGCCAGATATCAGATACTAGCAGGTATTAGCCAACATGTGGCTAATTATAATGTTTCTGACAACTTGGTAACTTAAACAAAAACTTAAAACCAGAAATATTATAAGCGGCTTCAAAGCAAGTCAGTCTGTAGCAGCAGCAGCTGCACTGTAGTCACATAACTCTGAAAGGAATGCTGGGATATGAAGTTCTTCCAGGATAACAGCGACTTTTATGCTGGACTACTGCTTATGGAACAAGATCTCGCGAGATTTCATTGCTCTGTGATGATAGGCTCGTTCGACTTTGGTGATCTGCAGCGCAACTCGGCTGGAAGTGAGGGATTGTGGTCTTGGAATGTTGCATGCTGGTTAGAAACTTTGTCCGACTTCAGACTGCGCCTGCACGGCACCGGAAAACGTGACCAGACCACATGATCATCAGACATCGCGTGAGTCGTCCGTCTGCAGTCGGAGCGTGCAGTTACTCCTCAGCAACTGCAGCTTTTGGACCTGCCTCCACCGCCGCCGGAACCTGGTTCTGATTGGTTTCCCCTCTCACTGACGCAAGCTCCGATTGTTGGACGGGACTGTCCCCCAGTAATAAATCCATTTAGGTGTTTTAAACAGGCTACAAAATCAGCCTTGGTGTTTCATATTTTAGTTAGGCTGATGTTCACAAACCTGGACAGACTGATTCATGAACAGACTGATATCTGACTGCAGCAACAGAGGAACACAAACGTGTTGCAGCCACAAGTTATTCTACTCAGATAAATATAAAGCTTAACTAAGTTATACCAAAACTTTCACAAATCCTCTTCATAATTTGGATTTGATGGACTTATTGGTGTGTATCCACCTTTCCACATGCTCCCCCTTATGTTATCCATGAGTAGGCTACCCAAATCCTTAATAAAAATAATATATACATATTATATATAATATTTATTTCCAGCCCCATCTAGAAAAAATAAGTTTCTATTTCTTTATTTGTTTTAAATTTATTCTTCAAGGCAAAGCATTTATGGTTTTTATATTTGAGCCTGGACATTTACCAGATTAGGTGTCCTCTGTGTTGCACCTTAACAGGTAAACAACATTCAGTCTACTACAGTCCAGTTTGAGTTCATGTAATCAGCGTCAACAACACGCTGTTTCAATACTCTGAAATTAGACTTGATCACATCTGCTCAGCATTCAGTAACTTTGAGCGAAATAAAGGCAAATGCCGTGAGATCCTCCGTTATTGCAGTCTTCACGTTGGCGAACTTGTCCAGCTGAGATGCGCTGCATTTATGGTCCGCCCCCGAGACTCACGCAGCTCTCGTCTGACCATGAAGTCAGACGGTAGACAGACGCAGTCAATCCGAACGAGCCTGATGTTAGTTTTTACTAATGAAATCTCGCGAGATTTCATTTTTCAAAATATCGGCCCAAAATAAAACAATACCGATATTTTCTGATATAACATTTTAATGCCAAAATCGGCCAATAATATCTGTAGGCCGATAATATCAGACATCCCTAATTAAAAGCATCACAGCGGGGTGCAGAGGTTGCATTAAAAAGTACATTAAAAACAAACTTTAGGAAGAAATCAAATAAATTATTTAAGGACAGAAAAAGCTCAAATGAAATAAGATAAAATGCAAAGAATAAAAGGAGTATAAAAACTGAATGCTTCCTCTATGTTTATTTCTGATTCTGGGAAAAGAAAGTAGACTTGACCCTGAGGACCTGAAGAAGCTGGTTGGTTCATAACACACCAGGAGATTCTGAATGGATTTTGGCCCTAGACCATTCAGTGCTTTTTAAAATAACTGCAGGATTTTGACGTCAATTCTCTGACAAACTGGAAGTCATTGTAAAGATCTGATGACTGGAATTATAAGATCCACTTTCTTAGTGAAGACTGGAGCAACTAACTGCAGTTTCTGGACTAACTGGAGCTGTCTGATGGACTTTTTAAGGAGACCTGTAATGACAGCGTTACAGTCGTCTAGTCTAATAAAGATAAATGCATGATTAAGTTTTTCTAAGTCCTGCTGAGACACAGTCCTTAAATCTTCATGTTCAAAAGTGACCTGAGCCAATGACTCCTCTCAGATTTCTGGCTTGGTTGTTAGTTTTAAACCTGGCTGTTTGAAGCTGATTGCCAACATTTAATCTTTATTCCTTGCCCTCAAAAACTATTTTTTCACCTTTGTCTTCATTTAACTGAAGAAAGTTCAGGCACATCCAATCTTTAATTTGATCAGTGCATCTGATTAGTGTTTGGATCAACTTCCATTTGTGTAAATTTGTGTGTCGTCAGCATACTTATGATAACATCTTTTGTAGTTTTTTATAATTTGAGGGAGTGGAAGCATGTAGATGTTAAACAGCAGTGGCCCCAAGATGGAGCCTTGGAGAACTCTGCAGGTTATTTTTGTTCTCTGATTTATAGTTACTTACAGTACAGACACAAAGTAGACCCCGTCTTTTAAATGGGACTTAAACCAATCAATTACAGCGCCAGAAAGTCTTACCCAGATTTTCAGGTGGTCTAGTTAGTAAGTAAGTAGTCGACTATCTTGTCACAGCTGTTATCACAATCTGTCCAAAATCATTTATCCTCCTTATTTATGATGTTTCTGATAGTTTTCCAGCCAATCATTTGGATTTTTTATCATTAGGTGCTCAGAAGCAACGTTATTACAAATATTTTTAAAAATCTGATTGTGGCATTATTTTGGTGAGAACAGCTCATTTTGGATGGAAACGAAAAAGTAAACTTTTAAAATGCGTATGGTAAGATCTGTAAGCACCAGAAAGTCACATGAGAATAGGGTCACTGTTGTCACTGGAAAAAGAAACGTTAGAAAAATACTGAATGATTTAATGAATCATTATTGGTTTAATTTGTACGGATTCAACCAAATTAATCGATTATGTTAACCCACCTCTACCTATCTGCATATCAGTGTTCAGTTGGGGCATCACGTTTAATTTCAACAATTTTAAAGCCTATACAGTACAGATGACATGCCTATATCAATGTGCGCCTCATCTATAACACTGGATTCTTCATTTTCCAACCTGCTGAGTGTTGTCAAGTTGTACTCCAGGATTCTGAGATGAAACTGAACTCAAACCATGTTAGATACATTAACCAGAACTGGCAGAGAAATACTAATTTTCAGTCAAGCATGACATTTTTCTGAAATTAGCAACACTCAATTTACCCCCAATAATGAGATGCTAATAGGCTGATAACAGCTATACTGTAACGCTGCATTACAGCGTTCAAATTCTGCAGCAGTTCTGCAGCTTCTTTGCAGAAGTTGCTGAAATGTCATGTGTGACACACATATCAGTCACTTGTCACCGAAATGGACGGCAAGTCAGACAATCAAGTAGGATTCTCCACGTCTATAATTTTGTATTGACTGGCTGACAGAAAATACTGTCACTCCAAGAGTGATTGCCACTGAACTGTTGTCACATTTTTCATGACAATCAGATGAATGAGTGGAATCTAAATAGTGCTGTCAATATGAGCCCTGACTTTCCCAGCAAATAGAAGAAATTAAATCACATTTGTATCAGTTATGGAGCATTTAATGACCACAGAATTTATGTTTGTTCTTTAATGCCTTAAAGGTACAATAGAGTCTGGAGTTTTCCCCCTGAAAATAAATGCTAGACTTGTGTGAGTTAAATCCAGCTCAATTCGCACTTTTGGGGTTCTACTCTCGTGTGGCGTTGTCTGCAACTCCCCCTCCCCCTGACTGTATTTAGGCATTTCCCTTTGTTTGGTGTGTTTGGGACGTTTCTGTGCAGAGATTTGCATATTGTCTCTAGCCAATGACAGAGCGAAGGGCATAACGCTCTGCTGGGACAAACTTGTCGATTGGAGCAAACTTTTTTTTTAAAGGAGTGATGACATAGCAGTAAAAACTAGTTCATGTTGTTGGCATTGCTGCATATGTCAAATCTCCAAAGAAAAGATGGCATTTTTTACAGTGGGGTATTGTTTTGAAACACCAGACCTCCCTTCCTCAGTAAAACAGTCGAGTGCGTTAATGATATGCAGCTTTACCCAGAGACCAAGTTGACTTCATTTTGATTGGCTACACCTTATTTGGCTATAACCTTATTCAGAGAAAGTAGGTCAAGATGCCCTAGCGGTCGGAGTTTGCTAAAGGCTAACGTGCATTTCAGACAGTGAGCTGTGTTTATCAGACAAGACAGCATTTAGAAAATAGATTTTAAAAATAAAAGTAATGACAAGGTTGTGGTCGCCTCCCTCAGTGTTGCTGCAGAGGTTTTCTTTTAAATCCATTTGTTTGAAAACCCAGACCTGACTGCACAGAAGTTACTACTAGCTCCATACATGCAGCTGAATCCGACAGGGGGGGGAGGGGGAAGCGGAGGGTGCATAGACTGTTAGGAGAGAGGAGGGGGAGCTGTTTGCATGATAGTGTGCTCTTATTGGAGCAAATGAATTACCTAGAATGACAGAACTACATAGAATGATAAGCTGCTGTCTGATTCAACCGTTTCTGAACAGAGACAAAGCTGACTGACCATAAACATGGACTTTGATATTCACTCTGGACATTCACATGGCCTCATCAGTGCACAACACATCATATTATACCCCCAAAACCCCAGAAAAGTTAAAGTTTTGATGTCATGGCACCTTTAAACGTAGACTTGAGCCAACACCAGATTCACTGAAATTCTCAATAAAAATGGCGGATGCAGTGAACAAAAGGAAGTATTTTGCGGCAAAAAGAGCTTTAGATAGTGCACGTTCGAGAACCATGGGTGATCAATATTGGGTGACCATGGGTGACCTAATATGGTCACCCATGATGGGTCAACCAATATTGACCCATCATGGGTCAATATTGGTTTGACTGTCACCCACTTCCAAGCTTTGAAGGAGAAGCTTGGGGCTGAAGAGCGATGCGGCCATTACCCCGAGGGGAGGGGCTCTCAGTCTGAGTAGTGTTTACAAACAGACAGGGGGGAAACACACCAGACTCTACCTTGAAATGTAATAGCCAATGTAATATTTTAGCGTCAGCTTGTCTAAAAAAAAAACAAGAAAATAGAGGGAGACTTTTGACCAGTGATTCTCAACCATAGGGGTGCGGCCCAAGCTTGGGCCTTGAGCGCCACCTAGAGGGCCGCAAAACACTTTCTGCTTTGTGCCTGTGGGCCGCGAGGGCACACCACGCAAGTAGGGATGCTGCTATACATGGGAACTCAGTTGCAATACATCCTCCCACGACGTGGTGGCAGTAGCCTAGTATGTCAATTAGCAGTTCAACAAACTTCAAATAGCAGAAGAAGACAGTAAGCTAGCCACTAGCCTGTTGTGAAAGTAATGAAAAATTGAGAAGTGTCTATCTGCGGCTCGCAAGACAGAGGTGTGTCGTAAAGTGGGCGTGTCATAGAGTGATGTCACTCTACAACACCCCCACCAGACCTATGAGAGCACGGTCAAATCTAACTCTACCCCTGACCCTTACCCTAAAACCTAACAACAACCCACCCACTATGCGACACACCCACAATAGGATACGCCCCTTGGTTGCAAGCCGCAGATAGATAAACTTGGAAAAATTATGACATTAAAGTCCTGTCATGAAAAAAAATTGATTAAAATTTAAATAAATACAAGATTTAATTTGTTTTTACTAACGATATGTACATATTTTAAAGATTGATTTGAACTTTTTATTATTTTGAATGCATTTTTTGGCTACACCATTTTATTTATCACATTCCTATCTTTTTTATTTTTAAACCATTTTTATCAATTTTTTTCCAAGTCCTTTTTTAATTCTGCCTTGAAATGAAATATTTAATAGATTCTGATTTTTTTTTCCATGAATTATCCAGCTATTGCACCACTTGTATGAGCAGTATTTATGTTTATCATGTCATATTTTACAAGGTTTAATCCATTTAACAGAAGTGGATTTGGTTTTGTTATTAAATTCAAATTAACCAGGAGTTAGGTCAGTTTAACCAGCAGTGTTCATATGTGAATGGGCCTCAGACCAGTTTGTATTTAAAAATTGGGCCTCAGCATAAAAAAGGTTGAGAACCCCTGTTTTAGACAACAGATAAGCAATCTGAGAGTTAAAGAGAAAGTCTAAGTCAAGGTAAAACAAAATAGAAAAAAATTGTTTTAATTTTTCTTCTGTGTGAAAGAATGAATTATTTTGCTTGAAATGTGCTCTGACCACAGTCGTGCCCCTATCTGAGTCCTAAGCCTTGCAAAACAAAAACAGTCTCTCCTTTTCACGCCAAAACACAGCAGTCAGACATGACAAGAGTAGTTGAATCGTGAGATAGAATAAGTCACAGTAAGAATATCCTGGTGCTTACCTCCCAAAATGTTAGAAAAGTACATTCTGTCAACAATAAGTTGAAACTGGGAGAGCTGGAATCGATGAGCAAACAAATACAAGACTGGTGAAAAAAAGCTTGTTTCTCTTGTCATAAGGATAATGAAGACCGCCCTCCAGCTCACTCATTCCTTACTGTTCTGTTACAGTCCTTGACTTTGTGTAAGTATGAGCAACAACCGGTCAAAGTCCAGAGGAGACCCCAGGCAAGACGGTTGCTCGAGCAGCGTTGAGACAGAATGAAGCAGCAGAAGTCAAGGTGACTCAAACCTCAAGCTATTCCACAGAGACATGTTGGAGGCTAATTTCCTGTCATACACTCTGTAGCTTGTTACATAATTAAGCTGCACAACAACTCTTTCTTTAATCCCCTCAAAAAAACTTTCTCCTCAGGCAGATTTCCCTCCCATCAATGGCTGCTTTCTTCTCCCCCACAATGATAACAATTTCAAAACCACAGCCTGGCAGGAGTCTATATTACTAGCATGTGAGCTCCATCTCTGCAATGTGAACCCTGCATGAAAGAGAAGCATCAGTTTTATGGTGAAGTTTAAGCTTGACAGCCGTGCCACTCGGCTTGAGCTCGACTGGGCAACTTCATGTCGTTTGCCTTGTCAGGAGCCGCTGGGAAAGCGATATCACCCAGTAATGAGGCTCTGGCTTGTAAAGTGAACACCCCCTTTGGGACATATCTCTCCTCGCTCAGCCCTGAAGTCTCGGTAACTCTTGGTGTTGTGTTTCCTGGTGAGTGGACTGATGTTTCAGTGAGAAAGGAATTCACTGACAGACAATGAATCTTTATCTCTGGGTTAAAGCCAACCCAGAGCTGATTCTGCCAACATTACAAAGTTCTTTTCGTACCCCATGTCCTACATTTCTTTTATCTCAAACTGGGTTTTTTTATGCACTGGTGTAAAATCAGATGTCAGCAGCTGCGTTAAACATTGACTTCAGACATCCAGCACAGAGAGCTGTCCCTGCTGCTGCTGGGACTTAATAACAACTTGATGTTTTTGTGAAAGAAAGAGAAGCTTCTCAGTAAGCATTTCCTAGCAGGATCACTGGGAGTGTGTGAAACATAAAAAAGATAGAAAAAGAAAACTCACCAACCACTTTTCAGACTCCGGCTGTCCAAAATCAGGATTTCCCTGCAGGATTTTCAAATAAAGCCACTGCAGACACATCATTAGTTGGACACCATTATCACATGAGATCCTGCTAATTTAATTTACTTCAACTTGAAGCAAAAGCAGTTGCAGACTTAGTGGAGCGCTGCAAACTCAGACCATCTTTTTTGTGGCTCAGTCAGTCATCTGCTGTGTTGTTACATAATCTTACACATTAACCAGAAACAGTTTTATTTTCACATTATGCCTAACACATGGACTAACTACATCCTGTAATCCTGTAATCATTAAAGTCTTTAACGTCTTCTTTTCTATTTATGAAAAACAAGCAAAATGGTAAATGCTACTTGAACAACGCATGGTCATTTAAGTTTCCACTTGCCTTACCTTGCAGGTTGCTTCATGACACTCAGCTTTGCTGCTTTTCAACACAATACTGGGGATTTTGATGTCAAATTGTTCATGTTTCTGCTGTTTCAGTGTGCTTCCCGTCAGAAGAAAAGGCAGATCATTGACCACCTATTTGTTGCAGGGAGAGAGGAAAAATCTTCTGTTAACCTTTATCAGATTTCCCTCTCTCTCTCTCTTGGCAGGAAACTGTGTATAAACATTGTGAAAGAAATTTAACCCTGATACCTGCAGCTGTGTTCTTTTCAATAACCAGTTTCATGCATCCCGGTGTCCAGTTGGCTAAGAAGCTGTTGTGATGTTATTGGCTGGTAAAGACTGACTTTATTAACAAAGTTAGTTAGTGATAAATGCCAAAATTTTGACTTGTGTCCTTAGAGATGCTAAATAGTGTATGTCCTCTCCACGTGCTGTCTTCTCCCTCCGTGTTTGCTGTTTACTTGCTGCAGCTGTGCCACCCGGCTCTCTTGTTTTAAAAACTAAACTTATTGGTGGTAAAACTGGCTCTGCCAGCCAGGCTAGATGATTTACATTGTTTTGTACAGTTTAACACAATTTATTTCCTACATGTGTAAAAGATCAGCAAAACACTCTCTGGGAAAGTGTTTGTCACAAATATCAAGGTCATATTTAACATGAACACCAAAGTTGTTCCAACACCAAAGAAGAATGTAGTCGAATGAGTACCTAGATACCTAAACAAACCTAGATTGACTGAATTTTCAAGACAAAGCTCACTGTCAGAAGACAAGTTGATAAAATAAGTTTGAAAATTATGTATTGTTCAATATTTCATACACTCTGTCATTGTTCTGTACACAGCTGTATCGAATCGGGTCGCGGGGATTGCATGTAGCCTATCACCGCTTATTCATCATGTCATCAGTCAGGGTCATTTTCTGTACCGCTTATCCAGTCTCAGGGCCAACACAGAGAGAGCAGACAACCTATCCACAGCTAATTCATCATTAATAAATATATACCTAATATATATATATGTATATATATATATATATATATATATATATATATATATATATATATATATATATAGTATAGATAAATAGATTAGTTTTTAATTAGTTTAATTAAACACAGCTGGACTCCAGTGAAGGAGTAGAACCATCTCAAGGAGGATCAGAAGAAATGGACAGCCTGAGTTAAATATGAGTGTCACTGCAAAGGGTCTGAATACTTACGGCCATGTGATATTACAGGTTTTTTTTAAATAAATTTGCAAAACTTTCTACATTTCTGTTTTTTCCTGTCAAGATGGGGTGCTGAGTGTACATTAATGACAAATAAAATTACCTTGATTTTAGCAAATGGCTGCAGTGAAACAAAAGGTTTAAAGGGGTCTGAATACTTTCTGTACTCACTGTATATATACTGTATATGTATATATGTATGTATATATGTGTATATATATATATATATATATATATATATATATATATATATATAATGTACACACACACAATTTTAGGGGTGCTGGGATTCAATTTAGGTGTGCTTCAGGACCCCCAAAATTCAAGACCCCCAATGAGGAAGATATCTTCATATACTTTTTTTTTTTTTTTTTTTTTTTACCACAAATCTTCTATTTAAACTTCTGAACTCCACAGTACCTGTTTCCAAGATGCACCAGCCTCATTAAATTCTCATATGTACAGTTTTCAACTTTTCGTTGCTATTCATTTTTACGTCGGGTACCTGCACAACAATCCACCTTCATCAGACTCTGCTCAGTCATCCTGAAGGTCTTTGGTAGCAATACTTTAATGTTTGAGTTTTCTTTTGGATCCATTTTAAATTAAATGAAAAATACTTTATTAAACCCAAAGGAAAATTGCAATGTTGAGTTTTGTTTATTTTTTTCTTACAAAAACATCAAAAATAATGATTAATCAAAAGATGAAAACATGTTCCAGGTGGTAACGTCTGCCAACAAGGATGATTTCCTGGAACTTTCTGTCTTTCAGGGAATCAGTCTCTCGCTGAACACTGTGGCCTGTTTGTTAGGTACACAGAAATCCAGTGAGTTGCATTGAAAGTAGTGATGCACGATAATTGTCGGCCCGATAACAGGAAATTATTAAGTCATTCCGATAAGTCCGATATCATGTCAACTTGCCCCGAGAACCCCATACAGATGGAATTTTTAAGATCAGTCATGCAGAAGTTGAAAATCTCACTTTTAAGCTTTTCTTGCTGAGATATTGCAATAACACACATACATACCTAATACCTAATTATATCAAAAACTCTAACTGTATGGGGTAGCTTGTGTCCAAAATAAGAAGGGAAAGTGGTTTGTGTGTGTGTTTTTCGGTATCAATTATCTGTATCAGCCTTTAGGAGCTGAAATTTATTGGTTATCGGTTTTGGTTTTAAAAAACAGTTATCGTGCATTCGTAATTGAAAGCAATTGAGAAACCGTGGAACATGATCCTGAACGTGCTGCCTGATTGGTCCAGGTGAGAGTGGGCTCTCTGAAGCAGGTAGACGATGACATCATCAAACCTGAACCCATGACGATATGAAAACTGAAAGATGTCGACTTGCTTGATAACAGTCTGCAGGACTTGTTGGAGCATCTGGTCTGTCGTCATTTGGTCCAGGTGCCGGGTACCGATTTTTTTTTTTTTTTTGTGCAAACCGATGTTTTATGCAATTTTTCAACAAACAGGTTTTATGGTCCTCCAGACCTAAGCTTGTCCTCCTATCACCATTACTCTTTATTCATTTCTATCGGAGGAAACAACTGCCTGAAAAGACTTCATCCTCTTTGACTGCTTCTGCTTAGACTGAATGAGTGCTGGGCAACTCCTTAGAGGTTACCATGGTAACTTATTAGAAAATACGTTTTATGAGCCACTTTCCCTGAAAAGCTTTGAAAACTTGTGAAAATTTTTCTTATGATCAAATCCTGAGGGCGTTACTCTGACCCTGCGGTGTCATTAATCTTTCTCTTACATGTCAATATGAGATTTCTGTGCTTGCGCATGTCAGTGTAAGATTTGTGGCGAAAACATTTTTAAGGGTTTATCTCTTCTGGTGCCAGTCTGTCTGAGCTCTCATTGTTAGAAACTATCACTCGCTCCTCAGGGGCACAGCTTCCTCAGACTTTATAACACTTCAGACTCTGTGTGACGCTCTCTGCTTGCAACGTTTTATAAACCTTTCCTTTTTTTTAATCTCATCTAAGGCATAAATACTGAAGGGCAAAGATACAAATGTATTCTCCTTCCCTCTATTAGGCCTACTACACAACATGAACATCCTTAGTCGTCTTGTCATCTTGATAAGATAGAACTGTTTTATTCCCAGTTTGATCTGCTGAAGAACTTTAAGTCCTCACCTTTTAGACAATCAAACACTTTGTAGTATATTTAAGCACAAAATATTTTAAATATTCAAATAACTTATAAGACAAGTGTGACAGTGTGGGTTCCTGCACTCAACTCCAATTGATCATGCGGCCTGGTTACTTGGCCACATGGATATTCCTTTGGCTGACTAGTTTGCACATGTGATTCTCATTCGCGAGTCTGCACTGCAAAAACTCAAATCTTAGCAAGTATATTTTTCTAATTGCTAGTCAAAATATCTCATCACGCTCAAAATTAGACAAAATTGTGAATGTGAGATTTACTATTCATTTCCCTTCATTAAATACAGTCATGTCAATATACTTTGATTTTTTTTTTTAATTAAAAGAAAAAAAAAATTAAAAGTCTGAGCTGGGCAGGACAGAAGAACCAGGTCCTCGTAGGATCTTCAGTAGTAGGATGTCTAATAAGATACTTTCGACCATCATTTCTCTTTATTAGTTCATTGTGGGGAAAAAGTAAACATGACATTGATGTGACAGCATTCAACGTTCAGACCAGGGGCATCATTACCTAACAGCCAATAGGCAGTTAACATTTACAGTCAAGTACTCTCCTGAATAACGATGCTGTTCAGAAGAACGTTAACAACCTGCAGCGTTTGAAAAGTAAGATTAGTGCATGAAAGGGTGAATGCATAAAAAGTTTTTTTTATTATTATTCATGAACCACCTCCATTTTGGAAGCAGATGCAAAAAGACAGAAAAAGACAAGAAAACAACAAAAAACAAAACAAACAACTTCTAACTGAACAAACAGCATTTCGATTGTATTCTTTGTTCTTTCAGTTCCTATTATTGCTCCCCAGTCCAACAAGTAGAGTGATTAATAAAAAGAAGTTTGAAACTAAGGACAAAGCAACAAGGCAAAAGAATCACTTTGAAAATAAAAAGTGACATGCAGCTGCAGCTGGGACCAGTTACTGCTCATTTCAGGAATGTAACCAAAAGTTTCTTTCCAACATAATTCTGCTTAATTTAAGAAAGAAAAAAAAAAAAAGCTTTTGGTTCCTCCTTTAAGCTAGGATACATCGACCCCAACCACAACAAGGATTTCAGTTTAAACTGAGTCACCTATGGAATGATGAGCTAACAAACATGTTGCTGGGTCCATAAAGAGGTGTAAAAAGCACTCATGGTTACGTTGTACATTTCCATGTACGCTCAGGTTAACCGCATTACAGATCGTTCTGTGGAAGCCATTCCCAAACATAACCATTTTTACAATTCAGATGTTTACAGACAGCACAGAGCACATTTGGATGTTTGAAAGTACAGTTTAGAAAAAGAAAAGCTTGAATTCTACAGTAGTCCTTGTCCCTGGAGATGCGAATGTATGCTTGCAGCTTAGAATTTAATTGTCCACTGCTTGACGCTGGCATCGTGGGAGGTGGTGACAAGAGTGTGCTCATCTATCCAGGCCAACCCGCTGACGTGGTGCAAACGGTGAGAATCTGCAGGCAAAACAAGGAAATATCAAGTTATGGAAGTCTTCGTGTACGGGAGTTTTAACACTGGGGGGAAAAAAGCAACTTTTACAGGACTGTTTACTCAACATTTAGAGATGTTAAGGTCAATTTGTTGAGCTTGTTTGAGTTATGATCAGCTCTTTTTTGCACTTTCCATTTAATGAATGAATATTTTGTAAATGCATCTCTGTAAAAGTCATTTTAATTTTAAGTAATGTTAAGCACAGAGGATTTCTTCTAAATAATAACTTTAAAGTTTGTCACCTGATACATTTCAATACAAAACATCCAACTAATTACACCTGGGGAAGGCTTATTAAGTCATCACAGCTTCATAATTTGGTCAGAAGGCCAAATGCAAATCAATTCATTCCCGGCTGCAGAACTGTACTAAATATTTCTGCTAATGCTGAAGAAGGAAGAATTATGCTGCACAAACACAAACACAAATGTTTTGTACCAAGTGAGCATGGGGAGAAAAAAAAAAAACACATTTTTGATTCATTTTTTCATTAATCATGCATTTGCTTACAATCAGCTCAATTAAACCTTCACTCTGAAGTCAAACTGTTTGCCGAGTAACTTCAAGTGCCACAGAATAACTCAAAATATAACATACCCAAAAGGGTATACATGCTTTAAATATGCTGTTCACCAGGTTTTTGCATGTCTGACTACAGATATCACACATCTGGAAGTAGGCATCGACCCATACAGATTTTTTTTTTTTTTTTTTTTTTTTTAGGGCTAATGCCAATATTTTCTCATCAGCCTCAGCCAATATTTGGGGCAGATATTGTATTTGACTCCCAAATTAATATAATGAAAGATACAATGAAAAGTAATTTTACAACTCTTTAATATAAAAAAGAACAAAGTACTTCAAATCTAAAACAGAAAATGCACTTGTAAACAAATATCAAATAAAAACATTAAACTTGTAAATATATATATATATATATATATATATATATATATATATATATATATATATATATATATATATATATATATATATATATATATATTACGCAAGAGGATTAAGGCCACTAAAGTAAAAAAAAAAAAAAAAAAATCTGAGAAAAAAAAAGTCAGAATTCTGATTATTCTCAGATATCTGACTTTTTTCAGAAATTGGAAAGAAAAAAAAAAATCTCCCAATTTTTTTTTTTGTTTTTGTTTTGTTTTTAATGTTCTGGAAAAAGCAAGAATTCTGAGATTAAATGAAAAATACTTTATTTTTCCCAGGAGGAAAATTCAGGATTGTAACAGGCTGTCTTTTTATTTTTAAACCGTTTTCTGGAAAAATAAAAAAAAACATTTTTAAATGTTATGGAAAAATTGAAGAAAAATCTCCTGAAAATTTCTTTTTTTAAATGTTCTGGGGAAAAAAAGTCAGAATTCTGACATATCTGTAGAGATAGAGAGAGATGGAGAGAGAGAGAGAAAGTAAATTATGCTGAGTGGGGTATCTGCCAACACACCTGACGCATCAGCAGATGCAGATACCAGCAAAAAAAAAAAAAAAAAAACGCAAATATCAGCCTAAAATATCGGCCGTCCAATGTATCAGTCTATCCTATCCTTACTTGTACCCACATACATCACAGGTGAATGAAACATGCGCTTGCATGGCCAACCTGGAAGTTTGATCCTCTGGTCAGCATCTCCAACCGTCCAAATATACACCATCATGTCCATTCCACCAGTTGCAAAGTGCTCGTTGTCGGGTGACCACGCCAAAGTCACTGGTTTGGCATGGTGTCCATAAAACTCATTTTTGACCTAAGGGGGGAAAAGAGAAGGGAGTATTCCCATCAGCTGCTAAAAGCATTGGATAATAATTCACAAGGAAAACAAGGACAAATGCTTACAGAGTATCCATCTGCCACACTGAAGGCTGTGGCAACTTTCTTCTCATCAATGACAGCCAGATAAGCTCCATCATTAGAGTACGCCATGTCTGTGATGGGCCCTTTAGAGTCAAGAGTTTTACCCTCATCCTTCAGAGTGTTGCCCTGAACTGAGTACAGGTGGACCTTCCCATCCTGAAAAGACGAAACCAAGCATCATGCGTATGTGGTCAAAGACTTTATTTTGTCATAACATCCTGATGCCGTTTCATACTGAACTTAAAATCTTTTTCCAAAAAGGGCAAATAGCTGGTGTTATGCTCATGTCTGGCAGAATAACTTCACTTACTGCTCCCCCCACTGCAGCAGTCGTGCCACCAGGATGGATAGCTCCAACCTCGGCTTCGTAGCCAAGATTATCCAGCGTGAAGATCTTCTTCTTATCCTTCAGCAAGACAATCTAAGAAAAAAATTAAACAAAATAAGAAAACTCAATACTGCTTATCACTCATAATGTGGAATAAAATCTTGTAAATGAGTAAAAAACAGGATTTGGCTAACAAGTGATGAGACAAAGACATTACCTGCCCAATGCACACAGCCAATGACAGCCCTCCTACTGCTACTGACACACTTTTAGGCTGGAAATCCATCTTCACCACATCAGAGGCACTGGAAACCAGAAGTAAGGGTTATTGATGGTGAAGGGGAAAAGTACAAATAAAAAACAGTCACAATTAAATTAGGCAATTTGATTTTTAAAATCTAATATTCAACACAAGTTCAGCCAAAAACAAAAAGACAAATTCCACTGACGCAGTCTCCAGACATCCAAAACTACACAGGGAAATATAAAAAGGTCTCCCAGCTGTAATCCATGTGGAAACTAGTAGTGATCCTCACCTGTATTCTTTTTTGTTGATGCTTGTGAAGCGCAGCGTGTCATCCATGCTGCATGTCACCAGCTCACCGGCTTCATCAGTCACCATCTTGCTCACTTGGTTGCTGTGACCCTTCCCTGAGAAACAGTCGTTCTCTCCTGTTTCTGCATCCCAGTAATGTGAGGTAGATGTTAAGGGAAAAAAGCAACTGTAGAAAACAGTCTAAGCAAGAATGGTCGCCTTGGAATCAATCTATGCTTCTCCATTACATGGTACTGTACTGCATGGCATGTCTTTCCCTGCTCGCTATTACAGACAGCACCATCTGACTATGAGCAGGATCAACTGTTTCTCAGTGAAATAATGTAGCAGATGTGAAAACCATTTGAATGGAAGGGAACCAGCGAGTTAAGGCCATCTGTACAATCTCAATGATTAAAATAAGACTCCCATTACTGCCAATGCAGACTGTACAGACCTTCGACTGAGCCTAAATCAAAGACAAGCATTAAATACTCTGTTTCCAAACTGTATAAAACACACCACAACCCAATTAGCATCAGTTGAGGACCTACAATTAACAACATGAGTGGATCCAACACCACTGTCAAGTGACAAACATGTCACTCCTGGACTCTGTGGCTCAAAAAATAGATTTTTCCCCTCATAAACTTATGACATTTTGACTATTTGAATTGCTTTTGTGTGTAATAGTAATTGGCTGAGTAATTGCTGATTGAATTAACTACAGGTTAAAATATTACAGGTCAGCTGGTAATATTTGTGAAGGTCAAAATGATTGAAAATGAAGAATACAAACGGATGCAATCTAGTTTCAAATCACTGTTATGCAGAAAAGCATCAATCACAACAGTCACACAGATTTAGTGTGAATGTGTCCTGCTGACGACCGTTGATGTGAATACATGATGTATGAATTTGAACTGCAGCAGTCAAATGTTGTAGCATCAGCATGTTTAGCCCTACCCACTGTACAGTAAACATGTTTGTTATTCATGTCCTGGAAAACAGATTAAGAAGGCTGCTGTGTGTGCACAGTGACAGACATATTTTAAAGGGCAAATGTTAGCTTGCCCCCCTGGACATGGTTACTTATGAATAAACTTGCTGGACTCTTAACTGAGTGAAGATGTTCAGTATTTTTAGGCCAAATGATCTAATAAAACATGTAAAAAAAAAAACTAAAAAAAAAAAAAAAAAACAGTATCACAGTTCAGCTTCATGTAGCATCTTTCAAAAAGAAATGAAACCCCAAACTGCTTGAGAGCTGCAGAGTTGCACTTGCAACACAAATAAGGCCAATTTGAAAAAGTGTTTTTGGACGTTATCAAACAGATTGGTCATCACACCATCTTTTTCATCCATCATCAGAGCCAACAGAATAAAATTACTATTGCACCTTTTACATGCAATATAAGAAACCTTTGACAGTGACGTTCATTATAAAAACAATGTGAAAGGATATTGATGTGTCCATCATGACTCCCCGAGTAGATGTATGATCGCCCTTCATTTTTATGAACGGTCAGACACTGGATGGATTTGGTGTGACCCTGTAGGATGAACAAGTTCATGTGATTAAAAATAAAGAAAGATACACATGTCCTGTTCATGCAGGACATACTGAAGATTTGACAGCATTAATTCCACTGAAAGGCATGTGTCTATCTGAAAATGCTTAAATTCACATTTCCAGTCCAAATAATGCAACAATGCACAAAATAAACAACTTGGCAGTGGAAGTTCAGTTACTGGGTTAGCTTGCTATATGCTGGCATTTAGGGAGTTTGGAGTTTCAAAATAAAAGAGCATTAAAGCAATTTAAACCAGCCTAATCCCCACCCTTAATAACAAATTTACTAGTCAAGAGATTTTTAGTAACTCTTCAGTGTTTTTAATGTCTCCAAACATGGCAGTTTAAAGAGCCAATCAAAGTGGGTGAAAACAAAAGCATATATTAAATAAAACATTGTTTTGCCATTCCTTCAAATAGCTTCCTCTATAATATACATAATCATTTTTAAAGCCTACACAACTATTTTGATTGATTCAAGAATCAATGTTTTTTTTTCCATGATGAGATGTATTAGAAGGAGCTCTAGTTTACCTTGACATGTTTCAATTATTACTTCAGTCTTCCTCAGAAGCGTCATGTCAAGGTAAACTACAGCGCCTTCTAAAAAAACTCGTCATAAAAAAAAAAAATAAAAAAAACACTTCTATACTTGAATTATAGAGAAGACAAAATTAACCTCATTATGTCATTTTGATTTATGTCAATCTTTTCATGTCTGCAGCTGGAGACACTTTAACTAGAATCAAAGCCACATGACATCAATCTGAGACTAATCAGAGGTCTGCAGAGCAACAGTGTTGATGTCTGAACCAATAAGCTGCCGTCTTCCTCTTCGCAGCTTCATGATCAGTCTGAGTCTAAAACATAAACGGTACCAAAGGCTTAGGCACATCACCCCAAATGGGTGGAGTTTCCCAGTTTGGAATTGGAAGTGGATCTAAATATCTCCTAAAGGAATTAAAGTTACACCAAAACTGTCTAGGTGAATAAATGAAAGTATTTCATGCTAGAAAATAGGTCCAGGTTGAAAAAAAAACAAAAAAACTAACTTTCCCTTTAAGTTAATCATGTTGGGCAAATTTCTTCTTTAAAAAAAAAAAAGAAAAAGCAGCAAAACTAAGATTTTATTCCTTTTAAAAGAACTATATTGATGACATCTAGAATGAGCATAATTAAATGCAGTAGTCTGACCTTGACTGTTCGTATGGGCCGGTTAGGGTTGTTCTTATCCAGGTAGTTGATGTATCCTGACAAAGAGATGCTGAGGAGGTGGTCTTTTTGCCACAGGCAGCCCAGCTGCTGGTCTGTCACATCAGAGCCCATGTTGAAGGTGGTGACAGCCGTACCTGCACCAACATCCCAGAGCTTCACAGTCTTGTCCCCCGAGGCAGAGATCAGCTGGGAGCTGTCTGGGCTCCAGCTGACCTGCAGGATACGAAGCAGAGAGGTTAAAGGGGAATCTTAAAACCGGAGAAAAAAAAAAAAAAAAAAAAAAACCAGAGTAGGTGGGTTTAGGGAATATAATCCCTCATTTGAATAGGAAAATAATCCTTTTATTACATTTAAACACACCAGACTGCAGGATGGGTAAAGAAAGCTCTAACCAAATTCACATAAGTTACTGCAAGTCAGGTGACAACCAGGTTTAAAACTAGATCAGTATTACAGGCAAAATACAGCTCAGTGAATGCAACATCACATTCTTCCTCCCCTTTTAATCCATTTCTGACAAAGACACTTACAGCATAAATTCCTCCGTTGTGGGCCTTCTCTCCACCCAGCGATCCAACACGTTCACCAGTTGTTCCATCATAGACAAAAACCTGCAGAAATCATCGAGTGACAGAAACGTTCACTGGTCACAGCAGGTTTTTTTTCTTAATCCAAGTGTACATCTTAAAGTTGTCACTGAATAAAGTTTGCATTTCAGAAGGAGTAAACCAATTTAAAAATATTCATATTACAGGTCATCTAGTTAATCTGTTCAGCCAAATTAAGTGTGCTGATGGTAAATCCCAAACTACTGAATTTGTAGCAGTTGGCACCAGTATTGGCTGGTGACTGCACCAAAGCGGGAAATACATGGGCTTAATTTACAGTTACAGCAATATCCTATCAGCTGCCACAAACTAGACGACAACATAATGTAAATAAAGGAATTTGGATTAAATATATATGCAACTCGTGTAAAAGACCATAATTTGAACATTGTCTTATTTTGAAAAGTCAGTACTCTGACCAGTGTTGTGCATGTACATAAAGCTACCAAGTATCAAGTTTTTCCAGTTCAATCAGTGTCTAAACATCACAGGATTTAGCCTTTAATGTCCCAGGCAGCAGCTCCACCCAAGAATCAGAAAAGCTACAATGCAAGTCGTAAACATTCTTCCTCGCCTTAAATTCGCAGATGCAGAAAATAAAAATCAGTTGCTGACCAAATGTATGAAACATCTGCTGTAAACTGCAGTAATGACAGGAATCATAGCCTCCATAATTACTCAATCATCCTAATGTCTGCATTAAAGGGGAAAGTTTTTTGTTTTTTTTCCCCAATCTGGAACTATTTTCTAGCATGAAATACATTCATTTACTCACCCAGACAGTTTTAATGCAACTTAAATTCCTTTGGGAGATATTTAGATCCTCACGAGATCAGCACATGTCCAATATAATGGAAGTGATGCGGGCAACCGCGCGCAGCCTCTAAATAAGGCATTATCTGCCACAAACTCCTTTATGTCACCAATGTTTTGTTACCAAACATTATAGTAGTCAGACCTCCACCTGTGAGCTCGAAGCGGCTTTTTTGTGGTGATCCGTCCTTATTTACAGACATTTTTACTGCGGCAGCTTTGATGACGTCACTATTATGCGACACCATAACAAATAAATGTCTGTTAAGAGGCTTATTATGCTTTATTTAGAGGCTGCGCACAGTTGCCCCATCACTTCCATTATATTGGACATACGCTGATCTGGAGTGGATCTAAATATCTCCCGGAGTTATCAAGTTGCACCAAAACTGTCTGTGTGAGTAAATGAATGTATTTCATGCTAGAAAATAGGTCCAGATTGAAAAAAAAAAAAAAACTTCCCCTTTAAGGATAAACCGATACATAGGCAGTCAGATATTTTAGGCCAATATTTGCATTTTTTTTTTCCGGTATCGGCTAATGTCAGGTGTGTTGGCTGATACCCCCACATGGCATAATTTACAGACTTTTTTTTTTAAACACATTCATTACGAGTTTAATGTTTCCATTTAATACTTGTTTACAAGTACACTGTTTCTTTTTATTTATTTGAAGTGCTTTGTTCTTTTTTTCATATTAAAAGAGCAGTAAAATTACTTTCATTGTATCCTTCATTATATTGATTTGGGAGTCAAATGCAGTATGGGCCCCAAATATCGGCAGGTTGTATCAGCCATCGGCTGAGGCTGATGATAAATATCTGTATCGGTCCTAAAAAATTTGTATCGGTCAATCCCTAGTCTGCATATGTGCCATGAACCACAGCTAATTTTTTCCCCTTTACTTCTCATCCTCTGTGGACCCCTTGGTGGACTTTTCACCTCAAAACTTATGTTCAGTTACTTACAGCTGCAGGAATTACTTTCCCTCATAAATGTTCCTCTTTACTCCATTTTTTTCCCTTAATCTTCTACCATAAATCCACAAAAAAAAAAATGATTTGAGTTGGATTATAACTCACAACTGAGATGATTTATAATGAAATGACAGTTAACTTTACACAAAATTGCCTCATTAGTACATGGAGTATAATAAAACTTCTTTTATTGGCTGAAGATAAATGCAATTCTGTCTGAGGCAGTTCTCATTAGTAAACTATTGTTCGTGGTGCATGTGTGTGTAATCAGCAGATTAAATGGCCATCTGCTTTTTACTGGCCCAAACAACTGCATCAGTTGACCTCCATTTAATGCAATGACAGGCCCAGACCTAGTAATCCGAGACTTACCTGGCCATCAGCGCCAGCTGTGACGAATCGGCTTCCGTCTGGAGAGAAACGGACACAGTTGACAAACTGGCTGTGGTCCTGTATCAGCCAGAGAGACAGGAGGGAAGAAGAGGTGAGATATTCATAAATAAATACTTCAACACTAATTTGCCACTCTTATTCAATTTCATTACAGTAAACAAAACACTTAAATGCACACATGCACTTCCTAGCAGAGCTGGAGATTTGTTCTCACAGCAAAGAAAAAAAAAAGAGTAGGGTAGAAGACGTGATTCAAAAAGCACGGGATTATTCAAGAATGACGGATTTCTTTGACCATATGTGCCGATTTTGATCTCATAAGAGAATGCCAATGTCTGCAAGTGAACAGCAACATTCCAGTCATCATAAAAAGGAGTAGGAAACGGCAGCTCATAGCACATATACGCTGCAAATGTTTCATATTTGCTTTTATATCCACACACTTGCATGCCTTCTATAGTTCCTTATGCAGCTAACCAAGGAAGGGAAGTCAGACACAATTGTATTTTTGAAAGCAGCCCCTACAGAAAATCTACCAAAAAAAGCTTTAGTCATCATCATGACAAGACAGAAACTCATTTCTTCCTCATTTTGCACGGTTATGGCTGACAGAAGCTTTGGTTCAAATCACATGCAAACAAAGGCTGTATAAGAAGAAGACGGCTAAAATAAGGCATTGCTAAATATTCAGCTGAGGTCAAAAGATGAACTAGCTTGGGGCATTTTAACAGTTTCCTGCTGCTGTCCCAAAACAACAAAGTTACTGATAAGAAAATACACACGGGGGGAGGGGGCTTACTCAAAACCCGACTGCAAACAGCCTTATATGTCCACTTTCACTTTAAAAGAAATTAAACATTTTTTTCCTTTCAAGTAAATGTGAGCTATAGTTTGATAAAAATGCGATGAGACAAAACTTTGACAAACAAAATATTTTACATTTCAAGTGGGAAGGCCTATTTTTGGTAATCTGGCACAGACTCTCCAAGAATTTATGGGGGAAGTAGGTTGCATAATATGGAAACAAGGCAACACTGTCAAAAGCCAGCAGCGCATGGCAAATTTGAGATGGCCAGCGGGTATTAGAAAATGTCTTCGCCAACTCAAAATCAGAGACTATTAAAGCTTATCCAACGCCTGCATTTGCTGAGGGCCAACAAGTTGTTACCAACAAGAATAGAGGTCAAAAACGACATCTAGCATTTAGCTGCTCTGTGGGATCGACTCCAACGTAACCACAGCAACCAGCCCCAAACGCTTTGTTTAAACACAAATGCTCCTTTAATGAGGCAGCTCAAATGACTTCGGAGTTTACAAAAATGAAAAGGCTGCAACTCACCCGTAATGTGAACTTGAATTTGAAGGGTGGTCCTTCAAAAAAGGAACCACAGGTGTCATCACTCGCAGTGGCAAGGCGGTAAGGGCGTTTCTGTCTGATATCCACACTGTTTATTAATTTTGCATGGCCAGACACCTCTCCCACTGATGAGCCAGAGTCCCACAAGAACACGGCCCCAAACCTGCAATGAGAGTTGAAGACTCGTTCCAGTAACGTGTCTATCTTTCCATACTTTATAAAAATGTCACAGCATCAAGAAAATAAGTGAGAAAGATTTTATAAACAACCCACAATAACAAATGTCTTTACTAAAAAATATACTTGAGTAAAGCAATAATCAGTGTGATTTTATGCAGCAGGTTAAGTTTCTTCTGAGTTTCCAGAGTTAAATACATTTCAGCCATATCTAATTTCAACTACCATATTTTCCAGACTATAAATTGCTCTGGAATGTAAGTTGCATCAGTCAAAAAATGCAACATGATGAGGAAAAAAACATAGAAGATGGATGGACTATAAGTTGCATTTATTTAGTTATACTAGGGCGATTTCCAGATTTTTCATATCCTATTTGTAACTCCAAAAACTTCCCCATTAACTCCGATTGCAAAGTTAATTAAGAAGGATAAACATGTTTTTTTTTTTGTTTGTTTTTTGAGGATTTGTTTCACCGCACAGACAGTGTACTAGCCAGATGTCCAAAATGAACTACTCTTGCTGAGATAAGGCTGTTTTGGGATCTTTGCCCAGAGCGCCCTCGTGTGTCGTTAGACAGAAATATTTACTCCTTGGCTCATGTAAGTCAATATGAATTAACACTTAAAAATATGTTAAACTGTATATATTTTGATATACAAGTCACACTGGACTATAAGTCGCATGAGCAGCCAAACTATGACAAAAAAGTGTGACTTATAGTCCGGAAAATACGGTAATAATTCACACTGTCTAGAATAAAAACTTCGACACTTACTTTTCTCTTCCATCTCCAACAACAGCAATCCTCTTGCTGTCCTCTGTCCACGCAATGTCCTTGATCTTCCCAGAAATAGGGGTGTACTCGTACTTGAGCATGTGCTCCTTCTGGGTGGTGTCCCAGATACGGATCCTTCCTGCTGCATCTAAAGGATTTAAGAGGCACATGGTTGATTAAAATCATGGCATATCTAAACAAATCACAGATGTGTTGATATGTGTCTTGTACCTCCAGATGCAATATAGAATCCGCTGGGGGCATACTTGGCCACAGTAACCGGATGGGCATGCTCAGTGTAAATGTCTGCAATAGCCGGATTCTTTTAAACAGAAGAAACATGAGATATCAGTACAACTGCATACAGTAAGGTATAAAAGGTGGATCCCTTATAAAAGGAAAAAATCAAAACATGGTCAAGTGAAATGTCTCTATTGTTAAAATTTATTCTAACAGATCAAAAAAAGGTCATTACATCTCATCTCTTCAGCTATGTTTGTGCACAATAGCCATTTCTCAGTGAAGTCCATGAATCTAAATCCCCAACTCAAAGACAAACTTTACCTCATTGTGCCAAAAATAGCATATTATGCATCATTATAGATCAGGTTTAAAAAGATGCTTTCTTACTAATTGCAAAGTAAAAAAGAAACTAGAGGTGAAAGTTTGAACACTCAGAAAAAATCAAACTGAAAGGTTTTCTTTGAGAACATAAAATCATATTTTGGCTGATATCCAGTGCTTGAATAAAAAAAACTTGTTGCTGTACGGTGGTCAGTGCAAATTAATGTCATTAATTTTGCTAGTGTGCTGCAGTCTGAGGCACACAGTTCAACTGGACCAAACACCTGCACAGCTCTGATGACAACTTACTTCACTTGGGAACTTGGTGTGCTTACTACAAAAATCATAAAGAATGAAAATAATAGCAAAAAAGAAAACCCAGAAGACCACAAACATAACTAAATAAATCAGTGACATTTGTCAGTAAATTTTAAAGAAAAGGGAGAATTACTTCGATGTTCCTGATGATGACACACTTTCCATTGGTGTAGAGGAAGTTGTTTCCTTTGGGATCACCACCAATCACCTTTGCAACTCCTCTCTCCATCTGTGGGAGACTGGCGAATACATGTTCTAAAAATAAACAAACATGTCAACATGAGAGATGTGGTAGAACCTAAACCAGAATATAGAGAAGAAAGCACTGCATTGAACTACTCAATGACACGTCACTTGCAGACAGGAATGTGTGATGTGCATGTAAATCCTGGGATACTTTGCCAGGAATGAAGTCTTGTCAATATTTATCTATACATCATACAACAACCAACTTTAATTATGAAGCATCTTCCATGCCAAAGCAAAGTGCTTGACATTATATAAAAAATTTATATATAAAAAAACAATATCTGGAATGCAAGAAGGTACATCTGAGGTACATCACCAATCTTCCTGTATGCATTGCACCTTTACATCAAGAGACTGATACTACAGGAAACCTCTAAATAGATAACAGTAACACTTTAGGTTTTCTCAAGCAAAGTTCAAATATAAAATCATCGTATCAAAGTGAGAAGCATAACTCTTACACATATTTTAGCTTGGTTTAGATTTAGTCCGGGATAATACAAAGTGGCATGTTACTAGAGCAAACGAAAGAAGGCCAAAATTCCTCAATCACAGCTTGAGAAAGGGAGAAAAAAAAATCTTCTGTCAGGACGTGTCACAACAAAGCGTTGTGAGCACAACTATTTCCTCTGAGTGACGTTAGCTCACCCACTAGCTAATGCTAACTTTGAAGTGCAGTCTCTTTAGTCTGCTTACAATGCCAGAGCATCTTCCAACAAACTGTAATTCTCAAGCACAATTATGAGTTTAACCAGAAAAAAATAATTGTGCTGAAATTCTAATCTTTTAAATGCGAGATACGCGAGATGAGGTGTCAAAAATCACAGAGCAATGGGCGAGGCTAGCTAGCTGTAGGCTACCTGGATGACTAGCCGGATTTACCGACTAGTTTCACCCAAAAACGAGAATATCGTTGCGCTTTAATTCAGCCTCTGACTTTAAAAATGACCAAACTTACTCAGTTCGTGCGGCATTTTCCTTGTTGGCCTCTAGTTTATCGTTACTCTTCCCAATGAATGAAACAGTGCAGACAGAGACGCTCCTCTGGCTGTGAGCACAACCCTCCCTGGTCACACAAACACGGAAGCGGGTAAGGCGCTCGCGCTGCCTGGCTTTGTCCATATATGGTAAACTCAGATTCTACGCCGCAGCTGTCAGCCAGTAGCCGCACGCGACAAGTATTGGGATAAATTTCACCTAAACATGGTCTTTCAGGCTCCAGGGTAAACTTGCCGTACCAATTAAAGTTCCAGCAGTCAAATGACGAGGCGAAATTGAAGGCAAGTTTCAGCCTCTGGTGGCTGACAGAATTCAGTCACAGACTTTCATCTAACAGACTTTCTTTTATTACCTTTATGAAAATAAAGCCAGCACTTAAGACCAAAAATGCATTAACAAAATCTTTTAAATCATTTTCAAGTCTTTTTTTTTGGCATAATAATTTGGAGAAAAAAAACAACAACAAACAGGTGGCTTATACCTTTCAAATGGTTATACATTTGGCAATGGGAGAATGACCTAAGAGACTAAACTCAGGGCATCAAATATGAAACTTGTCTCAGGCTCGGAAAAGCCAAATAAATAACCAAATTAATTGTATCAAAATGTAAATGCTGATTTAATGCATGAGCCGACCTAACTCTCTGAATTGCAATCTCACAATCGCTTTTTAAAAATCCTGTGTCATCTTGTGTATCAGTAGAAAGCGTCACCTGCCTGGAATAGTACAGGGAATCCCCAACCTATTTGGGACAGGCTCATTTTAGAATATGAACCTCTCCAGCATGCATTAGCAAATGTGTTAAAATGTGAAGACAATTAGTCATAGGCAATATAGAGAATCCCTGGTGCAGAGGGGCTGTAAAAAAAAAAAAAAAAGAAAGAAAAAAAAAGTGCATCCTAAGCACATGATATTTCAGACCCTCTGAGCTCAATTCAACAACCTTGAAAACAAATACCTGGTATGCTCAAAGGGCCATATGTTGCATCAGCCTAGGCCCCCTGAAAGAAACAAGCCCGTATAACTGTATTTTGCACCGACATTTTTTTTTAATGTCCAAACTTTGGACATCTTAATGTCCAAAAGAGAGAAAGTGCAGAGGGCAACACCTCCATCTTTGTTTGATGTGTGCCTGGACAGTGGTTATATGCTACAAGTGAGAGTTAACAAGTGTAGAATGACCTGGACTGTAAACTGTCTGGTTTATTATGGAGCTATAGGAGTGCCACACACACAGACACACACACCAAATGAAAAAATGAATAACTGGACTTAACAGAGTTTCTATACGGTAAAGGTTAACTCCTTTTGGTATGGAATTTAACCTTTCTATCAGACATCACAAAAATTCTATGATGCGCGCACGGTAGGAAGGGGAAAACTCATCATTTAGCATTTCATTTAATTACATTTAATTAGTTTTTTGTAGATAATTAAAAACAAAATAAACAGAAGTACATTGGCATTCCGCATTTTTTTTCTTTTAAAAGAAAATAGAAAAGGTTTATAGAAAATAGAAAACTACTTTTTTGATATAACTGACGTCTAAACTGAGGCCCATGGGTATTTTTATTTTCAGGGTTTTTTTTTTTTTTTTCTTTGTTTTGTTTGTTTGTTTTTTTGCAATTTCCTTTTGGGATTGCGAAACTAAAGTATTTTTCATTTTATTTGTTTATTTAATTTCAAATGTGAAGAAAACCAATGAGATAATTGTGAATTTCAGGAAACCCAATCAGCATCACCCTCCTCAGAACATCAGAGGAGGAGCTGTGGAAGTGGTTTCCAGCTTCAGGGACCTGGAGGTCCACCTTAGCAAGGACCTCACCAGGTAGCACAACACCTCCTATCTGGCTAGGAAGGCTCACGAGCGCCTGGACCACCCCAGAAGACTGAGGAATGTTGGACTGAGAGTCTGCCGTCTTGACCTCCTTCCACATGTGTGGTGGAGATTTTGCTGTTAAAGCATCTCTGTGTGGCACAGCAGCTGCTCTGCAGCAGAGAGGAGGTGTCTGCACAGGGGGGGGGTGAAAGTGGCTCAGATGATTGTTGAGAGCAACCTCCCCACTTGTACAGACATTTTTACTTCTAGATGCAGAAAGATGGCCCACATATCCTGCACACAGATTTAGTTCTTTTTCACTCACACCTCAGGGGGGAGGCTAGTAGTCCCTGGATATCTGACCATCTGCATTAGCGCACTCTCTCTCTCTATCTATCTATCTATCTATCTATCTATCTATCTATCTATCTATCTATCTATCTATCTATCTATCTATCTATCTATCTATCTATCTATCTATCTATCTATCTATCTATCTATCTATCTATCTATCTATCTATCTATCTCCATTTTCTAGATTGTATATAATTTTGTTTTATTTCTGTCTATTTTTTTTTTCTTGAAATGCTGATTGTATTAATTTAATTATTTTTAACTGATTAGAATAACAATAGAAAAACATTTGAATCCACTATTTTGTTATAATGTATCCGTCATCTGGTCAAAGAAAGAGATACTTTATTGATCCCCGAGGGGAAATTCATGTTTCAGTACAACCCGTCCAAGACACACAGACAAAAAAAACAAACAAAAAAAACCCATAACAAGACAGGATCAGGCAGACCGTGGTCAAGCAGCCCCTCGTAGGGCGCACCTTTGCAGAAAGAAAACGGTGACATGAGGAAAGATGGGTAGGTGGTTAAAAAAAAAAAAGTAATTTCTTGGAGCAAGACATTCACCGAGCCAAAAGCATGTGCATCCGCTTTCCTAATATATAACCAAGGCTAATAAAAGGCAAGTAACTGCATGTCATCTCATGCAAAGTGTTTCCCCGCCTTGCATGTCGTATGCTAAATGGCCAGCTGGGGTCACTGTTGTTCTTTAGTCGGCGCATACTGCTCCACTGCAGCACCACAGAAGAAGAAGTACAGCTGCTGAATCTCTGGGACGATGGCGGCCGCCTTGAGAGGAAGCTTAGGAACATTGGTCAAGGTTAGTGTACAAATGATGTTTTAAGACTAACTGATTAAATAAATCAGCCGTTGAGCCGTTTAAGGTAGGGGGCACTTTTTGTCTTTTGGATCACCCCCCTCCACCCGCGCTTCCTCTCCCTCGTCTTCTTTTTCTTCTACCTCCCTTTTTTCATCCCCCCCCTTGCTCATTTCCCCCCTCACCCTCCCCTATAATGTTAAACTTATAGACACTGTTTGTATTAGCTGACTAAAAGCTGTCTGAGACACTGACATGTAGCATTACAGTAACTGGTTGCTACCGCAAGCCTCTACCTCATGGACGATTGATAAATAAATAAATAAATAGTAGTCTAATAACATTTCTTTTTCTGCAGCGAATTATGTACGAGAAGCTAAAAGTTATGGTCGACTTCTCAGTCAGTAGATAAACGTCAAGCAAGCCAACTTTACCAGGTACATAGCGTGTCTTTAGGCTAGCATAAGTGGCTTAGCTGCCAAGGTTGGAAATCCTGAGGCGGTTAAAACCTCCCTGCTGCTGCTTATCTGAGCAACACAAGCCAACAGGCTTGAAGGGAGCATCCCTGCTTAACTCTGCAGTCAGTATGACTGTTTTTAGGCAGGAGTGACATAAAGCAGCGGTTCTTAAATGACTGTACTCAGTGAACTGATCATTAATTTAATCCTAGTGGGGTAAAACATCAGCACTCATTCATTTTTTTCATATCAGTTTTCATTTTCTCTCTTTGACATCGTCATTGCTTAACTGGGGATGTAAAAATATCAAGACGTATGCATGTTTTTTGTTTTTTTTGGGTCAACTTTCTGTGGTCAAGACAGGCACCAGCTCAGTCAGCATACACACTATACACAAATAAACAAAAAACACATGTAAGGATAAACTACAAACACAACAATCATCATATACTGTTTAACTAAAGGGCATACGGATGTAATTCACATGCTATTCAGAATCATTCTATTCAGGCCAGCATTGTGCGTCTGCCTATAAAATATTCACAGCTTTATTTAAATGCATTTTTAGAAACTACCTTTTTGTTCCATCTTCAGGTAATCTGTGGAGTTGTGGCACAATTAAATGAATCAAAAAGAGAGGAGGGAATAGTCCTACATTCAAAAACTAGGACTAAAATTGTTTCCATCATTGATATTTCTGTTAATTGTTTCGCTTGCAAAATATCTGAAAGTACTTAAGGATTTACAATATTGGAGTTTTGGCTGATATCCAATATGCTGAAATTTGCAACTCATATGGGCGATAACTGATACCGATATCTAATATTCATTTCTTGTGAAGATTAGAAACTAGTTCTGCTGCAAATCTGGTAGTTCATCACCAAACAGCACCTGTTGTATATTGATTAATTATATCAGGTCGATATCAGCTGATATCGATATTCAGTTTTAGAGTGAATAATGGCAGTACTGGTCTGATAATGTCTTGCATCTCTAAAAATACTAAAAAACTCCAGTTTTCCAAAATGTTGTCTTAAAAAATGTTTTAATTTCTATGCCCAACATGTCCAGATATTTGAGGCGTATATAGCTTAAAACAAAACATTTGCATTGATTATGCAAAAACGTAATGACCGGTGCAGATGCTTTAAATACAGCCAAATAAGTTTTTATAGTGGTAACGGATGAACCATTTATGACTCCAGGTCTCTAAAATTAAACAGATGATTAAATAACGCTTACTCTTACCCCTCTGAAATAAGTAATTATTTCCTCGTTTTTTTTTTTTCATAAGCCCAAGCAAATATGTTTATTTTCAGATATGCCTAAACTATTTAGACCACTGGCACCATATGTTTGTTTGCCTTTCAAGCTAGATGCAAGTTGAGGATTCATCAACACTTTTCTTTTCTTCATGATGAGCATGAGGGAAAAATAGTACATTTAAAATGATAGGTTCGTTCTAATCTGTTTGTAAATGCACAGTCGTCCTCAAAATGATTAACCCCCCCCCCAATTAAAGACAGAAAAAAAAATCAGCTGTCAGTGAAATTAGTTGGAAATTACAAAAAAAAATAATGAATAAAAATTTATGAAAATCATGACTGATTTTGAATTGTGGTTACACAGAAATATTAAAAACAAACAAACAATAAAATAGTAAACAAGCATGATGGGACTCAAACTAAAATTTTGATGAACTACACTTTAAGGCAATCAGGTGTTTCCTTTAACTGTCAGTTGGACTTCTGCACCTGTTGACAGGTATTGTGGTCCACTGTTTATGAGGAAGGTGTTGTAATATGTCTGGAACAGTTTGTTTGTTTTTGTTAAATTGTTATTTCCAACCACAATTCAAAAGCAATATCTTATTTCTCGAAGTTATAATTTAATTTAATTTATTATTACTTTTTAAATTTCATGTCATCTGAGTAACTTGTGAATTTAGCCCTTTCTTTGATAGTTTAAGAATAATTTTGAAGATGTTTGTTGTTGCTATTGGGTTTTTTATATGGACTAGGTTGAGGACTGCGTGACTACATTTTAATGAGGAATATGACAGAACAGGACAGTTTGTACTTGCATGTGATATTCCAGAATCTGGTTTGTAATTCTGTTTGTCAACGTTTTCAGGGTCTCGGAGGCCCCAGGTGGCAGCAGCTGGCCTCTCGACCGCTAAGTGTGTCGGCTTGTCTCTGTAGCTCAGAGACCCCACCAGCCCGTGCTGATGGTACCTTCAAGGTCACAATGGTTCCTGGGGATGGAGTGGGGCCTGAGCTGATGACTGCTGTCAAGGAAGTCTTCAAGGTACGCTGTGCAAGGACGGAGGAGGAATAGTTAGTGTTTCCTTTTCCTTGTCTCTTGTATGCTTACAAAACATATTGTGTGTATTAACAGTAGAGCTGGCGATAATGAAAATAAGGAATAAACCTCTTTACAAGGGATGCAAGTAATGGGTGTTGGTCCAATGCTATGCGCATGTCCTTGTACCTGGTATTCATAAAAATGTTCCAATACTACACAACCCAGTACCAATGTGAAAAATATTATTCACAAAACTAACATGTTAATGCCAAGAGATTAATAATTATGTCCCAACACAACTACAAGTACGAGTACAAGTAATTAATAATAAGAGCAAATTCAAATGATTTTTTAATTTGTTTCAGCACATTCTCTGTACAAACATGACACCACTACCCCAGATTTCACTTTTAACATCTCAGGTTTAGCCAGGGCAATCTATGCATGGGCTGATAATATGAAATAAATAAAATTAAACATCTTTCTTGAATCAACATGCTACATGTAGCGCTACACAATACAAGTAACCTGTAGCTTTCAGTACCACACAAATGTCAGAAACTGTAGAAGTGAAAATAGAAATATTGTGTATTTCTGTCTGTGAGGGGCTAAGCCTTTTCAGTGGCCTCTTAGGAAAAAGTTAAAGGTTTTTTTTTTTTTTTTTTTTTTTTGAATGCTCAAGTGTGATGCGGACATGTTGCTGCTCTGTTAGCTTACCACAACATTTACAACTGCATCGTCTAATGGCAGTTGAGCGAGTGTTTGACAAGTACTGAAAAATAGGCCAGTATCAGAGCGAATGCTGATACCAGCATCGGTGTCAGGAGATTCCTAATTTTTAGCATTGGTTTTCCAGAAACAAACTTACTACTGGAGCTAGTTAAAGATGAATAATTTGGCATTATCTCAGCAAAAGGAACATATTTTGGTTTGTAGGTGCCGAGTCACAGTTGTGAACATAATCAACCAAAAACACTTCATTGTCCTTATTTATATTTTATTATGGAGGATGATCCCTATGATGTGAACTGTAACGGGATTTATTAGAACTCATATCAATGGATAGTTTTGTACTTGATGTTAGTACTTGTTATTGGTTTGAAAAAATGTGGTATCAGTGCATCCCGACTTCTTACAGAATTATTCAGATTTTAGTTTTCCCATACTCTTCATTGTCTTGGATTCTTTTAGTTACCTCATTTAGGCTTTTGTTTGTTTAGTTTGTTTGTTTTTACTAAATGATAAACCAGAACTGACTGGCATAGGTTTTTTTGCTGATTGTTTTTTGTTTTGTTCTTCTTTCTTTTTAAAAAAAAAAAATTATTTAAAATTGAATTTTCATCTTTTCCCCCTCTGTTTTAAGGCAGGTGATGTCCCTGTGGAATTTGAAGAGTTCCATCTGAGTGAGGTGCAGAATATGGCCAGTGAGGAGAAACTGGATCAGGTGTTGACATCAATGAGAAACAACAGAGTGGCTCTAAAGGGTAGATTTACTTACTCTTTGATTATTCCTTTACTTATTTAAAACTTATTGTCAAATTAAAGTTTGTAATAAAGTGTTTTGGATTAAAGTGAGACTTTTAAGGATAAAAAATGTTTTTGTGTGATATAGGAAAAATTCATGCACCAATGGAGTTTAAAGGGGAGCTGGCCTCATATGAGATGAAACTAAGGTAAGTTTGTTTTTTAAAGGACAAAGTAGTTGTTTGTGGATGTGGTGTTATGAAGTTAACCTAAATCTCCGTTCATCCTCCAGGCGTAAACTGGACCTGTTTGCCAATGTGGTTCATGTGAACAGCTTGCCTGGCTACAGCACACGGCACAACAATCTGGACCTGGTTATTATCCGTGAGCAGACTGAAGGAGAGTACAGCTCCCTGGAGCACGAGGTAAACCACAATTAACTTTATAAAAGTAACAATACAGTTACCACTTTTGAAATATTTTTAGTTTGTTTGCTTAGTTGTTTAATATTTCTATCTTCTCCTGTGACAAAACAATTTCTTAATCAATCTCAAACAATCCATCTTAGACAGCTATAAAGACATGCCCTTATAGAGAATATAAAAGAAATACAAACAGGGAAACAACTCAAATCTTATTAAGACATAACTTAAAGGAGCCCTATCATGAAAAATGGACTTTTAAGAGCTTTTCAGCATGTCAGTGTGTTATTTCCTCATCAAGAAATGATTTAAATCGTTATTTTTCTTCATTCATGCATATTTGAGTAATCTACATGAATATTTAAACCAAGCGCTACCTCCCTGCAAACGGCTGACTACCCACCGCGTTACGTATGAACGTGGCACCAATCACGAAAGTCCAAATGCGCACGCTCAGTATCGTAGCAAGACGCCCTCTGTTGAACAGAAACTCAGAGAATCCTATACACACTCTCTGAGGAAGAAACTAACACCTGCAGGAAGATTTCCTCAGAGACAAGCAGCCATCAGCTAACAGACGTTTGCTCCAGAGTTCAGGAGAATTTTCTTCCTTTTTTTTTCTTTCTTTTTTTTAAGCTCTAGAGGACAGCAAGTTGGGGAAAATGCAGTTACGTTCAGCGTGGTTACGTTCAGCGTGTATTTGTTGTAGTGGATGAATCGACTTGCCAGAAGTGGTTGGATTATAACCTCAGGAGCAGGAAAAAAAAAAAACTCAACTTTGTGTGTGAACTTCACTCCTGACAACTTCATGAATCTCGGGCAGTAAAGTGTTTTTTTCTCTGGGATTACTTCTGAAACATGACGCAGTTCCTACTATAAAAACGCGCATGGACAGACAACAACACTGGTGAGTCAACACATCTCTCAGCTCAATGCTAACTGTTAGCCTATGATTTGTTCGCTAATTTACTTACTTGTCAGGGGTCTCTGTGGTACTTCTGTGGTACTGCGTGTACTTCAAACTCCATATCAGACTCTGGGTCGAGCGCATACAGCTCCATAACAGGCTGGTCTGTTTTATCCCGTCGATCGGAGTCCGATTATCCATCAATGTTTACAAGATCCATGTGAGTGCTGCTTAGCTCAGCGCTAACTGTTAGCCTATGATTTGTTCGCTAAATTACTTGCTTGTCAGGGGTCTCTGTGGTACTTCTGTGGTACTGCGTGTACTTCAAACTCCATATCAGACTCTGGGTCGCGCGCATACAGCTCCATAACAGGCTGGTCTGTTTTATCCCGTCGATCGGAGTAATTATCCATCAATGTTTACTACTAACATCCACATGAGAGCTGCCGGTGCCGGTGCTACAGACAATTCTGTGACCCTTCAGAATAAGTGTCTCTTCCGGGGCGACGTCATGAAATGGGCGTAAAACATGCTGCAATTGGTCGAGAGCTCCGCGGTTCAGTACAGTCAGCCATCTTACTTCCGTGTTGGAAATTAGATGCATCGAAAAACTAATATTTAACACCAAATTAGTTTCTATAGTAACGATGGGAACATATCTAGCTTATTAATGCCTATATTTGACTTTTTTGAACATTTGGAAAGCATGATACAGCTCCTTTAAAGGGCGTGCAAAAACCATAACAACATAACTAAAACGATGACAAGCAAACAGCAGTCTTGATAAGTTAAAAGATAGTAGAGATTTCCTGCAAATGTGAATGAAAAGAGCGATGTTTTTAACCTGGATTTAAATATTCTACAGTTTTAGTTCAGTTTTAGTTTAGTCTAAAGTTTTATCTCCACTTGTTTGCAGGATAATAGTTAAATGCTGCTTCTCCATGTTTAGTCTGGACTAGCTGACCTGTGTCCTTGGAGGAAAATAGGCATTTTTTTAGCCTGTAAGACTACACAGACAAAGAAGGGACGTAGTGAGCATGTTGCTCGCTGTATAAAGTGATTTGGAGTGGTCTACGAGACTAGAAATGACTGTATAACTGCTGTATCTTTATTTCAATTGTCCTCCACCTGAGGTAGTCTCATTTGCACCTTTTTGTCATCAATACTACTAACACAGTTATGCCAGCTGATGCTAACAGGAGCTGCTTTACTTGGAGCCAAATATAGTGATTGCTTTTGGTTTAAAAACTCTATCGGAATGAAAATGATCAAATTAAACGCCTTTATCCAAATGAAAAGTGCTGAACTGAAAGGATTTTCATTCGGTTTCATAGGGGTAATATTCCTTTCCCCAAACCGATGGTGGGATCATGTAAACGCCGAATCAGAAAGTTGTGAGGTTGCATTCTTAAAGCACATGCTTCGGCTTGCTGTAAACCTGCAACGAGTGATGTTTACTCACTTTGACAGATGGCGGTGAACAACAAAATTCTCTGGTCAGCAGCAGAAAGTTTGTTTTAATTCAAACTCTGTCTCTGCTCCTTTTTCTCTTGGTTGTTTGCAGTAGGAGTGCATGAGTATCAGCTGCTGCTGGATTAAAGTCCTGCAGAAACCACAATTACGATCAGTTTTTGCACCTCCGTCTTTAATAAATAACGTGATGTAAGATCATTCTGTGCATGTCTGGCGCAAGTACACACCAGATTGGAATGAATTAGTTCTCATGTAAACAGCTGCCTTGAAATCTTATTTTGGAATTATTTCAATCTGAAAGGGAAAAAAAGTCTCCATGTAAACATGGCGAGTGACAAGGTTTTTCTCTGTTGCTTTGTGCAAAGTGAATGTGTGCCTGACATACCAGCTTTACTGCTGAGACTTCAAACACTTTGCAGTGATACACAGAGCCAAATACATGAGACATAGAAGTACTGAAAGCTCCATCAGACATGAAGCAAGAATAAACATGCTCAGACTTTACTGTGTAGTTTCATAGTTCTACTTTCTCCCTCTGTTCTCCATCTTCATAAAGTTGTATCTTCTCTTGTTAGAGTGTGACTGGTGTGATCGAATGTTTAAAGATAATCACTAGAGAGAAATCCCGACGCATCGCCAAGTTCGCCTTTGACTACGCCACCAAGAAGGGCAGGAAGAAGGTCACGGCCGTCCACAAAGCCAACATCATGTAAGAGCATCCCAGGAAGTTTCCTTTTTGTTTTGCAGAGGTTTTGAAATCCAGATCTTCTGATTCTGTGTTCATTTGGGTCATGAGTTTGCTCGTTTCAGCCACAAATATCCTCATCACCTGTCTTATTTCAGGAAATTAGGCGATGGCCTGTTTCTGCAGAGCTGCGCGGAGGTGGCAGAGCTCTACCCCAAAATCAAATATGAGAACATAATCATCGACAACTGTTGCATGCAGGTATTTTCTGCCTCCCTGAACTCGATTATGGTTAATCAATTTGGTGAAATAAACTCAGCTTATTGAGTTTTAGTTGTACATTTCTTCTCTGACCCTGTCCTTGCATGTATGTCTTTACTGCAGCTGGTTCAAAACCCGTACCAGTTTGATGTGCTGGTGATGCCCAACTTGTACGGAAACATTATTGATAACCTGGCAGCAGGGCTGGTGGGAGGAGCAGGAGTTGTTCCAGGGGAAAGCTACAGTGCAGAATATGCCGTTTTTGAGACTGTAAGTTTCCTTTAACCTATAAATTGATTTTGTCTATTTTAAAGCTTAATCAGTCTGTTGTCTATTTTAGAATGATTTATTCTTGTGTAGATGAAAGTAAAAGGGTGCAAATTTAATTTGATGGTCTCAGAAAATAACATTATACTCTGTATCTTTTCTTTTCTCTCCATTCAGGGTGCACGCCACCCCTTTGCACAAGCTGTAGGAAGGAACATTGCCAACCCCACAGCCATGCTGCTCAGTGCTTCTAACATGCTGAGGCACCTCAAGTGAGTCAGCTCCTTTAGCCTTGTGTGTAGAATAATCCAACGGGTATTTTGTGTGTTGCGCCATCTTGCGGTGCCGCCATTGCTTAGGGTTCTAGTCCTAATTACCTCGTATCTTCCAACATGGAAAGCAGCGTAAATATATGGACTTGCAACATTGCACAGTCATTTAAGGTAATGATAATGTACAGTATATTTATGTTATCCGGAGATCTATAAGTTATTCTGACATATTATTTTCACATCGGAGCATTTATGTAAACTATTATTCATCTCCAGAAACTGATTTTAATGACAAGTCCACACTGGAATGAAACGCAAATCGTATTACTTATCAAAGTTGGTTAAAAAAAGATAAAAACAAATACACCAACTTTTCTATTTTGTTACATTTTTGGCTTTTGTTATTGTTTAAGGACTGTACAGACCACGTAGCCTTCTCATGTCCTGCAGATGAAACTAAAGGACACAGTCTATGTGATCCGTTTGTGTTTTCAACTGAACTATTTTTATTTTCTGGTCACAATGTTGCCCTGATCAGAGCAAATAATGTTATATTTCACAATATCATTAACTTGCAGCAACACTACAACTGTTTCTGTTAGCATTAGCTAGCATGACAGTGTTATTCAGTGAGTCATTTTCGGGATCAGAAATGCGTGAAATAAAGTGTCAGATTAATGAGTGTTCACCATAATTTACTGTGTTTTTGTTGTTGGGAATAAAATCCAGTGTTTTCTCTGCTGTGACAGCATCATTCCTCCTCTGCTCTCTGATTGGCCGGTATTGGTTCCTGATATGAACATCAGCAGCTCCGTCCACTTTTGTCACAGACAGCAGAAATCTTCATGAAAGAAATGTCTGTGATCGTCTCATTCCCTTATTACCACAGTTTAAGTTTTCCACCGTGTTTCCAACAAAGATTGTGCAGGTCCTTCCAGAGTTCCTTGATATTGTTAAAAATAGTCTGACTCTCATCTGTTCTAATTACACATATACAGATATGTACCCTAAGCAATGGCGGACGGCCTACTGGCGGTGTTTGGCCAGATTAGTCTATATACCATATCTTCCTCCATGTCTCCACTATCCTGGTTCATCATCCTCCTCGGGGGCGTGAAAGCGACCTCAGGTGTGAGAATGTTTGCATTTGTTCTTGCATTTTTGTAACTATCAGTGTGTTGTGTTGCAGCCTGGAATATCACTCCCAAATGGTGTCAGATGCTGTCAAAAGGGTCATCAAGCAGGGGAAGGTAAATATGTCTGTGTGGAGTAAACGCTAGCTCTTCCTGTTCTATGCCTACCAGTGCATGCAGGTATTGAATCTCGAGCCCCCCATCATAACAAACATAAACATGATGATATCATGGGATGATTTTTTTTTATCCCTGAAAACAAAATGGGGTTGCACGATAACTTCTTTTAAAACCAATGCCGATAACCAGGGATGGGCGATATGCCATTAAAGAAATTCCCCATGTTAATAATTTGTCATCTTACAATAAAAACAATAAATTCAGTTTATCAGGTTGTATTTGCAGCTGCACTACTTTGTGATTTTTAAAAGCAAAGTTATTTTTGCTCTTTACACGTTTGAATAAATGTCAGATTTGTTCTCATATTTCAGACTTGTTTGATTAGCGTCAGTCCAGATTTGCAATAAAGGTGTACTCCTTTATTTTAATTGACGTAGTTTAGTAGCTTGTAGTAATATTTTAAGGCTCTAAAGAAAGAATGCGATAGATTTATCATATAAAAGATTAGGCTGATATTGTTTTTTATCGTCATGTATCATTACTGTGACAAAAACCAGAAATTAACGTGATACAAATTTTAGTCCATATGGATAACTGATAAATTTCAGATTCTAAAGGCCAATGCAGATAGCTGATAACCGATAACAAACATAGATACTGAATCATGACATCAAAACTATTAACAAATTAACAAACTATTAATGAATTTCCCCCGGGGATCAATAAAGTATCTTTATCTGACAAAACCAAAAAGACTTTTCAAGCTTAAAACTGGGATTTTCAACTTCTGCATGTCCGATCTTAAAAGTTCCAACTGTAGGGGGAGCTGGTGTTTAATAGGGGTGTAACAATACGTCGATCTGTATCATATTTGCTTATTTATTTTTACTTATTTATTTCTAGTTTTATCTATTTTATTTTATTTTGTAATTATTCTGTTGTTTTGGAATTATCTGCTTATTGTGTACAGCACTTTGTTCCAACTGTGGTTGTTTTAAAGGGCTTTATAAATAAAGTTGAGTTAAGTTTAGTTGACTATATCGATATACACTACCAGTCAAAAGTTTGGGATCACTTTCCCATTAAATCCAACAGGGCAGTGATCCCAAACTTGACAAAAATAATTATAAATAAAAAAAATTTGAAAGTCACAACAATGATTTGGGATTGTTTTTCAACAGAAATATTAAAAACAACCAAAGAATAAAACAAGCATGATGGGGCTGCTAAATGGAAATTTTGTTGAATTATACACTTTGAGGCAATCACTGCAATCAAGTGATTTCTGTAATGTTCAATAACACTTCTGTACCTACTGACAGGTATTTTGGTCCACTTTTCACGGGAAAAGTACGCTAATGTGTGACAGTTTTTTTTGTTTGTTTTTTTGTTTTTTATAATTTTTGTTTTTAATCACAACTCAAAAACAATATTTTATTTCACTAAATTATAATTTATAATTTTTTTTTCTTTCCTCCTTATTTGAATAAATATTGTAAAATGATCAATTTGAGGTAGACTTTTCCATTTAAAGTGATCCCAAACTTTTGGCCGGAAGAGATTGACGTATCAATCGTAAATCAATCCAAAAACCCAATATCGACCAAAAATCTATTTCAAACCCACTTTTATTATGAAAATGGCTTTATTTTGAAGGTACACAAAATTTTCACAACAAAATACATGTTTATAGTTGTGCAGTGAATAAATGTGACACAGGGAGATACTGTAGTACTGCAAAGCTTACAGTTATAAGAAACAATAACCTTGTTTATTATTTGTAATATTTTTTACATTGTTTTATATTGATCGGTGGATCCTAAATCGAATTGAAATCATATCATGACTGAATTTGAGATATCAGCACACATCGAATCGCCTATCCACTATAGCAATATAACATCTTATCGTGATTAAACCAGTGATTTACACCCCTCGTGTCTAAAATAAGAGGGGAAAGTGGTTTGGAAGCAGCTTGGGGGTCTCCCCTGTGACGCAGCAGTTTTCTTTCCACAATCCCAATATCTGTATATCAATATGCTATCGGGACAAGTTGTCATGATATCAGACTTATCGGAATGATGTAATAATTTCCTGTTATCGGCCTGATAATTATCGTGCACCCCTACAAAATAACAAGTAGCTGTTTTGCAGGATGTGAACATGTGAAACTAACAGGACTTGTGCTTGATTGAAATGTTCTTCATTGGTTTTGCAGGTCAGTAATTGCAACTTTGTAGCCGCAGTGTATCATAATGTTGCAGGCACTTACAAAATGAAAAACTGCAATAAAATATATGCAGGTTTCAGTCAGATCAAGGTGCCAGCAGATTATTGTAATGCTAGCAGTTCTTGACCTCCAAATCACAGCATTTTCACTTGAGTGTGTTAGAGAGCCTTGGAAATGTGAGCATATGCGTTTATGAGCGGATGTTTTCCGCTCTGCTGCAGTTCTAGTCATGCTTCATTTTTCTCCTTCTAAAAGTCATATATATTCATCACCATGGCAACTCCCCCACTTTTGTCCTTCTATGCTGGTTTGGACTAACTTTATCTGTCCCCTGCTGGCATGAACATGCTTAACATAAATGTGTGAAGTCAGTTTGTCCCCAGCTGGCTGATCAGTCACCCTCCATCAGCTTGCATATCTGACTACTCCACCTCTTCATCTGCCCTAATTCCTTCCTCTCCTTGAACCCTATGTATATGAATGTGTGTGGGGGGGGTTGTGTTAATTTTTGTGTATGTATATATGTGTATTTGTGCACACCCCAGGTACGGACACGAGACCTTGGCGGGTACTCTACCACTGGCGACTTTGTGCATGCTGTTGTGGAAAACCTGCGTCACCGACCTATTCACTGAGATGTTGGGTCACACTCCTCACTGACATTTCCTCTCATGTGGACGTTGATCTTAACATGAACTGAGCGCATGTTAAGACTCAGCTCCCCCTCCCTCGCTAAACGGCAGCTGTGTCTCATAGCTTTGTGGAAATGTTACGTTCACGGCTGGTAGATCCAGTGGAAGCAGCAGTGATTTGTGATGTTATGTTTAAAAAATGTTTAGCTTATGACGATTTGTATCAAACAGGTCGGTCTCTTCCACCGTTGTCCATAACTTTTCATTTTTTGCTTTTTCAGTTTTTATTTGGCTGTTGAATAATTTTATTTCAGCAGTTTTGGCAGACTGTCTTTAATCCACCTCGTCACTGTCTGCTCGGTTTGCATTAACAAATGTTCTTTTGCCTCATAAATACTGAATGTAAGCAGGACGAAGTAAAACACTGCTACTGACCACTAATGCTGTAACATTTCTTACATGCCATGTCTTATTTAAAGTGGGTTTAAGTAAATCGCCACCATTCTTAAATCCAATTAGAGGCTGAAATTGGTCTATTTGGGTTATAATAATGTTGTAACCATGTTTCTGGATTGACTGTAAAACAACTTTCTGGGATTGTACCACAATAAATTTGACAATGCCTCCAATATTTCTCAATATCTGCAGACATCTTCATAGTTGCAGTTTCCATAAAGCTACCAGGTTGATTTAAGAGTTCACTGATTATTGAATTAATATATAACTTGCAGTAAAGAGGAAGATCTTAAAGCACCGCTCTACCAGCACATCAGCTGTTTGCTTTTATTATTCATTATTATTTTGCATCCCTTTTGAAAGGACTTCATATGGCAACTTCCATCTAAATTAAAATATACATATCACCACTGTATTTTCCAGACTATAAGTTGCATCAGTCAAAAATTGCGTCATGAAGAGGAAAAAAAAAAACATAGTCATCCTCAAAATTATTTATATCCTCCAATTAAAGAAGGAAAAAACAGCTGTCAGTGAAATAAGTTGAAATTGACAAAAGTAATAAATAAAAATTCTATGAAAATCATCACATTGATTTTTGAATTTGACAGATTAAAAACAAGCATACAAAAAATAAAGCATGAAGGGGCTCTAAAGCTAAAATTTTGTTAAGCAACACTTTGAGGCAATCACTGCAATCAGGTGTTTTCTCTAATGTTCAAAAGGCTTCTACACCTGCTGACAGGTATGCTGGTCCACTGTTCATGGTAAAGGTGCTTTAAAGTGGACAGTTTTTTATACTTTTATATATAATTATTTCCAACCACAATACAAAAGCAATATTTTATTTCACTAAATTATCATTTTGAGTCCCTATTGTGAATTTAGCCTTTTCTTTAATTGGAGGGTTTGAATAATTTTGAGGACAACTGTACAGTCTAAGTTGTGCTGGACTATAAGTCATATTTGTTTATTAAAAAAAGGACGATTTTCAGATTTTTCATATCCTGTTTGTTACAGCGAAAAATTCCCACATCACTCCAATTCCAAAGTTAATGCCTGTAAATGATCATAAATGAGGAGGATAAACAGTTTTTGAGGATTTGTTCCACCACACAGACAGTACAGTCAGAATGAACTCCTCTCACTCAGATAAGTATGTTATGAGATTTTTGCCCTCGGACCAGAATGTAGTTAAGCCTAGAGTGCCATCAAGTGACATTGGTAATGTCTACCCCTTGGTCAGTCAATATGAATGTGACACTTACAAATGTGTAAGGATGCACAATATTGGAATTTTGGCTGATATCCAATATTTTAAAACTCGTGTGGCCGATAAAGCTGAAAAAATAAGCAGTCATTGCAAATAGCTGTTTTGTTATCCGTTTCTGACACTTTAAAAAATAGGGGTGGGGAACAATATTTTCATATGCTGATATCAAATCAATATTTAAAAACGCGACATCAATCTATTTTACTTAAAAAATCTCATAATATTTAGTTAATTCCTGTGAGACTTCATAACAGAACGATAAAATATCGCGAGTTTTTATGTGTAAAATAGATCAATACTGCATGTTTAAATGTCAATGTGATATCAACATATGAAAATATCACTGAATTTTTGTGAATTTTTATTAGATTTCCTAACAGAACGATGTAATATCGCAAGATTTTATTAGTAAAATAGTTCGATACCACGTTTTTAAATGTCAATGTGATATCAGCGTATGAAAATATTGCGATATTTCAGTGTATCAATATTTTTTCTCACCCCTAGTCTTTAGAAGTTTCAAAGTCTGTAAAATAGAAGTTTTGTGAAAAAGAAAAAGTTTGGTTTTTTTTATTAGACTCTAGAAACAGCGGGCTGATCAGTTTAATATCGGTTTAATATCGGTGGGGTGGCCAATGTCCGATACTCAGTTTTAAAGCTAATATCAATAGGGGGCTGATTATATTGTGCATCCCTAGAGATACGTTAAATTATATATTTTGATATTTAAGTTGCACTGGACTATAAGTCTCAGGAGCCAAACTATGAGAAAAAGTGTGACTTCTAATCTGGAAAATACGGTAACTATTTTGTTTTAACCTTGAGTACAATTTTAAAATTAAATTTTGGGGGGGGGGGGGGGCACCATCATTAGTCTGAGCAATGACCTGCTCCTCATAATATAGTCAGTATTTGCCTTTTTAAAAACCTAAAAAAGATTAGACACAAAATTTGTTTTGGTAGCTCAGCAACACAAATTCTACATCAGGTTTACATCTGTGGCTGTCAAAGTGAAAAAGTAGGTGGATGTTAATGTAAAAAGACTTAGAAAGTGTCCCATGTTTGTTTAATGAGTTTAATTTCCGAAGGCTCTCTAACACGCAGGCCCTGATAGTGTGTGTGGACATGTGCTGCGGCAGCTGTGCATATAGTAACATGCTGTCCTTATGTTTGCGACAGGTGCGCACTGGAGACCTGGGGGGCTACGCAACAAGCGATGAATTCACCCGGGCTGTCATTGCTAACCTGGCAGTCTAAGCTTTGCAATAGCAAATCTGTCAGCTGCTGAAACGCACACATGCCTTCCTTTTGTTATTTATTTATTTATTTACCCCCCCCCCCCCCCCCTGTCATACAGACTGTGCACACACTCAATGTATTCCAGCAGGAGCTTGCACGCTTACTCCTCATATGCTGTAAAATGCAGAGGACATGAACCAATGTTTCCAAGCTCTGATGTGCTTTTAATGGCTATTTTAATCAGCACGAAACAGTTTCCATGCTGCTGCCCAGGTCCTGTAAAAAAAAAAAAAAAAAAAGGTTTAATGTCAGAAGATCGACCAGCAGTCAAAACATGATGTATGTATTATCCATATTATTCATTAGCTTTAAATTCTAAGCGTGTTGCCTCGTCATTTATGGAGCGATGTGAATAATAAATGGGATGTAACAGCTCGTGTGTGAACTCCTTGCATGACTTAATGGAAGACTGATTTTATTAAAAGTTTTATTGCAGCATGGATCACCTCACAGCATGGCGGGCGCAGATCCTTGCAGGGACATGAAAATTAGGTCTGAGAGCAACACAACAGCCTGTGTTAAAGACATGCAATCTGTGTGATGATGGGATATACTCCTGACCTCCAGGGGCCTGCTGTTCAAAAGGTTTAATGCTGATAAAAGTTTCCCAGATTGGATCAAGTTTGAAAACAGGTGGTTAAAAAGAAAAAAGGGATTCTGTAAGCTGATAAGTTCCTGTAATCCAATCTTGGATTTTATCTGGATCAAACCTTCAGTTTGGGTTGTTCGAAACTTTCAGGTAAGATTGGGACAGATTTAACCCAAAAAGCTGGATTATTCTGACCCCAGGAGAAGGTTGGATTTCAGGAGAAGAATATAATAAAACAAACTTAAAACTGGTCAAATAAAACAGAACTGGGGGTCACATGATCATTGTAAGAAAAAATAAGAGGCTGCATTTATCAAATTTTGAGGTTACAAACTCTGAGGTAGTTTTTTTTTATTTTTGTGGTCTTTGCTCAAAAGTTTGAAAACCACTGAAATGATTTTTTTCTGTGATGTGCTGTTCATATACACGTTCACTTTAAATCAGCAGGTTTGTTCAGTAATCACAGAGATGAATGAGATGGAGCGGACAGCTCCATGTGGACCTAAAAAAATATTGATAAAATGATGAGGTATTCAGAAGTTATCCTTTCCTTTAATCGCAGCCCTTTTATTTATTAAATTACTGATTTGAATATCCTAAATTCGTGAACATTTTCTTTCAAAAAGCATGTTTACTCATACCAATTGAAAATATGAATATTCAGTGTTGATTTTAACAATAAAAAAACAATGATTTGTTTTTATTTCAAAGCACTTTTCAAATATCTGTTCTCATCAAAGAAATATAACTTAATTACCAACCTTTTATTATTAGAAGGTTTGGGTTATGTCCAGCCATAATAATGTACTGTAAAATCTATTTTTTAAGCCCTGAGTTTGCTTGTTTTAATTACATATTTCTGGTTATTAAGAGTTTACACCAAAAATGTTTGTTTTGGTGGGGTTTTTTTTTTTTTATTTATTTATGGGCACAAATTAGAGTGTTGGTCACAAATTTCAACATGACAAGCTGAAGAGTAGTTGCAGCCTACTGCAGTCCTGCATTTAAATAAGCTGGTTAAGAAGATGGATGGATGGACATTTAATTATGATAACAGAAAAATGAGCGTACATGCCCGGCATTAATGTTCCAGTTTTCTGTCTGGCCATAAATTTTGCCGTTTAAATACAAGTTGTCATTGAACCAGAACATTTGGTAGTTCATTTTTCAGACCATTCTTTTGTGTTTTTCTTTTGGTGGTTGATCACCTTAAAGAAGAGCATGTTGTGCAATAAGTAGCTACAGTACTTGAACATGGAGCAGGTGTACATGTGCATTCAAAGCCTTAGAGGAAGTTAAATAAAGTCACCTTTAAAGGTTTGCGTGCAATTTAGGTTCATTTTGACATTTTACAAAAATCTGAATATCCTGAACTTCTTGTGTACAGTCGTCCTCAAAATGATCTGTCCTCCAATTAAAGAAAAGGCTAAATTCATAAATTCACAATAGTATTTAAAATAACAAGAAACTAACAAATAAAAATTTATAAAATTATAATTTTGTGAAATAAGATATTGCTTTTGAATTGTGATTGGAAATTATAATTTAAAAAAATAAACAAAACTATTAATACAGTAATGATTTTCCCCATAAACAGTGGACAAAAATAACTGCTTGTTTACTTGTTTTATTTTTTGTCTATTTGTTTGCAACATTTCTTTCGATCCATAATTCAAACTCAGTGTTATTATTTACACAGAATTTTTAGTTATTATTACTTTTGTCAATTTCAACTCATTTTGGCGACAGCGGATTTTTTTTCCTTCTTTAATTGGAGGGTTTGAATAATTTTGAGGACGTGTATATTCATATCCTTATTGAGATTCACCAGATTGGAAGCAAATGGAGGGAAAGAACAGCATCGTAGCAAGAAAAGATGCAGGGTGGGAAAAAAAAGAAAGAAAACGTGGAAAAGAGGTTAAAATCTTGCCAGAAGGTGCCCGGGCTCTGAAGAACCTGTTGGTCCACTGAGCGCTGCGCTGCTGCAGTGTTGACCGTGTAAAGTGCCGCTCTGCCAGCAGGTGGCGCTGACTCCCTGCGGAGAAACCGAGCGGAGAAGCGACGGGGCCTGGCCTGGGAATTTTCTGCTCGCTTCCCATTCTTCCTATGCAGACAGACACACAACATGGCGGACTAGAATAGTCGGCCGACGCGCCCGGATACAGCGGATAAACTGTGGGATTTACCGTCCAGTGAGGCAGAGAAAGAACCCTCTGACGAGACGACGTACACGGGGAAATCTCTGCGTTTTCCCGGAGGGACGCCTTCTTCATCTGGATTTAGCAGAAAAAACTGACTGCGAAGTGTTGGCTGTGTGTCCCAGGTCGTGCTTCCCTCCTCTGCTATCACCCAGAGCCCCCCACCCCGCTCACTCTCGGTTCTTGGGGTGTGGAGACTGGGGCCGGGGTTGAAAAACGTGGAAGAGAAAGAGCGGATACATTTCCACTGGGCCTTGATTTCTCCCCCCCAACCCCCCCCTTCCAGGGTTCCCACCGCGCGCTGCAGGAGTTTTTGGTGAGTTTTCATGTTTCTGTTGCGCAAAAGCCAATCACACTTGTTACAATGACGCTGTGTACAAGCATGTTTCTTCTTGTAGCACCCACTAACCAACAGTTTGCGCCCGCTGTGATATAAGCATCATATAAGAGGCTAAATGAGGGGGGGGGGGGGACAAACTGGGAACGCACCAGCGGCTCGGCTTAGTTAAATAGTTGTAACCCTTCCTGTAACGGTTGAACATTTAAGAAGTAGCTCGGAGGCAGGGAGGGAAATTTTGGGCTCTTCCAAAAGAAAAAAAAAAGAGAGAGGGAGAGGGGGGGGGAAAAAGAGGGGGGCTAAAAGATGAGCGCGACAACATGCAAGAAGTCAGAACTGGGCTCGTTGTGCCAACACGGATGCTGTTGCGCTGGCACTGGAACAAAGAGGGGGTCTCTGGACTGCCTCACTGGAAAGTACACTGTATTGATCAATGCTTTGTTATTACACGTTCAGGGAGGGAGGGAGGGGGGCTGGCTGGGTTCGTGGGTGGAGGAGCAGGGGGCTTCACGAGACCCACAACAGGAATTAGGTCGCCCTAACATTAACATGTATCCTCTGTCAAATCACAGCGGCTGCTTTGTGCTCTTTCTTGTTTTTCAGGGGGCTGAAATGAAGCCTTCTCCCTTTTTCAACCTCTAAGTTTCTGTAATGATTAATATTCTCCTGTCTTAGTAAATATTGGGTGTAACCAAGCATGGGATTTTACTTTTGTGGGTGTTGGAAAATGTTTTCTATTCTCGCTTGGATAGTTAGGAATGTCCGTTGTCATAAAAGGTTGTTTTTTTTTTAATCATGACAAATTGAGGCAATTAGATAAAAGTTATGGAATATAAGCAACACTAGATCATTGCACCAGGAAAATCCAAGCAGAGTGAAGCATCATCAGAGGCAAGGCAGAGCCTGGACTGTCACATCTGTAAAAACCTTTGCAGTGTTTGCTTGCAGCTCTGTTTGGAACATCTGGTTCGATTCAAAGAACTGCAGCACATATACACCATTCCTCGCTCCGTGTGTTTCTCCACTTCAAGCACGCTGAGGTCTTCATGTCATGTTCATACGATCCAAAACTCACGGTGCAGAAACTCCAACTGCTGTTGCTCCTCTTTCAGGCCTACATGACCTCTGCTTGTCAGGCCTGAACACATCTATATCTAATTCTCCTAAAAACGCTGTTGCACCATCTTTGATTGAAACAGCACCGTTTCATCAAAGCTGGACCGTGAAAGAGGGATAAAAAAAAAAAGAAAAGTGTGCCTTTGTCAGAGAAAAGCAGAGCCGTTATCATCTTGCTCTGTGTCTCCTGCAAGCTATTTTAAGAAAAGAGATATTTTTGACTTGGGAAACCGAACTTCACACCACACTTTTCATGATTGGCCTCGTTTCTAAAAATAATTATTAGTATAACTTGAAACTTGCATGTGGGAACTATGAAGCATGGATGGGTGGATTACCTCGCTGTTGTGAAATTTCACCATTTCTGTGCTCTGACACAATATTATGAGTTGGCTGCTTGGGTGGGGTTGGAGGTGTATTTTTGTTTCCACCTGTAGGCCTGTGTGTGTTTTTTACTCTGTAATTCAGCCTCCGACGGGATAAAACTGCTGCATTTAGAGGATTATGAAGTATTACGGAGCCTGATTGCTGCTTCGTGTTTTGTGTCATTCAACCTTGGCGGCATTTATCTTACAACGCAGGAAGTGAACTCGTGTAACTGTGCGTGATTCACCAATCAAATCAAGTTTCATGACTCAGAAGGACTTCACCCAAAGTCATTCAGCTCTTTTACTTCTGCTCACCTCAGACTGAGTGAATCATAGAGGTGAGACAACGAATGCTGGAAACCGGATACTGAACACGTGTGTTTGTTAGAGGATTTGAAGATGTGATGGTTTTTTCCCCCTGTAAGTATTTTAGTTATGCAAAGAGTTTATTTTTATCCTGCGAGCTTAATGTTGGTTCATATCTGTCAAAATCTAGTGGCCACATCCCTGTTTATTTGTCAGGCTTACAGTGGCACTATTTCCTTTTTTTTAAATTTGTTTTTTTGCCAGAAGCTTTTGGGATAGTGGCTCTTTGTCGGCCAGCTGGGTTTGGCACATCCAGCTTACTTATCTTTCTGGCATCATTAGGGAAACTTAAATCATGTAATTGTTTGGCAGTATGTCTCCTAATGTGTCCACAGCACATGTTTAATAGGATTATAATTCCTATTTTTTTGCTTGTTATACAGTTGTGTGAAAAAGCATTTACCTCCTTCCTGATTTTTTATTTTTTTACATGTTAGTCAATCTTAAATGTTTCCGATCATCAAAAGATTTAAATGTGAGACAAAGATAACACAAGTAAACACAAAATGCAGTTTTTAAATGGAGATTTTTATTAGTAGGGTGGGGGGGAAAATCCAAACCCACATGGCCCTGTGTGGAAAAGTGATTGCCCCCTAAACCTAACAGGTTGGGCCACCCTTAGCAGCAACAACTGCAATCAAGAGTTTGCAATAACTGTCAATGAGTCTTCTACAGCGCTTTGGAGGAATTTTGTTCCACTCATCTTTGCAGAATTGTTGTAATTCAGCCACATTGGAGGGTTTTCCAGCATGAACCGCCTTTTTAAGGTCATGCCACAGCATCTCAATGGGATTCAGGTGAGGACTTTGACTAGACCACTCCAAAGTCTTCATTTTGTTTTTCTTAAGTCATTCAGAGGTGGACTTGCTGGTGTGTGATTGTTTCTAAACCCAGTGTGCTTCTGGTCACCAACAGATGGCCGGATATTCTCCTTCAGGATTTTTGGTAGACAGCAGAATTCATGGTTCCATTTAGTCTTCCAGGTCCTGAAGCAGCAAAACAGCCCCAGACCATCACACTACCACCACCATATTTTACTGTTGCTATGATGTTCCTTTCCTGAAATGCCGTGTTACTTTTACGCCAGATGTAATGGGACCTACACCTTCCAAAAACTTCAGCTTTTGTCTCGTCAGTCCACAGAGTATTTTCCCAAAAGTCTTGGGGATCATCAAGATGCTTTCTGGCTAAACTGAGACGAGCCTTTATGTTCTTTTTGCTCAGCAGTGGTTCTGGTCTTGGAACTCTGCCATGCAGCCATTTTTGTCCCCCAGTCTCTTTCTGATGGGGGAGTCATGAACACTGACCGTAACTTTTTCTTTTTTTTCTCCTTTCTTTCCTTTTTTTTTTTTTTTTTCCCCCCCCTCCCCCCCCCCTTCCTTTTTTTTTTCTCTCCCCCCCATCCCCCCCCCCCCCCTTAATTATTCATATTTATTTAGAGTCTTTTTTTTTTGGTTTTATTATAAAAAACCTTTTAACCAATAATCGTTTTTTAATAAAACCAGAGAACTTACAAATATCCTTTATTGAGGCAAGTGATGCCTGCAGTTCTTTGGATGTTGTTCTGGGGTCTTTTGTGACCTCTTGGATGAGTCGTCGCTGTGCTCTTGGGGTAATTTTGGTTGGCCGGCCACTCCTGGGAAGGTTCATCACTGTTCCATGTTTTCACCATTTGTGGATAATGGCTCTCACTGTGGTTCTCTGGAGTCCCAAAGCTTTAGAAATGGCTTTGGAACCTTTTCCAGACTGATAAATCTTAGTTTTTTTGTTTCTCATTTTTTTCCTGAATTTCTTTGGATCACAGCATGATGTCTAGCTTTTGAGGATCTTTTGGTCTACTTCACTTTGTCAGGCAGGTCCTCTTTAAGTGATTTCTTGATTGAAAACAGGTGTGGCAGTAATCAGGCCTTGGTGTGGCTAGAGAAATGAGGTCAGCTTTCCAAAGATGTGATAAACCACAGTTAATATATGTTTTAACAAGGGGGGCAATCACTTTTTCACACAGGGCCATGAAGGTTTGGACCCTCCCCACTAATAAAAATCTCTATTTAAAAACTGCATTTTGTATTTACTTGTGTTATCTTTGACTCACATTTATATTTGTTTGATGATCTGACACATTTAAGTGTGACTAATATGCAAAAAAGTAAGAAATCAGGAAGGGGACAAACACTTTTTCACACAACTGTGTTGTGGTGAAACAAGTCTTCCCATGGAAAAACGTGGATTTACTTTCCTAAACAATGCCGTCTCAGCCAAGGCCGACTCGGGTTGGGTTAGAAGACTTTAAAAGGCCATAGATGTAAACATTTATATTTGCCCTTGACATCGTTCAGCCAGCGAGACCTTTTTGTCGGGTTTGCAGAAAGATAAAGGTCCAATGATGAGCATTTAAGTAAGTGTGACAAGTTTTTCAGTGCTTTCCTTAAAAGAGGTTTGGAGCTCTGTCGACGCTCTGCTCTGAAGTCGGACCTTTTGATGATTGTCTCGTTATGGCTTCTTATCTTCCAGAGGAAAAGGAGGGGATGAGCGCAGTGGGATGGTCTCCTCAGATATCAGCACTGTCACTTTGGGTTCCAGTGCTATATGCACAACTCCACTACTTCCTGAACTTAATAGTGCTCCTCTGTTTCCTGTCTTCCATTATTGGACAAACTGATTCATGCAGGTGTGCCTGATCTAAGGATGTAACAATAACCACTAAAAGATAAATCGTGATATAATTCCAAGTTGATTAGTATTACCGTTTCAGATTTTAATAATCATAAAACCGTGATTATCGCACTTATCGCAATAATTTGTGGAGGAAATGGAAGTTGTGAGAACCTTCCTGTTCGTTATACGTCTTGTCCTCGTCTACGGTGAATCTGAATGCAGCGCCACCTCTGGAGAGATTGGTAACATTATTCAAAAGGTTTGGCTCGTTTGCCTATGGTGCAATGTGAACGCGATCTCGGTTCGGAAGACCACCCCCGCCCCCTGCCAAATCGAGTCCCTAATTGGACTCGCGTGTTATGCTTTCTGAATGCACCCTAAAAGGACAAAGTCTGAAGTTTGGATGTATTTTGGATTTTTTTAAGGATGCTGGGAAGAAAAAATTGATTTTCATTTATTTATATATGGTGTTATTTTAATGTTTCTGCCACATTACCTTATTTAATATGGTGGTGTTGCTTTGACATGAACATAGGGCTGGGCGATAAACCGAAAATTCACCGACACCGTCATTTACAGCGATAACCGACGTCATTTTTTCCCATGTTGGTATGTTAGGTGCTGCTGCCCCTTTAAGAAAGCCGGAAGTGGAATTGCCGCATGGGACATTTTTGTTCTCTCAAACTTGCCGTAGCTTCTTGTAACGTGACATTCCTGCACTGGAGCTTTGTGTTTTTCATCATCTTTTGCATGTTTTCTGTAGCATATATGTCTGTAAATGATCAGTGATGTTTATTTGATGTCAGTGTAAAGTGATAAACGTTGGAAGGAACGTTGTTTGTGTTAAACGTTTTGACAACAGTAGTGATGCTAATTGCATTAGCCTGTCTATGGGTTTTTTAATGTTAAGTTTGTGTGCATTTAATGGGAGACTCAGCACTGATTTTCATTAACACAAAGTAATATTTGCTCATATGTAAATAAGAATTTAACTCATTAATCAATTTAATAATTAATAATTCATTCATTAATTTGTATATTTGTAGGTTTGTTTTTCAGTTTCACAGTACTTCTCATATGTTCAAAACATCTACTGGGTGTTTATTGAGGAACCTGTTAATCTACTGTATCTGTCAAACAAGAAGTTATGTGAAGTTCCAGTTAAGGCAGAATATCTGTGTTCATAAAATGAAAATAAAAGTAGTTTTTGTCTGTTTCGGCTGGTTTATCATCCATTTATCGTTACTGAAGTGAACTTCTCAATATATCGTGATATTTATTTTTGGCCATTATCGTCCAGCCCTACATGAACATGTGATTTCTACTAAGGTACATGAAACAGTGAAAGTGTCCTTTCTGTTCCAGTTCTTCTGAAGTCTGTAAGACTAGATCAAGTCTTGAGCACTGAATGTGAATAGAAGTCTTCTTGGTTCTTATCTACAATTTGCACAAAGTGCAGAATCCTGTTATTGCCATAAGATGCATCTTTAATGAACATTCACATATTTGATGTTTTCGTGTTATTACCGTACTTTACTTTCTGCCAACAGACAGTCCATTGTGCTTGTTAATTAAAAAATTTTTTTTTATTAAAACTTGGTGAAATGATTTTGGTGTGTGTATAAGTACTTATTGAACATTTTTAGTAGGTTTCACCAATACCATGTTAGAAACGGTAACCGTGATCATTTTGGTCACAATAACTGTGACATGAAATTGTCATATCGTTTCATGCCTAGCCTGATCCCAGTTACCACGACAACAATGGCCAGACACACCTGGATTAATCAGACTGTCCAATGATGAAAGACGGGAAACAGAGGAGCCCTGCTAAGTTCAGGAAGTACTGGAGTTGTGCATATAGCCCATTCGTGACGCATGATGATATCAGCCTGATATCGATGTCAGGTGATATAAGCTTTAAAACTGAATATTGATATTGGATTTATTTAATAGCAGTGGTCATCTAAACATCATTTAACCCTTTAGTGTACTATGGTACTTGTCAGTTTTACGTAAAAAGGTGTTACTTTGTCTACACTGAAACATAAATATCTCAGAATCAGTATTTAATTTTGACATTTTGAAGGTTTTTTTGCCATACACAGTGATGGATATGTGTTTCTATATGTCTTGAACTTTGCAAAAAAATATTTTTTTAAATGAATGGTTTATCTTAGAAAGAGGTTGAATTCTCAGGAGATTCACAAGAACACGAGTGAGTCTAATCACACCTGTCTCTAAGGTCGCTGTAAGTAATTTAGCCGCCAACGCTAACGGCTGTCTGTGACTGAAACTTTTCTGGGCATGCCAGCAGTTTCAGTTTGCGATAAATAGTGGGCTATTTGTTGCACTTTTATAACAGATGTATTCAGGCTTCCTCACACAATAATTCAGCTCCCCACCCTTCCCTTAATGCACACACACCAGATCCTAACACACCCTTCCAAGGGAGGATCGCTCATTGGGTCATTCTGTTGCAACTAAATTTGGTGACTTTCAGATATTTTTCAGATCCTTCCAGCTCCTCTTTTTTTTTATTAAAAAGCAACCACACAACAAATATGGCAAGGTATTTAACAAACCTTAACGAGTTTATCTGCTAGTCAGCCCCTCTCTACCTCTGATTGCTTTGGTTACAGTGGGAGAGTCTTTGCATAATGACTGTGAAACAGGTGAATTAAGTGTGATATAATTCCACTTGATAAAGTAAACATCTGACTACTGACTCCCAGCCTGCTCAGTGGGCAGAATGATCAGCAGGACAGCTGACGACACACGACTGGTTGTGAGCATCGAGTTACATTTGGCTTTGTCACTTAGGAGGAAACAATGCTTTAATGCATTAGGGTACGCATGTCTGATGTTTGGAATTGTTGCAGCAATTGGTCATCAAATCAAACACCTGATCAGTGTGACGATTTAGTTGGCCGAAGCCTTTGCAGCAGATTGAAAATGTTGAGCTGCGCTTAAAGGTACAGTATGTAAGAATTACTGACATCTACTGGTAAAGATGCGTATTTGAAAGAGAAATTGTTTTCTTTAAATGACTTCATATTCCAAGCACTGTCGTGAATGTACGGTGGCTGTTAGTGGCCAAAAGTCCCCTAGACATAAAGATGTTTTCATCTGTGAGTGGATCCAGTGGGTCTCAGGTGTAGCTATGACTGGACTATGAGTAACTACTTTTAATGTTTTTTAAGGCATAACTGATCCCAAACAGTCTCTAACTCCCATTAAACAAAGCTGGTACAGCAGTTTTAAAGTTCAGGGGGTTGTTACTTCACTCACATTGTTTTGTCCACTCAGTGAAACCGTAGTAAAAATGGTGGAACAAATATGACAGCCTCCATGTACGTGCACCCGCAACAAGTAGATATAAATGACTCATTCTAAGAAAAGAAACGCATAACAGCTATTCTAGTTAGGGCTGAACAATTTGGATGAAATTTCATATCTCGAGGTTCATGCCAGACATCTCAGTATCGATAGGATACGATATAACTACGGGTTTCTTGAAAACCAAGCACTTTGGTGGAAAGTGCAGTTTTGTTTGTGACTTCCAGAGCTTTATATGCAGGACAAGCGCAGGGGAAATCTATGTCTTTTATATAGTTGCTTTTGCGATATTAATATCTTGAATGTCCATATCTCGATATAGATACGATAACGATATATCTTTCAGCCCTAATTCCAGTGCAGTGATTGCACACCAGTTGAAACACAGTTTTAAATGATATATCACATTTTTCTGCCATTGACCTATGACTTTTTTTACGCACTGTACCTTTACAGGTTCTATACCTGATTTTGCACATTCTCGAACTGTGAGTGAGGAGAACAGTTTAGTTTGAACTGTAAGACCCGCCCCTAACAGTTTTTCTCCCGTGAGAAACATCCCTACTCTCCGTCACCTCCTTCCACTCGACATGCATGAAATAACGCGCACATCTCATACTCGTGCACTAGGAAACCCTCCAGAGGAAACTGACATCTTCCAGTGAATTAACTGTTTTGTTTGCAGTAAAAGGCTGAAAATCCGCTAAATGACAACAATTTTTCACAAGCTGATGTGATTTTCAGATGTGACGTTCTACCGTTGACGTGTGAGGCGGGATGTGAGTACCTCCAAGAAAGTGTGGACTCCTATAAATCTGGTAAAATCCAGCACCTAACGGCAAAACATGGAGCTGCATCAGATCCTAGCAATCTTCGGTTGATTGTATTTCTATTCGAACTTTTATTAAGTTCTCACTCTACGTTTGATCAAGACACATTTTTCTCAGTCGGAGCTGCCTGTGCGGCATTCCTTTTGCTTGAGTTTACCTAAAATGCCCTGTGCATTGTGGTCCGCTTCCTGCATTTACTTAAAGTTGTACTTCCATGGTCATTTCATTAATATTTCTGTGTTCTCCATTATTACTGAATGCATTCTGCATTGTTTCTGTTTAAAAAAAAAACCTTCTGGTTGCTTAGTATCCAGCTGTATTTGTATACTAGAAGAGAGGTTTGTGGTCCAACGGCAGCTTTTCCGGGTCCTTCTCATGAATTTCCGTCTGATTGGCTGGCTCCCATCAGTGTATGAAGGAAGCTCCGCCCTCCGCTCTTATTTCGCTACAGACAGGAAATAGAGCCGACAAACAAGTTTGTTCCGCCATGCTAACAAACAGTTAGCTAATTAGCTTCTCAACTCCGAAGCTACAGTCGTGCCGTCTTCACTTCTAGTGTGTAGTGGAGGGTTACCTGCCTTCCAATGGACAGATAGAAACCCCACGTGGGATACGCTATTTGCAATGTTACGTAGAAGTGCAAGGCTGTTCCCGATTCGCTCTTTTCTTCGTATTGTTTCTGTGATGAGAAAGCACAGCCGACTGGGGGGAACGCAACGCTAGCAAGTCAGCATGTGTAAGTAAACAAGGGGAAACCCTCCGTATTTCAGAAGGAGCGAGTTAAATGGGTTTTCAGTGGAAGGAGGCCTTTAAAGCTAACCGAGAGCAAACGGAGCAACAAGTACAAGCCGAAGTGCTTCCACACACAGAAGGTCCTGGAAGGTTTTCATGCTCAGCCATCGTGTACATGCAGACACAGACGGTCCAGGTGCAACACTTCAGCAATTTAATTTCCTCAACATTGTTTTTTTATTCAACATTTAAAGGTGATAGCTTGTGACTTGTCAGTGTAACCCTCTGACCAGTCTGGTATCACCACGGCATACTTTAGGGAAATAAATAGTAGGGGTGCATGATATTGGAATTTTGGCCGATATCTGATATGCCAATATTTTTAAAATCATGTGGCCGATAACCGATATTGATACCGATATTGAAGCTGAAAAAAACAAGCAGTCATTGCAAATAGCAGTTTTGTTTTCCATTTCTGACACTTAAAAAATAGGGGTGGAAAAAATATCGATACACTGAAATATCACGATATTTTCATACACTGATATCAAACAGATATCTAAAAATGCGGAATCAATCAATTTTACTTACAAAATCTCGCAAGATTTAATTTTTCTGTTATAAAATTGCAGGATATTTCGAGAATTCCCCCGAGATTTCGTAACAGAACAATGAAATATTGTGACATTTCATTTAAAATAGATCTATACCGTTTTTAAAATGTCAATATGATATCAGCATATGAAAATATTGCATAATTTTTGTGAATTCTCATGAGATTTCGTAACAGAATAAAAAATTGCGAGATTACATTATTAAAATAGATCAATACCGCGTTTTTAAATGCCAATATATCAGCATATGAAAATATCGCGATATTTCAGTGTATCAATACCCCCCCCCCCCCCCCAAGTCTTTAGAAGTTTTAAAGTCTGTAAAAAAGAAGTTTTTGAAGAAGAAAAAGTGTTGGGGTTTTTTTAGACTTAAACAGTGGGCTGATTGGTTAAATATCGGTGGGGTGGCCGATGTCTGATACTCAGTTTTAAGCCCGATATAGGCCGATTCCAATAGAGGGCCTATTATATTGTGCCTCCCTATAAAAAACTGATGTAAGCCAGTGTTATTCTATTAAAATCTACATCAGAACTGTGACATCAGTCAAGCTCATTCTTTTCCTTTTTTCCCCCATTCAAACACATTTTACACACAAGCAGCTATTTGTGTGTGTGTGTGTGTGTGTGTGTGAATTGCTGAACACCAGCAGTATCTGCACAAGATTAAAAAGAGAACATTTACGATTGTCAGGAGCTGTCTCCTTAGAGAGGAAGTACAAAAGATTAAGTATCTTAAGTTGGCATTCAGCGCCAACTTTCAGGTCTTTGTGGGTTTTGATACTTTATGCATCTCACACATTTTGCTTGTTGCCAGAAATGTACTGAGGTCTGATGTCCGGCCGTAGCTGCATGCTGCATCTAGAAATCGGTTCTGGTGCTTGAGTTTCAAAGGGCAGAAGTGATAGTGAATCGAGTTTCATTGTGGTTCTTGAGCCGTCCATTTGGCCCCACACTACGCTTGAAGGTCACAGTGGCTTTTGTGGGGAGGCCATGCTTTGCGCCTCTAGATCCTCTCTGTGTCCAATGTGGGAAAGCTTGTGAGGCCCCTGGCATCCTCTGTGAGAAACCCCACAACGCAGCAGACACGGAGCAGAGCTTCCCTGGCTCACCACTTTCACCCATTGAAACAAGGGAATTTTCTTGATCCCCACAGTCTGATGGACCCAAATCATCATTACAGGCTTAATAACAGACACAGCGGTCGCTCTTCCCCTTGTGATTAGCCAAAATAATAATCCCATGCTTCTGTTCATCTTTTCATCAACTCACCAGCTGATGAATGAAGCCAACAGGAACAGAAACCACACCAGCAGGGAGTAGTATTCCTCAGAAAAGGAAGTCCAGAGGATTGTGGCTGTTGTATGTGGCACTGGGGATGTATAATCTGTGGTTTGTTTCAGAGCAAGAGTCCTAGCAGCCCTGAGTTAGGCCTACTTCAGCCTCCCATGAAGAGAAGCATTCACAGTACTCCCGTTGCCCCAGACCCCCTCCCCCTGAAGACATAGAAACAGTATTAATATGCTGTGAATGGAGACGGACAGACAAGCATTATCCAGCAACTAGTGAAGCAGGATGCCGCGTTAAAAAGCCAGAGAAAAATATTTCTCTTTGAACCCACAACTAGTGGTGTCCTGTTAGTCAAGTCTAAGGTCTCTGCATCTGTGAGGTCACTCACTCGCCTCCACTTGCCCTATGAGAGCTTTTATAAGCATATAGATCATATTTTTTTCTAAGAATATTATCACACATGGAGATCCTCGTTGCTTTAGTAGTAGTAGTAATCTTTGGCTACATTGTCTTTGGGTTTCTGCCAAATCTGGTATAAATAGCATACAGTAAACTCATTCATGATCAGCAGCCACAAAAAGTTCTTTTCTAATGCTTTAGTACTTTAATCCCCTCAAATATCACTAAATCCATTCTAAGCCATTCATAAATTCTTGTGAGCACAGAAAAAGACCATTATTACTCCACCTAAGGTCACGGAATAATGCCAAAGCATCTGTGAAATCGACAGACACCAGCAGCGACTCACCGTTTTAAATAACCATCTTGCGCTAGTCTTATGTCTTGGCCTTTTGGTTGCCATGGAGATGTAATTGGGCTTCCTTTATATTCTGCCTATAAGTGATCCTTTCAGTGTATCAATGAAACGCGGTGGGAACGGCGCAGCCCACACACTGTGATTGCACTCCAATGAGGTAGAGGAGCGTCTTCATTAATTAGTTGAGCTCATAAAGCTGAGAGCTCTGCACAGCGCCGCTGGCTGTGACACTCCGTAAGGCGTTTCACAGTCCTGTACTTTTGTAAAAGTGAAGCGTAAACATGATGGCGCTTCACACGTTGCTTTTAGATTTAGCTGTTTTGCATTACATTTTTAGATGCTCCATTTCCCCTCAAGTTCTTATCGAGTGATGACTCAGCCCCAAACATTGATGGCAGTTGTTTGGGCGGGGCTGGAATTTCTAGATGCCTAAATGTCTGTTGGATAGTAGCCTGTCATCTTAAATGTAGAGCCCTAAGAAATCTGTTTTATTTCTTCTAAAATTGCGTTTTAATTTTTCCTATTTTCGGTGTTTTTCCGTTTTAAATTTTTGAGAATTCCGGTTTTAACATTTTACACAAATTTAACTCCAATACAGAGTATAAAACAATTAAATATAGACAATTTATGCTATATTTCTGTTATAATTACTAACTCTAATGCTTTCACACTTTTAAACACATTCAAGGCAAAAACATGGCACAAGATAAAAAAAAAATGCCAATAGTAAATAATACATAATTCAGAAAAGCACTAGTTTACAGATGTTGGTCCACACCATAGACCATAAGAAAAATATGTCCGGGTTAGATCACCAGACACACAGGCTAATAATCGCGGGGAAATTGCTCTGTCCTGTATTCTGCTGCTTTGAAAATGCGTCCGTCCAGAGCAGAGCCGATGGAAGTAAGTTATAGAAACCCAAAGTCGATCCGGACGATTTTAAAAATAAAACACTCTGAATCATGTTTTACTCTGAAACCTCAGCGTTGCGTCATAACCTGCAGCACCAAGCCGTCAGCTGAGAGAATCTCACTTTACACTACGTGACACTTTGGATGACGAGACGTTCGTGTAGTTTAGTTGACCAGTAGATGCAGAAAATTCAAGGAAAAGTGATCAAACAAAGAGCAAGCATGTGGTACGCAGGTTGATCTGGCCAAATAACCAGGAGGAAAGCTGGCGAAGCGCCCTGCGGGGCTTCCTTGTGGAGCGGGGGGAGCACACGTGGGGTGGGTGCGCTCTGCAGCCTTCGTGACCCCCCCTTTGGAGCATTTTTCCAAGTAAAGCTTTCCCTTTTTATTAGGGATGCACGATATAATCGACTTCCTATCTGTATCAGCCTATATCAATCCTAAAACTGAGAATCGGATATTGGCCACCCCACTGATATTTAACTGATATTTAACCGATCAGCCCACTGTTTCTAAAGTCTTAAAAAAAAAATACTGCTTCTTCAAAAACTTCTTTGTTACAGATTTTAAAACTTCTAAGGACTGGGGGTGGGAAAAAATATCTATACACTGAAATATCACGATATTTTCATACTCTGATATCATTGACATTAAAAAACACGGTATCAATCTATTTTACTAATGAAATCCTACGAGATTTTGTAACAGAACAATGAAATATTGTGAGATTTTGTAAGTAAAATAGATCGATGCCGGGTTTTAAAATATCGATTTGATATCAGCATATGAAAATATTGCGATATTTCAGTGCATCAACATTTTTTCCCACCCCTATTTTTCAAAGCGTCGAAAACAGGTTACAAAACTGCTATTTGCATTGACTGCTTTTTTGAGTTATAAATCGCTTCATTTTTCGGATCATCAAAAAAAATTTAAAAAGTCACACTAAACTCAATTTATTTATTTAAGTACATTTGTGTTAAGAGTTTACATCCCCTCCCATTAAACAAAAGCCTTAATTCACAATAGTGATTTAAACAACAACATATTTAAAAAAGTAATGATGAATAAAAATATTAAGTTATAACTTAGTAAAATAAAATGTTGAGTTTGAATTGTGATGTATTTTTTTTATTTTTTATTTTTTTAAATTGAAAAAGCAAACAACTAAAACTGACCTGACAAATTAAAGCACCTTGCTCATGAACAGTGGACCAAAATACCAGGAACAAATACCAATAACATAACAGAAAACACCTGATTGCAGTGATTGCCTCAGTGTTGCTCAGCAAAATTTTAGTTCAGCGCCCCATCATATTTTTTGGTTGTTTGTTTTTTGTATTTGTGTTGAACCACAATTCAAATCAATGTCATGGTTTAGATCAAATTTTCATTCATTATTACTTTTGTCAATTGCAACTCATTTTATTGGTAGATGATTTTTTTTTTCATCTTTAATGAAAGGGAATGTAAACTTTCAAGCACAACTGCATCTTTGCCCTTAGACATTCAACTCAAAACTCACTCCACTCAATTTTATAAAAACAATTGAATGATAAAGAAATTAGGACAGTGGGACAAGTGACAGATAATAAAGTTGCAAAGTTATGCGTGATGTCGCCAGTTCACACAATAACAACTATGATAACGATGGCTGGACAAACGTCCAGTTTTCCCAGTATCAGTTTTGATGATAAAAATAAATAAATAACTGAGGCCCCTGACTGATTGATTTCTAAGTTGATGTCACTGGTAATGATACATTGTTTACATAATTCAACATTTGTAAATCTGCAGTGAGCTTTTATTTTTAAATTTACCAGATGCATTACACTGATTTCCTGTCTGGTCCTTTCTGAACTCCTGAGAACTTCATGCCTTCTGGAAGTGTGCTCTGTCAGAAAAGAACCTGCTGCCCATTTTGAACAGAGAGCCCCAACAAGACACTTCTGCCGTGTGAACTGTGCCGTATTGACTAAAACTGCAGCGGCACTGGACGCGGTGTGAATTAGCCTTTACTGACCAGGTGCACTGGTATTTTTTTCCCTCAAATCTGCAGATCACTTGCACAACAAACTGTGGAAATGGATCTGATGGACTGTAAACAAAACCCAGAAACTAGGGATGCACGATATAATTGGCCCCCTATTGGTATCGGCCTGTATCGGCCTTAAAACTGAGTATTGGACATCGGCCACCCCACCAATATTTAACTGATATTTAACTGATCAGCTCTGTGTTTCTTAAGCCCCGTTTCCACCAGCGGGTCTGGGTCGGGTCGGGCCGGATCGGTCCACGTTTTTTTGCGTCTCCACAGATAAAAACTGGGACGGGTACCCTTATACCCGACCCGGCCTACTTTTTTGGCACCCTTCGGTAGGGGTACTGATCTAACCGATCCGGACCAAAGAGGCAGAGCTAATACACAGCAATCAGCTGATTCATTGAAAAATCCGCCACTTCCCGCGTGACCCAGCGTAAAAACAAAGCCGGGGTGACTCCTTTCTGTTTCTGTCACTTGTGGCGCCGGTGTTTTGGTTAAACGGCGTTACACGGCGATGATGTCACACAATCACGTAGCAGCGCTGTCCAGCTAATTCTCCGCCTCCAGAATAAGGGTACAGGTTGCTGTGGGGACACAGTGTGAAATCAACACATCCGTACCCAAACCCACCCGATCCGGCCTGGCCCGGCCCGACCTGACCCAGACCCACGGGTGGAAACGGGGCTTAAAGTAAAAGAAAAAAAAAATTCTTCAAAAACTTTAAACTTTAAAACTTCTAAAGACTAGAGGTGGGGAAAAGTATTGATACACTGAAATATCGCAATATCTTCATATGCCGATATTGACATTTAAAAATGTGGTATTAATCTATTTTACTAACGAAATCTCACGAGAATTCACAAAATAATAGAACGATGAAATCTTGCAAGATTTTGTAAGTAAAATAGATCAAATACCGCATTTTTAAATATCGATTTGACATTGGCATATGAAAATATCACAATATTTCAGTGCATCAACATTTTTTCCCACCCCTATTTTTCAAAGCCTCGAAAACAGGTAAGAAAACTGCTATTTGCAATGACTGCTTTTTTTTTTTTTTTTTTTAGCTTTAATATTGGTATTGATATCTGTTATTGACCACATGAGTTTTAAAATATCGGCAAATCGGATATCGGCCAAAATTCCAATATCATGCATCCCTAGTCCACTGTTCATGGGAAAGATGCTCTAATGTGACTGGGATAGTTTTGTTTGTTTGTTTTAAATTATTCTTTTCAATTCAAAAGCAATATTTTATTTCACTAATTTATAATTTAGTAAATTTTATATGTTTCTTTAGTTATCTGTTATTTGAATTACTATTGTGAATTTAGTCTTTTCTTTAATTGGAGGGTATGAATAATTTTGAAGATGACTATATGTGTGCTTTTTTTTTTTTGTCAGGGGTGTCCAAAGTTGGTCCTCGAGGGCGGCTTTCTTGCAGGTTTTTGACGTCTCCCTGCATGATAACTCCAACAGCCAATGAAGTTCTGCACAATGACTCATTCTGAGTCAGGTTTGTTGGAGCAGGGAGACATTAAAAACCTGCAGGACTTTGGCCCTCAAGGACTGGAGCTGGACACCCCTGGTTTATGTGATGTTTGCTCTCATAAAGTGCATAAACCCTCTTGGGGCTAAACACACAGTCGGATAAATCTGAGCGTGATTGTCCAGTCTGAAAACGGACTGGTTGATCTCACGTTGGCATCTCTGCACGTTAACCAGAAAAAAAGGTTTTATCAGGAAATCAAAAGGATTTTTCAAACAACTCCATCCAAAAAAAAAAAAAAAAAAAAGAAAGAAAGAAAGTCAGCACAGCATTTGATGTTAAGCCATTGCAGTTGATTTTAATATTGACTATTATGATCCAGCTAAATGTGCTTCTGGAAATCAGTTTGTTTTCACCAAAAAGAGAAAGTCATGTGTCTGTGGTGTGTGCTTCTTACTTCCATTAGTTAAACTACTGATTTTTTTTTCCTTTTTTTTTTTTAATGTTGCATGTCATAGTCTTTGGAAAGCTGTGGCAGTTTTGCACTTATGTCATGGGACAGCTCGGTCCCAGCAGTGATTCCTGAAACAGACTGCCTCTAAGTGCACCTCCTTGTCTGAAAAATACTCACATGGCTGCACAACACAAACCCGAAGTCAGGAGAGTGTGACTGTGTCTTGAGTGCATTCATTCACCATTAGATGGATTCGTATACGTTCCCTCTGCAGGGAATAGCTGGCAGATATTTACTTCTGTAATATGTGGTTTCATTGAAATAGAGAGAGAGAAACCAGACTAGAGATGAGATGATGTCCTTTACCTATTAAAATAACCAGGTCTTCTTTACTAAACCCAGTGGTAGGGTTTGAGTTATGATTTGTGCTTTTGAAGGTGTAAAAGCTTCGAGCAAAGATGGAAATTTAAAGTTTAATATATGGAAATAATAGCTGAGGATGCACTGATCACTTGGGTGGGGTTGGGAATCAAGCAGTTTCCAATTGCCTTTGAATGGTTGGTAGATGGGACTTACAGTTTATTTATTCTTCTCTTTTTAACCCAAATGCTTTATGTCAAGTCAGGAAGATTTATCATGATTTTATTTTAAATATGAATTACAAAAACAAGACCTTAAAAAAATGAATAAATCCATCTAAAATTGGAATTTGCTAATAAAACTGCCACTGACGGAGCCTAATGTTCATTAATTTAACTTTTACTGTTGCAGATAATGAGCCTGTATTGGACTTATGCTGAAGCTCAACCCTGTCTCATCTATCGGAGCTTATTTGGTCTTTTGGAAAACATGTGGCTGTTGATCTTGTTAATGGGGTGAATAAATGAAAAACACTTTATTTATCCCAGAGGGATATTTAAAAAAAGATTGCAAATTATTAAGGATTTTACCAGATTTATAGGAGCCCACACTTCTTGGAGGTACTCACAATCCCGCCTTACACGTCAACAGTAGAACATCACATCTGAAAATCCCAACAGCTTGTGAAAGATTGTTGTCAGTTGGTGAAGTGATTGGGTAAATTATTTGACACTTAAAGGTAATTACCACCAGCCTGTCAGTTCATATTATTGTACAGATAGAGCTCCACTTGTAAAATTATAATAATGGTAGTAGCATGCTTTAGCTAATGCTAGATTTGAGCAGCTTTTCTCTTCTATTCCCTAAATCAGCTTCTCTCATTAAGATCAAGCCAAATTCAGACATTAAGATGGCTCCAGTGATGACTTTATTTCTTAACACCTAATTATAAAAATCCAGATGTAAGGCTTTAAACTATCAAAAACGTCATAAATAAAGAGGAAATCTGTTTTTGGTGGATTCAGTTACCTTGGTGACAAGATATGTACAAGCCAAAAATCAGCTTCTCTCATTGAGATAACGACAAATTCTGATTTTTATGGTATGGCAAGGCAAGTTTACTTGTATAGCACATTTTATGTACAGGACAATTCAAGGTGCTTTACATAAAACATAAACATTACACCAGGGTGCAAAAGAAGAAGAAGAGAAAAAAAAACATTGATTTAAAATTAAAAACATTTTAAATTAAAATTAAAAAGAGAGAGAGAGAGTTTACCTTTTCAGTAAAATCTATGTAAATGCAGCTGAGAACAGGTGGGTCTTCAACCTGGATTTAAATAAACGAAGCGTTTCAGCTGATCTGAGGCTTTCTGGGAGTTTTTTTTTTCCAGACATGTGGAGTGTAGAAGCTTAATGCAGCTTCTCCATGTCTGATTCTGACTCTGGAACTGATTAAAGACTGGATCCAGATGACCTGAGGGGTCTAGTAGGTTCATACTAGGTCAAGAGGTCACTGATGTATTTTGGCCCTAAACCATTCAGAGCTTTATAGACCGGCAACAGGAATTTAAAGTCTATCCTTTGATGGCCCGGCAGCCAGTGTAAAGACCTCAGAACTAGACTGATGTGGTCCACTTTTCTGGTCTTAGTGAGAACTCGGGCAGCAGAGTTCTGAATGAGCTGCAGCTGTTAAACTGTTTTTTTTTTTTTTTTTTTTAGGTAGACCAGTAAAGACACTGTTACAGTAATCAAGCTGACTGAAGATGAATGCATGGACTAGTTTTTCCAGATTTTCCTGAGACATCAGATCTTTTAATCTTGAGATGTTCTTCAGGTGATAGTAGGCTGATTTAGTGATTGTGTTGACATGTTGTTCAAAGGTTAGGTCTGAGTCCATAACTACACCCAGATTTCTGGCCTGGTTGGTGGTTTTTAGGTGTATGGACTAAAGTTCTGTGGCGACCTGCAGTCGTTTCTCTTTGGCTCCAAAAACAGTCACTTCAGTTTTGTTTCAAATTGTTGAGCTGAGGCACAGTTGATGCACATCCAGTCATTAATCTCCTCAGTGCATTTACCAAGAGCCTGTACAGGGCCCCAGTTTCCTGGTGACACTGTAATATATATCTGTGTGTCATCTGCGTAGCTATGGTAACTAATATTGTTGTTCTTTATAACCTGTGCCAGTGGGAGCATGTAGATGTTAAACAAAAGAGGCCCCAGGATAGAGCCCAGGGGAACTCCACGGGTAATTTTTGTCTGCTCAGATGTACAGTTACCCACTGACACAAAGTACTTCCTGTTCTCCAAATACGTTTTGAACCGGTTTAGTACAGAACCAGAGATCCACCCACTCCTCCAGTTGTTGGAGTAATATAATGTGGTCAACTGTATGCAGCACTGAGATCTAGACAAACCAACATTTTTCCAACGTCAGTATTCATGTCATTCATGACTTTGGTCAGAGCAGTCTCAGTGCTGTGGTGCTGTCTAAAACCTGACATCATAGCAGTTGTTTTCTCTTTAAAAGTCATTTAGCTGATGAAAAACTGCTTTTTCAATGATCTTACTTAAAAGTGGAAGCTTGGAGATCGGCCTGTAGTTGTTCATCTGTGTCTTGGATATGTATATGAATAATACTGTATTTTGGTTGTTTTATGCATTGAGTTGAAAAATAGTGTATAGATTCCACAGAATAATTTGTTTGCATAAATCTGTTAATTTGACAGCCCTATCGGTATCAACAATATTAGCCCTTTATTTGGTATCAGATCACTACCAAATCTTGCAGAATCGTACACCCCTAATTTGTTTATTTATGCTCACACAGAGCAAGAATGCACAGCTGCACTTAGAACCTCATGTTACTTCCTTAAAATATGCAAATAGAGACTAATATTTATGGCAGCTTAGGCAGTTGTTGGAACATGTTATATCATACAGGCTGATATTGTGGTGAAGGTAAATTTTCAATATATTGTGCAGCCTCAAGTAGGGAATTTTTCAAAAAATGGCCAAAAGACTAAACTAAGTTATTTACACAAAACGTAATACCCTGTTAATTAGGGATGGGTGATAAGTTATCGTGTGCGATATATCTTCAAAGCAATTTCCCATGGTAATAATTTGTCATCTCAGGATAAAAATAATAAATTCATTTTATCAGGTTGTATTTACAGTTATTTATGTATAGTTGCTTTTTTATTTATATATAGTTTTCTGTTTGCACTGTTTAGATAAATGTTCAATTTTTTCTTATTTCATACAGGTTTGTTTGGTGTCACTACAGTTTTACAATACAGGTGTACTTCTTCTTGAACTTAATTGATGTAGTTTAGTGCCTTTTATTATTATTTTAGAGCTCTCAAGACAGAATGTAGTGAGTTATATAATACAAATAATTAGGCTGATATTTTTCATCGTCTCTTATCATTACCATGATAAAGAACATACATTATCGTGATACATTTTTTAGTCCATATCGCCCATCCCTACTGTTAATTAATGTGAGCAAACGATTGCTTTATTCAACACAATTTTACTTTGTCTGCAGCATCCTCCATGAGAGTGAATTACACAAATGCAGGAACTGTACAGAACTTCAAAGTGGCACAGATAGAAGCTGCAGTCCAGTGTCTTAAATTAAAGATGCCTTCCACCAACTCGTAAGTCACTTGAAGAAAAGATTGCATGTATTTATACACACACATTGGAAGATGACAGCCTCTCTGGAGGCCGGGACACGTTCAGATGCGTCTCTAGGGAGTTGTACTCACGGTGCTGCATGATTTCTAGATAAAAAACCTTCAGGGTTCATGCAGCGTATGTGAGGCAAAGTTTTGCTACAGGATTAGTTTATACTGTTCACATCAATGCAGTGACACATCATAAGGTCTCTCTGGATGGCACGCTGAAAACGATGAGTCATACTTCATTATGAAAAGGTCACTGAAAAAAAAAAAAAACTTGTTAATGACAATTTTCATCAGTCAGCTCTGCCCACAGCTTCAAATTTATCCTAACAGTGTATACTGCTGATTCAATAAGAGGAAGGTTCGTCGAAGGAGCTGTTTCTAGGCTGGAGATGGAGGTTGGGTGAGGAAGAGATGTTTCTGTATGACCGGAGAGAAAGGAAGGAAGATCATCATTTATTCATGTAGATTTGTTTACAGGGGCAAATATGTACTTTATCAAGAAAGCTAACTCTTTTTTTTCTCAACTAGACCTTATTTCTAGGAGTTAATATGTGCATTTACTCACTGGTAGAATTTCTGTATCTCTTTGACTCCTTTAGAAGATATTACATTCAGCCTACAGCCATATAATGGGAGACGGGGTGGCCTCTATTTAAAGCATCATCTGCAGCAAAACTCCTTCATTTTATCAATGCTTTAAGGAGAATGAACGAACGAACGAGTACTATTGTCCTGTGAGTTCAGAGTTAAGTCTCCGTTAGGTAGGGATGGGCGATATTTTATCGTGTGCGATATATCGTCAAAGAAATTCCCCACAATAACAATTTGAATTTATCGTTTTTATCGTGAGATGACAATTTACCAGAATGTGTTTTACTTTGGTTTTTTTAATAAGCAAAGTTAGTTTTGCTGTTTGCATCGTTTGAATAAATGTGGCATTTGGTCTCTCATATTTCAGACTTGTTTGATTGGTGTCACTACAGTTTTGCAATACAGGTGTACTACTTGAACTTAATTGATATAGTGGCTTCTAGTATTTTGTAGGGCTTTCGAGACAGAATTTGGTGACAGATTTATAATACAAAATATTTTGCTGATAGCTTTTATCGTCATTTATCGTTACCGTGATAAATAAGAGAAATTATCGTGATACATTTTTTAGTCCATATCGCCCATCCCTACCGTTAGGTATTGGGGGGTTTCTCTACACTTCACAGGCTTTCGTGCGCCCCCGATGTGTGCCGCTTCAATACAGCTGAGAAGAGCCGCTCACTACCTAGACATCAATATACTGCAATTCATGAAACTCTGAACTTACAGGACAGTAGTACTCATTCGTTTGTTCATTCTACTTAAAGTACCGGTGACACGAAGGAGTTTTACTGCAGATAATGCCTTATAGAGAGGCTGCCCCGTCTCTCCCATTATACGGATGTACGCCAAAGGGCGACTCAACGAAATAACTTCAGAAGGAGTCAAAGTGATGCAGAAATTTTACCGGTGAGTAAATGCGTGTAAAAACTCCTAGAAATAAGATCCAGGCTGAAAAAAAAAAAAATATTTTTTTCTTTAAATTCTCCTGGATTAAACCAGCAAATCAACCTGTATTTAATAACAGATTCCCCCCTTGAAATGTTTGTGAGATTGTAAATGAATAGATATGCTTACAGAGTAGAGTGATTTTTTTATTTGTTTTATTTATTTTTTTTTTTTTTTTACTAAACGGGGCTACTGTTTTTCTTGATACAACCTTTTGGTTCAGCTGTGCCACCGCTGCCCATACATTCAGGGTTGCCGTAGGGTCTTAAAAAGTCTTAAAAGTCTTAAATGTACAAATCTGCATTTAATACCTTAAAAAGTCCTTGAATTTAACAGCAGATTTTATATTAGCCAGTCAGAAAGAGATCTGGGCAGGTCTTTGCACAGCCGCCACCTGTCTGCCTGAGGTTTGTGCGAACATCATCTTCATCATTTGGAAGAACATTTTAAACCGGTTACTAATAATAAACATAGGTAATGATGGCCACAAGTTGTTGTTTAATCTAATTTATTTGACAATATCTTTGTAAATGTTGAAGGATCTGTGTTTCTGCCAGTGTGGCCATGAAATTGGCATTAAATTCTGTTCAAAGTGGTCTTAAAAAGTCTTAAATTTAACTTGTTAAAACGTGTAGGAACCCTGTAATTATTCCACAATGCATTAGAAATCTGGATGATGGTCATTCTCCTGCAGGCTCTTTCCAAAGCAAACATCCATGTTGTTCATGTCGGCATCAGCTTAGTTTGGTTTATTTTCCTGAATAGAGTTGCATATGCAGTCAGCCCCCCTCAGATGACAGGGTTACACACGCGTTGACTGCTGGCAATCTGCTGCGAAGGGGACCAGGTGGGCATTTGCAGGCTGTTGATTTTGGCTAAATTAATGTCACAAGGGCCTCATGGTCAAGTAGACACAGAAGCTATAGACTAGTTTAACAAAGCAAAACACAATTCCATTCACTTAACTGGATAACTGACCATAACTGTCTCCGCTTGGATTCCTGGATTCATGGACTTGAACCTTTTTTTTTTTTTTTTTTTTGGACTAACAGGATAAGTTGTGCATGAGTTTTAAGGTATAAATACGAGAAAAGCTCATGAAAAATTTAGAAATATTCCAAAATCTGTTACCTAACCTCACAATTTGGTGTTGTGCTAAAATTTGATCCCATGCAAAAAAAACCTGAAGGCAAAGCTCTGGATTGATTTGACATGGCGTGTGACCTTTCTTTGGTTTTAGACCCTGAGCTATAAAAAAAAATGTTTCGCTTCTGTGCAAATAATTAAAATATTTAGTAGATTTCTTTTTAATGGGTTAAATTGTTGACTTAGTAGATGTACAGATGGATGACTGAGAGAAAAAGGGAGCAGCATTTGGATTAGTAGGTTAATAGCATCCTCATTGACTACATAACTGGTTCATCATGCCCCACCGCTGGCTGCAGTCACAGCAAAACTATCCTGCACTTAAAACGAATTGTAAGTAGCACCATGAATGAGTTTAGCTCCAAACATCAGAGGATTGGCAAATGACACTATGAGCGCTTTTAGCACCCACTCTATGGTTTGCCCACTGATGCAGTAATCCGTGATGTAAAGCATCAGGCAGCACGCTGTGTTTGGCTCAGTCTGCTGTTGAAGTTGCTCAAGTATCGCTGTAAGCGAATGCAGACGAGCTGAATTATGCCAGGGTCAGGACCTCGGGATTAGGTCCAGGGATTATCACAGCTCAGTTAGCCTCTGGGATTAAACAAACGTCGGACAGATCGTCTGACTGACCACCGGGCTTTTGCCAGGATCTCCTCAAGTCTGTCCAGCGCTTACTCCTCCATACGAGTGGCTGCAGAGCCGAAGAGATGCGCCGTGACAGCAGGAATTTCAGTTCTGTTTTCAGGTTGCTTTGGTGATAATTAAAAAGGGATCTGTAACCTGGATGTGATCAGAAATCAATCATTTTGTGATTAGAGATGCACCGATCCAGTTTTTCCCCATTCAATCTGATACCTGGGCTGAGCGTATCGCCGATACCCGACACCGATCTGATACTGCTGTGAATGAATGAACCTTGTCATGTGAGTGAAGGCATCAGGCTTGACAAACATTTAGCCTTGTTAAAAAGGCAACAAATTAACACAAATGTAAATGTATTTATTATTTATTTACAAATAAAGTGTACATTATTAGCAAAGAGAAATAAGTAACACTTCTCTGCTCTGCCTGATGACGTAACAAGCGTTGCAAATATAGAATTGTGATGACTAAATGACTGTAACTGTGTATGATATTAATAAAAAACTAAATGACTGGATTGGACCTCATTCATCTGATACCCGATCCAGCTAATTAGTCAATATCGGAGCCAATATCCGATCCAGGTATCAGATTAGTGCATCTCTATTCATGATAGCGGCTAAAAATATGAATTAAAACTTCAGGGACACATTTTTTTCTTATTCAGCTGCAGTTGTCTTGGAAACATTCATTTGGACCGTAGACGAGGTGAAAAGCATCACTGTTGATACGGTGCTCATATTCATGGGAGAAATGTTTCAGAAAAGCATGCTTAATTCAAGGATGAGGAAAAGAACAGGATGCGAGCGTCTGGGTCAGCTGACATGTCTCATGCTTGTTTCTGCTGCTCTCCAGGACCACGCTGTGCGAATGAGTGATTGATGCCAACTTCGCTTCTTCAGGTAAAAATATTCATTTTATTCCATGTCATGATTATTTCATTTTAACTTCAATTTAAAATTGTTTTTATTTTTTAATTTTTCTGGCTGATTTGTTGTCCATGCAGGGCAGAATGGGTGTGTCCCCCCTGCTCCTGCTGCTTGGTGTGGCCCTGGGGGCCTCAGCCCAGGTTCAAGACCCCATCACAAGTAAGACCTGCACCCACTTTTTAAATGTTGAATATTTCACACCAGCAAATCACCAAGTTTCATCTTTTTTTCCTCATAAGGTCCTCCAAATGCCACAGCAAAGCCCACAGACCCGCCTACTGCACCCTTCCTCAACGCCACGGTCCCACATGCACCCACCTCCCCAGATCCACCCACAACACTCACCCCTACAGTTGCCGTGCCAACAACAGTTATGACGACGACGACAACAGTCGCCACAACAACCACAAGTCCAGCTGACGAGGAGGACTCCCAACCTCCTGGTCCCAATGGCACTGTGCGAGTGTTACCAGTTCCTCCTCCGCCTACTGCAGCTCCCACCGACCCCCCTGAGGCACCAACAACCACAGGGCCCCCACCTCCTTCCTTTACCACTGCAGAGGATGAGGAAATCCTTCCTTCAGACCCAACATCTCCAGAGCTCGACCCCAGCTTCGATGATGTTGACACCACCACAGTATCGAAAGTTTCCCCCTCAGAAACCCCCCCAGATGGTGAGTGCCACTTCCTTTAATGACAACTGCCCCTCCAGGATGGATAAAATGTGAACATTTAGAAGATGATCCCAGATTATTGCATGTTATTTTTGTTTTTATTTCATGAATATATTACAGGTTTCATGCTAAGGCTTGAGGTTGTTAAAACCTGCCAGGAGTTGAGTTTACAGAGCAACGTTCAAACTTTGTTGTGGTGTTGTTACCATGTACCAGCTGTAATCTGGAAAGACCCTCATGTATTAACTGACCCATAATCACCCTGGATTATTATTCCCAGCATTAATGCGCGCTGCATTTTGATAGTTGCGTAGTAACAAATCTGTTTTGGAGCTTTTATCCACCAAGCAGTCAGCAGACTTAGTGTTGATGAGCAGGTGCCGTTTGTGTGATGTGCACTGTTTACGCTGTCAGACTCGGTCGAGGGTTTATCAGCTGATTCAACTTGTCCAACTGACATTGGGTCTTTCAGAGAGAGACTTGCCTCTGATTGGATGCTAATGTAGCAAATGACTGCAGGTGAAAGAAGCAGCAGTGACAAAAGGAAGAAAACTGCCAACTTCACATGTCCCAACAACCTGGCCTTGTAGAGTGCAGAAACAGATAAAAAGCATAAAACAAACACTTCTTTGCTTATTTTATGTACAGTCGTCCTGAAAATTATTCATACCTCCTAATAAAAAAAAGGCTAAATTCACAATAGTAATTCAAATATCAAAAAACTTAAAAAACAAAACAAAAAGGCTAATAATAGATAAAAATTTACTAAATTATAATTTAGTGAAATAAGCTATTGCTTTTGAATTGAAGGCGAAAAGAATAATGAAAAAATAACCAAAACAAATTAAACTGTCCTGACAAATTAAGCCCCGTTTCCACCTGCGGGTCTGGATCGGGTCAGGTCAGGTCGGTGGGTTTTGGTACGGATAAGTTGATTTCATGTTGCGTCCCCTCAGAAAAGTGTACCCTTACCCTGGAGGCGGAGTATTCACCGGATTGTGCTGCTACGTGATCGCGTGACATCATTGCAGTACAACGCCTTTTAACCAAAACACCACACGTGACAGAAACAAAGGAGTCTTCCATTCCTGCTTTGTTTTTATGCCAGGTCGCGCAGGAAGTGACGTATTTTTTTCAACCAATCAATGGATTGCAGTGTGTTAAGCTTCACCTTTTAGGTTCGGATCTATAAAGCCCCGTTTCCACCCGCGGGTCTGGGTCAGGTCGGGCCGGGCCAGGCCGGATCGAGTGGGTTTGGGCACAGATGTGTTGATTTCACGCTGTGTCCCCACAGCAACCTGTACCCTTATTCTGGAGGCGGAGAATTAGCTGGACAGCGCTGCTACGTGATTGTGTGACATCATCGCTGTGCAGCGCCGTTTGACCAAAACACCGGCGCCACATGTGACAAAAACAGAAAGGAGTCTCCCCTGCTTTGTTTTTACGCTGGGTCACGCGGGAAGTGGCGGATTTTTCAATGAATCAGCTGATTGCTGTGTATTAGCTCCACCTCTTTGGTCCGGATCGGTTAGATCAGTACCCCTACCGAAGGGTGCCAAAAAAGTAGGCCGGGTCGGGTCGGATATAAGGGTACCCGTCCCAGTTTTTATCTGTGGAGACGCAAAAAAACGTGGACCGATCCGGCCCGACCCGACCCAGACCCGCTGGTGGAAACGGGGCTTTAGATCAGTACCCCTACAGAAGGGTACCAAAAAAGTAGGAGGGTCGGGTCGGATATAAAGGTCTATTTAAGCTCCCTTACGTATGTAAATGGCAACGTCTGTTTCATGCGCTGCCATGTATCGCCGTTTTCATACTTCCATGCGCCTTCTGCGTTTCATTGGTTCATATTAGGGATGCACGATATTGGCATTTAGGCCAATATCTGATATGCCGATATTTAAAGTCATGTGGCCGATAACCAATATTGATACCGATATTAAAGCTAAAAAATAAATTCTGTAATACTCATTCCTTGTGCATAATTAGAAAAATACCTCAACTTATGTGTAACAAGTAGGTGTGAGGAAAATCGATACACTAAAATATCGCAATATTTTCATATGTCAATATCATATTGATATTTAAAATGCAATATCAATCTATTTTACTAACGAAATCTTGCAAGATTTTATCATTCTGTCACAAAATCGCGCAAGATTTCGTTCGTAAAATAGATCGATACCGCGTTTTTAAATGGCTATATATCGGCATATGAAAATATCACAATATTTCAGTGTGTACATATTTATTCCTACCCCTAATATTAAGTCAAACTTAATGACAAATGTTCAAACAAAACTAAATGGATGTGCGTTATGTCCTAGAACGACCTGGATTTTCTCTCTCTGAGAAAGAAGAAAAAAAAAAAACAATACCCAGAAACAGGGGATATTTGGTTATTTACACAAATGAGTGTGTATAAACTCTGTTCACACAGAACATCCTAAAAGAAACTGCCTTTAGAAGTTTAGTCTGTAAAAAAGAAGTTTTTTGAAGAAGGTTTTTTTTTTTTTCCATTCTTTAGAAACAGCACCCTGATCGGTTAAATATCAGTAGGGTGGCCGATGTCTGATACTCAGTTTTAAGGCCGATATAGGCCGATGCCGATAGGGGGCCGATCATGCATCCCTAGTTCATATATCAGTTTGTCCACGAGGCGGCCGTGCTGAGTTCATAGTTAATTTCCCTGTTTTGATGTCAGTTTACACCGCTTGGTGTCTGTAACGTAGATATGAGTGTATTTTCAGACACACTCTCACAGCCTCTCCTCAAAAGCTCCAGCCATGACAGATGCTCTTCTCTGTTTGTTTGGCGTCTTCTTCCTCAGGGCTATTTGACATCGGCGGTTTTTGTGTTGTTTTCTTCCAGTTCCTGTTCTTATTCTCTGGTTTGGTCTTGCATATCAGCTACACAGCTTAACAACATTACTCAATCTTCTGCGTCGAGTGACGGGCGAACAAGCCCCTCGAAAATGCACCAAATTAGGTGCGTAACCGCAGATGACAGAGGAAACTGTTCGTCCGTCTGCGTATCCGTCTGCTGCGTCGGGCATAAATGGGCCTTAAGGGTACCCGTCCCAGTTTTTATCTGTGGAGACGCAAAAATACGTAGACCGACCCAAACTAACCCGCCGATGGAAACGGGGCTTTAGAGCACCTTGCTCATGAAAAGTGCACCAAAATACCTGTCAACAGGTGCAGAAGCCTGATTGGATGTTACAGAAAACACTTGATTGCAGTGATTGCCTTAAAGTGTTATTCAACAAAATTTTAGTTCAGGAGTCCCATCCTGCTTGTTTACTTGTTTTATTTTTTGTTTCTTTTTGATATTTCTGTTAAAAGACAATTCAAAATCAATGTCATGATTCTCATAAAATTTTTATATATTGTTACTTTTTTCAATTTCAACTTATTTCACTGACTGCTGATTTTTTTCTTTATTTAATGGAAGGGTTTGAATAATGTTGAGGACGACTCTATTTATGCATTCATTTATCCACCTTTCTTCAATGTGTTCTCCTGGTTTCCATTATTGAACAATGTACCCGCTGCCACCAGCTGATGTACCGGTAAGCTCTTTCTTCTTGGACAGATCTAGATTTTTTGTCCCGGCCTTCTGTTAAAAGTCTTTAGGGTGTGTTAGTGTGCTGTTTTGTTATTTAAACCAAGGTGATAAGAGATAAGACAGCAGGTATTTGGCTGCTGCTCGGTTTTCATTGTGATTATAACAGAGCCTCAGTAGCTCAGTGACATGAGGCTTTATGTGTTAGACTGTGATCAGAGGGCTTATATTCATTTCATTTCAACAGGAAAAAATCTACAGCTGAACGTCAGAAATAAGCCCTCTCACATTCACAGCAGCTGTTTGGTTATTTAATGAGCATGAGAGATAATTAAGGGACTGCTCAGACTCTGTGTTTCCAGATAAATCTCTGACATAGATTTCTTGTGATGTGGTTAGATTTTGCTTTTTTGATCAATTTGCTTTTTTTTATGTTTCGAACAAACTGATTGGCTGATAATCAGAAAAGTAACAAATTGATTATTTTGTTTCAGCCATGCGTGCTTTGATTCTGATTCATTATTTAAATGTCTTCTCCAGATCAGGTGTGTACAGCTGTGTTTCCTGCTGTGTTTGGATTGATATTCCAATTAATTCCCTGCATTTAAGACCTCTTGCGTGTCATCTCTTTGCTTGAAATTATGTGTGAAGGCAAACTTTAAATAGTTTATACAAATGGAACAACTCTAGGAAATTTTGCGTGAAAAGTAAAGGTAAATTATGTGTTATTTTTGTGGGATGGCAGTGGCTAAAAACAGCTAACGAGTGGGGCAAGCGAGATCTCTGGTCAAGAGTCAGCCTTTAATATTTTATATAGTTGAACATTTTTCTGCTTTTAGACTCCATTGTAGCAGAGCTGGAAATATCCTGATGTGACATACCTGCATTTGAGCAGTCATCCACAAAAATCAGAGTACCAGCCACAGTAGATGACCCCCCCCCCCCACCCCCCACCCCCCCCTCCACACACACACACACACACCGCACACATGTTTGTTTTTATATCCCCATGGGGTATATCCATTGACATAATGCATTCCCTAGCCCCTTACCCTAAACCTAACGCCCATAACTGATTGCCTAAACCTAGCCCTTGTCCTAACCCTAACCAAAACCTAATTGTAACTTAATCTCTAAAACCTAATCTTGACCCCTTAAAACAGGGTTCGTACCAGTGGGGACCGGGAAAATGTCCCCACGATGGCAAGACGTCCCCACGGTGATGGTAAAAATCCCGAAACATGGTCCCCACAATGTTGCAAAAACGTGCCCACAGACACACACACATCCTTGTACTTCCTTCTTAGTGAGGACACTATTACAACAAGGGATGTAATGATTACCAATAAAATGATTAACCGTGATAGAATTCCCAACGATTAGTAATACCATCTCAAATTTTGATTATCGTTAAAACCATGACTGATTACTGAACTTTGAAAAACTCCCAGTGATGCTGCTCATCACTGGAAAAGCAGCAGCAGTCCCAGTTTGCACAGTTTAATTTATGAAAACATGCCAGAAGGCAACGAAGGCAGCCACATGGACAGTTCTGGAGATTTTTTCCCCCTTTAAACAGGACAAAGTAGACATCTAGACCCATTTTGGATATTTTTAATGATGTTCCAGGGGTGTTGACCCAATGATTTATACATTTATAACAAATTTTATCTGTGGCAGGATGGGATTCTGCAAGTGGTGGTGTCCATGTATTTAGATGCCATCTGTGTTATACATATTTTCGTACGTTCTCACCACTTAAATCATCAGTTTATGAAAACTATCTGTTCAACCTTGCATCTGCAGAGATGCGGAAGTGTCGAGTCTGCTTCGAGCGTCTCTGCTAGGGTCTGCTCGATATTGGAAAAAGTAACTGACATTGCAATTTTGTTCTAACCCTGTGATATATATTCTGATATGAAAAAATACAGGAACTTTCAGCAGATGACTTGAATAGCACCTGTTATATTCGTATTTATGTACAAATATGTATTGCGTTTTACCACAAAACGTTTGTTCTTTGCCAAACTGAGTAAGAACGATGGTGATTGGTGGATCGATGTGCGTAGCCTGTGGAAAGTGCCCGCGAAATGAGATGGGAACACATTAAGTTAATTTGCCTCCTACATTGCAGGATCTGCAATGTGACGATTGGGCACATTGCGATTGCAATGCTCAGACGATATATTGTGCAGCCCCAGTCTCTGCGTTGACCCTGCCCACCTTTCAATTCAATTTCAACTTATTTAACTGACAGCTGATTATTTTTTCCTTCTTTAATTGGAGGGTATAAATAATTTTGAACGGGACTGAAGTTTTTATCCTAAGTTGAGGTTAGTGTGGTGGTGGTTAACCTCTTATGTGTTTGGCAGCTTGTGTTTTTAACAAGTGGTAAAAACCTGTTCAAGTGTAGAAATTTCAAATGCTGCTCTGCATATTTTTTCAGCACTCTGAAATTTATGTGCATGAAACATGATCGCCCCCTCTGTTTCTTTTGCATTAATTATTTATGACACATGATGATAGAGAGGAGCACAAATCACCAGCCTGCACCACTGATTCAGGTGGGATGAGGCTTTTCCTATGGAATGCAGTGTTTTGAAATGTTGAGTTTCATCCAGGCATCAACTTATCAACCTGAATGCAACATATGCAGATGAATCGCACTACAGTCTGCTGATTATATAATGTGATCACTTTCGGTTCAGAGGTCTTATGTAATTGCTCCATTGTCTTCCTCTGGACATCCTGGAGTGTGGTGTGAAGAGCTGTAAATGGCACTAGATCCGTCAAGGCCGAGTCACGTCCACATGACACCCACAGCCTGTTGTGTCCCTGCTCTTTGTAAATGTACATATTGTCCCAGGGAGAATGCTGAAAAGTCCTGGGAATTGTGAATGAAAATGCAACATACTGGGCGGCAGGCCAAAAATCCTTCTCCCAGAAAGTGCATATAGAGCACGAAGTCAAATGATGCATTCTTTGCAGCATACTTTTGTAATGTGTAGAACTTTCTTGAATTAGATCCATGGAACAGCTGATTTGGTCTTTCTATTGTCACCACTGCCGTGCAGTTTTCTAGAAAAACCAGTTCTTTTGTTGCACCCTAATGTGTCTTATTGAACAGTCATCGGCACACAAACAGCAGGCGGTTTTTGTACACCAAACTCCGCTTGTTGTTCAGGCAAATCTCGTCTTTTGTTCCAACCGTTGCAGTGAAAGGTCACCAGGAAGACCACAGGGTTGCCTTCGACCAGTTATACCCATGCATATAGTTGAAATGTATACAGACTGGTCAGCTATTGTAATCTACGGGGGGCAACATGAGGAATAGCTAACTTGGTGTGTGTAATGTCTCATTTGTAACGGTAAGCCGATGTGACTGCAACCCTCCCCAGCAGTCGTAAGCAAAACAGCTGAGCTGTGAGGTCTTTGGATGTGCCGAGAGCATTTAACATCAAAGATTTAAAAATTTACATCAATTCACAGCAAACTCCCTAAATGTTTCAGTTGTTTTGTGCCATCTCACTGTGTCTGCTGTCATCATGAGTGTAACGAGTTACTAAAGCAAAAGCTTCACCCTCTCAGTTAAAATGTGATTTATCTGCTCACTCTGACTGTTGAACTTGTCTAAAACTTATTAAATATTTACAAAGATGCACAAAGAGACAAGCTGGTGTTGAAATAGTCTGTGGACAGCTTAGTAACTTATGAAAGACTTTGTTTCCTATGAATTTAAATGAATGAATTTAAAGAGGTAGTAGCTGGAAAAAGATCTACACAATAGAAATATATTAAAGATATGGCTTAAATTGCAGCCTCATAGTAACTTTTCATGATCAGCTCAGATGGATGAACACAGTGGAAAGAAATCGGTGCAGTAGCATCGTGATTTCAGTAAACTGATGGAGTCAGATCATAAGAAATTTTTCTAATATTCCTAAATGATTAAATGCTGATTAAGTGGTTTGTTTACCACATTTATTGCAGAAATTTTGAAAATCTGTTGTTTGTAGCGGGTACGGAAAGCATTCAGACCCCTGTAAACTTTTCACTCTTTGTTTCATTGCAGCCATTTGCCAAAATAAAAAGTTCTTTTCATTTCTCATTAATGTCACTCAGCACCCCATCTTGACAGAAAAAAACAGAAATGCAGGAATTTTTGAAAATTTATTAAAAAAGAAAAACTGAAATATCACATGGTCATAAGTATTCAGACCCTTTGCTCAGTGCTGAGTAGAAGCACCTTTTGAGCTCGTATAGCCGTGAGTCTTCTTGGGAATGATGCAACAAGTGTTCCACACCTGGATTTGGGATCTTCTGCATTCTTCCTTGCAGATCATCTCCAGTTCTGTCAGGTTGGATGGTGAACGGTGGTGTTCAGCCATTTTCAGGTCTCTCCAGAGCAGGGGTCGCGTTAACCGAATATTTTCCGTCATTGACCGTTGTTTTTAAACGGTGACAGAAAAATCTGAAGGCCGTCAGTCATTTTGACAGATTGCAATTTACACTCCTGACCACTAGATGGCGAGTTAGCATATTGTCTCTCTTGATGCATGGCCTGTTGGGTTCACTCGGAAAAATGTCACAACAGCTGAGTGTCCGAAGCTTCTTCAAAAAGCCCAATAATGAAGATAGTGTTGACAAAAAAGGTGAAAAAAAGGAAGACTGATGCAGTGGAAGATGAGGGACAAAAAAGTAATCAGTCTTCGGCACCAACTGAGCAACCAAGCATTTAATGGAAAAATGCTACCGAATATATCATTATATGTATATATTTTAATTAAAGTGACGGGTAAGAAATAGATTATGACTGGATTTTTATGATCCTGTCAGTCAAAATGACTGACAACGAAAAAGTCTAGCGCAACCTCTGCTCCAGAGATGCTCAATTGGGTTTAGGTCAGGGTTCTGGCTGGGCCGGTCCAGAATGGTCCAGAGTTGTTCTGAAGCCACTTCTCTGTTATTTCAACTGTGTGCTGAGGGTCATTGTCTTGTTGGAAGGTGAACCTTCGGCCCAGTCTGAGGTCCTGAGCACTCTGGAAGAGGTTTTCTTCCAGGATCTCTCTGTGGTTGGCCGCATTCATCTTTCCTTCAATTGCAACCAGTCGTCCTGTCCCTGGAGCTGAAAAACACCCCCATAGCATGATGCTGCCACCACCATGTTTCACTGTTGGGATGGTATTGGGCAGGTGATGAGCAGTGCCTGGTTTTCTCCACACATACCGCTTAGAATTAACTCCAAAAGTTCAATCTTGGTCTCATCAGACCAGAGAATCTTATTTCTCACAGTCTGGGAGTCCTTCATGTGTTTTTGGTAAACTCTATGCGGGCTTTCATATGTCTGCACTGAGGAGAGGCTTCTGTCGGGCCACTCTGCCATAAAGCCCCGACTGGTGGAGGCTGCAGTGATAGTTGACTTTGTGGAACTTTCTCCATCTCCCTGCTGCATCTCTGGAGCTCAGCCACAGTGATCTTTGGGTTCTTCTTTTCCTCTCTCACCAAAGCTGCTTTCAAATTTGCATTGCAGAACATGAGCAGTAAAGTCCATCCGCTCTTTAAACGAACTCGTCTTTTCAAACATGCCGCTTCCTTGCGGACTTATCGCGTCCCAGGAGCTTTCAGACATCAGGAAATGTTGCATAGAAGTCAGCACAGCCCCTCTCACCCCTCAACTCTGTCCGGAACATTTTCTTGTGCATTCAGCCAAAACGACGTGCCGCAACATTTCCATTCTTGTGACATGAGGTTCAGCCGGTACATGTCTGATACATCTCCGAGGTCAAAGGCTGGAACGCATGTCTGAATGCAAGCGTTATAAAGGACAGAATCCGCAATATTACCACTTTCCAGTGCAAGTCTGAAAGGGGCTCAAGGCTCTTCTCCCACGATTGCTCAGTTTGGCCAGATGGCCGGGTCTAGGAAGAGTTCTGGTCGTCCCAGACTTCTTCCATTTAAGGACTATGGAGGCCACCGTGCTCTTAGGAACCTTTAGTGCTGCAGAAACTCTTTTGTAACCTTGTCCAAATCTGTGCCTTGCCACAATTCTGTCTCTGAGCTCCTTGGTCAGTTCCTTCCACCTCATGATTCTCATTTGCTCTGACATGCACTGTGTGCTGTAAGGTCTTATATAGACAGGTGTGTGCCTTTCCTAATCAAGTCCAATCAGTTTAATTAAATGCAGCTGGACTCCTGTGAAGGAGTAGAACCATCTCAAGGAGGATCAGAAGAAATGGACAGCCTCTGAGTAAAATATTAATGTCAATGCAAAAGTTCTGAATATTTTTGCCCATGAAATATTTCAGTTCTTTTATAATAAATTTGCAAAAATTTCTACATTTCTTTTTCTTATGTCAAGAGCTGAGTGTACATGAATGAGACATAACATGAACTTTTTTTCTATTTTAGCAAATGGCTGCAATGAAACAAAGAGTAAAAAGTTTATAGGGGTCTGATTAGTTTCCATACCCACTGTAAATGCATCATTTTCTACGTTTCATATACTCTGATAAAAAAAAAAAAAAACTGTTACCCCAGGAAACAGGACAGCTCAGTTTAATGGGTCCAAAGGTGTCTCAGCCCTCTGTCAGCCCTTCTAAATCTCACCAATTTAGCATGTTTAATGTTTACATGTGCCTTTTTTCCCTTCTTTCATACGAATGATGGACTTTAAAGTGGCTGGTAGGTAGTTATATCTTTGGCTGGCTGGCTATGTTGTTTCTAGATTTACTGCTAAGGTAAGCAAAGCAGCTGCGAGCCGTAAAATCACGAGTGTGGCATTAATAAAGCATCTGGCAAACATCTTGAAAGCAACTCTAGAAGGTTCTTTAAGGTAAAAGAAGTACTTATCTGTGCCTGTGTTTTCTTTTGTATGAGAGGCACTAAATAAATAAATAGTTTCTTATAATCTAAATTAATCTAGAGAGAATTAATGACTGATTTTAATTCCCACTGATAAAAAGAACATAATGGTCAGATATGTTTAATTAAAAATCTGTTGTGACATTTTAAATTTGGTAAATTCGTCTTAATTTAAGCACACTTTTTCCTTTTTTTTGTCTCTAATATAGACAATTACGAGGACATGCCAATCATAGCTGTGATGGTGGCCCTGTCCTCCCTGCTGGTCATCATCTTCATCATCATCATCCTCTACATGCTCAGGTTGGTGAAATACAGTCGACGATCTTCAGACAACAACAAAAATGTGTGCGACGGCCTCAGGTGCCTACAGTCGCCATGGCAACAGCTGATTGACATGCTGCTGTGAGACAGCGGCGTGTGCGCCACTGTGTGTTTCTCCGAGTATTAACGCGCACTTTGATCTTTGACAGATTTAAGAAGTACAAGCAGGCAGGAAGCCACTCAAACTCCTTCAGACTGACCAACGGCAGATCGGATGATACAGGTGAAACAATCAGACGTGTGTGTGTGTGTGTGTGTGTTTACGTTCACATTTGTCAGCAGTTGCAACATGTTGAATATTCAATCTCATTTTTGGGTTGACAAATTTGCAAATATTTACAGCCAGCTTGACTAAACTTGTTGCTTATAGATTTTTTTTTTCTGACAAGTCTAAACTGACTTTCCTCCACAACTGATAACATTTCACCGTCTGTTTGTAGGAAGCTTTTGTTTGTTGTATTACCTAATCAACAGAACTGCCATAGACTCCCATATGTTCCAGTGTTGGCTCACATCGCCCTCTGCTGGGCATTTTAAGAACATCCTCTGAGTGATGAAGTCGCTCTAACATGCTGCAGGACAGTTCTGATCTCATGTTCTTACTCTGTATCCCATGTCTTTATCTCCACCTGTCTGGCCCCTCCCGTTCCTTCCCTCCTCTCTTCACTCTTGCCTCCTCCCTTCCTGATTGTTGGCACAGAGCTCCAGAGTGTGCCGCTATTGGCCCGTTCACCCAGCACAAACAGGAAGTACCCACCCCTTCCCGTAGACAAACTTGAGGAAGAAATGAACCGTCGCATGGCTGACGACAACAAGCTCTTCAGAGAGGAGTTTAATGTACGGCACACTCAAACACACTAAAACGCTTTTTACAGTCGTCCTCAAAATTATTCATACCCAACAATTAAAGAAAAGGCTAGATTTTCAACAGTAATTCCAATAACAAGAAACTAAAAAAAAAGTAAAAATAAATAAAAATTTACTGATTTACAATTTAGTGAAATAAAATATTGCTTTTGAATTGTAGTAGAAAAGAAAAATTTTAAAAAACAAAAAGATGAAACTGTCCCAGACAAATTGGAGCACCTTGCTTATAAACAGTGGGTCAAAATACCTGTCAACAGGTGCAGATGTCTGATTGGACGTTACAGAAAACACTTGATTGCAGTGATTGCCTCATGGTGTTGCCCAAGAAAAGTTTAGTTCAGGAGCCCCATCATGCTTGTTTGCTTGCTTTTATTTTTGTTTGTTTGTTTTTCACATTTCTGTGAAGCCACAAATCAAAATCAATGTCATGGTTTTTATAAAATTTTTATGTATTATTCTTTCAATTTCAACTTATTTCAGTGACAGATTTTTTTTTCCTTATTTAAAAGGAGAGTATAGGAGGACAACTGTACATATAAAGACCCCCAGTATATCTGACTATATTGATATTCAAAGTAAATTAAGAAATATTCCCAAGTATTTGTATAAATAGAAAAAATAAATAAATACCCCCCAAAAAATAAGAATTAACCTAAAACTGATATCGTAGTACATCTTAAACTAAGAACCAAGGTTATAATAGTTTTGGATTTTTATCTAGTTTCTGTTTTTATTTAGTTTTGACTTTTTGTTTTTTAGTTCATTTAGTTTTTAGTTTGTTTTTTAAGCAGATTTGCTAGTTGTTTTTTTGTTGTTGTTGTTGTTTTTCAAAAATGCTTAGTTCTAGTTTAGTTTTTATTAGTTTCAGTGTTTGTTTTAGTTTTTAGTTTTTATTTTTCGTAAATAATAGGTATTTGTTTGGTGTTACATTCGAAATCATCAGAAAGTCACTCGGAGTAAAACCGGTTGAGCCAAGTAAGTGGATTAAATAGAAATAGATTTCATATCAACCCAAAAGGTTTATGTAATAAATAAATTTACAAAGACTAAAACTAAGAATGTTTATGCGATGATTTTAGTTAGCGTTGTAAAGATGTGATACAGTTTCAGTTATAATTATAAAAAAATATATATATATATATATATTTTCATTTCAGTTAACAAAAATGTTATTTGAATTTTAGTTTTTGCTTTTTCGTTAGTTTTAGTTAACTATAATGACCTTGTTAAGAACTATGTTTTGTGTTGTTATTGCTAAAAATTTTCTAAAGTGAAGACATTTTAAAAATGCACAGAATTTTAGATTAAAAGTCAAGTTTAAAGCTTTAGTAATGTTGGGCTACAGCAGATAAAAAAGTCAAAATGTAAATCAGTTGCGTGTACATCACAACAAAGCTTGGCCAAAGCAGAAAACCATCAAAACATCAGAATAAGCTTCAGTTATACAGCCCTTTTCACGCAAAAGTAATTCAATGTGCTGAAACAAAGGAATGAGTTGCAAATATTTATATATGAAGTGACAAAGCAAGTTAGAGCAAAGTAAAAGCAGCTTCTCCAAGCTGATAAAGTATATACTAGGCAAGGAACAAATCAGAGATTAATTTAAAGGAAAAATAAGTAGCTTCCAGGATGTTATCAGACATTTCTGAGATCTCACCTGATTGCTGTTGCAGGCTGATCGTTTTATCGCTCGCATACACAAACTGGTTGAGACTGATGTGGAGCTGGCTGATTGATTATCTGTTATCTGAATGGCTTTTTTGGTTTTTCTTGTTTAGGCACTGCCGGTCTGCCCCATTCAGGCGTCATGTGATGCTGCTTCCAAGGAAGAGAATAAAGAGAAGAACAGATATGTCAATATACTGCCATGTAGGTTACAGTTTCTCATTTATTAATTCAAGCTTGTACAAATATTTACCTACACGGTTGTGTTCAGCTTCAGTGAGCCGTCAGAGCAAGCCCCGTTTCCACCAGCGGGTCTGGGTCGGGTCGGGCCGGATCGGTCCACGTTTTTTTGCGTCTCCACAGATAAAAACTGGGACGGGTACCCTTATATCCGACCCGACCCGGCCTACTTTTTTGGTACCCTTCGGTAGGGGTACTGATCTAACCGATCCGGACCAAAGAGGTGGAGCTAATACACAGCAATCAGCTGATTCATTGAAAAATCCGCCACTTCCCGCGTGACCAAGCGTAAAAACAAAGCCGGGGTGACTCCTTTCTGTTTCTGTCATGTGTGGCGCCGGTGTTTTGGTTAAACGGCGTTACACGGCGATGATGTCACACAATCACGTAGCAGCGCTGTCCAGCTAAATTCTCCGCCTCCAGAGTAAGGGTACAGGTTGCTGTGGGGACACAGCGTGAAATCAACACATCCGTACCAAAACCCACCCGATCCGGCCTGGCCCGGCCCGACCTGACCCAGACCCGCGGGTGGAAACGGGGCTTTAAACGCCCTGAATTTACCTGGAATGGGAAAAGTTGTAACACGTTATATTAGGAAGAATTATTGTTGCATTGCTGTACTTTTTGTACTTTGGCTGTACCTTATGTCCTCTGCCCTCTCTCTCTCCCTCTCTTTCTCTCTCTCCCTCTTTCTCTCTCTCTCTCTCTCTTAGACGATCACTCCAGGGTGCATCTCTCATCTCTGGAAGGAGTTCCCGACTCTGACTTCATCAATGCCTCCTTTATAAATGTTTGTACAACATCTTTTCTCTATAAGAAACAACTCATCTCCATATGAATATGATCTAATTAGTGATGTTTGATATTGGCTTTTTTACCGATATCCGATTTACCGATATTCTCCAACTCTTAATTTCCGATATCTGATGTTAGCCGATACAGATCTATGCAGACAACTATAATCTGCTCTTAGAGCAAAGATCCCAAAATAGCTTCAACTCAGCCAGAGGAGTTCATTTTGGACATCCTCTGTTTTTTGTTTTTTTTTTCTTCTCAACTGTCTGTCTGTACAATGGCTGATGCATTAGTGACAGTGGCTTGATTTTATTTGCTAAATAAAGCTACGTAACGTCGTCTTCAGGTGTTCCTGCGCCATGTCAGATAATTCAGAGGTGTTCTGAGTTTGAGTTTCACCATTTACTCCAGGAGCTGGGCTCTGGATTTGAGCTATCGTCTGATCCGGCCCAGTTTAAATCCCGTAATCAGTAAATCCCTTCGGCACAGCCGGTCATCAAACCGCCGTTCAGAAACCCAGTACCGGACGCAGATCCCAGTTTATCCTCCACTATCTTCGGAGAATGAAGAGATTTCCCTCGTTCGTCTTGGTGTTTCCCGTCCTGTCAGAAAATGTGTCTCTGCGTCATGACATTGAGTCACTGTGATTGGTTGACGCCCCACGTCAAGACGCCAAAGTTCAGATTTTCCAACTCCGGCTTCTTGATGCACGTTTCGCACGCAATGTGTGTCAAAAATCAAAATCTTAAAACTCGACGTGCGAAACGCATGTAACCCTTCAAGATGCGCTGCACCCGACGCATGTAACGCGCCACAAGGGTCGACGCTCCTTGATGGGTGACTTTGCATGTAAACCTGACGCTTTGACACGCTTGGTCTGAACAAAGTGTAACAGAGATCTTGCAAGATTTAATTCGTAAAGATATCGGTTTAAAAAAAATACCAATGTATTTTGACATCGCATTTTGATGCAAATATCGGCCGATAATATCGGTAGGCCAATGATATCGGACATCTCTATATCTAGCTGTGTTAGCATCATCCTGTTATCTCTGTCTGGTCTCTTTCTATTGCAGGGTTACCAAGAGAAGAACAAGTTTATCGCAGCTCAAGGTGAGGTTGATGTCTGTGCTGGAGGGATATCAAACTGTCATGATATTGTCTAATAAACTACATTATTAATACTCAATCATGTTATTTCAGGGCCAAAGGAGGAAACTGTAAATGACTTCTGGCGGATGATCTGGGAGCAGAATACAGCCACCATCGTCATGGTGACCAATCTGAAGGAGAGAAAAGAGGTAGGAGAGTTAGAGGAGCAGGGATGGGGAATGATGCTTTCATTAAGATGTTCAGCCAGTTATTAAAGGATATGCTGTTGAAAATTAAATAAAACTAGCAATCACTAAAAATGGCAAAACCAGGCAGCCCATCCATTGAGGACTGTATGATATCATCTATAAAATATTGAAATTACTTTTTCCATCAGGACAAAACAAAATTTACAATTGATTTATGAACATATTTCTTCAAGGTGCCCCTCCTTATCTAACTATTCAATTTTCAATTAATTTTATACTTTTCTATTTAATTCACACAGCCCTCTTTACTCTTACAAAATAAACACCTCAGTTCATGTTTTACCCATCCTGACTAAAAAAAACAATAACAAAAAAGATTTATTGCAAATTGAACCATCTGTATATATGTATTTCAAAAAAAAAAAAAAAAAAAAAATTAAATAAAACTTATCCCCATAATTGGGATAAAGGTGCAAAGTTTTTACTTACTACTATATAAATCCTGCTGTGAGGGCAAGAATGACTTTAATCCTGATCGTGCCCTCCACTCTAGCTGGTTTTTCACTACTCATCTTGTCAAAGATGCACCATATAATTATAATCATTTTGTTCCTGAAAGCTTAAAATCTTCTCTGTGATTTAGTGTAAGTGTGCACAGTACTGGCCGGACCAGGGCTGTTGGACATATGGGAACATTCGCGTGTCTGTAGAGGACACAGTGGTTCTGGTGGATTACACAATCCGCAAGTTCTGCATCCAACAGGTATCATAAACAACTTATCAGATTAAATGTTACCTTTTTAAATTTATTTTCTGCTTCTGTGATATTTTGGGGAATTGAACATTCATGTGAAATTCATCTGTGAATGACTGAACACTGCTGCTGCAGGAATGAAGCCATTTGTGTTTACCATCTCTAAAACGACATAAAAGGAAACCTTGTGGATTGTGATATGATTTTGGATTTTTTTGCATCTCAGGTGGGAGATGTCTCTGGGAAGAAGCCTCAAAGGCTCGTCACCCAGTTCCACTTTACCAGCTGGCCAGACTTCGGGGTGCCCTTCACTCCCATCGGCATGCTCAAGTTCTTAAAGAAAGTGAAGACCTTCAACCCCCAGTATGCCGGCCCCATCGTTGTACACTGCAGGTTCGTGCATGACTCCTGATTTCCTTCTTTATTTTTGTCACGCTTTAGTCTCCATGCCATACACAACTCACAAGCTCTTATTTCTGTCTGTCAGTGCGGGTGTGGGGAGGACGGGTACCTTCATCGTGATCGATGCCATGTTAGACATGATGAACGCAGAGAGGAAGGTGGACGTGTTTGGTTTTGTCACCAGGATAAGAGCCCAGCGCTGTCAGATGGTCCAGACAGATGTGAGTCTGGTGTTGGCTCATCCCTCACACCACACGCTGCTGATGAAAGCATAGAAACGTTAACAGTTTCACATTAATCACAGCGCAGCTGTTGCAGAGGATGGATGATTCATGTGACACTGAGAGTGATTTGTGTTTTCTCTCCCACAGATGCAGTACGTTTTCATCTTCCAGGCGTTGTTAGAGCACTACTTGTATGGAGACACAGAGCTGGAGGTGACTTCACTGGAGTCACACTTGGCTAAGCTCTATGCCCCTTCACCTGGGGCTGGGTGCAATGGTCTAGAGGCTGAATTTAAGGTGTGTGAATGTGCACTGTATTCCTTTGAAGATATTATGGGCCGGATCTTGCATAAAAACGTGAGCTATATCATTGCACATGCCAAAAGATAAAGAACTAATCTCCTAACAGCGTGCAAAAAGGGTTCGGTTTTTCAAAGGTGCCTCTTATCCATTTAGTGCGTCTGCTGCAATAAATATGCAATATGGAGCGTTTGCACGCAATTGTTCATGTGTTGGGAGGAGGAAATATAAATATAAAGATATTAATTTAGTGAGATGTATTGCCTTGCGTATTTTGCGTGTATTTTTAGTACATCTGAAAAGCAGGTGCAAACTTGCAGCTTTGCGCACAAACACTTCAGCTTCTGAGAAGGACAATCCTGGACACGCATACATCTGATTCAAAATCATTTTTCATGAGCAGTGAGGGCAGCGTGTTAAGTTCTCATTGAATTCAATAAAAATCACCACAGCAAACACCGCTATTTAACACAGATGTAAAATATTCTGGACAAATGCAACAAAGTTTGCAGCCACTTTATGACAACTAAAGCTGCATTAATTGTATCTTTGTATTAACCCTTTTTGCCAACGTCACATTTTAACTTGGATTTTAGCGGCTGGACAAGATCACAGGATCACCTGGAAGTAGGGCTGTCAATAATTATTCTAAATTCAAATATACATTTGAATATTAATAAAAACCCGAGATTTATATAAGGGGGTTTTGCAACACGTTTGCACTCGCTGTCATTTGCGCAATCATTCTTTGCTAATCACCCACAAACCGTGGTTCAGCCCCTCACGCAAAATTCTAGCTTGCACAGGCAAATTACGGCACGCAAATTTGGATCTTAGTAGATCCGGCCCGAGTTTTTATATGTTTGTAATTTGTATTTTGAAAGCTGTTTCTTCAAATTTTAATTTAGTTCTTATTTCATGGTCTTTAGAAACTAACATCTATCAAGATTCAGAATGACAAGATGAGAACAGGCAACCTGCCCGTCAACATGAAGAAGAACAGAGTGCTGCAGATCATTCCATGTGAGTAAAGCTTGTTACTCCACGAGAAGCAAGAACTTTGTTCTTGTTCTTGAGTAGGAAAAAAGCTCTGGTGGTCCTGCTCCATGTGCACGTCTCTTAAAAAAAAAAAAAAAACCCCTGAAATAACACAAATGATGAGCAGAACACTCTTGTCTGTTCACATGTATGTGATGTTGATTATAAATGAGCCTTAATGTTTCTCTCATGTATTTTTAGTTTCTTGTTTCTACACAGTGATAAATGTCGCTCACATCATGAAGTTCCAGATTTTTCCACGTCAAAACTCCCTCCAGTCAGTGTAAATCCTTTCTGTTTGTCACAGATGAGTTCAACAGGGTGATCATTCCAGTCAAACGAGGAGAGGAGAACACCGATTATGTCAATGCCTCCTTCATTGATGTGAGTGAAAGCCTGGATTAGAGAGGATCATTTCATTTCACTAATGCAAGCAATCGATCTGCGGTTCTAAGCAGGGCTTCCTTTCTGTTGATTTTGTATCGCTCAATCTCTCTCCTTCCCTGTCCGGACGTCTCTTCCTGTCCTCTCATCCAACTGGTCACAGGGCTATCGTCAGAAAGACGCGTACATGGCGAGCCAGGGTCCCCTGCAGCACACTATAGAGGACTTCTGGAGAATGATCTGGGAGTGGAGAAGCTGCTCCATAGTCATGCTCACGGAGCTGGAAGAGAGAGGGCAGGTGTGTGTGTGTGTGTGTGTTTATATGATTAAATATATAAATTCATGTCTTGGAATATGTTCATCTATGTGGTAACCTTTACTGATTACACATGCAGATGCTTAAGTTGCTGACATTCGATTTACAAATAAAATTACTCATTTAGGATGACACTGACTATTTAGAACATCTTTAAATATCATCAAGGGTTGTCATCTAACCGCTTCCTTCTTGTTTCCATTAGGAAAAATGTGCCCAGTATTGGCCCAGTGATGGAGTGGTGGCCTATGGGGACATCTCTGTCGAGCTTAAAAGGGAGGAGGAGAGCGAGAGCTACACAGTGCGTGACCTCCTGGTTACCAACAACAGGGTAAGAAAGCATTAAATGAGGGACGAACCCCCGTTTACACAAGGATCTCACTATATTAACACGATGAAGACTCCTTCGTGCTCATCAACCAGAGGTAGCGAGTTGTTCCAGCGAGCGCTTTCAGACAGCACGCTGGTGTTGTAGATTCACAGGTGCAATAACTGCTTTGAGTGGTTTTCATTGTCTGCTGGCTTTCCTGTACACACACGTCTATCCAGCCCTGATAGGTTTAGGCTAAAAAGGACAGCGCAAAACAAAAAAAAGAAAAAGATCTTAGTAGATTCAGCAAATACAAATGGCTGATGGTTCAACAGATCACACAAACATCATCTGATTATAGGCTTTCGGAGGCCACACAGGCTAATTATTGTTGCACTCGCTAACCTTCATCATGTGTTCTCAGGAGAACAAGGCTCGAGCTGTGCGTCAGTTCCATTTCCATGGCTGGCCAGAGGTGGGCATCCCTACAGACGGCAAAGGCATGATCAACATCATAGCTGCAGTGCAGAAGCAACAGCAGCAGTCCGGCAACCACCCCATCACCGTGCACTGCAGGTGGGACACGTGCACACACTAACTCGCTGCATCTTTTTTACCTCACAAAGAAACTTAAAGTGAAACCAAAAACTTTTGACTCAATTATTATTAAAATATGTATGGATAGACTGATATGGTGGCCAGCCGATATTTTTGTTTTTTGCTTGTATCGGGATCAGCCGATACATGAGGTGTGTTGGCCGATACACCCCCCCATCTGTATAATTTACAGACCGGCATCTATACAGGCAGCAGTTTTTTATATATACACATATAAGTTTAATGTTTCTTTTTGATATTGTTACAAGAGCACGTTTTTTTTTTAATATGTTTATTACAAGTTCAATGTTTCTCTTTGATTTTTTTTTGCACTGTTTCTTTTTTTTATATTTATGTGAAGTGCTTTGTTTCTTTTTTATTATCTTAAAAGAGTTTTCAGAGTCAGTTTTTATTGTGTCCATTATATTAATTTTGGGGTCAAATGCAGTATCGGCCTCAAATATCGTTAGGTTGTATCAGCCATCGGCTGAGGCAAAAATATTGGTATTGATATCAGCCCTAAAAAATCTGTATCAGTGGATCCCTAATAATGTGTTTAGGGCTGTCACAAACTTATTTTGATAATCGATTAGTCACCTATTATTTTTTGATTAATCGGATCAAGAAAAATTATAGCATATTTACAGAATCAGTCAAAAGTTTGGACACTTTCTCACTGAATCTAATAGGAAAACGTGTCCAAACTTTTGACTGGTTGTGTGTGTTTATTTATGTCAATAAACTATTCAAGTAAAGCTGAGCTGACAGACATGGCGGTGGAAGGTACTGTGGCAATTTTGAGAGGAAAAACAAAGCTTATAAACAATAAACGATTAGTCGATTATGAAGTTAGTCAACAACTATTTTGATAGTCAACGATTACACGATTAATCGACTAATTGTTACAGCCCTAAATATGTTATAGTATTATTAATGTAAGTAATAATAGATGATTTTTAGGGACAATATACAGCATTTCATGCATGTCAGTGCTTCGGGGAGGTTAGCATTCTCAAAAAGCCAACATTGGAACTTTGCAGGAGCGAATCCGTCGCTCATTTGGTCATGTGACCAGGAGAGCTTTGCTTTATGGCTCGATGACTTCAATCAGTTCTTCAAAGTGTTTTGCAAACATGATTTCCAAAACAGAGACTGTTTAATTTTGCTACAGTTGTGGTGCCTGTGGGAAGTTACAGATTTAATGACCATAGTGGCCTAAAGTTACACGGTATCACTTTCAGAGTAACTGTTTTCTTCTTCTTTGTGCCTTTTTTCCCCATATCAAAGCTGCTGCTCTGCTTTTCCTTTAGAGATGCACATATGTGGAACAATGCCTCTAGTTTAGGTTATTCTGTATCTCTATTGGTTATTTCCACACAGTAATTACAGCAAATATGTTTGCTCCTTGTATGTTGGCGTTGCAGTGCTGGTGCTGGCCGAACGGGGACTTTCTGCGCGCTGAGTACAGTGCTGGAGAGGGTGAAGGCAGAGGGCATCCTGGATGTCTTCCAGACAGTGAAGAGTCTCAGACTGCAGAGACCCCACATGGTGCAGACACTGGTAAGAGTCCAGCTAACCCACGCGTCGTTGTTTGGGGTTTTGTGTTGTTTTGTTTTGTTGTTTTTCATAAAACCCAGCATACAGCAAGTGAGACATTTGCTTTTCTTTTGTGATCTACCACTCTGCAGAGGAAAGAAGGTGTATTTAAGCAAATGTTCAGATTTGTCACAGTCTTCCTCAAAATTATTAAAACCCTCCAGTTGAAGAAAATGCTACTGTAAATTCACAATAGTTATTCAATTAACAAGAAAATTTTTAAAAAGTGATAAAAAAATAAAAATTTACTAAATTATAATTTTGTGAAATAAAATATTTCTTTTGAATTGTAATTAAAAAGAATTAAAAAAAAAAAAAAAACTGCCCCAAACAAATTAGAGCACCTTGCACATGAACAGTAGACCAACATGAAGTTGTGCTTGAAAGTTTACATACCCTTCTATTAAAGGAATAGTTCACCCTCAGAATGATTTAACTTTATTTTCCACTTATCCTGATGGTGAGCAAGACTCTGGACCACTTTTTTAATATGTCAAATGCAGCCGGCGTTTAGGACGACTTCTCATTCCCCCCCAATAGAGTGTTCGCCAGGGTCCGAGCTACAAAGGTCCATAAAAGTCCACAAAAAATTGTCAACATTCCTCCATACTGCTTGTCCCATGTAATCCAAGTGGGTGGCGTCCAGAATTTACTCGAAACGACGTCATTTAGTATATTTTTAGTCTAAACAAGACTACATCGCATGCCTAGCAAGCATGTAGTTCACGAAACTACGGAAGCCGCGGCAGACGAGGTTGCGCGCTCTCTTTTTCTTTCTTTCTTTCTTTTAGATCAATATCAACCCCTCTTGTGTTTGTCCAGGTTTGTCTAAAGCTCTCGCGCTCTTACCATAATGTAAACAGTGAATTTCTTCTTCTACCCTTGAATTATCAGCAGAGTGGGCTCTGAACGCCAAGGCTTCCGTAGTTTCGTGACCGTGCATGTACGCGCTTCATGAAAGTAAACGATACTCCTTTTGAGGCTCTAAAAATATAGTAAATGACGTCGTTTCGAGTAAATTCTGGACGCCACCCACTCAGGACACTTGGATTACATGGGACGAGCAGTATGGAGGAATAGTGACAATTTTCTGTGGACTTTTATGGACCTTTTTGGCTCGGACCCTGGTGAACTCTATTGGGGGGGGGGGACGAGAAACAGACTGCCGTCTGTTTTTTTCCTTATTTAATTGGTGGGTATGACTAATTTTGAGGATGTCTGTGTGTGGTGGCTTCGTGAGTGCGCTGCTGTTTGTTTTAAAAGCTCAGATCACTGACTTTTTTCCATCCCCTCCTCAGGAGCAGTACGAGTTCTGCTACAAAGTGGTCCAAGAGTATATCGATGCTTTTTCTGACTACGCCAACTTCAAGTAGGGACCTGCCATGGGTGGATGGACATCCACACACACTTATTACAAGCATAAGCGCGCGTATCAGATCACACACGCACATTGCCATGCAGAAAGCTGCATATTCCCCATCTGGTGGATCTCTCAGAAAGACTCATCGTTACTTGATCTGTGGATGGGAGGAACTGCCCGCAGGAAAAGGGAACAGAGGTCTACGCCCGGAGGACAGGGCAGTGCAGTTGGACATAGAGAAAATAACTGAGATGCCTTCTTGAATATTTTGTAATGATGTTAATACAGCCCTTCACTTTTATTTGCTTTACTTCTTCACCCCCAATATGTATATATACTTACTGTGTTGCATTTTATTACATTGGTTTTGGACACAGTTTTGAGTTTGGCTGCATTTTCGAGTGGCACCTGTAATGTATTTTATTGGTATATAAAGATATATAAAAAAATATAAATATATATGAGTATAAATCAAATGTTTTGGTGGCTAATGTGCAACATCAAGAGTCAAGATGAGAATGTTCTTTTTTGTTCTTTTTTTGGTAACTTTTTTGGGACAGAATTAAGATATTTTTGAATTTGCCTGAGCCTCGCTGTAGCAACATGTGTTGTAGCAGAAGTTTCTACATTCACCAACAAATCCTGGGCTGTTTCCTCTGCTGGTCATACACACACACACACTCTAAGCCATTTTCCGTACACAAAGTTGATCCCAACATCTTGGTAAAAACTAGGGATGCACGATATTGGAATTTTGGCCGATATGCCGATATTTTAAAACTCATGTGGCCTATAACCGATATCAAAGCTGAAAAAAATAAGCAGTCACTGCAAATAGCAGTTTTGTTATTTGTTTCTGACACTTTGAAAAATAGGGGTGGGAAAAATATCGATACACTGAAATATCACAATATTTTCATATGCTGATATCATATTGACATTTAAAAATGCGGTATTGATCTATTTTACTCACGAAATCTCGCAATATTTCATCGTTCTGTTACAAAATCTCATGAAATTTAGTGAATTCTCATGAGATTTTGTGACAGAACGGTGAAATATTGTGAGATTTCATCTGTAAAATAGATCAATACTGCGTTTTTAAATGTCAATATATCAGCATATGAAAATATTGCGAAATTTTTGTGAATTCTCACGAGATTTTGTAACAGAATGATAAAACGTAAGATTTCATCAATAAAATGGATCGATACCACGTTTTAAATGTCTATATAATATCAGCATATGAAAATATCACATATTTCAGTGTATCGATATTTTTTCAGAAGTTTTCAAGTCTGTAGAAAAGAAGTTTTTGAAGAAGTAGAAGAAGAAAATGAAGTTTTGTTTTGTTTTGTGGTTTTTTAGACTTCAGAAACAGCGGGCTGATCAGTTAAATATTGGTGGGGTGGCCGATGTCTGATACTCAGTTTTAAGGTCGATATAGGCCGATACCAATGGTGGGCCGATTATATCGTGCATCCCTAGTAAAAACCAGTTTTCAGGACATTTGCAGTTTTGCTTTGCTCCCGGTGTTCAGGTCACTCACCTTTGGAAATCAGAATCTGTGATGTAGCTCACATTCTCAGGTTTTCACACACACACACACATGCAAGCCTACATTTTTTATTTTGGGGAATCTGTGTGTGTGTTTGAACTTGAATACAAGCCGGCAGACTAAACTTTATTTTCTCATCATGTCTTCTGTCTGCGACCTGCAGAAAGTCCTTCACCCACTTAGCTCATGTAGCTCTGCAGCCTGGGCCGCCAGCTGTGAGGCTGTTAAACTCTGCTGCGGTCAGTAATCAACACATTCCTGGATTAAAACCAGAATTGTGGGTGGTTTAAAATGCATTGAAAAGTTTTTTGTCCCCCATAAACCAGAGGATACGAGGCCTCTTTAAATCCAATGAGTCTGTTACAGCATCGGTAGCTGTGTCAGTTGTATTGACCAGTAATCTAGAAGCAATCACAAATAACTCATTAACTTTTCACGACAGCAATCGTCTAATCCCAAACACCCAGCATGTTTACTTGTTTACAGACGTATGTCAGTCTTTCTTTTTAACTGTGTCGACTATTTCTCCTCTGTATGGATCTTCTGTGAGTTTTCTGGGATTAACTGCCACTTCTTTTTTTTTAAATAGATCAGCGTCACATCATTTATCTGTCACTCCTTCCAAGAACGACGCCCTGTTATTTTTCCAGATGAAAACTGATGCACAAGAATGTTTCTCTCCATTTAAATGCTGTTGCTGACATATTCCATAAAAATGGATGACTTGTTACTTTTCTAGTGGAGGCCTGCTATGCCGTGTTTGCTCAGATTATTTCATTTTAATGGGAGTCCTGGGAGGGCTGTTGAACTACAGTGTTTTTATTCCAGCCGAGGTCACCGTGGAGGCTGCGGCCTTTGTGATTGTAATGAAAGATAAATGATGTCATTTAACCGCAGGGTCGGTCCTAATTTCAGCTCAGTCAGCTCAGGAAATGACTGACGCTAGCATTGTTTAACTGTATTAATTGAACAAATTCACCTTGAGGTTCTCTCCATTGTAGCTCCCACCAAAGTGAAGTATTTAGATTATTTCCCTCAGCTGGGATTTAACAAACTTTAGAGCCATGACTTTGGAAAACACCTACTTTTAGGATTTTTCCAATGGATTTCAACCATTCTTGATGTGGACTTTAACTGAAAACGGCCCCATTCTTATGCACAATCTACATTTCACTAACACTCCCATATTTATTAACCTTTTATGAAAGGAATGAGCACAATCAAATGTATTTATTGCAACCATTATTAAAGATTACATGCAGAGCTATGAGGACAATTTTATCTTTAACACTCATGCACTATTTGCACCAAAAGCAAAGCCCTTAAAAAACCAGAACCAAATGAGAGTTTAGGTCAGAAAGATGAGATGGTTTTGCATTTAGAATATGGAAGCTGCATGTTACTCCTCAGAAGCTCCTCCAGGTCTCAGAGCTCCTCGTGGCCCCTGTACAGGCTTAAAGTAGCGGACACAAATTGACCACTCACTGAAACTGTGCATCCTTGTCTTCATGTCAGGTCTTCCTTCTTTCCAAAGCATCACAAGTGCCCACACTCATAGTTAAGTGCCATCAAACTCTGCTTTTATTTCCATCGCGGCTTACTTGGTCTTTCAAGGATAACTTCCTTTTTTTTTTTCAACCTGGACTTTATTTCTAGGAGTTTATACGTGCATTTACTCACCGGTAAAATTTCTGCATTACTTTGACTCCTTCGGAAGATATTACGTTGAGTCGCCCTTCGGCATACATCCGTATAACCAGAGACACAGGGTAGCCTCTCTTTAAGGCTTTATCTGCAGCAAAAACTGCTTCATTTCATCAGTGCTTTAAAGGGAAAGTTTGTTTGTTTTTTTAATCTGGACCTATTTTCTAGCATGAAATATGTTCATTTATTCACCCAGACAGTTTTGGTGCAACTTGAATTCCTTCGGGAGATATTTAGATCCACTCCAGATCAGCGTATGTCCAATATAATGGAAGTGATGGGGCAACTTCCTGCAGCCTCTAAATAAGCCATTATCTGCCACAACTCCTTCATTTCACCAATGTTTTGTTACAGAACATTAGTTGAAACCCCCCCTGTGAGCGTGAAGCGGCTTTTGTGTTGTGATTTTTTATTAACAGACATTTTTACTGCGGCGACTTTGATGACGTCACTGTTGTGCGACACCATAACAAGTAAATGTCTTTAAATAAGGACGAATCACCACAAAAAAGCCTCTTCAAGCTCACGGGGGTCAAACTAATGTTTCGTGACAAAACATTGGTGAAATGAAGTAGTTGTGGCAGATAATGCCCTATTTAGAGGCTGTGTGAAGTTGCTCCATCACTTCCATTATATTGGACATACGCTGATCTGGAGTGGATCTAAATATCTCCCGAAGGAATTCATAGTTGCACCAAAACTGTCTGTGTGAGTAAATGATTGTATTTCATGCTAGAAAATAGGTCCAGATTGAACAAAAAAAAAAGCTTTTCCTTTAAGTAGAAGGAACAAATGAGTACTATTGTCCTGGGAGTTCAGAATTAACTCCCTGTTCATTATTGGGAGGTTTTCTCCACATTTTACAGTCGTGCATCCCCCGGCAGGTGCGTGCCGCAGTACAGCTGAGAGAGCAGCTCGCTACCTAGACACCAACAAACCGAAAACTGAACTTCTGAACTCACAGGACAATCGTACTCGTTTGTTCATTCGACTGAAAGTATTGATGAAATGGAGTTTTGCTGCAGATAATGCCTTATAGAGAGGCTGTGCTGTCTCTCCCGTTATATAGATGCACACTGAAGGGCGACTCAACGTAATATCTTCCAAAAGAGTCAAAGTGATGCAGAAATTTTACCGGTGAGTAAATGCACATATAAACTCCTAGAACTAAGGTCCAGGTTGAAAAAAAAAAGTTAACCTTTAATTGCTGAATGGGCGAGAAGCTTAGCTGTGAACAGCCTGCGCTTCAACTGCATGGCTTTGTTGTGTCTTTCTGCAGTTTGATAGCCAATTATGACACTGTGCCAACCCACAAGATGCTTTATCAGTCAAGCTAAATAAAAGTGCCTCATTTGCAGGCTTTATCAATTCATTCTCAAAATTTCCTTAAATTTGTGGAGGAGCCATTGTCATCCTTTGCATTGTCTTGACTGGCGTGTTTCCACAGCTACCTTCTGAAGACCAGTAACAAATGCTTTGTGTGAGGCAAGTCACAGGGACTAAGACCAAGACTGGGTCAGTCACCTTTTTTTATTTTTATATTCACATTCCCTTTAGTTGCATATATGTGAATCTCTTGATTGTGAAGATCAAACTAATGCAGAGACTCATGTATAGTTATGTTGTGGCTTCATTTCATTCCATATCAATTGAATGTGAATCCATAACAAGTAATCAGTTGTGGGTTCCTAAATTTAAAAAAATATATATATATTAGTTGTTTTTCCATTAATGAGTATTGTTTAATCTTTTACCATCATGGAAAAACACTTGTTCCCTTTCCTCTGGGAGTTTGGTCCCAGTGGAGCGTTTTGAATGCTCCAGAAAAATCAAATTTGTCTCCCAGGTTTATACAGAGAGACTACAGAAAACTAGAATCCAACGTCTGTCTTCTTGCCACCTTTGTGTTTCCTTTCCAGCTCCATTCAGCGCTGTCAACATATTTCTTTTTTCACTTTGTCTTTGGACCATTTTTCGCAGTGGTCAACACACACTTCCCTTTGTACATAATGTAAGGTTATTTATATTTCATTCCTGCCTGCTGCCTTGCTTCTTTCCTTCTGCCCCATTTTTCTTTTTTTTTTTTTTTTAAAGCTGTATATTGAACTGTATCGGGACCATTTTGAAATGTATTAGATGTTTTTGTTTTGGCCATCTTAAATTTGGTATAATTGTCTTACACCAATTCTTTTTTTTTTCTTTTTTGCTGAAGTTGGTTTCTAGTGTTTTGTTATTCAACATTTGAATATATGTATATATAATTATATATATGATGAAATTATATATAATTATATAATGCCAAATGGCCTTTCTAAGCAAGATACTGTTGAAAACCTAATAAAGTGCTTGAGATTTTAACATTTGCTTGCATTTATTGTCTTGAAGCACACAGTGGTACTGTTTTTTCTCAAATGGGCTCCGTGCACAGTTCCACTACATCCTGAACTTAAGGTTGCTCCTTTGTTTCCTGTCTTTCATTACTGGATGAACTGATTAATCCAGGTGTGTCTGGTCTCAGTAACTGGCCAGACACACCTGGATTAATTATTTTGTCCAGTAATGAATAACAGGAAACAAAGGAGCTACCTTAAGTTCAGGAAGTAGGAGTTGTGCATAAAGCCCATAGAATGTAATGGAGTTTCAAGCTCATTATAAAGACCAAACTGAAGGGGAAACTAATTCAAATTATTGCTGACAGACATTTTACCATTTGTAACACTAATCCAATATTCTCGGTGCTTTTTTTTTTTCTTTTCATTAGTTTAAGATGTGATTTATGTACATCATCTATAGAATTAAATCAAGCCATCCTGACCGGTTTTACTTAATAGCAGTCAAGGTTATTCTTGTAATTTATAAGAAAAAAACTAATAGAATGGCAATTTTTTTACACATTTAGGAGCAATAATGTTGTTAAGAAACTGGGACTTATAAAACTTGTTCCTCATCTATTTGCTAGTATCGTGGCATCTGTACCTATGACAGAACTAGACGACACATTGATGCATTTAAATCTGTTTTATCAACCAAGATAAATGAAGTATTTTGGGGATGGTGGGTGTGATTGGTTTTTTTTTATCTCACTTCGTCTTTTTTTTTTTTTTTTTTTTTTTTTCTTTTTTATTTTATTTTTTTTTTTTTTTTTTTTTTTTTTTTTTTTTTTTTTTTTTTTTTTTTTTTTTTTTTTTTTTTTTTTTTTTTTTTTTTTTATATATTTTTTATTTTTATATTTTTTCTTGTTGGATATATATTATTCCTAAATTTTTTTATCTTTTTTTTTTTTTTTTTTTAGAATTCCTCGTGTAATTTTTTTCTCTTTTTATAGAGAAATTGATATGTCCATAAATAATTTATGTAAAATAGTAAATACACAATAAGTATTGAACATGCTTACTGAAATGTATTTAATTTCAGAAAGCATGATATCATTGAAGGAAGAATGAATGGTGTGTGGTCCATGTGCTCCAGTGTGTTGCAAACACACTGAAGGCATTGGTTCCAGGTGCATTTCTTAACTTCTGAAAGTTTCAGTGGACACCATTGGGGCCATCATCCGGAAATGCTGAAAGATCACGGCATCGTCATAAAGCGGCCACAGCCAGGTGTTCCTAGCAAGATTTCCCCTTCTCTACCCTGATGTTCCCACCTCTAAACTTCACTGTTGCTATGGTGTTTTTGGGGTCAAGTGTGGTGCCATTTCTCCTCCAAACATGTTGTCTTATGACATCCGAAGAGTTCTGTTCTGGTTTTCCAAAATCCAGATGTTGTGTTGCAAACTTCAAACCAGCATCAACATGGTTTTTCTTCAGAAATGGAGTATTGTGTGGTGTGCATGCACGAAGGCCATGGCGGTTGAGTGCATTACTTCTTGTTTTCTCTGAAACAACTGTACCTGCTGATTCCAGGTCTTTCTGAAGCTCTCCACGAGTGGTTCTGGGCTGTTGGAGAACCTTTCTGATTATTGTTCTGACTCATCTGTCTGAAATCTGGCGAGGAGCACCTGGCTGTGGCCGCTTTATGACGATGCCGTGATCTTTCCACTTCTGGATGATGGCCCCAATGGTGTCCACTGAAACTTTCAGAAGTTAAGAAATGCACCTGGAACCAATGCCTTCAGTGTGTTTGCAATAATACAGTTGCGTAGGTCTTTAGACAGCTCTTTGCTTTTACCCATCATGGAATGCTTCTTGTCTGACACTTTGGTGATGAGAAACCTTTTTAAAGGCATCAATCAAGACTAAACCAGCTGATATTACTGATAGGGGACAGGATTACTTACTTACTGACAGACTCCTGCTGCTTTCTTGGCTTTCTATATCTTTTTTTCCCTCCATTTCTTCATGTGTTCAATACTTATTCCCTGTGTCATTTCACTATATTACACATAATTAAATTTATGGACATAAGTGTTCGGATTTCTTTGCATGTATGTGTGCATTACTTGGGTTGTTGCTGACATCTGGTGAAAATTTCATGTCAATAGCTCTACTAGAAATATATTTCCTGAGAAAAATGTTGGCGTGTTCAATACTTTTTTTTCCCTGCTGTACATTATATCGATACAGTGGAGAGCGATTCGATTTGCCAATAAGTCAAATTCAGTCACGATACAGTTTTGATGTAATTTAGGATGCACCGATCAATGCAAAACAATGCTACAAGTAATAAAAAAGGTTATTGTTCCTTAACATAACTGTAAGTTCCTGCTTGGAAGTACAGGCAAAATACTGTAGTACAATCTCTCTGTCATACGTCTCTATCCACTGCACAACTATAAACATGTAAAGTCGTCCTCAAAATTATTCATTCCCCCCCAATTAAAGAAAAGAGTGAATTCACAACAGTAATTCAAATAAAAGAGAACTAAAAAAAACTAATAATAAATAGATTTACAAAATTATAATTTGGTGAAATAAAATATTACTTTTGAATTGAACAGTGGACCAAAATACCTGTCAACAGGTGCAGAGGTCTTCTTGAACTTTACAGAAAACACCTGATTGCAGTAAATGCCTCAAAGTTTTGCTCAACAAAATTTCAGCTTTGGAGCCCCATCATGCTTAGTTACTTGTTTTTTTGTGTGTGTTTTTTATTTTAATATTTCAGTTGAACCACAATTCAAAATTGGTGTCATGATTTTCACAGAATTTTTACTTATGATTACTTTTGTCAATTTCAACTCATTTCATTGACAGCTGATTTTTTTTCCTTCTTTAACTGGAGGGTATGAATAATTTTGAGGATGACGGTGTATGTCGTGAAAATGCGTCAGAGGAACTCGAAAATTAAGCCATTTTCATAATAAAAGTGGGTTTAATAATTGATCTTTGGCCAATTTATGATTGATGCGTTGAGCTACATCGATGTATTGGTAGAGATCGATGTACTGTTACACCCCTATTATCCAGTCTGTATCTCATAGGGGAGTGGAAGCCTGGTTAGAGTTTAGAGTGTGGACTTGGGGCTGGAGGACCCAGTTTCATGTCCCTGAACTGGCAACGTAAGATGAACCATCGAGTGCCCTGAACTTCACTCCCAACCATGCCTTGAGTGCCATAAATTAACTTCACACCGCTCCTGATGCATCAAAGTGTAAATAGGATGTGTTAAAAGGAGAGAAACGGTTTCCCAATCAGGGTTATTATTAACCCAGCTGCTATTCAGTCAGATGGTGTAGTAGTAGTCCATCATGGAACTAAAACAACTATGCACGCTCATGCTGTCTTCAGACTGTGGAAGGAAAGCCCTCTGCTCTGTCAGTGTAACTGCGTCATGTATTTCACCTCATTTCACATGTCAGTGATCCTACCAGTAGTTATGGGGAAGATAAGGAGACGTTGCTATGGATTCAGTGGATTGGATACATTTTTAATCCTGTTCTTCTTTAGAACAGCTCTGTATCTGAAACTCTGGAGGGGAATTACCTTTCATCTGTGACCTGGTCAAGGATCTACTGTGTTTGTTCCCCTTGTTAGCAGAGGTTGTTAAATTTCTCCTTGCTGAAAGTCAACAGAAGGGATGATGTCATTATTGTGATCAAATGAGAAAAAGAAAATGGGAAATGAGAACTTTTGGGATTTATATTGTAAAAACATTCATGGAAAGTAGATATATCTGGAAATATTGCACATCTATGTATTCAAAATATATTTCTAAATGTATTTTGGAAAGTGTAAACCTGTTCAATCCAGAAATTAATCCAAATAGACCCTTTTTTTATGTTTTTCGTATACTTCAGCATAGCTAAAATTTCTTTAAGGACTCATAATTCAATCAGTATTTACAGGATTATGTCCAAAGATGGGGATCTCAGGGATGTGAATGCTGTTTGCAGATGATAATTGGACATGGTTGGGTGTCTCCACCTTTTGGGACCAGAGATGTTTCATTTAACCTCTGAGGACACTCGGACCTGTGGGGTCAATGATGGGTGAGGCACATGTGTTGGGAGGGGGAGACTGCTACATATATTAGGGAGAATCTCAACAGAAATACTTGAGAAACTGAGCGATACTGAAGACATCAGCACCAGGTCGACTTTAGAATCCGCTTCGAGCTCCTGCAATAACTTGAAAGATCTCCTGTTTAACTAAGCTGTGAGAGCTGAGAAGAAGGTAGGACATTTCCCGCATATCTGCACTCTTAGTTAAATTGTTTATCTCCCAGTTCTATGTGACTCACGATAAGATATTTCAAGAATATTAATGCTCACTCATTATTCAGCTTGAGAACTTAAAGTAAAACAACTGCAGTGTGATTTTGGGGATACAGTCTGTTAAAAGACCAGCACAAGATAAAATCTCTGAGATTATGTCACTGTAACTTTCTTCAAAATGCAATATGTTTGAATATTTAAGTGGTTCATATAATACAAGTGTTTTCAATTGAAGTTCTTCAAATGAGAATTTTTTTTAAATATGCAAAATGTCAATCCAAATATACGTTTGTGCTTGAAAAGTTTACAAAGAAAGTTTTCTTTGTTTGTTTTTAAACCAATATTCAAAATCAATATTTTATTTTGCTAAATTATAATTTAGTAAATTTTCATTATTTTTTTTCTGTTTCTTGTTATTTGAATTACTATTGCGTATTTAGCCTTTTCTTTGATGAGGGATGTAAACTTTAAAGGACAACTGTACTATATGTATATATACTGTACATATACGTGTATAGAGTACAGCATCATGGTGCCCTTGCTGTTGTGCTTTGAGAATATTGTGGGGTTTTTTTAAGACAAAAAGCTAAATCTAAGTTATATCTTAAATTTAGATAAAACTTCCTATGGAGTACTATTCCTTGTCTGCTTTAAGGTATGAATACCATGTCTCGGCTGGTTTTGCTGCTGGGGCTGCTTTTGTATGTGGGGACGCAGCTCTCGTACGCTCAGCACTGGTCCCATGGTTGGTACCCTGGAGGCAAGCGGGAAATCGACTCCTTTGGAACATCGGAGGTTGGGATTAGTGTTTGTGTGTGTTTCACTGAGCATCATTTGGTCATTTTTTAGACAGTTGTAGTTGTAACAGAAGCCATGTTCTCAGTGTTTATTCTTCCTGCATTACCTGAACCTCACTTTGCGTTTCCCTCTTTCAGATTTCAGAGGAGATTAAACTGTGTGAGGTAGGAGAATGCAGCTTCTTGAGACCCCAGAGGAGGAATTTCCTGAGAAACATTGTTGTAAGATTAAACCTCAAAGTCATTTAACTCCTTAATCTCTCTCTATATACAGTATTTGACAATATTTAGGCAGTAACAAAACAAAAAGCCTATATACTGTATTGAAGATAAGTGTGATCCAGTCTAATTGTAGTCTTAAAAACTCTTCGCAGTTGGATGCCTTGGCCAGAGAACTTCAGAAGAGAAAGTGACAACTTTCCACCTCACACTGCTTTTCTATCCACAGTGACCGTCCTCCTCAGTCTCTTTGTCATGAAGTAATTCTGTAATCTTTTGTTCCATCTGTCTGTAGATGTGTTCCTAGAATTGCATTTCTTTTCTCTATGGCAAACGTGTGGAAACATTGACCCAAAATAAAATGTCTATTTTGATATTCACCTTGTTATTTGTTGATTTTTAAGTGTATGGAATTGTTTTGATGGTACAGGCTCTGTGTGGATTGTATGGATAGAGAAAAAAAAGTTGAACTCTTACTGTAAATAAAGAAAGAAATAAACTGTGAGTTGGATAAGCTGGAGGAAAAAGCAGATTGACATAAATAAAACATACTGGGAAATGACTAAATCTTGCAATTCCCCCTGTTATTTATTATGGTTAATTGTTGTTATTTTTGTAGTATGTTTGTTTTTAACATGTGTATATTTATTTTTTAGTATGTTTTGCGCCGCCTACTTTATTCACAAATGTGATTGTTAATTTTAGAGTAGAGTAGATAGATTTATTTTGTTCATGGATATGCATTCCATTAACATTCAATATTCATGAGATGAAAAAAAAAATTTATGCCCAAAAGGAGCAGGATGAAGAAAATCTTATATTTCCTGCCCCTTTTTTAACAACCACTAATCTCAATGGTTATACACACACAACTAGCTATTATATCATAACAGACAAGACAAAATATCTCCAAAATGATACAAATGAATACCAAATAAATGAATGAATACAAAACCAAACGCAAAATCCCTATAGCCAAGAGATACAAGCAAACAAAACAAAGAAAAATGTACCTGACAAAGTTGTTTAAAACTATTTAAGCCAAAATAAATATTTCACAAGCTGCAAAACAAATATGAGGCAGAATAAAACTCATTACTGTTTATATAATCTCATATTGTATAATCTCTATTGTTACATACTTTTTTCAGTTGTATTATGTTTTTATAGTCCTGTAGCTTAAGTTTGACACCTACAACAAGTTTATGTCATTTGTTTTCTCATACAATTTACACCACTTTTTAAAAAAATTAATTAATTAATTAAAAAACGTGAAGAAAACGACAGAAAACAGCCCTAGTGGCTGTTTTGTTTGGGCTTTTCGGTTTTTCCCTCGATAAGGAAACATCCTCAAAAGCCTGGAGCAAACGACCCCAACATAACGGCGCATGCGCCAAAAGGCTAGGGAAAAGGATGGAGGATTCTAGTGTCTGTATTCCGCATATTGCGGAGTCAGACCCCCCAAATAACACTACCACTTCCCCTAACGCGGCTTCTGTCGTAGATCCCGACAAAGTAATAAACACTAAAATTGATAGTACCCAGGTTGAAGGTGAGTTTGTGTCTAGAACGTGAAGATTCAGCCGTTGTGTGCCCTTAAACTGCCGAGCCAGCGTTAGCTGTTTAGCTAACTGGCTAGCTAGCTCGTCAATCTAGTGAGCTAGTTAGCTTCTTAGCTAAATGTCAGCTGTAGCTAATGTTTTAAAGGTCCGCTCGCGCAGGAGGACGTTGACGTTATAGCCCACCTGAGCTGTCTCCCTGTCCTCTGGCCACCCTGATATTTAAACCAAACTAAGTTGGGAGATGTCTCAGGTCCGTGTTTGCGAAGTGGGTCCACAACAGCTTTACACAAGCTTTACAGAACAACCCACGTCAGTGGTTTACGGTGTTTGTGCTGAACAAGGTGCTGCTTTTTGTAGCGGAGAGGCAAGAAAACTAAAGTGTCTCACGTTAATTTTAATATATCCTCCATTAATATTGAGTTGCCCAAAATAGGATAGCGAAGCTAAACATAATCTAGTGGTAAACTTGTGTGCGCGAGGATACAGGTAGCAGACATAGTGAAGGCTGTCAAACCAGCAAGAGGGCAGTAAATCCCTGATTGGACGCTCTCTCCTGCTAACAGAATTAAAATCAAGATTTAAAAAAATATTCATAAGGGAATAGACTAATGTAAGTTGTCGTACCTAAACATTGCAAAAACACAAACTTTGAGACAGCAATTTGTTCTCTTGTTTGCTGCCACTGTCTACTATAATGAATTGGTAAGTACAGTATTTTAAATGTATCAAGAGTCTTAACAGTCTTATATTTGAGTTCTAGTTTTCTGAAACTAAATGGCACACAGTCTGTATGGAAACTCAAGACATATTGCCCTATTTTCTTTACTATTAATATCTGCCAGCATTGTTTTTTTTTTGTTTGTTTTTTTTTTTTTAAATACCCTCAGGAGTTATTTACACAAAATCATCAAATATTTATTTGATACTCAGTTTATTCATTGGTTCAAAGTAAAATTAATAATTGAATTGTAAAATGATAGTTCATCTTAAGCCATTTATTTTCAACCACAAAAAAATTACATTTATTGGTCATAACCTATTATTTGTTAAATACATGTATTATTTTTTGGCACCAAGAATGAACTCATTTCATATTAACATGTTTTTTTTCATCTGTGCCATTTAAGTTGACTCAGGGAAAAGAAATAGGCAAACTGTCTTATTATAGTTTGTTTTAGCAAGTAGCTTTAGGAAAAATATCTGTTCACAGCCATATATTTTTCTTTCTTTGTGCCATTAATACTCTCCGTAAACTGACACAGGACCACATTTGTTTGTGCAGAGTTTTCATGTTTTAAAGGAAAATAAATATTTACATATTTGCTGTTTTGTTTGTTTTTGCCAGCCTCAGCACAATGATTACCAAACTTTAGTCCTGATCCTAAACCCCCTAAATTTGTATTTGAGGGAAAATTTTATAACACATAATATATTAAGTATTAAAAGTCGATAGATTGATTATTAAATTAATCATTAAAAACAAATGAGCACCTTTTTTCGGTATCCAGTCTGATCCTGGGGTGGACCCTTTGTTGACCTTCTCCCCCTCCTTTTATTTTGTTAAAATATGTCAAATGTTCTTCAATATTCCAGGAGTACTGTACAACATGTTTATTAGGCATTCCAAAATGGATGATCTGTTTTAAGTGACAAGCATTTTTGCAGTGTTAGCAAAAACATGGAGAAAGAGGCCAAAAGACATGTTATCCATAAAGGGTTATGTTTAATAGTGCTCCACATACCACAGATTATCCTCATACTTAAAAGCTGCATTGCAAATTGATTATTATAATTTTTATTTAATTCCATCTTATTACACATTCTAAACATAAATAGCACATCTTAGTTTATCTTGTCCTCGTAATAATTTTAGTATTTGATATACGAGTTGTGGATGAGTGTACATGTTTGTTATAACTTGAACTCTATTTAGATTTTAACTTAATTTTAAATTAAAGTTAGCTTAAATAAGCTGTTTCCCTTTTTTATATTCCAAAATTAGTGTTCAGAAAGACTAGAAATAAACACAAAATGCACAATCAGTTTTAAGCAAACTTGTGTCTTAGCAAAACATTTTTTAAATTCTCTTTTTTTTTGTCTGGAAAAAGTCAGTGTTTCAACAAAATTACACACCAACTGAATTTAGTTTCATAAATCAATTTGCTTTTATTTGCTCATAATTCTAAAATAATTTCCTTTCTATTCATCATTCTGTGATACAGGTGAAAAGAGTGACGAGGAGCTACTGAAAGGTCTCCTCACTGACAGTTACTGCCATGTGTGTTGTTCTGAGCTGCTATTTGAATCCCACCGCCTGTCCCACTACAAGGTACGCAGCGCATTTCAGGCTCTTGGTTTTGTCGACACAACAAAAGTTTGAGTCTTTGCAATGATGCCTCATATGCTGTGTTCTGTTACTGCAGGGAAAGAAGCATGCTCAGAAAGTCAGGATATTCCTGAACGCTGTGAGATCAGAGAAGCCTGCAGGATCCAAGGTTAGAGATTTTGCTTCTTTGAGACAATCTCTTTCCGAAAATATGATGGGGTTTAATTATAACATGACCTTTTGTTTTTTTTTTTTTTTTTTTTTTTTTTTTTTTTAGCAATAATATGTTTTTTTTTTAAAAAACATATAAGGAACATGAAGAAATTTTTCAAAGAAAAATCCAAATGTCCAAGTGGAAAAACTTAAATATTGATGGTTGTCAGTTTATTTTGCCAGAAAAGATGTCTGTCTCCAGTCTGATGTTTGTTTGTTTTTTTACAGCAGTCCATGCCCAATGATAAGAACCGTTTCTGTGAGCTGTGTAACATGGTGTTTAGTTCCCACGTGGTGGCAAAATCACACTATGAAGGCAAAGTCCATGCAAAAAATCTTCGTAAACAAAGTCTTCACCCACCAGGCAAGTGCTCGCCGTGTGACTGAAAAGTGTCTTGATTTTCATATATACAGATTAGCGATATATTTTGTCGACAGCATAATGATACCACCGTCTCAGCTCTGTTTAATGTCAGATGAGTGAGCATAAGTTAAGCTGACACATCATTTATTTACAGACAGAGACTTAGAAGTGTTAACTTCACCGAGTCTCACTCAGGATCCTGAGAAAACCGACCAAGTACTGCAGCAGAAACCATCCCCGGAGGGTGAAGCGGAGCTTTGTACGGACCCAGCAGATGACTCTGCCTCCCCTAGCATAGATGCTGCTCTGAAGGATCCTAGCAAGTACTGCTCCCTGTGTGCTGCCTCCTTCAACAATCCCCAGATGGCCTTCCAGCACTACAATGGACGTAAACACCAGAGGATTCAGGCGAGACAGGACCTGCTCAAAGAGCTGGGAGAAGATGTGCAACAAGGTATCACGGGATCCTGCACTTCAGCAACAAAAGAGAACCTGTAATTTAGCTGCAATGTTGATGTAAAGAAAAAATGGTTAAAATACATTTATCTCAAGCATCTAGTTAGTCATTAAAGGTAGAATCCGGAGTTTCCCCAGTTTCTGTTTGTAAACTATTCAAACTGAGTTCCCGTCCCCTCGGGCTAATGGCAGCAACGCTCTTCAGCCCCAAGCCTCACCTTCAAAGCTCGAAAGCAGGTGAAAGCCAGACCAATATTAACCCTGGTTTTCCGAGTGTGCACCATATAAAGCTCTTTTCACCGCAGAATACTTCCTTTTTTTTTTGCTGCATCTGCCTTTGTTCCCATTCCCATTAAAATTATAATGACTGGCTTTTGAGGAGGGCAGCCCCTTCGGAGCAACAGCATGCATCAAATGCTGTATATTGACTCAAGAAATCATCTATTATTGCTTTAATTATGCTAATGTTTGGGTCAAAAGTTACACAGTAACCCTTTATTGGTCACACCTTGTGCGACCATGGTCATTGTCAGTGTGCTATACAAATAAACCTGAACTTGAACTTGAACTTGGTTAAAAAAGGAAAACAACAGCAAAAATGTCCAGAAAAGAAAACTTAAAAACCTAATCCATCTAAAATGTGATCTGATATTTGATCTGGGCAACCACCTAAAACACTGATTACAGATAAATACCAGCTTAGATAGAGTTTCATTGAGCAACTGTCCAATTAATTTGCATCTCCTTGTTGAGACAACTTGGAAACAGGTTTGGAATGAGCGAGAAATAAAACTAGATAAAGGAAATTTGATGTTTTATGCCATTATGCTTTTTTTTTCTGCCCCTTTTTTTTTCCTTCAGCCAACTACCTGATGTGTCATATGTGTGGTGTGCTCCTGCACTCGGTGGAGACGTACCAGGCTCACATGCAGGGTAACAAACACCAGATCAGGTAAGAGAAAACTTTGTCTAACAAGCGTTCTGTTTTCTATCATGTGATTATTTTCACTGCAGTTGCATGTTAATCTTTGCTGCACTAAACATTACACAGCCTTTGCAGAACATTCATACATCTTTCATAAACTTCCAGACCAAAATCAGTTTCCATAAGTGAGTGTTGCTTGATACAGGTTGGTGATTTTAATTAGCAAAGCGTTATGACAGAAAAGTCAGTTTTAATAAGAAACTGTGTATTTTTCATTTTTTAAGTATTCTGTCAGATGGCTCCAGCATTCTGTAATCCGTTCCTAAGCTGGCCGTGGGGTAGGGCTTACCTTATCAAATGAGTGCTCTAAAAAAGAAATTTAATGTAAGTTATGCGGCATTAGCAGGAAAATATTGTTTTATGTCTCAGAAGAATGTACGTACACTGACTACCAATGACAAGGAGAGCAGTCCTAGGTGATGTTCTTGATTATAAAAGCATCAGCATCATCAATCGGGTTAGGAGCGACAGAATTTGTTTACTATAGTGTGTGTCATGCTGGCTTGATGCATTTAAGCACATGTCATGGAGGTTATGTCACCTTTGTTACTGCCTCCCTCGCCAGCTCAGAGGTATCAGCATCAGATCGGCTTCAACTTCATGTCTGGCTTCTGTACAATGCACAGCAAAGTCACATCAGTCCCAGTTTGAAAAGGTCGTTGGACTGATAATTGGTGATTAGCAGCTCTCAGTCCACATTTTTTGTGGACTGAGCATCATACCACGATCAGCTGCACCCAACCTCTAGTCAGGATACTCCAACAGGAGCAGGACATGATGTGTTTCACACTCATTTACCGGTTACTAAACATCATAAATCGTTTCTCATTTAATCGATTCAAGCACCTCTTCTTACACTTCCGCCGCTCCTGTTTTAATGAAGGTGCAGTTTTCAGTACCCACCGTACTGCTGCTTTTGCAGTACACAGAGTTTAAGTATTTTCTGTACTACAAGTCGCAATAGTCATAAAATGTGTCATGAAGACGTGGAGGGGGACGTTAAGTACCAATAGATACTCTGTCTTTTAAAAGCTGATGTAAGAGCGAGTTGCTTTTATGTTTCATGTTGAAGACTCCAATTCTTTCCATCAGACACGTGGCGGGGGATGACGGGATTGTATTTGACAACGCTCCGTGGTAACTGTGTAATGTTCTTAATAATGCAAGTTTTCAGTAATCTTGTTATTCTGTTGAATTCAGTGAGATTACTGACAGTATTCACCGCATCACTCTGATGATGCGTCACCAAGAGAATATCAAGGGTTCAGACACACTTAACTCACAGCTCAGAATGATACAGGGAGCAGGTGCGGATCTACGGGGGTGGCCGGGGGAGCCGCTGCCCCCCCTGGCCAATCACTGGCCACCCCCACGCTTTAACCGGGCGGCGCTCAAGCAGGTACAGAGACCCCAAGTTGCTTCCAAACCACTTTCCCTTCTTATTTTTGACACCAGATTCCCCCTTGATTTTTGATTTGGTACCATTAGGTATGTATGTGTGTTATCTGTAAATTTATGTAAAGAATATATGTATATAAAAAAAACATGCGCTCTAAGGTATCTACTTATGGCCGCCCCTATGTGAGTAATGGTCTCTCTCTGGCCACCCAGTGAAAAATGTCTGGCTCTGCCACTGACAGGGAGAGCCACAAAGCGTGATGGGAAATATTCGAATGAAGCCCCGCCCACTACAGCACTACAACTGCTTCAGCAGTCTAATTACAAGCAGGAGCTACTGAAAGCTGAAAAACAGTAAACAATGTTGAAAAAGTGGCTAGATATGGATCTAAAGACTTCTTCCTCTTTTATTTTTTCATTAAAGAATAATCTGTTCTGAATGAGACAATCAGGAAGTAACTTCACATACAATGTTCATATTTATTTATTTCCTGATTTATGAGGAGTGGACTTACAGTTGTTGTGTAGTTTGTTAATGTTAACTATTATTGTCAATGCCTGTCACTGGAGAGGAGAGGAGAGATGAGATGAGATGAGATCTGGGCATGGAGGGGGCCCATCTTCTATCATCTTGCCAAGGCGAGACTGTCAGCAGGCCTGGCCAGATGTACAAAAATGAACTCCCATTGCTGACAAAATGCGATTTTCAATCTTTGCTCAAGCCTTAGCTGTCCCTTAGTTGTCACGAGTCTAGAGCGCCCTCTTGTGGCATCAGACAGTAATGTTTACTCTTTGGTTCATGACAGAATATAAATCAACAATAAAAACTGTTGAATTGCATACATTTTGATAAAAATCGCACCTGATTAAGTCGCAGGAGCAGCCAAACTATGAGGTAAAAGTGCATCTTATAGTCCAGAAAATACAATATATGGTCATAATTCTCTCTCACCCCTTCAGACTTGTTCTGACAAGCGGTAACAGTTCAGACTTTGTCTTTTATACCGTTTCCATTCAGTAAAACGTTCCACTCTTTTACCTCAGAGCTGTAGCGGACATGTACCGGCTCGTCCCCATGTCATAAGAGATGAAAAACGTTGTGGTACGTTGTTCTGGCTTGATGCACAAGAAATATTCCAGACAGGGTTGTTGCTGCGTCGACTTATCCGGTACATTTCCCGATATCCGTACGAAGTCTGGTTAAAGAGCGGATGGACTTCACCACATATATTCCTCGGTGCAAGTCTGAAAGCAGCTTCTGTCTCCTGAATGTTCAAAATAGGAATGCTTTGAAATATTAAAGATAATTTCAGCCTGTTTATGCAAATATGAAACAAATATAGCTTCTTTTCTGTTTTTGCTTGCCAACATAGTTATTCAGTTTCTGTTTCTGTGTTCTTGAACAGGGAGAAGAAGGTTAGTGACCTCTTCAAATCCCAACCAAAGGTCTACAGCACATTTGCAGATGAACTGGCAGATTACATCCAGGTTCAGAAAGCTCGTGGAATCACCCCGAAGTCCAGTCAAGTTCCTCCTCAAGACGGCACCCAAAAGGAGGATGCAGACAAACAAGAAGAGGATCAGGAAGGATTAGTTAAGTGGGATATGATGGAAACAAATCAAGCTATCCCTTCCCAGTCCAACCCTCCTCATTTGTCCCACCCGGGAATCTGGCATCCTCCTTATCCGGGACCCCCCTGGCCATCCCACGGCTGGGACTACAACTGCCCTCCTCCGCTCCTCCAGTGCTCAGGTTCCTCACAGTCCACCAGCCGGCCCCCAGTCAGCAGACCACAAAGAAGACTTTCAAGTTCCTCCACGTCCACCACCTCCTCATCCACCTCCCATTCCTCCGTCAGCACTCACACGAGCGACAGCGAAGAAAGCGAATATAAGCACAGAGACAAGAGGAGGGTTAGAAGACCCAAAAGGGACAGAGACAGGAAGGAAGGAGACGAATCAGAGGAGGAAAGGAGGAGGAAACGCCGCAGGCAGGACAGAGATCATGATTCAGAGGAGAAGGGAAAGGAGCAGTCTGTGGATTCAGAGGAGGAGGGGAGGAGAAAAAAGCTGAAAAGTCACGGCAAGTGGAAACGACAAGAGAGAAAACACAAGCAGGAGAACTTTGACAAAGCTGACAGGCAGGTGGACACGTTAAAGCCAGAGCATACGGCGGAGATCAGGAAAGAGACCGAAGCACATTTACAGGCCGACGTTAACGTGGAGCAAAGTGAGAGTGGACACGACAAGCCAACCAAACCCAAATACAGGAAAGAGAAGAAGAAAACAAAAGAGAGAGTAGACACGAGGACGGAGGAGGAGAAGCTGTGGGACGACTCTATTCTGGGTTGTTAACTGGCAGGAGCAGCGACCGCTCTCTTCTGAACTTCTCTCTTTTTCCAAACAAAAAATTATTAGAGTATCTTATTAAGTTATTTTTCTTTTTAGTATCATATTAAGTTAATATCATTCATTTTGCACTGCTGATTGTTGGCTGCAGTCTCTATATCAATTATGTTCTGTCCTCTAATCACTGATGAACAGTTTCTGTCTCTGCCTAGAATGTGATAGAATGTAATCCTTGCATCAGTCTGTGGTTGGCGCTGTTGAGCTTCATTCAGAACATCAGTAAAAAAAAAAAAAAAAAAGCCCATAGATGCTGAAAGCTTAGTCATTTCATTCCTTTTGAAGCTCTGGGTGCTTTCACTCACAGGTCTAACGTCTGACAGAAGGCTGTAAGAGATGCATATGCCAGATTTACAGAATACTTCGTGAATAAGTTATGTGCTTGTTGTACACAACGCAGCATATGAGAAGCACACAAGATAAAGATTGTTGGTGTTTTCTCATTCTGCAATGCACCGTATGCATGCTCCTTATGACATGGATGTATTTGCACATCCAAACACACATGAAATGTTTGGGGTCATACAGGTGCGCAGGTTGAAATGAGTACAGCTTTTGCAAACCTCAGAATTCAAGTTGAACAAAAGTAGTTCACAGTACTTGCAAAAAAGGAAATTCAATATTCGATGAAGGATGTTTGCAGCAGAAAAAATGTTGTGGTTTGAAATAATAGTTTTTAAAAAAAAAAAACAAAACCGTGCCAGACACATTAAAGCACCTTTCCCATGAGCCGTGGACAAAAATACCTGTCATCAGGTGTAGAAGTCTTTCTGAACGTTACTGAAAACACCTGATTGCCTCAAAGTGTTGCGCAACAAAATTTTAGCTTCAGACCCCCATCATGCTTGTTTACTTGTTTTATTTTGTGTGTGTTTGTTTTTAATATTTATTTCAAAACAAATTCAAAATCAGTGTCATGATTTTCATAGAGTTTTTATTTATTATTACTTTTGTCAATTTCAACTTATTTCACTGACAGATGATTTTTTTTTTCCTTTAATTTGAGGGTATGAATAATTTTGAGGATGATTGTATATATTATCCAAATGCTATTGATTTACATAGTTAAAACTTGACCAAGTAGCCACAGTATTAACTTTCATAAACTGTGAACAGAAGAAAGGTGATAAAGCGGGAATTTGCACAAAGGCACTTGCCAGTGAGTTTAATAATTATATGAAAACTTAAATTTCAATTACAGAAAATTATGCTGAAAGAAAAGGAAAATTTGAAGAGGAAAAGTCTACAGATGTCTAAAGGCTTTAAAGTGGAATTCTTGTGAAAAAAAAGTGTATTTGAGCTTAAACGGACTGTTGATGGGAAACAAAGTGACACACGAAGTAATATGTAGTGGATATAGATGAGTAGAGCAGTGAAATGAGGCAAACAGCTCTCAGCTCTTGCTTGAAGCGTTGAAGCAGAGACCATGAAAGGCTTCGTAGCTCTGCGATGTGTAAAGAGCATCTCTGAAGCCCCCTGAGATCTCCTGTTTTCAAAGAATCCTGTGGTCTCGTTGCCTCTCTCGCTCAGATCTTCGACCCCCGTAAAGCTGTAGGCTGCCACATCCTCTCACTTTGAGACCCCCGCCAGACCGTTCTGTACTTAAACCTTTCATGCAGACACGGAAGAATCCATAAACAACATTTAGTTGTTGAATAAAGGATCTTCAGTCTGATGGAGGGGGTTTTAAGTTTGGTGGATGATCAGATGTTTAGATAGTTGATGCTCTTTTGAGCAGAGGTGGACCATCCAGGTGGCATGAAATAAAAATCCTGCCATGTTTTTGGATCAGCCTGTAGATCTAAAACAGGTGTTTTCACTAACAGTCTCATCCACCTGCAGAGGAGCTTTTCTGATTGGTTGCAACAAATGCAAAACAGGATTTTTACTTCCCCGACCAGGGACGTCCACCTTGGTTCCTCCTCGGGACCTTTAAGGTTCAGGAGGGCAATCTTAAAATGAAGGATGATTGTCAGTTTAGTGGAGATGTTACTTTTTATTGTGGGAAAACTGCATTGAAGGAGTTTGCAGTGTCACTCATAAACAACGAGAAGTTAAACAGCTCATGATTTATCTGCTTCATTCTGTCAATGCTACAAACATAAAACAGCTCGTCGATTTGATTCAGATATGTAAGAACTAGGGATGCACGGTATAATCGGCCCCCCATCGGTATCGGCCTTTAAAGTGAGTATTGGACATCGGCCACCCCACCGATATTTAACCGATCAGGTCACTGTTCCTAAAGTTTAAGAAAACCCAAAAACAACTTATTCAAAAACTTCATTTTTTTACAGATTTTAAAACTTTTAAAGACTAGGGGTGGGAAAAAATATTGATACACTGAACTGTCGCAACATTTTCATGTGCTGATATATTGACATTTAAAAGTGGTATCGATCTATTTTACTAACAAAATCTCACAATATTTCATCGTTCTTTTACGAAATCTTGCAAGAATTTGCAAAAATTTTGCGATATTTTCATATGCTGATATATTGACATTTTAAAATGCGGTGTCCATCTATTTTACTAACGAAACCTTGCAATTTTTCATCGCTCTGTTACAAAATCTTGTGGGAATTCACAAAAATTTTGCAATATTTTCATATGCTGATATCATATTAACATGTAAAAACGCAGTATCAATCTGTTTTACTAACGAAATCTCACGATATCTCATTCTTCTGTTACAAATCTTGCGAGAATTTGCAAAATGTCGTGAGATTTTGTAACAGAACGATGAAATCTCGCAAGATTTTGTAAGTAAAATAGATCGATACCGTGTTTTTAAATATAGATTTGATATTGACGTGAAAATATTGCAATATTTCAGTGTATCGATATTTTTACCACCCCTATTTTTCAAAGTGTTGGGAATGGATAACAAAACTGTTATTTGCAATGACTGCTTATTTTTTCCAGCTTTAATATCAGTATCGATATCGGTTATTGACCACATGAGTTTTAAAATATCAGCAAATCGGATATCGGCCAAAATTCCAATATCGCGCATCCCTAGTAAGAACTGATCACTTATTATGTTCCAGATTTGGTTATGTAAAGATTTATTTATGTTTATCTGTATTTTCTTTCTTTTTTTCTTATTATTTTGCTCTTATTTTTGGCTCTTTGTCTAAGTGAATGATGCACTTTTGGGTCATTTTAAGGATTTACCCAGGGGCGGAGCTACAGGGTGGCCAATCACTGGAATTTTTAAGATCGGACATGCAGAAGTTGAAAATCTCAGTTTTAAGCTTTTCTCGCTGAAATATTGCGATTTGGGAAATAAAACTTCTGCTTCACAGATGAGATCCAAAACTGCTTCCAACCCCACCTTCCTTTCTTATTTGAGACACAAGCTGCCTCATACAGTTTTGATTCGGTATGATTAGGTATACAGTCATCCTCAAAATTATTCATACCCTCCAATTAAAGAAAAGGCTAAATTCACAATAATAATTCAAATAACAAGAAACTAAAGAAACTAATAATAAATTAGAATGTACAAAATTATAATTTAATTAAATAAAATATTGCTTTTGAATTGTGGTTGGAAATAATAATTATATAAAAAAAAACAACAAACAAAACTGTCACAGACACATTAGAGCACCTTTCCTATGAACAGTGCACCAACATACCTGTGAACAGGTGTAGAAGTCTTGTAGAACAATACAGAAAACACCTGATTGCAGTGATTGCCTCAAAGTGTTGCTCAACAAAATTTTAGCTTTGGAGCCCCTTCATGTTTGTTTTATTTCTTGTGTTTGTTTTTAATATTTCTTTCAAACCACAATTCAAAATCAATGTCATGATTTTCATAGAATTTTTTAAAATTTATTATTACTTTTGTCAATTTCATCTTATTTCACTGACAGCTGTTTTTTTCCTTCTTTAATTTGAGGTTATGAATAATTTTTGAGGATGACTGTATGTGTGTTATAGGTATCAGCCTTTAGGGGTTGAAATTTATATATACAGTATATATATATATATATATATTAACCCATGTGCTCTGAGGTATCTACTTATGGCCACCCCAGTGAAAAATTTCTGGCTCCGCCACTGGATATACCGATCTACCAGTATACGGTTTTTAATTTCAAAACATGGTCTTATAATTTAGTATCATTATACCAGATTTTTAAAAAAAAATATTATTATTTAAGCTGGGCTTTTCTTTTTTAAGTGTTGAAGTTTGCGTCTGGTTTGTTTGTATTTGACTCAGACCATCAGCTTGTGATATAGATTCACAGGAAAAATAAATTATATTTTTATTAAAAGGCTTGTTCAGCCAGGAAATTTAAAAAATCAAATAGGAACACTACAAACCATCCACAATCGGCTCATTGCAAATTATTCCTTGTCTTTTCCAGCATTGCCTCGACCTGCAGGATGAAGTTTAACTGAAACACTTATTGGCCCTTTACATCTTTGTTTTTACATGACGTGAAATGAAGACAATCAGGTGCTTTTTAAAGCTGAGACTTGGGTTGTAAAAGCTCGTCACTGACAGCTGAAGTCAAGGAAGCAGTTGTCACGTGCAAAATCTGCACTGGCCTTTGTCTAAATCAGGGGGGCCCAACATATGGCCCGAGGACCAAAAACGGCCCTCGAGAGGGTCCAGACTGGCCCATGAGATGAATTGAAAACATGAAAATGACATGTTAGTCCATGTGAGGTTGCATTTTTTACGTTTTAGTAACAAGCATTTACAAGGCGAGGGATAACTTTTTATATCTTATATTTTTCATAATAGATCCCGTTTCAGTTTGTACGAGGTTAGTCAGTACACAGTAAATGTACACGAATGTACATTTAGAATAACTTCTAGATCTTAAAAGTTACTCTAATCATAGCGTAAATACTGGACTTTTTCAGTCTCAGACATCTGTGATTAAACGTTATGCGATTTTCGTACATCCATGGTGATGTTAAAGTTGTAACGTGTAAAAAAACAGGCAGAATGTCGTTGAAACTGCTCTTTTTTTTTCTCAAGAAATTTCAGGTTTATCATGATGTGCTTTCTACATTTAATGTAAACATCTTGATAATGTACTTGTACTCCTTTGCACTAAAATAAAGAGAAAATGGGGAGGTTTTCATTATTTATAGGTTATTATGCTTCATTTTGTCGGTCAGGCCCACTTGAGTTCAAATAGCGTTTGTATGTGGCCCGTAAACTAAAATGGGTTTAACACCCCTGGTCTTTATTCCTCCTTAACACCCCCCTAAAGCGTAACCAGTGCCTTACACACTTGAATAGTTAGAAATAATGTATAACACAGAGCATCTTGTGAAAGTAACCCCGTCAATGCCAGGCAGTATTTAATCAGTTTATGCTCCGCACTCTGGTATTTCTCCTCCACTGTGCAGTGAGACGTCACACGAGCATGCACGTTTGCATGTACGAGCGTACACATGCATGTAGGGCTCTGCTGTAGGTCACACACCTGGGCAGAGACCACAGCACTGCAAACTGCTGCTCAGAGAAAATACAACTTAGTTATTGTTTGATATGTGGTATCATGTCTACTCTCATAAAAGTTTACCACGTTTTCAGCTGTTTGTCGTGTTCCGTGTGACACGAAACATTTTTCTTGGATGCTGAACTGCGTTTTCTTGCCGTCTGAAGAGAAACATGTTAGAGAAACGTGATAATGGGATGAAAAGCATTCTTTTTTACTGCACTCTCTGCCAACCATCTGTTTTGTTCACATTTCAATGACAAATCTTGTCATTTTGTTTGTGTGTGTGTGCATGCACTACAGCTGGAACATGGGCCCATCTGATAGGCCCTGCGCGTGTCACACCGGGGTGTTACCTTAAAGACTGAGGGCCCCGTCAGCGCAGTTCCTCCCATCATCTCTGACAGATAGATAGCAGGAAAAGAAAGTATCAGCAGCTTTCAGTCATCTCCACACACACTGGCAAGCCGACAAAATGATCCCACTGCCGCTCGCATGGACCCTGCTGGCAGCACAGATGTGGACATTCGGTAAGACCACCATGTTTCTCCAGCATTTTTAAACCTCCAGTGTTGTCGACATCATTTCTCTGTCAGCGGCCCGCAGCGAGGGATGTTCTCGTCTCAAACTGATGCTGCTTTGTTGTTGAACTCATACTTCATGTCTTTGCTCAGAACAGTCTGGATGATAGTTTGGACCAGATGTTTATACAGGCTAAACACGGCAGCATTTTATTTGAGGTTGAAAAGTTGTTTTTTCTTCTGTTGTTTAGATTTATAATTCTAATAGCCTACATACTGTATGGTGATGCTGTTACATTAATGTTTTATGTACGATCCGTACGACTGTTCGCTACAGTAGGTCAACATAGTGATTGTGCTTTTATTTAGGCCTACTCAATCAAAATAAACTTTATTGCACCTCAATAGATTATTAAGTCATTTGGTGCATTTTTCTGTGCCACGAAGTTGTACATTTCATGATCATCCAAAAACGTATGAAAAAGCGATCTAACCTTTCACACAGTCGTCTCACCTCTAGATATTTCAAAACACAAGGTATTGCAACAGGTATGCGCTGCAGTCGTGTATGTCTACATATATGATAGAAAACAGGTTTGGAGCAGATTCTAACGAGATTAAAGGACTTTTTCAGCGAAGGCCTCTCTTCTTTAACATTAGACTTTCCTCAAAGCTGTTTTAAAATGTCACCATCGTAAAGTCTGAGATTTCTTCATAGTTCAGCTTCATTTCTACTTTTGTGAAACTTTTAGTGAGAGCTGTGCTTTCGTATTATCTCTTACTTTTTTTTTTCTTAGCTGTTTGCTGCTTTGCGAGGAGAATGGTCACTTCACTGCTTTACGATCTGTCTTCATGTTGCCACAAGAGCGTTGGAGCTTTTAGTTTTATGAACAACTAATGATGGACATACCAGCTTTTACTGATAGAATAAGTTTTATTAACCCTTTAAAAGAGAGTGCCAGCACAGGCCTTGACTTTTTTCAGTGCTCAGCCGTAATCTTTTGACCTGGACTGTTCTGTTCTTCACTGTATTCTGTAAGATTATCAGTGTTTATGATCTCACACAACCTTCTGTTTCTAATCCACAGGTTCAAGCCAGATCCTACAAGAACCCGTCAATGTTCTTTACCCCACGCTCTTAAGCAGTGAGACTCTGGACTGTGACTGTCATAACATCCTCTGCGACAATGCCCTCTGGTTCCGCACCTTTCCCAGTCAAGGCAAAATAGAGTTTATTGGCAAAAGCAACAACGCTGACCGTGTCACTTATGGGAAAGTGGACGAAAGGCGCTTTAAATTAAGCAAGAGAGGCAGTGCGTCCTTTGTGCTGCGCATCCTTAACTTGACTGAGGCCGATGCGGGGATTTATTCGTGTGTCCTGAGGGACAGTAGATCTGACACGGAAAAGTTTAAGCCCGGGACTCATCTTCGGCCTGGAGGTTTGTATGCTGAAATGACTTTGCTTTCCAGAAATCAGATCAGAATATTTGTTTATATATTATTAGTTATATCTGTTTGACTATAAATGGAAGATGGTGAGGAAAATGTTTTCAAAAAGGTGGATTTATCTGTGCTGATACATGAAGATGAATGAAAATCCCAGCGTTCACAATTCAACTGCAGCAGATTTAAGTGCACCAGAGGACTTTGAATTAAAGTTCTCCTCTTTCATTAACAGTGTGATGCTCCATTGTTAGCCGAAGTTTAGAAATACATAGGCTAATTGTAATCTTACAAATTAAAAATATTTAAAAATGGTTTCAATTTAGGTTCTTCTGACAAAAGTCTTTGTTCTCAAACTTCTGAAGTTTGTGTTGCGCTGCAAGAGATGCAAATACTTCAATGGTGCAGTATGTAGTAGACCAATAATACTTTTATTGTTCGATTTTTGGGTCAGTGCTGCTGAAATGTATGAATGACAATGATAAAAATTCTTTTAAACCCAAAAAAATGAAAATATTAGAAGAAAAACTGTCTGCATAGCTAACTGGAGAGTCACGTGCTGCAGATATCACACGCTTTTAGATAAATCCGTCCAAAAGAGTCTGGTTAGGATGGTTCATTATTTTAGCATTTATGAATTAATCCAAATTGAATTATTTTTCCTTCCTTGATGCTGATTGTCACTTTTGTCTTTATGGCTTTTTGGTCTTTATCCAACAGAAACCCCTCCAACATTACCCCCAACCACGAAAACCAAGATTAAGCCCAAACCACAAGGCTGCCGCTGCAGTTTTAAGTATCCACTGGGTAAGTTTTAAGGACTTTTCAACACTTATTTACATCATATATAAAATCATAGCAAGTCAAAGGTCTTTATTTAGAGTTGAGAAATCTGCAGTGGTTGCATTAAGAGAAGTAACCATTTCCAAATCTTTAATGAAATAACGAAGCTATTACTGGTTCGTATATAGATGAGCTGTATTTTGTGTTCCAGCTGTCTGCGACTCATACATTCTGTGGACGCTGGTTGGACTTATCGCAGGCTTGGCTCTCGCTGTTCTTGGAACATTGTATTACTACAGCCGTGAGTATACTGAGTTTTTACAATCAAGTGAAAATAATCTGTATGTAATCATTTCAATTCGTAAAAGATGTCTCTTTGATGTTTTTCTTTCTTTTGCACATCTCTTCTTACAGGACTGCCCAAAAAGTGTCAGCACCACTTTGTGAAGTAAGTCTGAATTATAAATGAGGCTGTATTTGTTTCCCTTTTAAGTTTTATTTTCTTTACAAAAAAAAAAAAAACTAAATGCTCCCCCCCCCCCCCCCCCCCCCCCCCCCCAAAAAAAAAACATTTTGTACTTCTGAAACATTTTGTCCTGAAGATGCTTTTGTTTTTCTCTCTGAAGGAAGAGACTGATGACCTAAAGCGAAGCATCAGCATCTTCTACCAGACTTTAAGTAAGCTTCCTACATGTGTCATACAGTGTAAGACTAATGAAGTTAAATAAAGCTAACGAAGCCTTCCTCTGTGATTGCAGGCACTGATCTGGAGCCGTCTGACCTGAGATGAAGCATGTTGAAGATTTGCTCCACTCATGACATGTGATGTTAGATGCAGTTAAATGTGCGCTCAGTAAGAGCAGAAATCATGTAAAATATTGTGATTTATCGATGTTTTGTGGTATATTTGAAAAGACAGAAGTCTGTGATGTTCAGAGCTTTGTGCCGTCACCTTCCATCTTCAATACTTTTCTCATTGAACATTATGCAGATGATGTCATCATTTACAAACAGGCTGTTTTCACTACAACAGATTTTGTTTGGCTTTGTTACGTTTAGAGATGCACCGATCCAGTTTTTTCCGACCCAATCCAGTACTGATACCTGGGCTGAGCGTATCGGCCGATACCTGATACCAATCTGATACTGCTGTTGAATAAATGAACTATATATCTTGCCATGTGAGTGAAGGCATCTAGCTTGACATAAACATTTAACTTTGTTTAAAAAAAGATAACAAATTAACACAGATTTAAATGTACTTAATTTCATTTATTAACAAATAAAGTGTACATTTATTATGATAATAAAAACAGAAAAGACTGGATCTGAATGCTGGGTCGGCCACATTCCTCCGATATCCGATCCAGCTAATTTGTCAGTATCGGCGCCAATCTGATCCAGGTATCAGATCGGTGCATCTCTAGTTAAGTTATTATTGAACAGACACATTAAATAACTGCTTACTCATTACACAAGTATCCAGTTAATTGAGATATCAGGATGGGTTGTTTATCTGAACGGCTGATCAAAAACAGTTTATATGATTCAGTTTATTAAATAAAAACCCTATCGAATAAATTCACTTTATTCCAATACAATCATTCATAATAGTTTTATGAAATTCATTAAAAATGTAGCCTAAATAAGTTTATTTATGTACAGCAAATACAGAGCAGCTAAACTGAAATACTTTTTCTTTCTCTAATCGCCATCTTTTATTTCCTGCACTCTTCTGTATTTTTTTTTTCTTCAAAGTTGTAGAAATGTGAATTTACACATCTGTCTCAGAGACATTTTGTTTAATCAATAAAGTTGTACATATCTAATCATTTAGTGGTGAAATTTTTACACATCTGTCCCCTTCAACACAAACAAATGCTCCTAAAGACTGCTAACATTCAGTTTGTAAAGGCAGAAACTGCACGGATACGGCTGATGTTCATGTTTCCACTGATAGAAATGACTTCAGAGTAAATAGCTGACGTCCTGAGAAGGTCTCTGCTTTAAAATACACGTTGAGTTTTAGTGCGAGTGTGTAAGGAGAGGTTTGGGAGTGGGTGGTGTACTTCCATCATCAATATTGTGTTAGCGGAAGTTGAGTAGGTGAGTGACAGAGTTTGGTTTCTTCTGTTACTTTTGATGTTTAAACTTGCATCATATTCAGTTTCTGATGAAACTACCTCCCTTATGTGCAAAGAGTCTTTGCTGTTTTAATCTTAAAATACAGCCTACGGAGACATTTTTGTAAAATGTGACTGCTGCTGCCTGTCACACACAAACACACACACAAGCAACACACAGTCACACCTGTGTGACTGAGTCGTGCAAAGGCTCCGCAGAGTTAGTGGTTGTCCGGGTCTCAGGGAGTGTGCACAACTCTTTCCTGTGTGCAGGAGAGAGAGAGGATGAACGGAGCCATGTTCGCTGAGATGCTATCGCCTCGCTCAGCTTTGAGCTCATCTCGTCTCTGAAACAAAAAGACCACAAAAAATACCGCAGACCGAACCACAAGCACTAAACACAGTTAGTAAGAGAAAGACTCACAGACTGATAAGACATATGAACAATGTACAACAAAAAAATCAATTAAAACTTGTGGATTCTTGTTGCATTGGCTTTTATTGGATTTCAAATTGCACAATACAATTCTACAACATACGCATTTACATGTGATTGGTACATGTGTCTGAGTGAAGTGGGATGATACTCTTAATATTTGTTCAAACATTCAACAACACAGACATTTGTTGAGTACCTGTAAATGGAAGTACTGCGAGTCACATTCACTTCAGGTAACATAAATCGCTTAAAATCAACTATACAAATCAGTCTTCCCAATGTGATACAACACAAACAAGGAGAAATAGACAAACAGCTTTATTTACACTGTAATGAATTTCTATAATCTAAGCAGTATTTTACTGTTTATTAACAGTAATATACTGTAAAATAATGATAACAATAATAATAATACATTTTATTTGATAGTGTTGTCCAAAGCACCCAAGGTCACTTTACAACAAGACAATAAAACACACAAAAAACACAACAGCAAAGAGGCTTAAAACAAAAAAATCAGTTAAAAACAAAGTAATGAGATAAAACACAGTACACTACTGTAAACTGCATTGGGTTGTGGGAAAATTAACATTCACTACAGTAATTTTCCTGCACTGCAAACTAAAATACAATTGCCCAAGAACTGGCCAATAGCAAAAGAGTATGTCTGTTTTTTTTTCCCAATTTTATGGTCTTACCAGTTTCATCTGAAAGTCTTTAAAGAAAACTGATATAATTCTGTTAAAGCCATAAAAAGTCACTGCATACTTTCTGTTACTTTTTCATGTAAAACACCAGATATCTTCAGATATTTTTTAAAGGTTGAAAGGTAACTTGCATCATTGTAGCTGAGTTGTTAAAAGTAAAATAAAATTTTTGTGTCTTGTACATTAGCTAACAGAATAAAACTTGCTTAGTTACATATTTCTGATTGTTCTTTGTGGCACCCTCTGTTCTGTTCTGTTCTGCACCATGAGTTAAATGTCCATTTAAACCCATAAATCTTTACAGCATGGAATTCTAAACCATATAAAACAAAACAACTCAAGCTCATCACAAAAAAGTTTCCCAAAAAGTCAAAATTGAATCAACAGTGCAAAATATTTTAATTTAACCATGTAGAGTGTTAAAATTATTGCAGGATGTTTCCATTAGAGAGCTGTAAGATGTTAGATGCACCCAATAAGCCAGTAAGCAGCATTTACTGCTGCATGTTGTCATTTGCTTTCATCAGTTCCAGGAAATGAACATATAAAGATGGCAGCTGCAAGTCAAAAGGATGACTGTTGGAGAGCATTTATTTAAGCTTTTGTGGTTCCTTTTGATATTACAGGATTCATTTTTTGACATTAGTAAAATATTTCCAAAACGATTTGTGCTTTTTCTTTTAATACAAACATAATTAAGCTAAAATGTCTTCAATTTCAGTTAATTAAATAAATGGCTGCTTTTTTTTGTATGTTATGATTCTGTAAGTTTACAAAGAAATCAACTTGAGTTGTGTTTTGTGTGATAAATTGACAATAGTGTCCATTTGCCTTTATACTTGAAACTTGAGCTTTTATAGTCAGAAACATGAATGTCTCATTTGTTTTTTCTCCAGAGAGGTTTGTCTCAAGTTAAATGAAAATGTGCAGAATTCTGAGTTATTGAACGGTTCTGTAAATTGTTAATGTTAGAGTAAAACTGCCAGTGAATGAGAGTTTAATTACAAAAATGTTGGAAATAAACCTGCCTGAGCCGTCTGTAGTACTTAGTTGGGGTATGTAAAACTAAAAGTAGGTTTGAATTTTTTATTGCTTCATTTTTTTAAACCATTTCTCTGGTTTTCCTTTACTATTAATTGTTATCTCAATAAATTTGTTCAAAAGAACATCAGTTCTTATCATTATTGTCCAAAAGAAAATAAAAACATTCAAAGAAACATATCTGTCTAAGTGTGAACTTTAAAGACTCAACTGTCCTACAAGATGAAGATATCTGACCTCAATATGTAACAAGTGAGGCAATAATGTTGAGCAGTCAGCAAATGATGGGAAAAATCTTTAAAAAATCTACAAAGAGAGCAGCTTAACACAAGTCCAAACGTTTTTTAAAAAGTTGTCAGACCATGAAAAATATGCTTTTGAGCCACTTTGAGGGGACACATGCGTCAGATTATTAGACATGACTGCTTTAATGATGATCCGTCTGCAGGTACAGGATACAGTAAATGTTATAAGTGCTTCATTTATCTAAATCTGTCGGTGGAAATTCAACCATTGCAGTCAAAAAGGCACCAGCCTATAATGAAACAATAGTGGGGAGCAGAAACCCTAAAAATTCAAACAATGAACTTTTGTTTTCTTAAAAAGTCAGTACAGCAAACATCGTAAATAGATTCATGATGCATCATAATGGATGAAAAACAGGAAGATTTTCTTTTTTTGTGCACACATATTTATAAAAAGTTGACATTCAGCTTTCATGTGATGTCACAATGAACATAAAATGCACCTAAACCTTTACATGTGAACTAATGTTGATTTTATCTGTTGAATTCACATGTTCAAATGTTCAATGTGATAGAAATAAAAAAAAAAATCCCAAAGATGTGTCTGAACCATGAACAAATCAATAAAAAATCCTGTTAGGATGCAGCTGCATCTTCAACCTCAGTGGAAAGAAATCAATATTTACAGATATTGTTTTGTAATTTGTTTGAAGAAGTCACTTAAAAAGTGTTAAGTTGGATTTATATTAAATATAAAACATGGGAAACTGTGTTAATTAGAAAAAATATTTCAGGATGTGCCAACTGTACCTACACACTACGTCTTCAACACGTCAGTTTTTATTCAGTTTAGGACTTGAAGTATGCAGGATATTTATCAAATATACAAGTCACAAAAACTTACAAAAAAAATTCAGCTTTTGGGTGGAATTTACAAAAAACGTGATGTTACAGTGATATTATTTTATGAAAGTTAGGTATTTAAGTCAAATAACTCAATTCCTCAATATGTGATTCCTTCATATTAAGCATTTTATTAAAACAAAAGCTAATAGAGTTTCATCAACTCATCATGTGTTAGTTGTCGTCTCAGTCTGATGATGTCAAAATGTGAACAGTGATGATGACGGAGACAAAACAAGGTTTGTATTAGCCAGAACTTTAAGTGTCAAGCACCTTGGTTGGTGCCCAGCTCTCATGGTCTTATTTGACACTACCAAAGAAAATATAATACAATAGCCTCATGGAAAAAGACAGAACAAAGCATGACACAATATGAACCTGTGAAAATTTGAGCACATACAGAGAGAATAGTTCATCATATGGGATACAAAATACGTTGCCGCAGATACCAGGCCTTTTTCACAAATTTTCCAGACCAAAAACGTCATTTTCAAACAGCCAGCACAGAATCTCCGCTTCATGTTTCAAACATAAATCAGGATTTTTTTTTAAGCTGAATTGATTCAAAAAGAGAATTTCTTAACTCACAGCATAAAGGACGATAAAAAAAAACTAAGTGAAATTCATCTTCCACAATCTTGAGATCACAAAATGCACACAAACGTAAGTGTTCAGGAAGTGTCAGATGATCAAACGTATACATACGTGTGCACGTCTACCTGCATGTTCCTCTTGGTGCTCTCAGTTTCCACGTCAGCAGCCGAGCGGTGACCAGTAAAGCCAAACTGGTGAAGCTTTGACCAGCAGGAAAACAGCGTTAATGAGGATCCTCTGGCTGGAGGATGCTGCCATTTTTCAGAGACTTCTGACTGCATTTTCAGCAATCATGTACAGGATGTACTCGTTGCTCACTGGCTTCCCCTGGTCACCCACCACATAAACACACACACATGCAAGTTTCAGGTTGGAGACCCCCTGTGTGACTAATAAAGGGAAGCCCATGCAGGTGTGTTTGTGAGTGACTCATCCCTGAAACGGAGACATGGAAAGGTGAAGTAGGCTTATCGAGAGCGTTTTGACTGGGTCTCCCCTCTGACACAAAGCATCAACAGAATCCCCTGCTTACTGAAAACGCTGCTAAGACTGAAACCAACCTGCTTTCCATCTAGATTTCATTTTAAATAAACTTTTCAGTGATTTATTAGAGTAAAAAGCATGAATGCTGCTAGCCAGCACCTGGATTTTGAACGGAATGCTATGTATGTTAAGATGACAAAAAAGCTCTACAGCACAACTTAATAAGACGTATAGTCTCTTTATTTCATTCCCATCTTGTATTTGTGTCTATCTCCTCCCACCCATGGAACAGAGAATCGCCCACAGAAGTGTAAAATGTCAGCAATTGTTGCCCATTACCAAATCTGCGCATTTATTTTCCAGGAAACAGGAAATGTGACGGGCTTTGAGTTGCGCCACAGCTGAAGCTCTCAACTGAAGAGAGGTTTACTTCCCCTCAACTGTTAGACCGGCTTTCACATGAAGAGACAGAAAATATTAATCATTGCTACAGATTTCAAGCCTTTTTCAAGTCTTTTGCTTGGGCTTTAATTTTAAGCATCCTTGTTCGTTTTACTTTATTTTAAATGCTAGATCAGGTTCTTACTTTTCAAACTACTGAGAGGACTCAAGTCTTTTTTTCCATTAATTAATTAATTTATTTTCAAATGGTCTCATGTAGCCTATGATGAAGCTGCTCAAACCCTTGAAGCAGATTTTTTTTCTGCCAGTTTAATTAGGTTTTACATGTCTATAGCTTTTTAAAATCCAAGCTGCACGGTCATTGTCAACCTTGTCTCATTTGACTGGAAGACATGAGAAATAAAATTCTGTTTGGTTCTTTGTTGGTCCAGACCTACAGTAAGAGTGTGTAGCCACAGGCCACAGCCCAACCACGGATGTCAGAGCAGGTGTTTTCATCTTCAGCTTATTTTAAGTGTTGGCGCACCTGCAGTGGTATGAACTGCTGCCAGTAAAATGACACACAGGTGAAGATTTAATCTCTCGCAGATCAAACTAATATCACCAAAGTGATTGATCACTCAGTGATGTAACTGCTCTGTGATGCACCCTGCTTCTGTTGCCATCTGGTGGTTTAAATGTTTATCCCTCTGCACGATGAGTCATTTTTACTTTACTTTTCATTCATGTTTTTTTTAAATGCAGAAAGCCATTGTTGTAATGCAATTTTTTTTAATCCAATATTACTGAACTAACACCTCCACAAAAAAACAAACAGTGCCACAATGTATGTATATAACTTGCATATAGCTTCAACTCTTCTGGGAAGGCTAACCACGAGGTTTAGGAGTATGTTTATGGGAATTTTTGACCATTCTTCAAGAGAACACTTAAAGTTCTTGATAAAAAAAAAAAAGCCCATATATCACCACTACTGTAATATTGTCAAGAAATACCAATGACTGGACTTTGATAGCGACCAGCTGTCTTTACATGTCTGCCTCATTTTTAAGGTTTTGAATAGACTAGGCCTTCCACCACTACTGGAATTCACAAAGAAAAAACATTCACGAGTAAACATGAGAGCACTGGCAAAATGGGACTGTGGAGGGAAATGGTGTAGAACTAAATTCAGCCAAATGGTGGTGTCCATGAGAGGAACAGAGTTCTGCCAGTTCATGTCAGACTGTGTGACAACATCAACACCTTCAAAATGACCCTTAAACAGTGGCTGAAAACAAAACCACACCTGCTCCCATTAATGATCTTCATCTCAAGTGTAAAGTGTGAACATGGTTTTACTTTCTGTACCTTTATATGCATTTTGTGTTGGTGATGTATGGGTATAATGTCTGTATGTTCTGTCATGTTGTATTGCTTGTTTAATTGTTGTTTGTTTTATAATACTTGGCTGCCTTAGCACAACGGATGAAATTTAGCAACTACGCTAACTCCTGCATATTTATATTGATGTTTTTTACTGATGTATTGATTAATGTGCATTTTCCTCGTCAAATAAAAGGAAAAAAAAAAGATAAACTTTGTTAATCCCAATTAGTGTGCCAACTAGGAAATTCATTCTCTGCATTTAACCCATCTCAGGATGAACCTGAGAGCAGTGAGCTGCTAGTTAAAGCCACCGGGGAGCAGTTGGTGGTTGTTAAGGACCTTGCTCAGGGGCCCACAGTGGTTCATCTGAGTGTTGTGTCGGGTGAACCACTGTGGACCCCTGAGCAAGGTCCTTAACCCCCACCAACTAAATAGATATGCAATGAACATAAAGAGAATGAAATGTAATGAAGAGCATTTGTAAGGTCACACTGATGTTGGACCAGAAGGCCTGGCTCTCAGTCTCTGCTCTAATTTAGCCCATTTCTATCTATGGGGTTGAGGTCAGGACTCTGTGCAGGCCAGTCAGGTTCCTCCACACCAGACTCTGCATCCATGTCTTTATGGACCTGCTTTGTGCACTGGTGCACAGTCATGTTGGAAGTGGAAGGGGCCAGCTCCAAACAGGTCCCTCAAAGTTGGGGGCATGGAATTGACCAAAATGTCTTGGTATGCTGAAGCATTCAGAGTTCCTTTCACTGGAACTAAGGGGCCAAGCCCATCTCCTGAAAAACAACCCCATACCATAATCTCCGCTCCACCAAACTTTACACTTGGCACAATGCAGTCAGACAAGTACAGTTGTCCTGGCAACCGCCAAACCCAGACTCGTACATCAGATTTCCAGATGGAGAAGCGTGATTTGTCACTCCAGAGAACGCCTCCTCTGATCTAGAGTCCAGTGGCGGCTGCTTTACACCACTGCATCCACGCTTTGCATTGCACTTGGTGATGTATGGATGGATGCAGCTGCTCCACCATGGAAACCCATTCCATGAAGCTCTCTGCAGTGCTTGACTCTGCAGAAAGTTTGCGACCTCTTCACACTACTGTATGCGCTTCAGCATCCGCTGACCCTGCTTTGATAGTTTATGTTGCTGTCATTCCTAAACACTTCCATTTTCTTATAATCCAGCTGACAGTTGACTGTGGAATATTTAGGAGCGAGGAAATTTCACAACTGGATTTGTTGCACAGGTGGCATCCTATCACAGTTGCACGCTGGAATTCACTGAGCTCCTGAGAGCAACACATTCTTTCACAAATCTTTGCAGACACAGTCTGCATGCCTAACCTAGACCTGTAGCCATGAAAGTGATTGGAACACCTGATTCCAGTAATTTGGATGGGTGAGCAAATACTTTTGGCTGTATAGTGTATATCTACAAATATCTACATATGTATAATATTTAATTTCATTTGATTTTTTTCAAATTTAGGTACATGTACAGGGGCCAGAATACTTTGATTATAGTGAATTCATACTGATAATCAGTTGTGGGTGAGCTGGATGGATGTGGCTTTGAATGCAAGATAAAAACTGAACCCAGACCTAGATGGAGGAGAAATAGACAGCTGAGAGGAAAACCATTTATGAAGAATGTGACGTGAGCTTTTGCTCTGTTCAATGTTTTATCTGTTTCCTGATATCCTCATCCGCTCTGCTCTTTGTGCATTGAACCAGAAAACCCAGTAACAGCAGACAATAACGAACACCTAGCTGCATGTACGATGGCAGTCTAGATTAAGAGCCAGAAGGGACTGACATTATATTACTTGCTGTACTTCCTTTGTTTAGAAGTCCAATATTATTAGTTTTCTTTCAGAAAAACCCAGGAAAAAACAAAAACAGTAATCTGGAACCATTGGGATTGTGGATTATATCTACAGTCCCATGCAAATAGGGAAGATTGCAGTTTTCAAGGATTCTGGCAGCTTCATCAGGGCAGATTTTGCCTGCATCATCTATAAATGTGAAATTCTGCATCTAATTTGTGCAGAAACTGTGCTGAGTTGTGTAAAGTGCGCTGCTACCCAAACTTAATAGCTTGTTCCCCATGTGTAGGCTTTCACTTCCTACCTCATCTGTTTCAGCCCACACGCTGCACACTATTACGCTCATGTGCCAATAGCTTTTGGATCAAGTCGTGCTTTTCAATGTTTCAAACTAAACACAGAGGAGCTTGTTCAGCTCTGGTGGGCTCCACTTCAAAACATCGTGCAGACCACGATGGTGCTGCAGGAGGGCTCTGCAAACACTCAGCTGCAATGATCCCATTTGACACAGTGGAGAAGAAGGTTGCAGCTGGGGCGTGGTTTCATATCTCACTGAACTATCTTCTAACAGGTTCCAATAAACACTGCATAGGCAAGTTAAGCAGCTATTGTTGTCTGGAAGATTGAAAATGGGCCAAAAATGGATTCAGATGCTGGTGATTCTGGTGTTTTATCTGCGTAAGTTGATTCTAGATATTTTTCACCCTGTTTTTCTTTTTCTTTTTTTGTGTGTGGAATATTGAGAAGTGAATGATTAATGCTCTAATTTGATCACATCATTTAGAAATCAGTCCAGGAACTGCTGAGGAGAGGGTGGTAAAAGAAGGGAGTTCAATTGATATCAAATGCAGGCCTGAGAAAGGGACCATGGTCATCTGGTTTCGAGTGCTGGACCAATCTGGCATGGAATTCATCGCATCATTCAGCCCCACTGGACAAATCAAGATACGCGGACCCAAATATGATGAACTCTTTAGTGAGAAGAAAACCCAAAATTATGAGTATATTTTAACACTGAGATCCTTCAAAAGAAGTGACAGTGGCATCTACAGCTGTGGCTCTCTCATCAATGGAAATAAACTAAGCTTTGGAGAAGTCACACGACTGCGTGGAGGTGAGTTTTCTTTTCTTTTCATTGTCTAACACTTATCAGATGGATATTTTATAGAGAAAATAAGCCATTGTTTTTTGTGTTATTTACTCTTTTAAAAGAAGAAACGAAAGAGCCAACAAAAGCAGCACCGACATGCACCACCGGCCCAACTCCATCCACGACATCCATGAGCTGCGTGTGTAAAGACAAGTTTAAGACAGGTAATTCCCAGAATACAATCCAGTATCATCAGCTGACGATGAGAAACGGTGGTAAACACTCGTGTGTGTGTGTGTGTGTGTGTGTGTGTGTGTGTGTGTGTGCAGCAGCACAGCCTGGTCTTTCCATGTTCTGTGCTCCGATCATTCTGGGCCCACTGGCTGGCGGTTGTGGCCTTCTTCTGCTGCTCCTCATCTTCTTTACTGTATACTGCAACAGTAAGTCCAGCTGATAAATTACACCAAAATTTACATTTTTACAAATTTTTTCTTTAATTACAGTTAAAGCTCTGTCTTGTGCAGTTTGCTGTCGATTTTTAAGATGATTTATAAGTTTAAATGATTCTTTGTTTTAGAAATGAGGACACGAAGATGCCCACACCATTACAAGAGAAAGTAAGTCTTTTTTTTTTCTTAAGCATTTCTTTACTAACCTGGTATTGTTTTTCCAAATGGGGCATAATTTAAGATTATTGAGTATTTTACTGCATGTCTCAAAAACATTAAACAGGCTTTATATAAATATATATATATATATATATATATATATATATATACATTATGTATTGTTTTGTGTGTAATAAAATTATTACTTCTGTCTTTTTTGTTTTTCACATCTTTTTTTTTTAAGCTATTACATTTCAGAATTGTTGCTCAGATTTTTTTCTAGAAACTGCCGGACCATTTATCTTGTAATTTGAACTAAATGAAATGCTTTTCTCCAGAACTCTTAGCGTAATTTGTTTTGAAAATATTCATTCCCAATATTACAGCCCAACCTAAATTTTAATTTGATCTCAAAGCCTTTTGTTTGCCCAAGTAATACAAAAATATAGATTTTCTATGAAATATTAAAATATTCTTTTACGTCTAATTTTGAAACAGAAATAAAACATACTGAGTAAACAAAAAGCACAAAAATCATTGCATTTAAATAACTATGATGCATTTATTTATTTTTACTTGTGGGCCTGTTTCTTTGTTATTTGCCTGAAATAACATGAAATAAGATTTTATTAATATATTTATTTTCGATCTCGCGCAGGCCGAGGATGGGGGTTCCTGACAAAATGATGACCAACATCTGATGTAAAAGTTACCGTTTCATTCACATTTATTCAAAATGAAGTTACGATTTTTTTTTTATTTTTTTTTGCAGCTGCTCTTTTTTTTTTTGTCAAATCTTTATTTTAATTATGTATAATGCCGTAATCAGGAAACTTGCTTAAGTACAAACTGAAAATATCTTTTTTAAACACAACAGAAAATATACAAGAAAATCAAGAAGTGAATCCATCAAATATCCTGTAAAACTTTATTTACTGACAACAGTTTGTTTTTTTTTAAATAAAATGAAATTAACATTTATACTGAAAGTGATTAATGTAATCCTGAGAATCTTTAACTCTGTTTTATAATTTTTACAAGTTGAATTTATAAAGAAAAATGTATATACTTTTTATTTTTTGTTCACATTTACTTTGTAACAATTTCAAATTCAAGCTTTGTTTACTTGTCTCTGCATTTCCTGTTGAACTTCCATCTCCCTTCTGCATCTTTTTAAAATTTTTTAATTAAAAATGTAAATAAAAAGTGATTGTCTCCATGATTTCTTGTTTGTTTTTAAATCGGGATTTTCTTTAGTTTCTTTTTTTTTCACTTTTTGAAATCTTAAATTTAAAAAAGGCATTTATAATAAACTAAAAAATGTTTATGGTTAAATCGTTAATAAATATATATATATATATATATATATATATATATATATATATATATATATATATATATATATATTAATATAAATGCAGATTTCATAATTTGAGAATTAAAATATACAACAATATTACTAATAATCAAATAAAACCTGAACATTTTGAAAAAAAAAAATTCCACACAGACAAAAACAAACTCCCTCTTTCTGTAGTGAATAGTAATATTTATTTCATTATTTTACACACATATCCCACTCATTTGCATCCCCATCAGTCATTCAGGGTCTTGGCACAAAAATACATTATTTGAGCAAAATACATTTGTTTTAAGCCCCTCTTGAGTGAAAAGGAAGTGGGCTGCTTCAACCGTACACAAGTGAAAAACCACACGTCATGGAGAAAAGAGACACGTTCAGAGGAGAATTTGTTCCTTCTAACTTTAATACACACACTCTCACACACACACATTTCCCTTTCACCTTCAGGACAATCCTGTTTGTTAATTTCTCTTCCATTTAATATTCTAAAGGCAGTTTATTCTAGTGTTTATCTTTTATCTTTAAGGCACAAATGGTAACCAGACCTGTTGGTTCTAATTTTTCTTTATTTCTACTTTTTATTTCCCCACATCAAAAGTCTCCATTCCACTAAAAACTTTCAACGTTGGGACTTTTCACCACAGTCGAACGCAGCAAACCTTTGTAAATTATACAGTGTTGTCATAGAGCAAATCTCTTTTTTACAGTATACAAACAACGACAGTTTACGAAGCTTGTAAACACCTTAGTTCACTAAGTGCACTTCTGAATGCGATGATTTATTACTCCTAGAAGGCCAAATACATAAAAAGACCCAACTCTGGACAGATACTCCCCTACAGAAATAAAGAAGCATTGCAAAAAGTTCTCGGCTACAGAAAAAAACAAAGCAGAACACCTCCTGGAAATCCTCCACATTATTGATGATGTAAACTATGCATTGTTCAAAATATACGCAAACTAAGCTGTACACTAGTGTTTTAAATGGCATCTGACCACAGCATGAGAGTAAATGTGACTTTTCTGTGTTTATCAAGATTGCACAAACATCCCGATACAACACGGCTACGCTGTACTGCTCCCACACAAGCTGACAGCCTCCACCGAAGCAAACATCACAACACCACCTGGTTAAGCAACTACCGAGTTGCGATATCAGTGTGTCACTGGAGAATGTCAGCTGAGATGTACGTGCAAGGCTGCTGGCTGCATCAAGTATTTTCTTTCTCTCTGTCTTAAACTTCTCTGTTTCCCTTCATTCCTTCGCCTCTCTTTCGTCTCTCCGCTCGTTCTTTCAGCCATCCTGCTGTGAAAAGTCTCTCTGTTCATTTTCTCCAAAGACAGAAACCGAAAGCTTCTCATCTTTGATTGTACAGCCTCGCAGATGTGTCGATGTGTGTGTGTTGGGCGAGTGTTGTGGATTATGTTTGTCTGCGGGTCGTTCAGTATACATTCTTGATGATTTAGAAAAATAGAAATATTATCCGAAGACAAGCTCCCTCACTGATGCATCCCTGTAGCCTGGAGGACGAGTTCCACCTGCAACATGTCAGACATTCAGCCGTCAGTGAAAAAAAACGGATTTTGGTCCCAGTTGTGTTTACAGTTTTTTTTTTTTTATTGCTTACACACATTTTCAAAGCTCTTTGTCTATTTCTCAAAACTTTACACACAAATCAAGTTATTGCCCTAACAAAATGCAAAAAGCCCCCTATCACCTGCAAAATGAAATCTTAACACTTCCAACCCATCAGCATCCTTCTTTTCTCCTTTTTCACTTATTACTTTACATCCTCTTCTCTCACTGTTTTTGTTTTCCCATTCATTTCTTTTAAAAAAAAAAAAAATGAAATACCCACAAACACCCACTCTCATATATTTTTTTTACTTTTTTTTATTATATGCTTCACACTCTAAATAAGACAAAATTTTATTTAAAGAAATATGTGAGAGAGATATAATCTTTTTTTTTAAGGCAATGCATCTTATTTCAAGAAATCTTATAAGAGAATTTGCTTGTCCCATTGTCAGAATTTTTTTTTTTTTTTTCTTTTGGCCACTTTACCTAAAATAAGTAAAAAAAAAAAAAATATGCTTTTAATAACCAAAAACATTCTGCCGATAGAGCAAGCTAAATTTTCTTGATAAGATTTTTTTAAAATAAGATGCATTGCCTTAAAACAAGTTCTTATATCTCACTGAAATATTTCTCTTTAAGTGATTTTGTCTTATTTTGAGTGTGATGAGATATTTTGATGAGAAATTAGAAAAGTAAACTTGCTAAGATTTGAGTTTTTGCAGTGCGCAAGCAATAAGGGAACCTATTTTATTTCCTGAATAAATATGTTGCTGCTGTGGATTCAGCATTGTATAGTACTGCAATAGAAAAAGCAAAGCAAAGTACACTCATCACACATGGAACAGGCTAAAGCAAAGCTCTCTCAGCATTGTTATCTATTGTCCAACACAGATAGTTTGACCTTTGACTTATTTATAGGCCTATGTCAAGGAGTGATTGGTTGGTGTTCAGTAAAGCATTGTTAAAGGGGACAGAGTCTAAGGCACTGATGAATACATGTAAGTGTGGCATTTTAAATGGTTGTGTTTAAAATGGGAAATCAAGTTACTTCCTTGTAGATTTTAGTGTGCTAGCTAGAACATTGCGTCTAGTTATTTGCAAAAAGTGAATAGCTACATTGAAAGCTGTGACAAGGCTGAGAATGTGTTTATGGTTTTGCCAATTTGAGGTGAAGTTGTGAGGTTTGAGTGAATAAGTTTAGAAACAGTGACATTTATAAAGGTTTTGTGTGTAAGCAATTGAAAAAAACTGTAAAAGATGGGGAAAAAAAAAGACTTTACCAGGTGAACTAGCTCTTGCCTCCCTGCCCTGTAGATGACGGCACAACGTCGGAGCTTAGCTGAGCTGATAGCAGGTCAGTGGCGGGTGGCTCAGCTGCATGTTGTGTCTGAAGAGAAAATTTAACTTATTAATAAGAAGAAAAGAAGAGGCAACACCCCTGAATGGGTAGATTAGACTGGGAACTGAGTGTGAAGGGTTCATCACGTCTCTGCAGGCACTGGAGCGGTTTCAGTTTACTGTTGAAAACTGAGGGTTTTTTAAACACTTAATTTGCATCTTTCCAATCAGGACTGGGCGATATGGACTAAAAGCCATCCTCAAAATTATTCATACCCTCCAATTAAAGAAAAGGCTAAATTAATAGACAAATTATTGAATGAATTAATTACAACAGTAATTCAAATAACAAGAAACTAAAGACACTAATAATAAATAAAAATTTACAAAGTTATAATTTAGTGAAAAATAAAATATTGCTTTTAAATTGTGGTTGGAAATAAAATAATAAACAAAACTGTCCCAGACACATTAAAGCACCATTCCCATGAAAAGTGGAGCAAAGTACCTGTCAGCAGGTGTAGAAATCTGACTGAACGTTGGAGAAAACACCTGACTGCAGTGATTGCCTCAAAGTGTTGCTCAACAAAAAGTTTTAGCTTCGGAGCCCCATTATACTTACTTACTTGTTGTATTTTTTATGTGTTTGTTTTTAATATTTCTTTCAAACCACAATTCAAAATCAGTGTCATGATTTTCATAGAATATTTATTTTATATTATTACTTTAGTCAATTTTATCTTATTTTACTGACAGATTAGTTTTTTCCTTTTTTAATTTGAGAGCATGGAAATGTTTGAGGACGACTGTATTCAGGCTGAATATTGATATACAATATATATATATATCGATATTTTTATCGCAAAGTGAGAGCAAATGTTTAGCAAATGTCTTGAAATATGATGTCACAAGTAGTTTTATTAAAACCGGCCAGATGAAATAATGCTCAGCTGTTCAAAGAACAAAATGTAGGACAAATTCACACATGCACAGATGCAAGGATCACAGCACAGTCTGAAATATGTACATTGATATATGCGTTGGTCTAATTCCATATTTCATTTAGAAATATATAGATATATTACTTATATTGATATACTGCCCAGCCATATTTACAGTTATATAAAACAATCACATTCATCAGATGTTACAAAAACCCTAGAAAAACAATCCCATGCAAAAAAAGATTAAAATAAACCTAACCCACCTAACAGAGTCATCACAGACAATGAACATTCAAAACAACAACAACCACAAGTGCACATAATGCTCTTTACTTCAAGACAAACCAAGGGCAGGTACTGTATATACACTCAGGGCTCCAACTCCACACATAAGTTATTACAGGATCTCAGGTTTTGTGGAATTGGCTGATGGAGCCGTTGAGCGTACATCTGATCCTTTCCAGCTTAACATTCTGCATAACGTCCCAAATCTAGCGGTGGTGGAGAAGCAGCTTTCCATGTAAATAAAATCAAGCACCTAGCTAGTAAGGAGGAAAATGCAATGACCCTCTGAACGAGCAGGAGCAACAGATCCTGTGGAGCAGAAAACCAACCAAAAACAGCAACCAAGGAAGAAGGAGAGATGTTATAAGCATAAGCATTAGAGGAAGACCAGAAACTGTCTGAGTTGTTTGACTCAGTTAACAAAAAACAAACACACACACACATTTTAAAAAAAGTCAAACGCTGTGCATCTTTAACTTCATGCAGCAAGCAGTTTGCTTACTTTAGACTTTGACTTTGACTTGCTCTTGCCCTGAAATAAAGTTAACAAATGATTATGCTCATCAGGAACTCTTCAGTGCGCGACGGTGAGCTTTGATGTGCACGTTTTAGTGAAGAGTCTACAGGAGGCGCCTGCAGTGCACAATGACTCGCCATAACAAGCCTTTAAAAATTAAAAATAAAAATGGGGATGTGGTCAAATAATGGGGAAAAATGACTATCAAAGCAGCTTCAGGTCATGTGCCATGACTAGTGCGTGTTGTGTTAACACACAAAGTAACTTATACTTACTGTATAAGTTTGTTTTATGAGTATTTATGAATGAGATGTGTGTAAGCATGAAGGAAGTGGAAAGTTCCTCTGCAGGGGCAGATGCACGTGTAAACAGAGCTTAGCACTAATATATAAATGACCTGCAAATGTTTCTGAGTTAGTTCATCTCTGAGCGCGGGTGCATGTTTGTGTTTGAATTCCTTGTTCAGCTAAAAGTGATTAACTACAGTTGGCATTCGTCTGCTGTTCCTTATGTATGAAAAGGGAGTTTTTTTCTGAGCTTTTTCAGCTGATTAGAATTTATGAGCACAACCGCGTAGAGTTTTATTTTTTTTAAATTAAGGACAGAAAAAGCCACAAAAGCGAAGGATGTTGTCACAAGCTGCTCACTTTCACCTTCTGTCCTCAGGTTTACTCACATCAAACAAAGTTAGAACATGTGGATAAAATAATTGAGCATCACTCTGAAAAACTTGACAATTCCCAAAGAAAACAGTCTGCCCGCTCAGATCAAAAGAATCACCGGTGTTGGAGGAAGTGGCAGAAAGCTGGACCCTAACAGGAGAGCTGTCACTGGAAAACATGTAAAACCTCTTCAGCAATGTAATTCAGCCGGAGTTTGGTGAAATAAGTTGTTTCTTCCCAATCAGCTTTGTTCAAATTTGGAGTACAAATGAGTAGATTGTAAAAAAGAAACATACAGTTTGACCAAGAAAGACGTTTAAGCGGCAAGACACAGAACTCAAAGCAATATGGCTTTAAAATGGAAAATGTTTTGATTATTAGCAGATATTATCTATTAGATTCCAAAGTAAGAGAAAAGATTTCCACATGATCTAATTTGCTGTCATCTAATGAAATAATTTCACATCTTCATATATAAATCTTGTTTACCTTTGGCTTGTCTGGTTTAGATTTAGACTTGGGGGGGTCAGGGAGCAGTGTACCAGCCAGGGAGTCCAGAACAGGACCGGCCATAGGCTAGGAAAGAAAAACATGTACATGACTGGTAAATTTTAAATCATCAACATAATTAGCTACTTATATATATTCAAGAAAATCCCCCAAAACACATCTCTCAGGAGCAAGGTTATTATAGTTCAATAAAACTAATGAAACAACAAAAACTGCAATAGAAAAACATTTTCATTAACTGAAAATAAATTTTAAAACTATACAGTCAAGCCAGGCAGCATGGGGAAGCGATGTGAGACAGCTGCATCCATAATGGGCCCGTTCCACTAATACTAGCGACCTGTCTCGTGAAAGGTTTGTGTTGTTATATTCATGTGAGTCTTTAGTCTGTTGGCTATGTTGGTTTTTACCCTGCACACTCTGTGCAACCAACCTCAGAAGCAGCATTGTACACATTTTGTACTAAGGGCTGCTATCCTGTGGGACTATTATAACCTTGCTCAGGAGGTCTCTAGTAAAGTGTAAATGCTGTGAGAGTCAGAATTATTTACTGTGCCTTATTTCTTTAACATCTCTAAATCTCTGTGGTGGATGAGGTGGGGAACAGTTGTTCTCCTTTGTTACCTTCAGGGGCTCTGAGTCCAACACAGGAGGTTCCAGCTTCGTTGTGGTTACAGTGACCGGTGCAGGAGGCTTAGCAGCTGCAGAGAAGTTGCTGGACAGCAGGTCCAAAGCTGCTTTATCATCCATAGTGTCCTGCAGGGCCAAGAAGAAGAAAAATGGGAGCTTAACATCCTTTTGTTCTACCTTTGTTTAAGTTCATTAATATTGCATCATGCAAGGACCCAACCTTTTTGGATGCTGCAGCTGATTTTTTCTCATATTCTGCCATTTTCTGTTACATTAAATACAATCATATTAGGCACAACATTAGGCAAAATATGACATACACACAAACGACACATGGGTAATAAGCATGCCCCACTAAAGATTGATTTGATTTATCTTCTGCTTCCAGCAGCCGGTAGTTTACCTTCATGTCTTCCTCACTGGGTCGATACTCTGGTGGCAGCGCATCATCTCTCTCGCCCATTTTTATCAGCTTCTCCTCAACAAGCTTTTTCTCCTACGATGACCAAACAAACCCCAAAGACAAGGCATCTAAACTTAGTTTTCTGGGTGCATTTCATTGAAAAGAGTGCATGTGAAGCACATGGGCTACCTTAACAATGTCTTTCGGAGGAACTGGGGCAGGCTGAGGAGCAGGTGTGATATCCTTCAGTGTGTCTGACAGAACATCGAGGGCATTGTCTGCCTCAGCTGCCAGCTGAATCCACCAAAAAAGAAAAAAAAAAGATACTGACACATGTGCAGGAAAACAGTTTAAAAGCAGGCAGAAGTGATGCTCGTGTCCTTACCTGCATGCCAGATTCAGCTGGAGCACAAGGGGAAGATTTCACTGCTGGAGCAGCAGTGGAGGCAACGAAATCTCCTGCCAAGGCATCCAAAGCAAAGTCGGAGGGCTGCAGGAGAGACGGAATGAAATGCACTGAAATATGTGAGTTTCAGTGTCTTTTATTTGCAGATTTATTACTTCCATGAATGTGCACCTGTGCAGGAGGAGCTGATGGAGGCACAACGGGAGCATGGACTGCAGGAGCTGCTGAGGAGGTCATGAAGTCTCCAGACAAAATGTCCAGAGCATCACCAGTTCCCATGGTGGGCTGCAGGAAGACAGATAATAATCAATATCTGTTAAAATAAATCATTTTGTGCGTATTTTTCACTGTAGATTGCACCTTAATCACTGACTCGTGTTCTGAGTCTCACCTCAGGTTTTGGAGCAGGGAGTTTTTTGAGCTCTTCCTCATTGAACCTATAGTCTGGAGGAAGAGTGTCCTCCCTCTCACCTACACGCACACCCTTCTTCTTCTTGAGTTTGTCCTCCTGTAAATAATTTGGGAAAAAAATGCACATTTATACAAATTCATGCTTGTAATTAAATCCAGTTTCATCCTGTAATCACACAAAAAACCTGATGAAAACATGTTAATCACAGAAATAAACAAAGGAACATCATTACGTATCAGAACACATTCTACATTTTCCCCAGTAAAACAACAGCATGAGCTTGTGTTCTTACAGAGACGATGTCTTCAGGTCTGAGTTTCGGTGATTCAGGTTTCGGTTCATCCGCTGCTAACGTGTCACTGAGAGCACTGAGAGCATCCAGAGAAAAGGAGCCCCCCTGTGGACATAAGAGAGAAAGCTGTTTCAAAGCAACTTTTATGTTGAAAGTTGTACCTTTGCTGCAGAAATACAGACAGATACTGAGGGACAAGCACACCGATGATCAAAGACAGGGCGTAAAATGTGAGAACTGGCACACAGCTGAGCATGTGTCTGTTAGCTTAAAAAAGAGACAAACATGATAAACAGATAAGCACACGTTTGTATTTTACCTCTGGTGCCTTCTTGGTAGGAGGAGGAGCAGGCGCTTGAACTCCAGCAGCTTTAGATGAAGCCACAAAATCTCCAGAGAGGACATCCAGAGCTGACAAATCATCCACTTTTACCTGGAAAATTGAGACAATAGTTCTTTACGGCAGAATGTTTAAAACTTTATGGGGAATGTACGGAAACATGCGTCATCATCGGGCTCCGTCTACATCACAGCACACTTTTCCCTCTGAAACTACTGTGCATGCATTACTCCTGATTAAGGATAGACCGATATATAGGCCGGCCGATATTTTAGGCTCATATTTGCAACATCGACCAATATATGGGGTGTGTTGGCCGATACACCCCCATCTAAATAATTTACAGACCTGCAGTTTTTTAAACATATATTACAAGTTTAATGTTTCCTTTTGATATTGTTACAAGTGTAATGTTTCATTTTTGTATATTTATTACAAATTTCATGTTTCTATTATTTTATTTTGTTTTTTTAAAATGCACCGTTTCTTTTTTATATTCATTTGAAGGTCTTCGTTTCTTGTTTTTTTATCATCTTAAAAGAGTTTTCAGAATTCATTTTCATTGTGTCCTTCATTATATCAATTTTGGGGTCAAATGCAGTATCGGCCCCAAATATCGTTAGGTTGTACTGTATCAGCCATTGGCTGAGGCTGATGAAAAGATATTGGTATCGGTATCGGCCCTAAAAAATCTGTGTCGGTCGATCCCTACTCCTTATCCAACGCTCGTCTAAGACATACCTGTGCAGGAGGAGCTGTGGGGGTAACAACAGGAGCCTGGACTGCAGGAGCTGTAGAGGAGGTCATGAAGTCTCCAGACAAAATGTCCAGAGCCTCACCAGTTCCCATGGTGGGCTGTAAGAGGAGGAAAACAGAGAAGAATTGTTTTGAAGTAACCAATTAATTAATTTCACCAGTCTTTAAATGAACTCTAAAACATAAAATATCATCGTATTAAATGAAATGGTCCCTGTCTCACCTCGGGTTTTGGAGCAGGCAGCTTTTTGAGCTCCTCCTTGTTGAACCTGTAGTCTGGAGGAAGAGTGTCCTCCCTCTCTCCCACAAACACACCCTTCTCCTTCTTCAGCTTGTCCTCCTATTAAAGAAAACAAGGTTTGTGAAAATCTCAGACATAAATGTAGCCTGAACTTTAACGGTTGATGTTTTTTCTGCATTTCGGCGCTGAAAGCCTCGTAGTAGTGACGGATTTTCTTACCGAGACAATGTCTTCAGGTCTGAGTTTGGGAGATTCGGGTTTTGGTTCATCTGCTGCCAATGTGTCACCAAGAGCACTGAGAGCATCCAGAGACAAATCACCACCCTGGGAGAGGAAAGGAGGAAGTTTTTCTAACTTAATATGTGACTTGCTTTAAATTTCTCTCATTTTTTTTTTTTATTTAGTTTTTATTTGACCATTCTTTAATATCTATTACAGCAATCATTTTCCGACAAGTATCTTTTGCACAGCAGAGTGTTACAAGCCAGTTTAGGAAAAGATAAATCAGTTCAGGTTTCAACATCAAAATGAACAAAGACATGGGTTGTACACGAATTCATCTGATAAATATACAAGTATCCAGGGCTTAGTCCCAGTGGTCACCCATTACCACCCAGATCTTTTTGTAATCTCAGCATATATGTAATTTTTCCCATAGTGTGAATATTTCTGAAAGTTGTTAACCACTCTGCATAATTGGGCCAGTCTCATTTCATTGTAATAGCCTTCTTTGCCGTCGTGAACAGTATATCTTCTCCCTGCTATGGATACATTTCTTTCATTTTAATGTAAAACATGACAAAAAGCAGGGTAGCAGGGAAGTCCAGAAAAAAAAATGAATGCAGGAATTACAGTATGTATCCCACCTGATGACTCTTGGCATCAGCAGCAGGTTTCTCTGCTTTGGCTTTCTTATCAGCAGGAGGAACTGCAGAGGATTCCACTTTCTACAGCAGACAGCACAGACAACTTTCAACTTTAGGAAAATAATTGCAGTAAAATATGTGAAACAGCACGTTTGATTTCCTTTAACTTAAAAATGCATCACAGAAAATACAGAAATTCAGGTGCAGCGATGCTGTACTGTACCGTGGCAACAGCAGCAGACAGACCAGCCTCCAGGGAGAAATCATCAGAAACCACCTCCACCTTGGCTTTCTTATCAGCAGGAGGAGCAGGAGCTTTCTGCAACATCCAAGAGAAATGATCAAATAGACAAAAAAACATTATAACTGCTTGTTTTCATCTGTTGTAACCACTAAAAATCATCTGTACCTGTGTAGGAGCAGCTGAGGAGGTCATGAAGTCTCCAGATAAGATGTCTAAAGCCTCACCAGTTCCCATGGTGGTCTGTAAGAGAAGGATGGCAGATGAAGATGGTCGAATATTTCAGTTATTGTAGTGTTTTATTCATTATCGCTTCTTAAAAATGATTCTTTATGTTATTTTTGTCTTACTTCTGGCTTTGGAGGAGGCAGTTTTTTGAGCTCCTCCTTGTTAAACCTGTAGTCTGGAGGAAGAGTGTCCTCCCTCTCTCCCACAAACACACCCCTTCTCCTTCTTCAGCTTGTCCTCCTGTTTAAACAGGGAAGGTGAGAAAATCAGACATGATGCCAAAGCTTGACTGTATTTTTCCCATTAGAGATCATTTAAGGCCCCTACCGAGACAACGTCCTCAGGTCTGAGTTTGGGGGATTCCGGTTTTGGTTGATCTGTGGGCAATGTGTCGCCAAGAGCACTGAGAGCATCCAGAGACATGGAGCCACCCTGAGGGGAGAACAGCACGTATAAGGTCAGCTAATCCGGTGTTTTTCATTAATAAACACAGCAAAGTTCTTTCTTTTTTTCCTCAACTTAATCTCCACTTCACCTTGTCAGCCTTGGGTTTCATGTCAACCTTGGTGTCCAGTCCAGCTTCTAGTGAGAAATCAGCAGCAGTTTTATCCATCTTTGCCTTCTTATCAGCAGGAGGAGCAGGACACACGGCAACAGGAGGGACTGATTTCTACAACAGTCACAGAGAAAGAAGAAAAAAATCAAAAACATATAAAGCATAGTTTTAAAGACAGTTGAATAATTCACTCTGTCAAATTACAGCAAAAAGAACGACTTCCAGCAGTTTTGGTTGGTTTAAAACGAACACGATTGGCTAAATAATCATTACCGCGGAGAAGAGCCCGGCCTCAAGTGAGAAATCATCTGAGACTTTCTCCTTCTTGGCTTTTTTATCAGCAGGAGCAGGACACACGGCCACAGGAGGGACTGCTGCAGGAGTTACGACTTTCTACAACAGAGACAATGTTACAGAATAATCAGACCTTCATCATCTGGTGCTGCATTAAAAAAGCTGCAGAAATATGACATAATCTTTTTATATTTTTGGATGCATAAAAAAAATAATGCACATTTGTTAAAGCATGCAAGTACGAGTCATAAGGAGGGTGCACTGAATGTAAAAGGTGGAGGATGGATGAGCATCTGAGCATGATGCGTTTGAAGACTCACCTCTTGCTTCTTGGGTTCAGGTGGAACGGTGGACGTCATGAAGCCAGCCGAGAGGGAATCAGGGCCTCGTCTGTACTCAGTCCTTTCTAAGATGGGAAATGAAGAAAATACCTCCAGATAACAACGTAAGACCAATCACTTTTTTAAAAAACCAATGATTCCTTTAGATAAAATAAGTAGAATAATCCACCACTAGAGGGCACAACTAACCAAGTCACAAGGCAAACAAAGGGGCAAAATAATGTAATGCAAACCAGACTGCATGTACCAACAGTGAAGGAAAAGTACAGACACACCCTTCCACATTCCATAGACTCAAAAATCCCACAAATAAATGCTCTAACAAGTCATATTTGACATCCAAAATCAAATTTGTTCATCTCAACGCTGAGGTCACTGAGGCAAAAGTTACCTGGGGTCAAACTGATAAAAGTAAAGATGATGATCTATGATAGACTGGGAGTAGGTTGTGATGCAAATGTGGGTGTGTCTAGGGTGAGTAAATACTGACCTACAGATGCATCTGTGTGTGTGTGTGTGCTTCTATGTGTTCATGAGCACTCAGTAAGTTAAATGATCCGACATGAGTCAATAACCTCTAACAGAGGAGGTTGGTTCTGTGTTGTTTGCTGAGCCAACACTCCCAATGCAATGCAGCATTCCCCACTCTAGAGGAACCAGCAAGTCGTGGAGTGGAAAGAGTGCTTCTTGTGCCTGTGTGTGTGTGTTAGTGTATGTTCACAGGCTTACAGATGTTGGAATAATGGCTAGAAGTGTGTCACTGAAAATTATCTGGACAAACTGAGCTGAGTGTGCGAGGTTGTGATGCCACTAAAGGCCGGTGGTGAAAACGTTACTTACAGGCACATCCTTAGTTTTAACATCTGCAGGGGCTGGAGCCTGGAGAAACAATGCAAGTCAATTTGGTGATAAGAAATAAGGTGAAATATACTGTATTAGTAAATAAACACAACCATGAAGGTTTAGTTCAACTGCAAATATGAAGGGGAGGTCCAATAACTGGAGCAACTTTGCCTTAAAAATATGATAAATATCTTTACATGTAGTTTTAAGTCTGTAAGTAGCCAATCATTTATCAATCATTTACAGTCCGCCTCAGTTATTTATACCCTCCAATTAAACAAAACGCTTAATTCACAATAGTAATTCAAATAACAAGAAACTAAAGGAATTAATAATAAATAAAAAATTTACAAAAGTATAATTTAGTGAAATAAAAAATTGGTTTGAAATGTGGTTGAAAATAGTAATTTAAAAAAACAAACAAACAAAACTATCTCATGTACATTCGAGCACCTTTTCCATGAATAGTGGGTAAAAATACCTGTCAACAGGTATGTTGAAAGGTCTTTTTGAACATTACAGAAAACACCTGATTGCAGTGATTACCACAAAAAAAATCAACAAAATTTTAGCTTCAGCCCATCATGTTTAACTTGTTTTATTTTTTGTGTTTTTGTTTTTAATATTTCTTTCAAACCACAATTCAAAATCAATGTCATGATTTTCATAGAATTTGTATTTATTATTACTTATTATTACCTATAACAATTTCATGTTATTTAATTGACAGATGATTTTTTTTCTTTATTTAATGGAGGGTGTGAATCATTTTGAGGAAGACGGTAATGTATATAAGTTTTTTGTTTCATTGCAACAAAAAACTTAAAGGTTCACCACTGAGATCAATTTACCTCCAATGTGCAGTTATAAAAGAAAAAAATTTCACCATATTTTAATTCTAAGGGTCAATTTATTATGAAACAATAATACAATAATAAAATAAGGCTTTCCTTACCAGGTCTTAAGATGAGGTAAATTAAACCACAAGTGAACAGCACTTGACATATTACACCCTTGTATTAATTATTTAGAAAAACTAAGCCAAAATACAGGAAAAGAGTGAAATACAGGAACTCTCTCAAAGCTTCAATAATCATTAAGAGGTTAAGCAGCAGCCGGGTGATGCTTATCAAATGCACTTCATTAACTGATCATCAGCAAACATGAGTGCCTCTATGGTTTTTTGCTGGTCTGAAACATTCAGGCATGTGTTAAATTCCTCAGAGGAAAGCGATCTGAAATGATCTTAGAAGGAAATGTTGCAGCGCATCAGTCTGGGAAGGTTCTAAAGTCATCTCCAAACTAATTTGAGTCTGTTAATGAATGTTTGAATGTTCTGCAGTGGTTGCAGAAGCTGATTGGCTGCCATGTTTCAACCAGTCTGCTCCAGGACAGCTGTGGCTGCACATGCAGGCTATCACCAGCGAGGATGAATGTGGTGTTCATGAATAATGAATTCACGGTAAAGCAACCCAGTTTATCAGCATTAATCTTAGCAAGGTCCAAGGTCAGACTGTATAATGTTTGGAGAAGCTGCAAAAGACCAAAGAGTCTACAGGCCTCATTTAGCATATTAACTCTTTACGATCACTGCTGCTCATATTTTCACACTAATCCTGGATTTTGGTTTGGTTTTTCTTAAACAGCTGATAACATGCTGTATTATTTATCTGAGATTACCACAGTTTAAGACCTGATCTGGATTTTTCTTACTGTATATGCTGATATATTTAATTTCAAGGTTTAAGTTGAACCCACATGATTGCCCACTCTGTTAAGCAGCCTTTATTGCAAACAGTTTTCACAGGGATTAGTCGCTGTGAAGCAGACCAACACTGAGGTCTTCAAACAGCTACTTAAAAAAGCAAATCAAAAGAATTAACATGGCAGAGAAAGTGTGACAAACTGACCATATCTTCAAATCTGTAGCCTGGAGGCAATGTGTCATCTCTTTCTCCACACTTCTGACCCTTCTCAGCGGTGATGCCATGCTGCGACACATGCGTCACACAGTTACACACACACACACCACATACATGCAGCGCAGTGTGATCACTTATGCTTTACTTTTCTAAATATAGTCACAAGCGCGTGCAAGCTACAGCTACCTCTTTGACTTCTGGCCCGGTGTAAGCAGGCTGTGAGGGAGCGACGGGATCTGACGATGGTAGTATGCTGGCTAGGGCGTCAAACGGATCCACAGCAGGTGCCTGCACAGGCAACACAACTCAGCACTCGGGAGCATGCAACATGCTTTCACAGCTTGACTAAGTCTTTACCTCTTTAGCTGCTGTTGCTGAGGAAGGAACTTCCACCTGGACCTGCAAAACAGACCCAGAACTGGTGTCATAAAGATACAAAGATAAATCCAATCCCATCCATAATTATATTCATATATATATATATATATATGTGTGTATGAAAAGTTCTTTTCCAAAACGAGTTAACCACCATTTATAAGAAACGGAGTTAACTGCTTCTGCAAAGAAACACTTCATTTACTTTTTGAATATTCTCACCAAATCACACTCACATGATGTAGAGGGTTTTAATTATGTCAAATGGAGATAGGTTTGTACCCGACAGTGATGATAAGCAATTAACTCTGTTTTTTCTAAATGGTGGTTAACTCGTTTTGGAAAAGAACTCTTTATATATATATATATATATATATATATATATATATATATATATATATAAAAAAATACATAAAATACACTAAAAATGAAATAAAACAAATCAGCTTAACAAATAAACAAAAGACACAAAGGACCACATAACTCACATGGTGTTAAAAGGCAGAGAATAAAAGTGGGCCCTCAGATGAGACTTAAAGGTACAGTATGTAAAAAAATCAAAGGTCAATGGCAGACAAATGTGATACATAATTCAAAACTGTGTTACTATTGATGTGTAATTACTGCACCAGAACAGCTGTTATACTGTATGTTTATTTTCTTATGAGTCATTTAGATCTACTTGCTGGGGGTCCACTTACATGGGGGCTACCATATTTGTTCCACCATTTTTACTACGGTGTCCCTAAATGGACAAAACAATGTGTGTGAAGTGAGAACCCTCTGAACTCTAAAACTGCTGTACCAGCTTTGTTTAATGGGAATTAGAGACTGTTTGGGATCAGTAATGCCTTAAAAGACATTAAAAATAGTTACTTATAGTACAGTCATAGCTTCACCTGAGACCACTGGATCCACTCACAGATGAGAACATCTTCATGTTTGGAAGAATTTTGGCCACTAACGGCCACCGTACATTCACAACAGTGCTTGGAATATGAAGTCATCTGAGAGAAAACATTTTTTCTTTCAAATACCCATCTTTACCGCTAGATGTGAGTAATTCTTACATACTGTGCCTTTAAAGCTCTCCACAGTGGGGGCAGTTCAAACATGGAGGGGCAGAGCGTTCCAGAGTCTGAGGCAGACAACAGAGGACGCCCTGTCCCCCCTGGTTTTAAGTCTTGTCTTCAGGACCAAGCTGGGACTGGCCCCCAGACCTCTGAGCACACGCTGGAATATAAATTTGGAGGCAACCAGAAATGTATTGGGGGGCCAGTCCATTTAAAGCTTTAAAAACAAACAAGAAGATTTTCAAATCTATGCTGAAACATACGGGCAGCAGGTGGAGAGACGCTAAAATAGGGGTGAGGTGTTCACATGTACTGCAGACACCTGAATAAAGAGCGTTGCAGTCGTCCAGACGAGAAAAAATAAAAGCGTGCACAACTTGTTCAAAAAGATTAAAAGACAAAAAAGATTTCACTTTTGATGAAAGAAGAAGGGGATAAAAACTGGATTTTAAAACGGCATTAACCCGTTTATCAATTTTAAAAACGCTGTCCATGGTGAAGCCAAGGCCGCTGCACGTCGTTTTGGAGGAGTCCCAAGTCAACGAAGGTGTTACCAAAGGAAAAGAAATCACTGTCATCCCAACTCCACCACTACAGTAGTTCTTTGCTGGACTAATCTGAGGAATGACATCAGGCCAAGTTTGAAGTTTTCTCCTGGAGATCTGGTTCTGCATGTGAGCGGAGATGAGCGCACACTCGAGCACGCCATGGCAATATTAAATCCTACCATCAATATCTGACAGAGAATGCAGTTAAATAAGTTTTAACCAAGGTTGTTAAAGGGATCATCTACCTTTGCTTGTGTCGTTTTAGCGTCCCCTTTGTTTCCTTGCACGGACACATTTCCAGCCGCAGCTGCAGCAGCTGGTTTTGATGCTTTAGTAGGATCGGCTTTGGCTGTTGCTGCAGAAGTTGCGCTCTAAAATGTAATGAATTTTAATCTATTACAGGCCAAGAACAGATTGGGTGAGCACATGCAAGTTCTGTGATATACAAGGAATCGATATCAGCAGAGAGAAAGCCTCCATGTAATGAGATGAGCACAAGAGAACACATGAACAAACTGCAGGTTTCTCCTCTTCTTCTCTGTTCTGACTCGGGTTTACTCTGTGATTAGTGCGGTGCTGTAGAACAGCAACAAGCAGAGGCATGCTGAGCAGAGAGCTGCAGAGCTCAGTCCTTGAACTCTTCCGAAATGGTCCACTCCAAAGTAGGAAGGAGAAAGAAGAAGCAGGGATTTGTTTTTAAATAAACTCCCACAGACCCGCCTGAAGTAGATACCGTAGTGTTTTCAAGCAGGGACACTTTAAAGAGAGGAAAGTGATGAAACTCTGCAACAGGAAAGAGCAGAAAACAGAGAAAGATGAACCTGAAGAGAGTCGGAGTTGTAGCAGTCGAGTCTACCTTGACTGTTTTCTCAGAAGCGGTTCCAGCTGTGGAAGCTGGTCCTGAGGCATGAGAAGAAGCTGTAGCTGTGGCTTTGACTGAGGAGGCAGGTGGAGTCTACGAACATGTACATGTAGCCAAATCATTATTCAGAAACATAATGAAAAATCCACAGAAGCTCAAAAGAAGTGTGACGAACTGACAGTTAAGATGTTAGGGAAAACAGAGATGAGTAAACTGCAGTGATCTCTGGTCAAATCGGTCGTTATCCAAAAATGACTGAGTAGCATCTTTACTCTCAGCTCAGTCTCCTGGGGTTCAGGAGACACTAATTTGACCTTTGATCAGTGTGTTAAACTCTGGAGCTTTTCATGATTTAGCCAATAATCCAACACGTAACTGACAGCAGTTTATCCAGAAAACATGAAATGTGCCACCTGGTTTTGAGGTCATGACATCATCATTACCTTTGACATCGTCTGTCCAGGAGCGACATTCGTCCCTGCTGATGACATGTCAATAACAGTAGCACCGGCCAGCGCAGTGTTAGTCTTCAGACAAGGAAGATGTTTAAAGAAAATGATGAGAGTGTTATTCAGGAAGTCAGCACTGCGGTGTGTGTGCAGCATTCATCCCAAGCGTGAAGATACGAGAGCTCATGAATGTGACACGGCGAGTTCAGGGTCTGATGCGCATAAAAGATCAAAATGTGTGATAGACGAGCCAGAGGGGCGTCACACTCAGAAGTGAAACCGTTTTAGAAGATGAAAAACACAAAGCCGGTGAAGAAGAGGCCAGAGATGCCTCATGATGAGCACACACTGAGTGTTGAGACCAGAAGAAGGAAGCTGTGATTCTTGTTACACCAAACAGCCAAAAGCCCCTTTTCCACATCCACTCAGACGCCCTGCTTCCATCTACCTCTGGTTTGGCTTTAGACGACCCTTTCCCTGCCGTTCCAACTGTGGCAGTCCCTCCTGCTGTAACGCCACTGCCCGTGGCTCCACCTGATGCTGTGGTAACCCCCCCAGGCTTTGAAGCCATGGTGGATCCTGATGATGCTTTCTGCAAAGCGTCAAGTTTGGAGAAGTTCATCATCAATAATAACGCTTCCTCAGTACTTTGGTGACTTATAAAAAGGGCCAAAACACCAGATTTACACGAAAGGTTGCTTGTTAAATCATCAAGAGCCACTCACCATCCAATCATGTCTGTCTTTCTAGTTTTGTCCAAAACAAATACTAAGTCATGACTTCAAGTTCTTTGCCCCCTATCTTTTGATAAATTACATTTGTGTGCACTTTTTGCAAGAACCCAATCTTTATGAGAGAAGTGCAGCATTTTGCTAGAAAACCACTTCAAGTAAAAGAAAAGGTTCAAGAAATTACAATGTTAATGGTTAAAAATGCAAGGTGACAACTTAAACCGGCAAAATAGTTTATACTAATGAACAAGTGAGAGTAGAAGTATACATTTCTTTTTGTTTTAAATCTGACAGATGCGAAAACCTCAGACTTGAAGAAGACCTGGGGTCTAAGGTTATTATTCTAGCTCCTCACAGACATCAGCACTTCAGTGCAAAGTGCTCAACATGTTACATTAATAACTATATATATATATACAGTATATATATATATATATATATATATATATATATATATATATATATATATATATATATATATACACAAAAGTTGCACCTGAGTATAAGTCGCATCAGTCAAAAAATGCATCATGAAGAGGAAAAGAACTTATATAAGTCACACTAGACTTTAAGTCGTATTTATTTCTTTAAAATAAGGGTGATTTTTATTTTTGTATATATATATATATATATATATATATATATATATATATATATCCAGTTTGGGGAATTTTTAGCAGTAACAACCACACTGACTCTAACGTTAATGCCTGTAAATGATCATAAAAATCATGATTAAGAAAGATAAACATCCTTGGGTCATGTCAGTCAGTCAGCACATATTGTTATTGAAATATGTTAAATTGTTATATTTTGATTTACGAGTTGCACTGGACTATAAGTCGCAGGAGCAGCCATCCTGTGAAAAAAGTGTGACTTATAGTCCGGAAAATATGGTATATATATATATATATATAATTTTCATAAAAACATTAAAGGCATTACAGACGGGTGTGGAAGAATAAAAGCACAAAAAGTAAAAGAATCACTTAAAAAAAAAAAGGCTGTGCTTACAGACGGACTCTAGCCGTCATGAGGCCTCAAAACCTTCAACCCTTTCTAAAAAGGATGAAGTCCCTCAGTTTTAATAACTGATACTTTAAAGTTTCTAGAAAAATAACATGTCGAAAGGGATTTTTCTGTTTAGCAAGATATTCTCACTGTGAAATTGATGCCATCAGCATCTTACTGGGGTTGCAGGATGTGTACTTTTTCTTCTCTTTTTAATAATCTGTTCTTTTATAAAGACTCCTTTGCACTTCTTCTGTTTCCATAATTAAATGGAAAAGTACTTCATTAATCCCTGAAGGGACATTATAAAATGCTAATGATAAAATGCAATAAAAGCATACAATTAGATGTCTGTAGTGGGCGGCAGCTGTAGATTGCAGGTGAGTTGCAGGTCAGGAGATCAGGTGATTAACTACAGGACTGACAGACTGCAGGTTTGCCCCACAGAGCCATGATGTTGGAATATTTACATAATTCAGCCTGCTTTTGCAGTGATTGGCTGCATATGTTGCAGTATAAACTGCATAAATCCTCAGCAGTTATGATGCTTTTAAAGAAGTGGAAATTATCCATGCATTGTGTGTTAATGCATCCTTACATCAAAACAATCAGTGTATTGACATAAAGCTGGATAGTTCAGTGTGAGGACGTAGCATCCATGATTTTAAACTTTAATCTATCAGACCACACAATAAATTATCACTTTGTCCTGGAAAGTAAAATGTTACCGACCCGTGGCCAATTCATTTAGTCAGGTGTGAACTGAGCTGTTTTTTTTTTTTTGTCTCTTTTCTTGACTCTGTTGATGTTTCAAAAGTAGCTGTCATAAAAAAAAAAAAACATGAGCATCTTTTTTTAATTAGATGTACCCTTTTTCATTAGTTTAGGTTTCAGATACAATGAAAATCATTGCACTCTGTTTTAGTTGACATGTTTTGCTTATGGTGTCACACAGCTAGGTATGTCAAATTTTCCACCTCCACACACACTTGCAGTGAAACCGGAGCAGCTTTACACCACTATGGCAACGTCAGCAAAGATGAGTGACGAGTACAAACGAGGCAGGAAGCTAAAAAGAGCCCTTTTTTAGCCAAAAGTTCGTAATTGACTGATGTAAGCCAAGTCTATATATAACTCTTGGTTGAAAGAATGTAATGTTTTAAAATTAATTTCCTATTTTATCATTATCAGTTCCCTTTTTTTTTGCACACAACCTTTACATAAATAAACAACATCCAAACCTGGTTGTCGAGGGACACGTGAAAACACTTTAGTTTAGCAAAGCTGCTTTGTTCAAACACTGTCTGCACGTAAAGTGGTCCTCAAAATTATTCATACCGTCCAATTAAAGAAAAGGCTAAATTCACAATAGTAATTCAAATAACAGGAAACTAAAGAAACTAATATAAAATAAAAATTTACAAAATTATAAGTAAAACAAGATATATTTTTTTAAATGTGGTAGAATTGTAGCTTTGGAGCCCCATTATGATTGTTTTCTTGTTTCATTTTTTTGTGCGTTTTTTTTTTTTTTTATTTTATATTTCTTTCAAACCACACTTTAAAAACTAAGTCATGATTTTCATAGAATTTTTATTTATTATTTCTTTTTTCAATTTCAACTTATTTCAATTTTTATTTCCTTCTTTAATTGTAGGGTATGAATAATTTTGAGGAAGACTGTAAATATAACTTACAGTAGAAGAGAATCAAACGTCAAATGTTTATCACTAACAGGCAACATGTTGTTTCACTAATTAAACTTAAAAAAATGCATTTAATAAAGAAAAGTTTATGCCAAATTCTAAAAAAAATCGTTGTAAGATCTGCTTTTTGATTTCTAGCAACAGAAGCCACATTTGAATCGACAGAAGTGGTGTGTAATTACTAAACAATCTGAACACCTGAAATCTGACAATCTGCTCCATTGTTTCAGAGCTGCTTTCACGCTGGGTGTTGCCTTACATGTGTTTGAAAGGAAGGAAAAGGTAAATTTTCCTTTCTGTGTATTTCTGAGAACAGTCTAAAGCCTTTTACTGAACACTGATACAACACAGACCTGAAACAGGAAAGGAAACAACAACCCCCCCCCCCGATAATGGCGGGGTCAGGGGTCAGCAAGACACAGGAAGTTAACAAATGAGTGTCTTTGGAGAAAGAGGTGGAGGCAAAGGAGGTTTAATGGAATCACGAAGGAATGTTTGATACCTCAAACTGCGCTGGCTTCACGGTGGAGACCTGAGCTGCCGGTTTGGGTGTTGCCTGGCTGGGCTGCGACTGCAGAGAGAAAAAGACAAGCATGACATGTGTGATGAGCACAGAAAAAAACTCCTAATTATATAATGATCCACACACAGAGTCTCAATTTCACAAGAGCAACATTTGTGGAAACCACGACATTCCATGAAGCTCATTCAGAGCACAAAGTGTTCAACACCCTGACACTAACACAGACTTCATACTACAGTCAGAGATGGCTGACTTCAGCTCCACGTTCCAGACTGAAGGGCGTGACTGTTTGACAGCAAAGTGCAAAGAGACTCAGTATTGTTGTTGTTGGTTATCTCCATGGCAACTGGCAGCGCTAACAGTAAATGTAGGATTCTCAAGTTAGCTGCTCTCTAGCTGAGGTCACACAGTTTTAAAATAAACGCCAACATAGTTCAGGTTTGTTTTCTGACTGACACAGAAAGGTCAGATGAAGACATGTTTTATGCTAACACACCACATTGCATTTCCTCTTACGAAAAAGTCAAACTGTGTCAGTGGTGCTGTGATCTTTCATTTTTTTTGATAAGATCTCCAGACAGCAAGCAGTGTTACATCAGAGAGAAACAGACTTTCAAAAAGAAAAGCTGTGAAATAATCTTTAGTTTGCAGAGCTCTGGGTACACTCACTGGTATTCTGTTCATGTCTTGTCAGAGTATTGATCAAATTTGGCTCAAATAGGTGTTTTCCCTAGAGGGGAAAACACCTAAGAGTAAAGACATTTTCAAGACTGGAGATGTTTGTTTCTTTCTGACAAAGCTGTTAGTTTCTCAAAACAAGTTAAGTGAGCTGGAAGTAGTTTAACCCCTGGTATTAACAGTCTTTTCTAGACGAGACAGAAAAAGCATGCTAATGGATAGTGTCCCTGCGAGTCAAACGCCCCAGACTCAGGATGTGACCAGTCCAGTCAGACTACATTTGGTGGTGAGTAGATTTGCAATGAGAAAGAGTGTCATTACCCGGTTACCACATTCTGACGATACGTGACAAATCCTGCAAATATCATGTATACAATAACAGGATAATATTAGTTAAGAAATGCAAAATCCCATAAATTGGCTCCCTTGACAATTCATATATGAAATATATCTTCAGCTTAAAGTTATTCCTGTTGGTTACAGGAAATGTAAACATACAGTGGTCACCATCAAAACACCTGAAAGCACCAGTAGCTATACTGTAGTCCAAATTAATCTCCCCTTCTATAGGAGATGATAACTTTAAGTTATTCATACCCCAAACTGTGCTGGTGAAATGATAACTTTAAGTTATCATTTCTGTTATATAATATAAGCAAACAGTGATCACACCTCTGCATTTTGTGAGCATGCCACAGTTTTCAGGTGGAGCTGAGCTGCAGCGCCCAGACCAGTTGTACCGTAGGAGCAAAGAGCCTCCACCCCTCTGATGCGAGAGGATTACTGCTGTTAGTTTCACATCCTTCCCAACACATTGTGGCTTTGTATGATTGTCGAGACTAAACCTAGCCTGTTAGTGAACAGGACTCTGTATATGTTCATAACACGTTTTGAAATTTATGGATATAAAGACAAAGGCAAAGCTGCCAAACAAGTTGTGACTGACTAATGTATAGACTCAATATTTATGCACGTTTTAAGAAATGACACTAATTTATGATACAAAAAACATTAGAACAAGTGTTTACGTTATCAAGCTTTGAATGAGATAACCTGTTAAGCCAGCTCTGCATCAGCTCTGCATCCACAGTGAATCCAGGCTATATTTGTATGATTGACCACAGTGAGTAAAGAGAAGCAAACGACAGGAACAGATGTTCAGTAACATAGTACACAATGCATTTCACCATATGAACTATCTGTAATTTGGGACCTCTGATTTAGAAATGACTGCACCCCAGCACAGGCTGTGATTGCCTCACACGCTGCTGTGACATTTAACACAAATGAAGCCACAACCCCACTCACAAATGTGATATTGTACTCCCTGATTAGCTTTGCTTCAAATAAAGTGCCATGAAGACACTGATTTTTTTCATTTACTTCATCTTTTTGGAGGAATATCTTGTTCTAAGTACATAAAAGTGATTAAATAAGGCTTTTAGACATAATACAATGTGTGTCCAATACATAAAGGGAGTGATCATCAAAAACAGATTAAACAAAATCAATATTTGTAAAACCAGTGTTATAAAACCACACTTCCTTCTCTGCTACAACTTTTTCCTCTTTTGCTTTGCTTTTAAAAAAAAAAAAAAATCACTGGAAATTAACTGTTGGAAAAGTGAACAGAATATTGTTCAAAAGGCAAATGAAGTGGAAGTTGCACAAAGGAAGAAGTGAGGTCACAGGGACTCAGGGCATCCCGCTGGCACAGGGGAAGTCAAGCTGCCTCTGTGGTCACTGCAGTCATGGTAAACACTGAATGTTGCCAAGTTACCACAAAATCTTTAAAAGCTACAGAAAAACAAAAAGTTGTTCTGCATGTTGGAAATATGCATAAAGCATAACATTTTAAATATAGACGTACACTGTAAAAAAAGAAGAAAAAATCTGTATAATTTAGGGTGAAAAACTGGCATCTGTGGTTGCCATTTTTTCACCGTCAAATTTACAATGTGAGAATGTAGAGCATATAACAGTATGCCATTTTGGCAACCGTAAATTTTGCAGAACACAATTGTTATTCACTGTATTTTCTTACAATAAAAACAGTTAAAATACGACAGTCTTTTTTTTCTTTCTTTTTTTTTACAAAAAATATTCACAAAATTTACAGTAAAAACTGTCAGCTTATCACCCAGTAAATTACAGTGGCAATGTACAAATTATTATGTTACATCATCTTGGTCACAGTTACTTTTGCATACATTTAGTCATCATAGTTTACTGCCAAAATAACAGTTAAATACTGAAACATTGTCAGCTGTAATTGACACGTTTTTACTGTAATTATACAGTGAAAAACTGGCAACCGCAGCGGCCAGTTTTTCACTGTAAAAATTACAGTTGCAATGTAAAAGACATACTGGTATCACATTGCAACTGTAATATTTACAGTGTAGCTCTGCTGAGGCTTACAATTGTTTGAGGGATCCAAAAAGCACTTAACCAAAGCCTTGATAATGCAAGCTTGCCAGAGGGCTGATTTTGGTCTCAATATAGCATAACAATTACCCTCTGACCCCTAACATTATACCCCTAACAGACGCCATTTACCAAAGTCAGACAAGGCTGAACTCAAATCGAACCACTGCTGGAGAAAGAAACCAGATAAGCTACTCATTTCTACACAGTCCATTAAAAGGGATTGCAAAGCTCTGCAATCTCTTCAATGCAGAGCTTTGCATGCAACAAAATAATAACATGACAAATTATCATATCCAGCACACTCATTCTGCCAAAATAAAGAAATCATGCAACCCTGAGCCGGATGTTCTTCCTGTAAAAATTTTTTTTTTCCTTTCCACTGTCATCAGCTGCACCACGCAGTTTAGGATGGAGGATCAAATCCAAGTCTAGATTTGATGCAATAGCATTCCTTAGGTAATATTTATTATGAATTAGCTTGAATGAACACTGACTGGATCATAATGAATTGGCTCGAGTCGACATGACCTGAGTTAAGACATTGTGAACTGGTGCACAAATAAAACTGAACTGAGTTGAATGCACGTAAACTGTCAGTTGTGAGCATGATTTTCAGTCAGTTCAGTCGCTTCCCTCAACTCTGCACTGAAGTAAAGCCTGATTTCTATTTCTATTTCACAAGAAGCCTATTTTCTATGTCACGAGATATGGAGGGAGGATAAAGCTACATTTAAAAAATATGAGCAGTGGTTGCTCACACAGAAAAAACAGCCCACAGAAATGAAAACTAAAGACCCAAAAGGGTCAAAAGAATCAAGGATTTATTAGAAAAGAACCAGATAAACCAGCTTAAGCTAAAGGAAAACCACTAAACTATAGTAAGGAATCCTTTGCTTTAACTTGACTCTGATTTCCAGCTGTGTGTAAAAAGTTAAAGCTTTGTTATGCATTGCACTGAGCTCACCGGACTCAACCTAAGATCCACCCAAGCAATTAGACAGTTTTCTGTCTGCTGTGACTCCAAAATGTTGCATTCCTACATTCCTCATGTGTCCAGGGCAGCAGCTTGTCAATGCTAGGCTTTCCATCCACAGACAAATGTTTTTCCTGCTCATTTTATTGCATCTTTTGTTTTATTGTTTTTATTAGGATACATGCAGTGCATGTAGTATATTTTGCACATGGTGCCTTTTTCATCTGAGGCACCTTTAATTGTGAAATCTTTAAAACACATGAGGTGACTACAGAATCAGTTATTATGACGTTAGCATGTATTCTGATCTTGTTATACAGTCAAGGCCACTTCAAAGTTGTTCTTTTCCATATTATTTGGATGTTTTCTTTTTCCAAAAACAAACCTGGAGGAAAAATACCTGTGGGATGACTTGTGTTTATGCCTATTATAGTCCATGCCTATTCTCATTTTTTTTTTTGTCTAAAGAGCAGAAGTAAAAGCTTAAATTCTCAAAATATTAAGCGAACAACTTTACAAGATCTTTGCCTCAAAATAAAACTGTTAAATTACCTTCATTTGGATATAAATATATAAAAAAATTAAACTATAGTCATAGACTAATGTGGCTTGCCATCTCATATTTAGCTAAAATGTTAAAATGCTATCAAACTGTGATGCAAGCTAAAGCATTAGCTGGTACATTTTTTCCAAATAAATGTGATGCTTTCATCCAAATAGTGACAGTGTTGACAAATAACAACTGAACATGGAAGAGAAGATCATTCAGATATCAACTTATCATAAAAAACAGACGCCACACTGTGGAGCAGAAGCTAGTGGGACGCAAGCTAACCCCAAATAGTTGATGTTAACACAATGTGAGAGTTTTCACAATATTTTTCTCAAGTGTCAATTATGGCTACACTTAGGCAGGACATAGCTTACAGATATACCATGACTGTTTCCTAAGTGAAAGGTTTCTGCTAATTGCTTTTTCCACCACTTTCATTGGAGTAAAAAAAAAAAAAAAGGAGCATTTATTGTTGTGATTGTTGTGAGCCTTGATGCTGTTTTTAAATGCGCTTTATAAATAAAGTGGCTTGCTGATATGGTGATATAAATAAAGGTTTTCAGTGATTCCTTATATGCAGGGTCAGTTTCAGAGTGTTGCTGTGTTCATATTTGGTAAGGGAATTGATTAGATACTGTGGACTATAACGCAACTAAAGACTAAAACACGACATGAACACATTGGAATAAACTTGAGTGTAGACACATAATGCTAAACATTGTGATTTCATTTTATATGGCTGCAAGGCTTTAATTTAATTTGGAATCTAACATAGCCCTCCAAAAGCATGTGGTCATTCATTAAAGCTCATTATTTGAGTAAAAATCACTGAAAGCCAAACAAATTCAACAGACTACTTTAGTGAGTGCCGCTTTTCCCACTATACACCCTATATGTCATCATATACACACAGCTTCTGGTTTTATGCTAGTAAATAATGAGGATAACACAAAATGTGATGATAGGACACTCATGACAACACCATGGTCATTCTGGAAAGGCCACATCACATGACCATGGCACTGCAGTAAAACAATGTGGATATCGGTGGCATGATGTCCTTTAAAAACCTTTTGTGATGTCTTTCACAGGCAACATTCTGCATGTTTGTTTGCCAGAAGAGAACAATGTAAGATGTATACAGGCCTTACCTAACAACTGTGATAAAAGCCTGGCCCTCTAATGAAAACTGATGACTAATGCTGCGCCCCACCCAACACCACTAGCAGGCACACTGCTGGAAAGGACTCCCCAGCTCACTCGCTGCTTTAAAATAGCACTGGCAACTTTCTGAATGGTCAGTAGTGATGATGTACATCACCCAAACAGCATCAATGATGTAAGCTGCAGTGAGTGCGTCACTGAAACAACTTAGTGCTGTTTTAGAGGTGGATGAGGATGATCAGAAGGTCAGAAGACTTCATGAGCAAGCAGGCAGCTGAGTGAAGTCAAGAGTGGAGCTATAAGTAAAAATCCACTGTTACAGGCTGCTGATGTGCTGTTAATTCACTTTTTTATTAGATTAATTAAATCCAGGAGAAATATAATATGTCAACTTTACATCATGGTTTCTGTTTCATATCTACCTACTTTTGCAATTTAACACTTAACTAAAGATAAGTACTTCTCATTTATTATAAAAAGACAGACACACTGAACTTATATTTTTAAGTATTTACTTCATCTGTCTATGCACTGCACAGTACGAGGAGTTCATGCTGAACAGCAGAAGAAGAATTAAGATTTTGCCTAAAAGATGCCCCCACACTCACAGTGAGAGACAGCAAAACACAAGTCCAGTGTCCTTCAGTAGACATTAAGGCATTCACTTTTTATTTGGATCCTATTTTGTTGCTACCTTAGCAACAACTGCCCCCGAGGTCCATAAAAGCAACAATAACAGTAGCATGGTAGCCTAGTCTTTAGTCTGTTGCCAACTTTCCTTAACTTGACTTAACAAGGCAGCAAATTTGATCACCACAACACAGAGGATAGGTGCTACATGCTTTCAGCTCAATAATGACTTGCAAAAACTCTGATCTGGTGAAAATATCCTCCGAGGCAAAAGCCAGAACATATTTGACAGGTATCAATCTAAGAGGAAGCCTTCCCACACGAGCTTTCACAAAAGAACAGGCATAAAGGGAAATACAATCCAGATACGTACCATAGGTCTGACTGAGAGTTTTATCCTCTATGTTGTTGTATATTCTACCAAAATGCTCTCCGAAAGCTGGATCACGTCAGACACCCACTTTGGAAACACTTCAGTCCAAAACATAAGGTGAACAAACACACATGCACACGGATACACACATGTAAACACACACAAACACAGGCACACACGTCCAGTGGTAGAAAAACTTGCTGCTCCGCCCTCTTAAAATCTGCAGAGGCTCCACCTCGGCATCCACAAGCCAGCAAAGCAGGCTCAGGCAGATTGGACGGTCAGACACACAATGACCCGCCCACTGCTGCTGCTGCCTGCAAGAAGGACTAAAAAAGCCAACTGGAGAGAAACTTTGGGTTGGGTCACGGCAGGCTCTGTGAGGAGGGATGTTGTGGTTCGATAACAGCCATGACACCAAGCAGGAAGAGTTGAAGTGGAGGAAGAGCTGAACATTCATGTGGATTTGTTGCAGTGGTCTTATTTGGCAGAGTCAGGGTGTGGCAGGTAGACTCACTCCTTAGGAATCTAGACTGCAGAGCTGCTTGAACAACAAAGACAGTGAATGAGTGCATGTATAAGTGCAAAGAAAAAAAGAAGCAATGGGAGGGGGATCACATGACACGTTGTCCAGACCACACCCAGAGCAGAGAAAATGACAAACTCTATATTTTAGATAGAAAAAGTTGCACCTAAGTGAACATATAGAGCATTTTCAAACATGTTCTTTCTGGTCTTTAAAGTAGATCCTGGACAAAGGAACAGACAGGAAACAGCTTCTGGACAGCAGCCAAGGGTTACAGAAGAATTTAAGAAGCACACAACCCTTTCCCTCTGCACATGCACACAGCATTTGTTCATTGAATCCTTAGTATTAGCTTTAGCAGAGGCAGAGAATTGAACCCACTGCAGAGAAAACATAGCCCTGCACAAAACATTAAAAATGCAGGGCTTTTAAAACAACACCCCCCTTCTGTCTAAGAATGCTCATGGCACTTTGAGGAAAATGAAAGGAGGCTGTGTTCATGTGTGTGATCAGCAACTGCTGTCCTCCTTCTCTGTGTCTGTCGGTTCATGTATCAGCCTGTTGTTTTATGCCAAATGAGCACAGCGCTGGCAAAGATGTGTGTCATGTTTGTTTGGTCTCTGCAGACATGATGCAAGATACACTGTAAATTTTAAATGTGCAATCAGACCAGCACACTTTTCCTGCATGGTCACCCTGAAATAAATTCAGGCAGCTTTGCAAGAAATGTTCTTTTGGGAAGCCTCTCTGGTATTAACATGAATATTCTTGCTTAAACATCAGCTAGACTTAGCTGATGATTAAGTAAGTATAATCACTTTGAACACACAGTAATCACATTTGCGCATTTTTCTACTTCTCTTCTTGTGTCTGATCTGCTTTTGGCCCCTTTAATCTAAAAATATCTTTAAAAGGAAAAGCAGACTGATCCCTGCTGTTCTCACATTGTTGCACAATCTCCTGGGCAGAAATATTTGTGTCTGTTTTGGGGCCTTTTAAAATAAATCTCTTCTAATAGCTCTGCCCTGGCTGACTCCACAAGCAAACAGTCCATGAGAGCGAAACAGTGTACGTCTCTAAAGACAACACGTTTGAACTGGATCCACATGCTTAACCAAGTAGTCCTTGGTAACACTTATCTTTCAAGACAACCAGTGAGCTACAGCAGACCCGCCCATTCAGAGGGGATCAACCACTCACAGCAGCGCAGCTGAAAAAACAGGAGGTCACTCTGAAAAATAGTTGGTCTTGTTTCTTTTTGTTCTCAGACAAGCCCAGTGTCGGGTTGGACACATCCACTGAGAGAAATAAGAATTAAAACAATTACAACTTTACAAAAAAGGGCTAAACTGGCAACCCACACGTTGTCCAAAAATTCTCAAGAGTTTATAAGAGTCTGAATAACATTTAGTTTGAAAACAACACCATGAATATATTAGTATGATCATTGTGTGGAAAAAGCAGGAACAATCTGCTGCTGCTGTTGAGCTGAGATGAATCAAATGGTAGCGTCATGGGCTTTGGCGCGGAGGACCTGGGTTCACGTCCCCAACACTAGGGGGAACCACCGTGGACCCCTGAGCAGGGTCCTTAACCCCACCAACTGCTCACCGGGCTGCTTTAGCAGCCCACTGCTCTCTGATACTCACAGTACAGAGATGGGTAAAATGCAGAGCCCTAATTTCCCCTTGGGGATCTAACCAGTTTATCAAAAAATAAATAAATAAAGCACCTTTCATACCAAAGCAGCACAAAGTGCTTTACATAAAAACAACTATGAAAATAATATCTCAATACAAGAAAGTACACACATATACACACCAGATCACACTCTTTAGAGTCATATTAAGGGAATGCTTTTAGGTTTTAATTTATGCTGCATTTACAGTATAACAATAGCTGATAGCTATAACTTTTTAATCAAAACAATGATTCCTTTTTTTTTTCTTTTTTTTTTTAGAAATAATACTAATAATACATCCACAGAGCATCTAGAGGGGTGCAGAATAAAAATATTAACTTTACCCCCAATTTTTTATTGCATATAAATTTTTCTATAAATTTTGACAGGTCAGTAAAGTAAATATTTACATCTGATTACCATGCCAATGTTGGGATTTTTTGTCATTAGTGTTAGCTCTGGAGTTGCTAGCTCGATTGCCATGTGTAGAAAGAGTGTCTTCCTTGCATTACATTTCTCAAATTCAAACAGACAAAAAATGAAGCAGGACGAGGGTGAAAGTAGTAAAGGGGCTCAAAAGCCCTGCAGAGGTTGCCACTTTCCTCCTGGATATGTAAGTTAAAGGTACAGTATGTAAAAATACTAATGGCCGATGGCAGAAAAATTTAATAATAGAAACTGTCTTTCTATTTATGTGTAATCACTGCACTAGAATAGCTGTTATATGCTTATTTTCTTAGAATGAGTAATTTATATCTACTTGCTGGGCGGTGCACATATGGAGGCTGCCATATTTGTGCCGCCATTTTTACTACGGTATCCCTAAATGGACATTGTGTGTGAAGTGAGAACCCTCTGAACTTAAAAACTGCTGTACCAGCTTTGTTTAATGGGAGTTAGAGCACTGTTTGGGATAAGTAATGCCTTAAAAGACATTAAAAGTAGCGACTCAGTACAGTCACAGCTAAACCTGAGACCACTGGATTCACTCACAGATGAGAACATCTTTATGTCTGGGAGAATTTTGGCCTCTAATGACCACCGTACATTCACAACAGTGCTTGGAATATGAAGTCATTTGAAAGAAAACATATTTTCTTTCATACACTGATCTTTACCACTGGATGTATGTAATTCTGACATACTGTATCTTTAAACTTTTGCTAATGGTAATTAATGGTTGGTCGGTTCTGTAACGTTGCTAATGCTAATTAAGTAAGTGTATTAGTGCGCCACCTACTGGTGGGGAGGAATTAAAATTGTAGCTATCACCTTTAAGTTTTCTAGAAAATCACATCTGAAGTGATCTGTGGGAACTGGACTGATCTGGATCTGTAAGAACTGAATAAACTAGGCTGTAAACTGTCACCAGTAGGTGGCGGTAGGGGTCACACTGGTAGAAACTGTAATTCAGTGGAAGAAGTAGTCATTTTCTCAAACCTCCCCACACACACACACACACACACACACACACACAAAAATCTTCCAGGATGGAAAAGAACCAGTAACTGCAGTTGACATCAACACCAAAAGGGAAAGAGTTTTTTATTTATTTTTTATATATATATATATATATATATATATATATATATATATATATATATCTTCAGTGTAACTGTGAACGTTTCATGAGCGTCTCTGTGAGAACTTCGCAAATTAACTTTCAAATTTGTTGGATTTTTCCCTTTTAGTTACATTCCACAGTTTCCATCAGTCTTCATCACAATACACTTACTCTTATCCATTAGTGGGTCGTTTATCGAAATACTCTCATGGTTTATACTAAATACTATAAATATTTATGAATATTCAAAAATCCTGTGGCATTTTCGACCTGCTGCAACTTGAGCCATTTTTGGCTGCTAAGCACCTTCTTCTAGTTCAGGTGCTGCAGATTATAGCCCCTATACTGCCACCATCTGGAGGAAAAGTGGAAGAACAGCAGCTGTCGCAGGACAGGCATCTCACGTCTAATTAAGGGAGAAAACGAAACGACAACAAAAACTAAGCTGAATATATCTACAATTAAGTTTAGTTTTAGTTAGTTTTGCATTGTTCTTTGTAGTTTCTATTTCGTTTTAGTTTCTTTCTTAATTTGCGTTTTTATTTTTATTTCAGTTCACTAAATTATTTTTTCACTGCTAGTTTTAGTTTCACGTTTCCCGGCTGGCCTGGGAACGCCTCGGGATCCCCCTGGCTGAGCTGGCGGCTGTGGCCGGGGAGAGGAAAGTCTGGGCTTCCTGCTTAGCCAGCTGCCCCCGCGACCTGATCCCAGATAAGCAGAAGAAGACGGTACGGCACGGTAGTTTTAGTTTCAGTCTTCGTTTTAGTTAACTATAATAACCCTGCAACAATATCCCACTTAGGGCTGTAACCAAACATGGACTGCAGAGCTTGTTGGGCTCTTTTGGCACACTGTCCGAATGTTACTCAGTGGTTGAACAGAAACACTGATTACTTCCAGCCAGCACCTTGACAAGTGGACATAGTTAGAATCTGAATAGAATCCAGAGTCTACATATAGTAGCAATGTATTCTGAGATAAAGATCAAAAATATTTCTCTCAAGAGTTGGTACAGTCGAGCTACTGTAAATCACATAGTAACCAGACCCCCCCCCCCCCCCCCCCTCTGCCTCAGTATAATTCCTGAGTATTCAATCTACACTGGCAACTCATCAAACAACAGAAAGGACAAAAGTACCTTAAAAGAAGACTGGTGGTGGTGGGCCAAAGTCCTTTTAATAAGTTAAAAGGACTTCAGCAGCTGATTATCAGGTTTCTTAGCAACGACACTTCAACTCAGTGTTGTGGCATCATTTCTAGAAAACTATCAGATAACATTTAACTGTGTGTGAGCCTGTTGTGGAGGTCATGTGGCTAAAATAAGAACAGGAAGAGCCACACACACAATACCTTTAATGAAATCAACTAAAAACACTTCAAACTCCTGTATCATCTTTGCATATACCCATACATTTTAGTGAGTGTCATCTGGCTGATTACTTGATGGATAAGGAAACTTTCCTCTTCACTTAAAGTCTGTTTTCATCAGATCATTCCATGATGCAGCATCTTAAAGTGCAGAGTCATGTTAACTCTGCGCCTCACAACTTAGTATTCAAGTTCTTACACAATGCTGGTTAATTTGGAATATGAGAGTTTGCTGGACACCTTAAAGAAAAAACTCACGTCACGCTCATGTTTGTAGAACTTTAACTTCCAGTATCCCATTCAGCAAGACAGACTGGTGAAACCATGAAAGTTTTCACTATACTGGTCCAAGAGGACAAACAGAAACAGTGTTGTGTAACTCTTCTTCTCTGGTTCCATCATGTGCATCACTACCCCCAACTCTCACATTCAGCTATAGATGTCCTTTCTCTGCTGGACGTCCATGTACTGTTTTTAAATTTAGCACTCCATGTTTCCTCTGGTTTGTTGACCCACACATGAAAACCAGAAACATGCACATAGAAATATGGCAGGACATGTTAGCTCAGGCAAACTGTGTGCTGTATGACAGAATACATCGCAAGAGCTGCGACAGCCCCAAACACAGGAGCTGGAACGTCCCAGCAATTAAAAAAAAAAAAAATTATCACTTACTTCAGCTTTTCCATTTCATAATGAGAACTACCAAGAGCCTCAATCACTGCATCACGTTACAATTTCCAGTAAGTCTGCAGCTACGGGGTCGTCATTACTCATCTCGCTCTCCAGGACAAACATCATGTGGCCACAAGCACAAGCTTTTCTTCAAGCATGGCAGATGTAAACAGACAGCAGCAGAAATGCACAGAGTTTAGCAACAGAAGCTCCCCCAAGCATTTCTGTCAGGTACAGCATGCCCTAAAACCTGGAAGCTGTCCCACAGTAGCTTTTATACAACTGACGACGCTCGCTTCGACAGCCGAGCTCAAGGCGAACTAACAGGGATGTGAGAAATCTGACAGAGCGAGTGTTGTTGACTGCAGGGGAAATGTTGAAGTCCATCAACGGGATAAACAGCAATGTTTAGTGACACATTTAACAGGAAATAGAGGGATAATGTTTGTTTGAACCGGATATGTGTCAGTAAAACTGCCCATGTATTTATGGTCGTGTGTACACAATGTGCCATCTCGCACAAGCGCACAGCCTGAGGGTTTGGTGCAGTGTTCTATGTGCTGAAGCATCTCATCAATAACTGAATCCCAACCAAACCATCCGCATTCTTTTACAAACTTTCTCTCAGTAGATCTACATGTTAATTTAGTTTTGATTTTGTTTTTAACATTCAGAGCTCTTGGCTTTAAGTGGGTTCCAAAAAAAAGGGGCTCGGACTGTTTATGATATTTGAACTTCAGTATCTAGACACCACATGTTATGATGTCAGTGAGGTCCACGTGACGCCGGCTCTAGCTGCCAACCCAGATGGCTGCGGTGATTTATATCAGAGGATAAAAGAAGGAAATTCAAGTTTTAATTTCCTGCCAGTGGAGAGGTGCACATGCCTGACATCAGACTATGATTTGAGCAGCCTGTGTCAGCACCATCTAATTTTAGTGGAGACGGTTTGTACCTTTGTTCAGAACTATTCCCGAGTCCTCTACGACAGAAAGAGTCACCTTGCTCAGGCAGCATGCTTCGCTGCAATGTGGAAGTACTTAATGTGAGCTTTTTATATCTCAGGATAGTGAAAGACATCTACCACTTCTTCTGGAAATTAAAGTTTGACTAAAAACATTAACCCAACATCAAAAGTTTTACTAAAAGCAGATGAAACAAGATATCACGGTTGTTTGCTGTAAATATATGTGTTGTTGGGCATTTCTCTAGGCTGTATTTAGGGATTTTTTTCAGAGTGCTTCCTGTTTTTTGTTTATCTGAAGCACATGTATGAGAATGCATGATGAAAAGCACATCCTCCCTGCCAATAATCTCACATGATTTCACAGATCAGCAGGTGGTGACAAACATTAGAAGACTGCATGCTTCTGAATGTTAGACACTGACAAACATCAGTTTTTTTTTTTCTCTTTTTGCCCTGCTTTGGTCTCCACCCTCTTTAGGGAAACACATTGTTCTTTCCCTGTTGAATGCTTCACTCTGCTCACCAACTTTTTGTAACTTTGCCTGTTTGTCGCTGAGCAGGTGGGATATAAATGTTCCAGCTGTCTACAACACAGCCACAAACCTTTCTAGTGCCTTTTATTAGTGCTATATAAACGACTTCCTCTTCAGTTATTCAGACATTTGTGTTAATTTTCCCCCTTCATCTTCATTCAGATGCAACTTTAACAGTGATTGAGAGACGTGCTCCACATGTTGCTTCTGTATTTGCCACTAGCTTGAGATTGAACAGTACATCAAGTAAAGTATAAGGATTTTTAGGATTTTCTCACGGCATCATGACGTTACGCCGGGACAACTCATAGCATACAGGTGCTATGTGGTTACAAGGAGTGTGAGAAAATATCAATACACCGATATATCACGGTATTTCGTGTTGTGATATTGTATCGATATCCAAATTGCCATGACATCAAACTTCACTTTTCTGGGGTTTTGGGGGGTATAAATAGTGTTGTGCACTGATGAGGACATGTGAATGTCCAGCGTGAATATCAAAGTCCCTGTTTATGGTCAGTCAGCTTTGTTTCTTTGTTCAAAAACAGTTGAATCAGACAGCAGCTCATCAACTTAGTTTTTTCATTCTATGTAATTTATTTTCTCAAATTAGAGCAGACTATCAAGCAAACAGCCTTCCCCCTCCCATCTCATTTTGCTTCGCTTCCCTCCAAGGGGCAAACTCTGTTGGAGAACAGTGAGCCTACTAGGTTGCTCAAAAATTGTAATTCTTTCTTCATCCGCTAGGGGCTGGCTCCAAAACAGAGCAAATCCCCATAGACACTTATGTTAAAAAGGCCAATTTCACAGGAGAAATAATCATGTTTACAGCCTGGTTCAAAAAATCATTTTGGGTTTAATAGGTCAAGTTTACTTTCATGTCAATGGTGAGGGGGGTGAATTTTTTAATAACTCATCCGTTTAGATGTTATTTCATCTTGAAATTAAACATAAATAGGGGCGTATCCTTTTGATTGACATGTGGCAGTCCAGATGCCGGCCTGCCGACCGGTGGCTCCAGTTAGCTCCTTGTTTGCTCTCGGTAAGGTCTCAGTCTGCAGCAGAGTAGCACAACGGCAGTTTTTAGTCAACTAATCGCAAGTCTAAGTGTGTCTTACCTTTACCCCTCTGCTAAGAGGGCTAATCTTCGTTAGCTGTTAGTTTCGAGTGAGCTTGGTTAGCGTTTAGCCCAGAGTACATTGGCTGTCAATCATTTGCGCTTTGCCCATTTTAGTATTTTCTGGGAGTGACGATACACGCGACACGGCAAGATGGCGACGGTGGGAAACAACCAACTGGCTTCACTTTCCCCTATTCAGACGAGACAGATACTACGTCCATAGTTTTTACAGTCTTTGGCTTCCCCCCTCCTGCAGTTGAGCTGATACACCAATGTAAGTGGAGCTAGCATGACCGTCTGGAATCAACATGGACTAACTCAGGTCTGGGTTTTTCAACAAATGGATTTTAAAAGACAACTTCTGCAGCAACACTGAGGGAGGCGACCACAACCTTGTCATTACTTGTAAGTTTATTTATTTTCTAAATGCTGTCTTGTCTGATAAACATAGCTCACTGTCTGAAGTGCCCACGTTGCTAACAGATAGCCTTTAGCTAACTCTGACCACAACCTAGTTTCTCTAAATAAGGTTATAGCCAAAGAAAGGTGCAGCCAATCAAAATGAAGTTAACTTGGTCTCCGGGTAAAGCCGAAATCATTACCACATCCAGCCCTTTAACTGAGGAAGGAAGTCTAGCGTACCAAAACAATCCCCTGCTGTAAAAAGTGACTTTTTTTTCCTTTGGAGAATCGACACATGCAGCAATATCAGCTACATGAAATAGTTTATACTCATATGTCATCACTCCATTAAAAGCAGTGTATTAATATTTTTACTGACAAAATCTCACAAGATCTCATTATCCCGTTATAAAATCTCACGTAATCTTGTTCCATTAGCACCGGTCCAGCATGTAGAAAAGTCCCTGTTATTGTGGAAGAACTTTATATCCCAGCATTCTTATAGAGTCATGTAAATGGTAAATGGACTGTACTTATAGCGACCTGTGATTACAGTGCAGCTGCTGCTGCTACAGACTGACTTGCTTTAAAGCTGCTTATAATATGTCTGGTTTTAAGTTGTTGGTTAAGTTACTAAGTTATCAGAAACATTATAATTAGCCACATGTTGGCTAATTCCTGCTAGTATCTGATACATGGCAGCATTGCTTATGTTTAATGTGCCTTTGAAACCAAACTGCTTTGATGAAGTGAAGTGTAACTCCATGTTATTTAAGTGAATAAAACACATCGTTCTTTACACATAGCTTTAAGTACTGTGCTGTAAACACAACATCACAATATATATATATTACAATATATCATAATATGTCACAATATATCTTATCGCTCCTTCTGTATTGTGATACATATTTTGTCACCAGATTCACACCCCTAGTGGTTATGTGTATGATGGATGGGTTTAACTCATAATGTTACGCTTTTCTTGCTCTGTAGTTGACGTTTTAGAAAAAATGTACGTCTGACTCGTGCAGCTTTTAGCAATCTGTGATAATGACCACTTTTTTAATTAGCTTTTATTTTACCTGAGATCATTGACGTAACTGTGATATCTGCGTCTGCTGACTGTGTGAAAGAAGGTGCAGCACAACCCAAAATGCAGTTTTTTTTTCCTTTTGTTCTTTCATGTTCATTTGACCAAAGCAGTATGATAAAAGCACTTATAAGCTGCTGCAGCTATCAGCAATGAGATCCACAGAGAAGAAGTTGGGCAGCGTTGTTGTCTGGTGATTGAATAACATAACCTGGTAGCTTTCTAGCTAAATTAGGAGCAATGCTGCTGCATATATAAATGCTACAAAGTCAGACCCAGTAAGATTACCTCCAAAATATCTACTGTTTTAGATATCACATCAATACGTTCAGCTGCCTCTAGATTAATGGTATCAAAGGGTTTGGGAGCTTATGAGAGCTGTGAGGGGGAACCAAAACAACACAGGACTGACCCCAGGAGTTAAAGCCGAACAAGAAATCAACCACAACAGCTCTCAACTTTTCACCTTAAAACAGCAAAGAGCCGACTTGTACAACTTCCATTAGTCCGAACAGATTAGATGTTTGTTTTGGTCATTGTAATGGTTACGTGCATGAGATGTGTTTTGCTTTCAGTGGAATTCTAACCATGCTAGATGACTGTGAACTGCAGAGGAGGACGACTGCTGCAGGACCAGAGCTGGGAAAATTTATCTGGAAAAGCAACACAAACCCTCCCACCACAACTCTGAATGCTTTCTATATGCAAGCCCTACTCCCAGGACACATTTGTCTTTAACCTTTAACACGTTATGACTCAGAGCAAACAGCCCTGATAAGAAATGACATCAAGAAAGTCTGTGTGGCACATATCAGCACACAATCACGTTCTCTGGATGACATCTAAAAACGGAGGGGGAGATAATGATGAGGTTGCAGGATCGACCCACTTGCATGCAATTTTAATTTGGACACTTCAGCTTATTCCAGCTACACACCCTCTCAGATTGCTTCATCTGTTGCTGCAGATTATCACAGGGGAATGCTATTTGGGGTGGGAGAGAAAAATCAAGCCATTTATGTAAAATCCCTAACAGAACTAAATGTTCTTTTTTATTATCAACAGCAGTTCTCGGCATAAAAACGCCCAACAACACACTTTAAAATAAGCATAACTAACAGGAATCTAAGTCTTTTCACTAGGGTTTGATACTTGTAGCTACTGCTAGTAAACACTGCAGGCCTTGTCTCTGTGTCGGTTTAATATCTCACTCTGAAACACACACACACACACACACACACACACTGAACTCTCAGACTGGGAGCCTCACACATTCCAGCAGAGAGAGAGAGAAAGACATCTGACTTGGACTGGTGTTTCCCCTGTAAGTCCTTTGTTAAACATGCAGTACAAACTAGACTAAAAGGACAAACTAAACAAGCATCTGTTTGTACATTAGCAGACTGATTCGCACTAACTAAACAAATCACACGTGGAAACTTTTTGGATCAGCTGCTCAACACACAAGCATAAACACATTTCCACAGACCTGCTCCTCCACCGCCACATCCTGCAGGGCCGGGGCATCCCGTGGGCCTCGGATCCAGCTCAGTAACTGGCCCATTTCGACTTAATGTGCCTCCAAGTGTGCGGCAGTGTGTCTGTGTGTGTCTGTCAGCCTCTGCCTTATCTGCCGAATTGCTGCATGTTTCCAATAGGCAGAGAAAGAGAAAAGAGGGAGGGCGGAGGGATTGAAGGGGAGGCGGGACGGGAGGGGAGGGAGGAGGGGGGTGTGGTCAGGGAGCACAGACGGATCAGATGTGGAAGTCTCAGTGGGCAGAGCCGTAACTCACTGGGCTAAAAAGGAAGCTAGCTGACCGTGGACTGACACCCACCTGATGAGGGGCCACATCTGAGCTGCTTCTCAGGGAAACAGATATGGGTTTGACACACACACACACACACACATGCACACACGCACACACACACACACACATGCACAAGGGCACACATGCACAAAAACATGCACGTGTGCAACATTATTTACAGAATACCATCAGTTTTATGTGGTCAGTAACCCCACTACCAGCAGCAGTATGCAGATAGACATCAGGGCAAGGCTTTAACCATGCACATGCATGTGCACACTCTTCCCATGGACGTCCACTCATAAAAGACTTGTGCAATCACCTTGCCTCCCTAATTGCCACCAAGAGTAAACAAAGAGACACGGCTGAGCTGAAAACTTCAACCCTTTTCTCTATTACAGGAAAACACCTTTTTGAAGATAATAACAGGAAGTAATATTGATTACAGCCTGGTTTTATCGACATCTGGTTGAGCCAAAGAAATCTAATCTGAAGGCAGTGGAACACATTTCATCATTACCGACTCAGCTGACAAAATGCTTTCACAAACTGGAAAGTAGGGAGTGCTCCAAAGAAAACATGACTAACAGATCTGCTGAAGCTTAAGACATGGGTGTTGGCTCCAACCTTCACTCATGCCGAAGCTGCTTTTCCTTTGGATTCTCTTACCTTAAATTTTACTTAAACGAGCCTCAATACACACAAAAGTGAGAAAAATGTTTAAATTGGAGTTTTGGAATACCTTTTGATATTTATTAGCACTATGTGGGAAAATAAAGTCTCCTGAGATTAGCTATGTTGCTCCTGCTGATTTAGTGTCGTTTGAAGTCATTGACAGTGCAAAGTGCAACATGACCATTTCTCTGTTGCTTACTTTCTTTGTGGCTTCAAGTGTGCCTTTGGATAGATCATGGGTGGAGCCAGCAGACAATGAGACCTTTGCATGACTTATTGAGAATAAAACCCATGTCAGATTTTTGGGCATCTTAGACGATCACAAAGTGGATATTATTCACTTGAAAATTAATATATTTCAACCTCTTGGTGCAATGAAACTCCTCTTAGTGTAATAAGCAGCACAGACAGGAATCACTGAGGCTGCATTCAGGTGAGGAGAAACTGAAGGAAAAATCATTATACATCATAAAGCAACAAAGCAGAGACAACAAATTAATTCTGAGGGTAAAAAGAAGAAATAAAACGTTAAAATCTACAAAGGGCTTCCTGTTTAGCATCAAGATCAGCCATGACAACAACAGCCGAGCAAATGATCACTTAAAGATGATTAATTCTGATGCTTAACACTATGGATGGTTACACGAAATAATGGGCCCCCTATTGCTGTCGGCCTATATTGGCCTTAAAACTGAGTATCGGACATTGGCCACCCCACCGATATTTAACTGATATTTAAGCAATCAGCCTGCTGAAGTCTGAAAAAAAAAACTTCTTCTTCCTCTTCTTCTTCTTCAAAAACGTCTTTTTTACAGACTTTAAAACTTCTAAAGACTGGGTGTGGGAAAAAATATCGATACACTGAAATATCACAATATTTTCATAGGCTGATATCATATTGACATTTAAAAATGCGATATCGATCTATTGTACTGAACAAATCTTGTGATATTTCATTGTGAGATTTTGAAAAAGAACGATGAAATCTTGCAAGATTTGTTAAGTAAAATAGATCGATACCGCTTTTTAAAATGTTGATGTGATATTGGCATATGAAAATATGGCGATATTTCAGTGTATCGATATTTTTTCCGACCCCTATTTGTCAAAGTGTCAGAAACAGATAAAAAAAACTGCTATTTGCAATGACTGCTTATTTTTTCCAGCTTTAATATCGTTATCGATATCGGTTATTGGCCACATGAGTTTTAAAATATCGGCATATCGGATATCGGCCAAAATTCCAATATTGTGCATCACTACTTAACACAGCAAATCTCACCACACAGAAATGATGTATTCTGTCTGACGTACATGAGAAAAAAAAATTCCAACAATGAATCCTGAATAAAATCTCATATGAATAACAACATGTTTTATAAAGGCAGGATTTGCCTGACAATCTTCAAGTTTTTACTGTGTATATCTTTGGGTAAAATACAAAGTGCTGACAATAGATAATTCTGCATAATTCAGCATACTTCTACATATTCCAGCTTGATAAGTAAATATAAATAAGAGCTAAAAACAACCAAAAAAACAGTAACATTTGTCAGTCATCATGCTAATAACTCTGTAAACAAGTTGAAGTCACGGAGGTTAGGGCAAACATAAAGTGCATGATAGCCCTACTAATGATATGAAATGAAGAAAAATCATAGGAGTAACATAATCTTATTTCATAAGTGCAACAGACGAAGATTGAAACAGCTCTAAATGTTAAATCAATATAATGAACTGTGTTTCATTATGTCTAAATAGGTTTTAGTACAAGACTTGAAAATATTTTCTGTTCCAAAAATTAACTTAATTCATACACAGCTCTGCTTTTATCATTTTCCTCCAAACCTAAGCACTTCCAAATTTGAGCTGTGTAAAACACAGCTTGCATAGAAATGCTGTTTCTCATAACAAAGTTCATGCATACAAATGGTCATGCATGCTTATGTGTTCACAGATGAACACACAGGCTTTTCCACATAACTTAAGACATGGCATTCCCTTTCAGACAGACACACCTTGGGCAACGCGAACTGCTGGCCGGGCAAGCCTGTAAAACCAGCTGTTGCACCATGGGAAATTAGATGTCTTCAGCTGGAACCGCCCAAAGGGCAATCTGAATGCAGATTACTGTACATGAGTAAGTTTTAGTTGATTCACCTTAGTGGAAACTGATGTTCCAGAAACAACTCAGAGAGACATCTCAACATTAGTGATGCTGGAAAACATCAATTCACATCCGAACCAAGATTCTTATTTATAAAGATTCTGAATCGATCCAAAATGTCCAAGTATCATTATTTAACAGACGTTTTTTAATCATTCACTCGCTGCATGTTCTGTTTCTCAAGCAACTGCCTCCTCAGGAAGCTGAACAGATACATATTTATTTTTAGGGATTGATAAATGAGAGTTCACATTTTCCTTCGTTGTAAAACATCTTCTTTTTAAATTTCTTTTAAAAGTTATTGGTCCAGTACTCAAATGTTTATTTTTGTTGCCACAGAAACTTGGGAAGTATTTGATTACCTTACTTTCAAACCCTCTGTTAATTGACAAAAAAAGATGTTAAAGTTTGCAAGGTAAGCCAAAATAAATGTTTCCTCTTTGCCCAAAGATTGCCTCTGCGTTTATCATTTTAGAATCACTTGATTGAACCTTGTAAAGCTGCATTTTCTTGAGCATCACCAGTTCAACCAATATAATAATTTCTCAGAGCTCTTTTTAGCTTATAGAGGAAGGTAGTTAATCCTGGAACTGCCATCCTTGGTTACTAAGACCCTGTTTATATGAAAATTCATTCACAGAAAATGTAAAACTCTTTCCTTTGCAATTTAAAAAAAAAAAAAAATCCCATTTACACAACAGCAGGATGAAAACTATCTCTGTGCAGGGAAAACGCAAACATGACCAGAAACGACATGGAGCGCATGTCAGGTCTCTGGTGGGCAGTGAAACTTTTCAAACACACGTCCAGATGTGGCCACATAAAAGTGGAAACAACAAGATAACAGAAGCATTGTGTCCACTTGTACAGAGGAGCCGATTATCTGGAGCATATAACCTCTGCGTCCTCCCCAGCAGCATTAATGTCCTACAGAATACGGCCCCGTTTCAACAGTCCATTTAAAGCTAGAGTTGGTAATCAGGATCAGAAACACTTTTTGTTGTACTGGGTGAAATGGTCCTTCCATCCTGACAGCATCAATACATCATGTATTCATAAAAAGGACGGAAAAAGTCAGACCTCTGTGAGAGCTGCAGTTCTGTAAAAACTCTGACCAACCCCTGCCATTCGCACCGGGAGGCAGGAATTGGTGATTCACAACTTATAGAAAGAACAAATCGATGCCTTTATGTCCCGTCTCTGTCCCTCCCCTCTCTCCGTCCCCCACGTGACCCCCCTGTGCGCCGCTCACTGTAAACAAATACAGCTAACGGACTGCTAACTGCTACCGACTAAAAAAAACAAAACAAAACAAAATAACAGATAAGGATTAATGCTGCCTTCATGTGGTACCGTATTTATGGTAAATACCAAAGTCCGAAATCAAAATTGCACTTGAACACCCACTCATGTCGTAATTTCCACTGGGAAACTGTAAAAAATTTTATGATGAAGTAAACTTTGACCTTTCAACATGGCGGAGAGCAATGAAAATATCCTGAATGGGAAGCAATACATTCTGTTTAAAGTTTTCTGCTGTTGTTATGTGGCTATTTTGTAGTCTGGCTAATTCTGTGACGTACAGAACTTTAATAACATCACCATTTCAACTTAGTTTTGTTTGTAAAAATATGGTTATTTTCTGGTTTACTTCCTCAGAGCAGATGCTAGCTAGCAGCTAGCAAGGTAGTCAGTTGACGATAGCCTCCATTGTTAAACTTCATTACGACAACAAAACACTTGAACACAACGCACTGGTAATTTCCATTTAACAAGTGGAAAGGATCATCTTTCCCATACCACATGAAGGCAGCATAAGTCTTGGAAGCATTGACATTTGCAGTGTGGACTTTTTACACTGCAGAAGGAGTTGGAGGTGAGTGGATTAAAGCTTTATTAAAAAGCTGTTTACGATCAAGCTAACGAGCTATCCACTCGGCTGTTATTGTTTACCTGCTCATAAAACATCGGCGCACATGTCCCTGCGTTCTGAAGGCGTGGTTGTGTGTCTTTTTAAACTGTCGCTTGCTCAAACCGTTTTTCCTACATTGCCAACCCTAGCTTTAAAGGGACAGTCTGTAAGAATTACTAGCATCTAGTGGTAAAGATGGTTATTTGAAAGAAAAGATGTTTTCTTTTAAATGACTTCATATTCCAACCACTGTTTTGAATGTATGGTGGCCGTTAGTGGCCAAAATTCTCCAAGACATAAAGATGTCTTCATCTGTGAGTGGGTCCAGTGGTCTCAGGTGTAGCTATGAGTGGACTATGAGTAACTGGTTTTTTTTTTGTCTTTTAAGGCATTACTGATCCCAAACAATCTCTAACTCCCACTAAACAAAGCTGGTACAGTAGTTTTAAAGTTCAGAGGGTTCTTACTTCACACACATTGTCTTGTCCATTCAGGGACACCATAGTAAAAATGGTGGAACAAATATGGCAGCCTCCACATGTGCACTGGCCAGTAAGTAGATATAAATGACTCATTCTAAGAAAGTAAACATATAACAGCTGTTCTAGTGCAGTGATTACACATCAATAAAAACGCAGTTTTGAATTATATATCACATTTTTCTGCCAATGACCTTGAATTTTTTACATACTGTACCTTTAAAGACAGAAGATGCAGCACAAACATGACGCAGGGATCCACCATAGATGTTGAACAGCTTTTCATGGAGTCACCCCACATCACTCCAAAAAAAGGCTGAACAACCAGCTTTCTCAGATCTGAATGCCCAAGTGCATAATGTAGGAATGTAAATGATTAACCGCAATAAAATTCCCAACGATTTAGTAATACTGTTTCAAATTTTAATTATCGTTAAAACTAGGGGTGCAACAATACATCAATCTATATTAATATATCAATATAGAATGATGCATTGATGGTAAATCGATCCAAAAACCCAATATCGATCAAAAATCTACGTATATCAAACCCACTTTATGAAAATGGCTTTATTTTGAAAGTCCTCTGACACAAGACTTTCACAACAATACATGTTAATAGTCATGCAGTGTTTAGATGTTTCAATAATAAAGCGACAACAATGACAACCATGATCATTTTGGTCATAACTGTGATATGAAATTATATTGTTACATCAGCAGGATGACATGGAAGACGTCATTGTTGGTGAAAGATTCCTGATCCTCTTCACTCTGTCCAGACTCACATTGCAGTGTCGGAAAATTTCAGTCTGGAGGCTGTTGTCAGCGTTTTTGCCTCCTCAAAACTCTGTTACCATGTAAACGAGAGGCCAGAACACAACAAGACTCTTGCGTTTTACTGCCTCAGTGTTGTCGTGTAAACGGGGATTGATAGAGTATTGATTGGATCAAGATCGGTTTGAATCGAGAATCGATTCTGAATCAAATCATCGCCCCAAGAATCAGAATCGAATTGAATTGTGAGCTGTTGTAAGATTCACATCCTTCCTTAACATATTCACCTTAAAGACGCTGTCATCAACATGTTTGTGAGTAGACATAACTCCGCTGTATATGTTACTGGATCCCCCCTCACACACACCCCCACACCCCTTAAACTGAGGTTTCATCTTTATATTTAGAGCCACGCTGGCCTTAAACCATTACTGTCTCCAGCACTCAGATTCCTACATTTACAAACTCGACCAATCATCATCTCACACACACACACAACAGGTGTGTTTGTCTACCTGTCATCAGGCAGCTGCATGAAGATCAACTAAAACTGTGAAGTTGTTTAAAGAAAGATATCTTTATGGGCCACTTGAGAACTGGTTCCAGTGGTGAATCTGACTGGTTTATCTCTGAGTATAATCTTTAGATGCTTAACAATGTCAACATGGAGGAGGTGGGTGGTTTACAGATGTGCAGCCTTATCTTCGCCATCAGTTTTCATCTGTTAAGTGTAACTACATCCAGCAGAGGGAGACAAACACAATCGAGTAGTTTCCTTCCTGTCTGCTCCAGCTCTGCAGTCATCTACCTCAGAACAATATAGTGTACTCTCACCACATTAAGTTTCTCACATTACATAGCCTCGCCTTTCAGTTCTGAAAATCTCACAAAGCAAAAAGTTATTTTTTTTGGATATTGTTGTCTTTTGAAAAAATAAAATAAATAAATACTGATACAGATACAATAAAAATGAACATTTCTGTGTTATTTTATCAACAACAAAAAAAAAGTGTTGCATTTAAGCAGCAATCTGCACCAGAACATTCCTGTTGTGTGGTGGGAAATAATCCAGTAGCTGCATGTGCAGAAAATGATGGAGGCCATACCTTTCCATAATGAGACCAAGTGGTGGGATAGCGGTCTGAAGATTCGCTACCATGATGGAATTCAAGGTGGGAAGGTGCAGCTCTTCCCTGCTACAAACACACACACACACACACATACATAATGCACACCAGCTTGCTATCTTAAGTACAACAGTTAGAAAAGAAGGCTGAATTAGTCCTTAGCACACAACTCAATGGAACCAGGATGCAGTGATTTTAACCCATTGTCTTGGTGGGTTATTCATTTTACATAAGATGTATTAGCTTTTTTTTTCATCAGTTTATGGGAGAGTATTGCCACCCAATTAAGTCAACAATGATTAGGTTCTAACATATTTATTTTAAGTATGATTCAAGACTGAGTAAGCAGGATAGCAAAGAATTCAGTAAAAACACAACACAAGACATGAGACGAACTCAGGCGACGCTGAAGCTTATCTTAGTTTGAACATCACACACCCTCTTGTATAAACAATGTAGCGTATGTGATGATAGAAAATGTGCAAAGCCTTTACAATTCTTAATTTAACTTTAGAGTTTGTCTTGCGTAGACTGTGCCAAGTCTTTAAGTGCTCCTCGCGAAGCTCACACGGTTTCAGACTAGTTGTGCTGGTTTTCTACAATAATGCAGCGTCTACATAGATGCCAAGTTTGACTTAAAAGTGATTGTATTCCGCGCACTGCCAGAGGGGTCAAAGAAGAGAGAAAGGGAGAAGAAGAAGAAGCAGATTTACTCACAAGACTCATCCAGTACGCAGCATAAGCCATGAGGAAGCAGATGTAGGCTCAGCCTTGTGCCTCTCTCTCTCCTCTCCTGCCTGGTCCCTCTTCTAAAGCTTGTCCAGGCGGGGGTGCCACTCCCCTCACAACTCAGACTATTGTCATGCAGCTGTCTGTTCTCTTCTTGTTCAGACTTGGTGAAATTGGTCATCTCCCCCCTTTCCCGATAAATCTGGTTTTCTTGCAACATACTCAAACTCGAACACTGACATATGTTGCCATGTCATTCCTCCCCCCCAACAAGTCTGGCACAAACTCACTTTTGATTTCAAGCAACTTTTGATCATTGATAAAACAGCGAAAGGTGTGGATGCGGGCTGATGCTTCACTGGTTGCAAAATGAATCATAGGTAGCACCACCATGCAACTTTTCAACACCTAATAACTAATAATGCAAAATAAACAGTTGAGATGAATTAGCTCAGCAGCAGAATATGGAAGTGAAGTAATCGGTTTCAAATGTTTTGAAACGTCCAGAGCATCATTTTTCAAATCCCAAATACCTGTATGTCACACACGCTCTGAAATATAAAGAATAAAATGTTTCTCATTACTGAACACAGCGAGGGGAGAACAATATTATCCAACCCAGTCATTTTTCTCTGTGCGCTTACTATTGCAACATAGTCTTAACCCTACGGGCTATTTTGCAGACAGCCTCGCATATTCAAATGCAACCAACTTTCCCAGTTATTTGTCTTGCAGCAATGCGGGAAAACTTACCTCCTTTGTGTTCTTGTGTTGGCCATGGCTTCTCCTCTTATGTGGCATATTTAAAACCTCAAACTTGTTAAGCTCCCTTTGCGCCCTCAGTCAGCTTTTGGATGTCAGAGTAGAAGCTGGTCTCCCCCTCTGACAGTTCAGATGCCCCTCCCGCTGAGGGAAAATCTAAAAAAAAATGATCAAAGTGGATTTAATAAAACCTAACTCTGTAAACGGCAAATATGACGCTATGCGAGTGTTGCAGCATGTAAGGTCTTGTTAAGTTGTTTCTTTGTGGGTTATACGAGGTTATTTAAGGTTTCTTGAACAGAGTAGTTACCTGTTGCACATATTCAACACAAACTTTGAGCATATGATGATGAAAACAGTCATCATTTCAAAGTTAAGCCGTAAAACCTGATCTGAGAGATAAATCGGGTTCATGTTCAAAATGTTTTTATATGTAGATTTCGGTATTTGAAACAAATGTGCCATTCTCTAAGTCTTTTTTAAAAAATTTTCTTCTTCTGTTTTTTTTTTTTTTTTTTACATGACACACCCCATCGGGGAAGAATTGACTCACCCGTGATGCCACCCTTTTCCTTCAGGACACGAAGCGCTCGTTAGAAGCACAATATTGCCCCCTGCTGGCCAGAACAGGAACTGGCCGAACAAAAAGCAACTGCTGCTTTGGACTGAGACGATGATGCTTATGATGTTCTTCAAAGGAAAAAACATTTGTGCATCTGTGAGGTTTTTATTTATTTATTTTTTTTACAGTAATGAGGTATCTCTCCACAGCTTTATAAGAAAACCTGCTGGGGCTTTTCTACTTATATGTTAATTAGGGGTGCAACAGAATCAGAGTGGGTCTTTATTGCCAAGTAGGTTTGCACATGGAATTTGTCTTGGGTGATGGTGCAATAAAACGAGATGAGACAGACGAAACAAACATTATTTACAGGAGGAATAGGATAAAAAAAACTTCAATTTCTTATGAAAAAAGAAAGAGGAACTGTACATAAATATATATGTGTGTTAATCCAAGTAAATAGTAGCATATTATGTAGTGCAAGGAGAGTAACAGAACAAGGGAGGGATAAATGAATATGTAATAACAGTATGAACATTAGGGCTGGGAAAAAATATGGATACACTGAAATATTGTGATATTTTCATCTGCTGATATCATATCGATATTTAAAAACGCAGTATCAATCTATTTTACAAACGAAATCTTGCAAGATTTCACCGTTCTCTGTAAAAAGAAGTTTTAGAAGAAGTAGTAGGTTTTTTTTTTCGGTTTTTTTTTTTAGACTTTAGAAACAGCGGGTTGATCGTTTAAATATTGGTGAAAAATCGGTGGGGTGGCCGATGTCCGACATGTAGGCCGATACCAATAGGGGGCTGATTACATCGTGCATCCCTAGAATTTTTAATTTGTTTTGTCAGCTTGTCTTCTGATGAGATCTGTTTTGAAAGCTCAGTTGATTTGCGGTGGACTTCTGGCCTATAGGCTGCAATGTGAGTGCAGATCCACTGAGCACCTCCCACATGCATTCACTCAAGCTGGTGAGACAAACTATGGGAAGTTAGCTCGTTGCAACATGGCTACTGCATCAACTATACCCGAAACAGAAGCTCCGGCACCATCATTAGATATGGCATTTGGAACTACTTTGGTTTTCATGTAAAGTGTGACAGAAACACAGAAACACAACAGTAGATGGAGGTACCACATAATGCTTAACTACATTGGCGGGAACTTAACAATTATGACTGTTACACCAACATTAAAAAAGACATGAAAATGAAAAATTATTGAACCATGATGCTAAAGTATCAAACCAAACCTTGAATTTTTTGTATCGTTGCATCCCTAATATTCACGTTTGGCCACCTTTACATACTTTATTTGTCCCAGGCTCTGTCCCAATGCCTGCACTTCCACCGTTGCGCCCCTAGAATGTGCGTGCCCATTGAGGGTCCAAGTGCGTAGTGTGTCCCAATTCTCCAGGGTTGCTTCAGAGCGGAAGTCCGCCACGCCCCCTTTGCCCCCTCAATCCACACTTTGGTGAAGTCCGCATCCATGGAGTAGGGTCTGACTGCGGCTCGTAAGACAGAGGCGTGTCGTAACCTATGAGAGCACAGTAAAATCTAACCCTACCCCTGACCCTTCCCCTAAACCTCACCAGACCCACCCACTATGCGACACATCCACTACACACTCAAAAATAGAGGTACAAGACAGGAACATTTCTGTACCTGTAGGTACATTTTTTACAAATGTTCTCTCAGAAGTACAATATTGGTTTTTATGAGGCCAGAAGTACCTATATACTATGAAAAAGGGTCCAAAGTAATATAAAGTACAAATTTGTACCATTTCAACCCTAAGGGAACCTGCAACATTGAAAAATGTGCATAGCTTGTACAATAACTATAAATAGCAGTCCTTCTAAACAGTAGTATAATTATAGTTATTAAATTATAATTTTCATCATAATCATAGTAATCATAAAAATAATTACATGTATACAGTAATTATATATGCGTTTGGCCTAATATTTATATGGTAATTATTAATTTATTATTAGCATCTTTGATTGTTGTCATAATCTCTATTTTATTTACTTTTATTCATCATTTTTAATTGGTTTAATTGTACTTTATTAACTCATACAGCTTGATAAGGTACAAAAATGGACCAGGACCAAAGGGGACAGAAATGTCTTTCAAAAAGGAACACCCCAAGCGACAAGCTTTGTACCCTTTTAAGTACAAATTGGTACCTCTATTTTTGAGTGTGTATAGGACACGCCCCTTGGTTGCAGGCCACAGATAGATACACTTGCATTCATGCAGACTTCACCGAAGCATATTGCCCATAATTCATTGCTGCGTGTAACATTTTGAACCATAAAGGTGAAACATGTCCATGTTTGGTGAATGACCTCCTGCCTGTGGTGAAAAAAAAATACCATTTCAGATGTAAATATTCAAATATTTCATCTTTACTGCTGTAGGTGAAATAATTACTGAAGTTTGCCATGTTTCTTTGAAATATGCTTTGAATATTAAAATTCAAAGCATTTGAATAATGAAAGTTATCTGTTTACTGAAAAAAGTAGCTATATTTGATTTTTATTTAAACTTTATTTACATAGGTAAACCCCATTGAGACACAGCGTCTTTAACAAGGGAACCCTGTTTAGCTGACATACATGTTTTTATGGACATGTGAACATTTATGAACATTCTATGCTAACAATAACAGTCACAGAGCAGCCAATTTAATCATTATTATACATTTAGTTTAGAATGTAGCAGTTATTTAACCCTGTACTGGTGAAATTATACAGCCACCTGCGTTTTAATTACTGAACAATTAGTTCAGTAATTCATTTATTTATTAATTAAACTTGTGTGGATTTTATCACATATATTTCACAAGAACAGATAAAATTAGCTTTGTTCAGTTTAAGTCTGAAAATGACGTCTCTTCACCAGGAACAGAAATGAAGCTGAGTTTGGAAGCAATGACATGAAATGACATAGTGGTGTAAGATGATGGAGGAACCATCACTGTCCCAATTCTGCCTTTTTCCCACACTTACTTGCACACTCCAAGCCTTAATGTGCCCTTCTGCCAAGTGCACACTTCATACAGGGGTGTAGGGCTTAGGGTGGGTATTGGGACAGGGCCCCAGACTTCATTAGTGAAGAAATGCCTGTATGAGATTCCATTTGTGCCAAAATTATGCTGACATGCGCACTCTTTATGTCTGCAGACCATGCAATGAAGCATTTTCACACCACACTTGTATTTTCACAATGCTGTTTGTGACTTCAAACAGCATTTCATTCAGGACTCTGAATTATTAATTATGTATTGAACACAGTTTTGGCACAAATGGAACCTCATAGAATGTGCCTTAAAGTTCTCTCTTCCTTAAAATAGGAAATATTATTTATCAGTAGCAGCTTTTTGAAGAGGATCTCCACAGAAAGGGGAAATTTACCCTTTAGAAAAGGGGGTGTAGAAGTAGCCTGCATTTGTGTCCCCTAAATACAATCTAGACTTATGAATCTATCAGGGTTCATAGTTGGACTTCTAACTGTATTTTCCTTTCTGATGGCCTAATCTTGCATTTATGTTCCCAATTAGTAAAAGGTACATTCTGTATGCTGTTTAAACTAAAATCTGGGGTACAATATCAGGACGTGGTCTTGGGAAATAAATAAATAAATAAAAAGAAATACTTAAAAAGTTTTTTTCATTTGAAAGCTTTAAAGTTACCTCATACATTCAAAGTAGATTTTTACAAATTTTATATACAGTTGCGCTTGAAAGTTTATATACCCTGTTTTTAAAGAAAAAGCTAAATTTACAATAGTAATTCAAATAACAAGAAATTTAAAAAAGAAATAATAATTAAATAATAATAACAAAATAGTCAATTATAATTTAGTAAAATAAAACACTGATTTTGGATTTCGGTTTAAAATAATAATAATAATAATAAAAAACAAACAAACATACAAAACTGTCCCGGACAAATTACAGCACCTTGCTCATAAACTGTGGACTAAAATACTTGTCAACAGGTGCGGAAGTCTTATTAACCATTACAGAAAACACCTGGTTGCAGTGATTGTCTCAAAGTGTTGCTCATTAAAATCTAGTTCAGGAGCCCCATGACGCTTGTTTACTTGTTTTATTTATTTTCTGTTTATTTGTTATATTTGTTTATATTCTGTTGAAATATTTCTGTTTCTATCATATAACTACAATACAAAATCAATGTCATGATGTTCATAAAATTGTATTTATTATTTTTGTCAATTTCCAGTTATTTCACTGGCAGCTGATTTTTATTTCTGTCTTTATGGGAGAGGATGTCGACTTTCAAGCACTACTGAAAAATCATAAGAGTGGAAAAAAGGTTTATTTGTGCATTATTTTTTTCAGTGTACTATGATATAACAAACACTAACCTTTTTTTTTTAGAAAAAAACATCATTTCACTTTATTTTTGTTTGTTTTCATGCTGGCTGCAGCTCAGAAGGAACAACAGTTGGCTGCCAGTCGCGAGGTTGTTGGTTTGAATCCAGGCTTCCCCAGACCACATATCAAAGTGTTCTTGGATGAGACACTGACCCCCATGTGCCCTCCAATGTGTCCATTGGCATGTAAATGTGTGTGTGAGATTAATTTTGGCCTGTGGAGGGAGACAGCCACTCTTCTCATTTCAAAATAATAATAGCTGAATTTTCCACAAGCATGTTATTATTTTCAATACTTTCTTTAGTGAGACAACACTCCTTTCAGAGTTAGACATTCCTTTTAAGGATTTTTATCCTACAGTCACTTTGCCCTAACAGAATACATCAAACCTTTCAATATTTGGGGGTAGAAAATACCTACTGGCTCAGAACACACCTACAGTATATGTCAGTTTTACACTGATGCAGGTGCTTTCCATCTAAAACATTAAAAAATACAAACCTCTTGGAGATTGCATACATTATAAATATATATATCATCCTAAAAATGATTAATATCCTTCAGTTAAATAAAAGGTTAAATTCACAATAGTAATTCAAACAACAACAAACTAAAGAAACTAATAATAAATAAGAATTCACAAAATTATAGTTCAGTGAAACAAAATATTGCTTTTGAATTGAGGTTGGAAATAATAATTAAAAGAATAAACAAACAAAACTGTCCCAGACACATAATAGCACCTTTCCCATGAACAGTGGACCAAAATACCTGTCAACAGGTGTAGAAGTCTCTCTGAATATTACAGAGAAAACACCTGATTGCAGTGATCGCCTCAAAGTGTTCAAGAAAATTTTTGCTTCAGTCCCATCATGCTTGTTTACCTATTTTATTTTTTGTGTGCTTTTAATATTTCTTTCAAACTACAATTAAGAATCAATGCCATAATTTTCATAGAATTTTGTAAATTTGTTATTGCTTTTGTCAATTTCATCTTATTTCACTGACAGCTGATTTTTTTTCCTTATCTAATTGGAGGATATGACGATTGTGGATATACAGTATCTATCTCTCCATATATAGGTAGATAGAGGTAGATAGGTTTAGAAGAGACTTACATATATGGATGTGATAAGAATCTACTGTATTTCGTGAACAGAATTAATAATAGGATGGTTTTACAGTTTGTCTTGGTCCACCAACATCTGACACAGACCATTTTTTAGAACCATGTGAGCTGATACAGTTTCTTTTTCGTGTCTTGCTCATGTTAATTCTGAGGTTGCATGAAGCTCTGATCCTATGTTACAGGCACTGCGATGATAACCGATCAAACATCGAGGTGATCAACAAAGTACAGAAGCAGGCACAGATATCGGCCTATCTGCTAATTACCCATTTATTGGAGTCAGGTGTGTTGCAGTAGGAAAATCCTAATACAGGTGTGCTTGAAAGTTTACACACCCTTCCAATAAAGACAGAAAAACATCAGCTATCAGTGAAATAAGTTGAAATTGACTGAAGTAATGATAGATAAAAAAAAAAAACAAGAATATCGTGACATTGATTTTGTATTGTGGTTCAATAGACATATTAAAACAAATAAACAAAAATATAACAATGAAAAACAAGCATGATCGGGCACCGAAGCAAAAGTTTTATTGATCAAAACTTTGAGGCAATCACTGCAATCAGGTGTTTTCTGTAACATCCAATCAGACTTCTGCACCAGTTGACAGGTATGTTGGTCCACTGTTCATTTCAAGGTCATTTAATTTGTCTGGTACAGTTTTGCTTGCTTGATTTTTTTTTTTAATTAGAACAAAAATTCTGAATCAGTATTTTATTTTACAAAATTATAATTTAGCAAATTTTCTTTTCTTTTTTTTCTTTCTTTTTTTTAGTTTTGTGTTATTTAAATTACTATTGTGAATTTAGCTTTTTCTTTAATGGTTTAGTATATAAACTTTTAAGCACAACTGTATAAGGACCGGAGTTGTCTACCCCTGGCTTAGAAGATCTATTCTTAAATAATTTCAGTCGTCAGGTGAAAGTCCTGACTTCTTCACTCCTTTTTATATATTATCTCAACTAAACCCTCAGTTATTTACTGATGCTGCTTTAAACTTTGTACAGACTCACGTTCATGCATCTCTGCCAGGGTTTGGCAGAGACGTGGTGTTTCCGTACAGGCTGTAGGATTGTTGCTATGGGGTCGTCCTGGTTGGGGTGGTCCAAGCGGGTCTTCCATTGTGGCTCTGGCCTGCCCTGATCTGGGCGTTTCTCTGCAGCAATGGGTGGGCTGGTTCCTGGTGTGGAGGACCCTAAAGATATGTGTCCTCACCTCAGTGTCGGGTCAGATGTTCATCTGAAGTTATATTTTATATGAATGTTTCAGTTGAAGAGACAGAAAGTAGAGACAAGATGCTAATGTTTGTGAGAGAAGTGGCAGTGGGGTATTTGTGCATTGTGTGGGTGTGGTTGTGACAATGTGTGTGAAGAAGAGTGTAATCAGGTGTGCGTTCTTGTATGCAGGTTTATATGTATGTGTGTATTGCATTTTTTTTAAATTCTTGGATTCAGAATTTTTTTAAAAGAAATTTATCATGTGACAACACTTGGTGCTGCTTCGGCATGAAAAATGCTTTATAAATAAAATTTAATTTAATCTGATCTGATACAGATGTTATAAAATAGAGGTATACTTTACATATTTGAGAATTAAGAACTCAGTGGCAATATTTATTATTTCACTACCATCTATGAACCTAGGAATCATGCATACGGACTGGTTTAAATTGCAAAACAATAAGAGAATTTCAGAGAACATGGTTTGATTAACACATAAATAAGGTATAAAAAGAGAATTGTACTCTAACAAACTTAAAGGTACAACATGTAAGAATTACTGACATCTAGTGGTAAAGGCTGGTATTTGAAATAAAAGATGTTTTCTTTCAAATGACTTCATATTCCAAGCACTGCTGTGAATATATGGCAGCTGCTTGTGGCTAAAATTCTCCCAAACATGAAGATGTTCTCATCTGTGAGTGGATCAGTGGTCTCAGGTGTAGCTATGACTGGACTATAAGCAACAATTTTTAATGTCTTTTAAGGCATTACTGATCCCAAACAGTGCTGTAACTCCCATTTAACAAAGCTGGTACAGCAATTCTAAAGTTCAGCAGATTCTTACTTCACACACATTGTTTTTTCCATTCAGGGACACTGTAGTTAAAATGGAGGAACAAACATGGCAGCCTCCACGTATGGGCACCCCCAACAAGTAGATATAAATGACTTTTTCTAAGAAAATAAACATATAACAGCTATTCTAGTAAAGCGATTACACATAAATAGAAACAAAGTTTTGAATTATATATTAAATTTTTCTGCCATTGACCTTTGATTTTGTTAGACACTGTACCTTTAAGAATAAAAAGGTATATAAGAAGGCAACACATTTAATGTAAATTAGCTCTGATGCACATTTCCTTCCTAATCTACCTCCTATGAAAACTCAGACCTTTTTTTTCTGTGTGTATTTTACTCTGACCTGTCTGATGTCAGACATCCAGACTTAACGAGCTGATGACATGCATGTCAGGGTAACACCGGACCTTTGTGCTTCCTGATAAGCGTCCTGACCCCAACACATCCTCAGATCAATTAACTGTTTCCTCAGTCCATCATCTGCGAAGGGAAGCCAATCGCTGTGACACCAGAGCAACATTTTCACAACGTCCTCTGATAACAGATGACATTTATACGTTGCAGAGTGAACTTTGGAGACACGAATGACTGAAATGGTTCCTCAACCTTTGTTTTTGTCCCCAGCGTTTCTGATATTATCGCAGCTGAAATGCTACAGGAGTTCCTAAATAGACAAGGCACATTTTTATCCTCTGTAACATCATCACAGGTCAGAAAGGCTCAGCAAAAAGCTGATGTATTTATGCAAAGCAACATCTGTCAAGCGGGATCAAGAGCTCTGGAGATATGAGTTTAAATCTCATATTGGAAGGATTGGAAATGTGTGTGTGTTACAGTTTAGTGGAAACATGATCCTAAATAACTGAGTTAAACGCATTCATGACAAATGTTTTCACCCACTTTTCTTGTTAATGACAGAAACTTGTAGTTGATGATCTCTCCTATGTTTGTACCCTGATGACCTCAGTCATAATGCAGTTGTAAAAAGGAGGCGGTTGGCATGGCAACCACAAGCACTTGTTAGGGGTCAATGCGGACACCAGACTTCCCATTTCTGAAGAGTGACATGTGAGTATATTGACCCTGTTCACAGGGTAAGAGGTCCTTTGGCTTCACGGTGGTTTGTTTTCTGATCATGATGGACACCAGTGTTTGTTAGACGACACACTTCTGTTTCGTTCCCTTTATTTATAGTTTAACATAAAATTTGAATCATTTTCTTTTTATTTTATTGATTACATATCACTTAAAATGACTTTATTTATCAGTCAATTAACTGCTTTAGTTCATCAGTAAGAAAAAGGATTGTCACACAGTTACTGCCAATTCTTGAATATAGTGACATAATTTATCAAAACACTACAGCCACTAATCTGCAGCCATGTTGTTTATAACAGTCTGTGCAGGTTTGTTGTACACTGTCCTTTCTGAACCCATTGTTGTCAGTTGTATCAGCAACTGTCTTGGTTCCAACCTCCAGACAACAATTTCATTGATTATTCATCTTTAAATGCATTAATCTTAGTTATCTGGAATATTTCAAATAATATCTAATTCCTTTTAGCTCTTCTTATGGTTTTAGACATGCAACGCAAGTGTTTTTTGTTGTTCCTCGAATTCATAAGGAAATTGAAAATTTTTAATTTAAGGCACCCTCCGACTGAAACAATCTTCTCTCCTCGATCTGTTCCATAACTTCTGTTTATGTGCTTAAAAATAACCTTGCTCTTCACCTTCAAAATTTATGTAATTGTTTTTTACTCTTCTGTATTGTTTTTTTCTTCTTCTCTTTTCTCCTCTCATACTGTTTGATATAATATTGTGTTGACGAGTTATTGAGCATCTGTTATAACTTTAAAGATCTTTGTGTGATTGTGTGAATGGTCTGATTAGTTTTGTGTGTGCGCATTTGTTGATACTTATTTATTATTATTATTTTTTCATTTCTGTCTTGTTTTGTCTGTATATGTGTTTATGTATGTACAATATATCCAGTCGTCCTCAAAATTATTCATACCCTCCAATTACAGAAAGAAAAACATCAGCTGTCAGTGAAATAAGTTGAAATTGACAAAGCTAATAATAGATAAAAATTTTATGAAAATCATGACATTGATTTGGAATTGCAGTTCAAAAGAAATATTAAAAACAAACACACAAAAAATAAAACAAGCAAACAAGCATTATGGGTCTCCGAAGCTAAAATTTCAACACTTTGAGACAATCAGGTGTTTTCTGTAATGTTCAAAAATACTTCTGTACTGGTTGACAGGTATTTTGGTCCACTGTTCATGGGAAAAGTGCTCTAAAGTGTCTGGAACAGTTTTCTTTTTTATTATTATTATTATTATTTCCAACCACAATTCAAAAGCAATATTTTATTTCACTAAATTAAAATTTTGTGAATTTTTATTTATTATTAGTTTCTTTAGTTTCTATTTATATGAATTGCTGTTGTGAATTTAGCCTTTTCTTTAATTAGAGGATATGAATAATTTTGAGGACGACCGTACATATATTGTCAAACATATTTGTTCTGCTTGTACTTCTGCATCTGCCTTGTTCATCTGTTTGCTTTTTTGTGGGAAAATATTTAGGACCCCCTTGAAAACGAGATGGTCCATCTCAAGGGGTTTATCCTATAAATAAAACTGAAAATTAAATAGAATTTAAATTGAAGTTGTTTTAAAATGTGAAAAAGGTCTGTGGCTTATAAAAGCATGTAAAAGCAGAAAACTGGTTATAACTGGAAAATGCAGAATATTGCAGCTTCTAATGAGCTGCGAGATGTGCAGGAAGTGCGGCCCAAGTCTCCCCATCTATTTGCCACACTTAATTGATTTTGGTTGAATTATCGTGTATTGAGGTGACTCCCCACGTCTTTATCTGCGTCACCCTCCAGCTAAAAGCTTTCCTTCCACAATGTGGGTCTGTACGACTGGAAAAATAATTAGATGACGAAGTGCAGTTGGACCTCTGAACTCATTTGATGGGAAAGATGTTTGTGTGTGTGTTGGTTTTGTGCGAGTGTGACGTGTTGTACAGTGGAATGATTGATCTCATGTGGTTTTACTGATAGAGGATGGAGGATAAAGAGGAGTAGAGTCAAAGATTTGGAAGCAGGATCTCCTGACATCCGGCTTCCTAATATTCCTGCAGCTCTGTGTTTCTGTGTGCCTGAGTGAGTGCCTGGGTCAGAGCAAACAGTTGTTGCTAGGTAGAGATGGATTATACAATAGATGTGGTGCAGACCTGTTTACACACGGCCAGATGACCAAAGGTAATGACTAACAACTCACTCTATAGAAAAGCACTGCTCATCGGAATGAGAACTGAAGAGTCCTTCAGTTCAGTAGTGCTCTCGTTGTTGTGTTTCTTTGTTCTTAATTTTTGGTTTGGTGGTTCATGAACTGGAACTGCGTATTGTTTTCTGCATCCAAAAGGAAAAGAATAACCCTCAGTCTGGCAGTGTTGCTATCTCTGTGTCATTGTATACACAAGAAATGACTGACACACAGTTTCCACTAGTAAACAACCAGAGTAGCGCCTGATGATGACTTTTCCATCAATACCTGCATGCAGTTGCTGTTTGACCTGACAAGAAAAGGAGAAAACATATGGTCATTTAATGAGAGAAAGATTTATAATCCATCAGTAGGTTTGAAGTCACATTAGTTTAGTCATTACCAGCAATGTTCCTCTATAAAAATGACAAAATGGTGACATTTATATCACTCGTTAATCCTGCAACTCAGATGTTTTCAGACAGGGAACATTTTAGTTTAAAATATTGAAATTGTTAAACCTAATTTTACATTTAACAGCCTTGTGCTACATCAGAAAGGTTTGCAATATAAATGAGTCCGTTTTCATTCCTAAATGTCACATATGTAAAATCTATAAAGCCCACAAAAATGACTGATGCCTTCTCTAAACATAAACCATCAGTCAAATAATCTTTATTCACTGGATACTTTTTAATACAAAAAATGCAAAGTGCTTTATATTAAAACCGTAATAAATGTAAAACCTCATCCTTACCCATCAAGTCCCCCAGACAACAAATCACACATATACAGTCGTAATCACAATTATACCCTCCATTTAAGGAAAATGCTAAATTCACAACAGTAATTCAAATAACAAGAAATTAAAGAAACTAATACTAAATAAAAAAAATAGTAAAATGACAGGCTAGTGAAATAAAATATCGCTTTTGAATTATGGTTGGAATTGACCATTTAAAAAACACACAAACAAACAAAATTGTCCCAGACACATTAGAGCACCTTTCCCCTGAACAGTGGACCAAAATATACATGTCAACAGGTGCAGAAATCTTTTTGAACATTACATAAAACACCTGATTACAGTGATTGCCTGTTGCTCAACAAAATTTTAGTTTCGGAGCCCCATAACGCTTGTTTACTTGTTTTATTTTTTGAGCATTTGTTTGTAATATTTCTTTTAAACCACAACTAAAAATCAATGTCATGATTTTCATAGAATTTTTATCTATTATTACTTTTGACAATTTCAACTTATTTCACTGACAGCTGTTTTTTTTTTCCTTCTTTAATTGGAGAGTATGAATAATTTTGCGGACGACTCTACATGACATATTCTCACACACACACACACATGTAACCTCTCTGACTGCACCAGGGAAGCTAAGACACTGGAAGTTTGAATAAAAGCTGAAAAGCTGAAATATAAAGAATAAAAACAAAACACAATAAAAAAAAAGATAAAACAAAATGAATACTCAATGACTCAATCTCAATTAGCAATATTAGCTACTATTTTAAACGAGTTTTGTGGATTTTGCGTCTAAATCTTGTTTTTACTTCACTTTATTCATTTCTGTTGTTTCAAGGTGACATTTATTTCATGACATTACTTTCCAATCCCACCAGCAGATGAATATGTTGCTTTAATGAGAGGAAAATGTTTAAGTTCCTTCACCCCCCCTCTGTGTGTGGATCAGTTTCCTCTCAATATCGCGATGTGAATCAGCGGTGTGCGCGAGGAGCTGTCTGCGGTGCTGAAACGTTTCCCTCTCGTGTGACGCAACCACCAGTCTAAAGACGAAGAGGGATGCTTACAGAAATCCAACAGATTTCCTTTATCCATCATCTGTTGTACAAAGCAGACGAAGAGAAGCTCTGAAAGATACAAATGATTTATTTCACGAGCTTTCGCACGCATGTGAAATGGAGGCGATTTGAGACAGATGCTGCACAGTATCCTCTTCATAATCAGAATGTAGCCTGTAATTATCACAAAAGATTTGTTTGATTGTTGTGTTTTTGTTTCCCCCCATATTCTCCTCCTTCTCGTCCTCCTTCTTGGATGAACAGCAAGATATTTTTAGTTAGATCTTCCTCCCTCCTCCCGTTCAGACTTTCTCCCTCAGGGAAGAGAACTCAATCTCACCAAAGGTAGACGCCAAACTGACGTCAGAACACCAGTAATTTGACGTGTGAACACCCCCCACAAACACACGCGCGCAGCGCACAGACCAGCCCTGCCTTCCCATCACTGTATTTCCTCTGCTTGGCGGACCGATAACGCGCAGTTTCACGTTCCCTCCATCACAGCCAGCGGTGTCTTCGGAGGAAAAAAAAAAAGATAAGAACATAGCCTACTGATAGAAAATCATTCATTACCACCACGCCGACAGCTGTAGCCTATTTGGACTTTTTTGTCTGCTTTTCTTCGGGATAACAAAGCTGCTTGTAAATATCCGTTTTCTCATCTGGTTGAATTCCCTCTGACATGGAAGTGAGATGTCGTCCAGCGGTGATGTGCTGTGTTTTTGCCGTCCTCTGCTCCGCGCTCCCCCGGTCGCTGGGGTCTTCTTACAGGGACAGACAGTACCTGAACGAGTGGGCAGTGGAGATCCCTGGCGGGCTGTCCGCAGCGGAGGCGATCGCCAAAGAGCTGGATTACGAACTGGTCCGACAGGTATGGCACCAACGCCCTGGAGCCAAACACTAAAAGATCACAATAATATTAATAATAAGCTGAAATGATCCCAAACGGAGGTGTGTATTAACAGCTTTCATTAGAATTATGTATTAACCGGCCTGAACAATTTTCATTTTAACATCAAGCTTCTTATTTAACAGTTACGCAAAATGTTTCATGAATTTTTAATCCTTCCTGCCTACAGAAGGCTGATTTGAGCTTCCAACAGACTGATATTGGTATGAATTATTTTGCTTTGCTATAAAAGAAAAAAAAAAGAACAGTAGCAGGAAAAACAAAACTCACTGCTTTTCCATACATTTTCAGCACCGTGTTTAAATATAGGACATGGATTTAATCAAGCTATGACTCATTGTTTACCCATTTCTGATAACCCATAACTGGAAGTGGCCAGTTGTGTACATCCTTGACTTCCCCCATAATTCAGCGTGACTAATTAATTCCCCTCTTATGCAAACATATGACCTTCAGTCTTAATTAAAGGGAGAGTTTATTAATTCATAAATATCTGTGGCTCTAAACATCGTTATTCTTGCAAATGAATTTAGTTATTTTCCTTGTAGATTTGACCTTTTATTGGATTTGATCGAGGATCTTTATCAGAGGGCCACACTGATCATTAACTCAGGGTATTTTACTGTTCACACCACTAATGTGGTTAATGAATGCTTTAATATCCCTAAAACCCACACAGCTGTTGGCCTAGTTTGCTTTGGTTGTCTTTAATTTGAATAGATGTGAAAAAAATATCTGCTCATAAACTGTTGAGCTTTTCATGATAAAACACCACAAACTCTATTGCAGGTTTAATAAAAAGCAAAAGTGACTTTGCGTGACAAGCCTAAGTCACCAGATGGCTGGTGTTATGTCATTTCCCAGAATTCTTTTGTCTGACATCTCGTCTTCTTTTCTGCAGATTGGGGCCCTGGAAGACCACTTTTTGTTCAAACACCGCGCTCATCCTCGCAGAATGAAACGTAGCGCCCACCATGTCACCAGGCAGCTGTCAGAGGATGATCGAGTAGGCGCTCTTTTTCTTTTTAAAGACTGTCTCACTCTAGTCCGTGCAGAAGCATCTTATCTTTAAACAGACAGATGAAACATGAAATGAAGCGTTTTTATTTGTGTGTGCAGGTGTTGTGGGCAGAGCAGCAGTATGAAAAACGACGCAACAAGCGAGCGGCCCTCAGAGAGTGTAGGGATTGCACCGTGGACAAGCTGTTTGATGATCCCATGTGGAACCAACAGTGGTACCTGGTAAGTCTAGAGAGCTTAAAGATGACATGATACGGTTAGCAAAAATTGACTCCAGGAGAGAGTGTGAGCAGTTGACTCATTTTGTCTGTGTCAGTCCTGTTGGCAACACATCCTTTCCCCTAATATGTTAAATAAAAAATGGAATAGATGGATGTAGAAATCAGCCAGTTCATGGAAATCATCTTATACTCTAACTATAAGCCTCAGATGCAGATTGATGTCTGCTCCTCTATTTATATATTGTGTAATTCTGGTCTGGTTTGGTCGTCTGTTTGTCTGTCTGCCCTCCCCCGAGACGTCCATAATGCTCTGTGAGTGCTGGATCACTCCACATGCTGTCCTCATGTGCATCAAGCTGGGGATCATTGAGGGCAAAACTTTCATTCTCCCAGCAGGTGTGGCAGTGAGTTTACATGCATGCATGCATGAGCATTAATGCAACTGTCAGCGATGCAGGAACGAACATTAAACACATGGACGAAGCAAAAACATGACGACAATGAAACAATAGAAAATAATCAAGCAGTTTCAGCCAAAAGAGCCATTTGCTTAATTGGTTACACAGTCCCTTGTGGAGATGAGAGGGGTGGAGAGACTATAATCCAGCAGGATGGAGCAGAGTAGAGCACCGTGCATTAGGGCCCAATTTACCCGGAATAGGATGTTTTAGCCCACCGAGGCCGAGTTGTAGGACACAGCATTGTCACAGCTGTGCTATATTCCTCTTTAACATCGTAACTAACAGATTTACTTTGTGTCGATAAAAAACTGAGTCAGGAATCTTTACAGATTTTAATCTTTATGCTCAAAATAAATCAACAACACACATATTGTAGCCACACTGCAACAGTGACTGACTGAAAATTAGCTCTCTGTACTCAGCAGTGCATCATGTAGCTGTTTGTTTTTGTTTTGTTTTTTGGGTTGTTTTTTTTTTGGGGGGGGGGGGGGGGGGGGGGGGGGGGGGGGGGGTTAACACGTGAAGCATGCATGTTATGATCAGTAATAAGTTAACTAAGCAAAACAACGAAGATCACATGTTCAGCACCAAATGTGATCCCTTTTATTGGCTATATTGCGACATCCCTTGGATTAAAGGGTTTATCGGGTGAGGCTGGTCGATCATTGCAGTGAACAAATCTCTGTATTCTTTCTTTTAAATGTGAAATGTTTCTTCCTGCCATGATAAAAGTTGGGGAAGCAAGTAGAAATGTGTGACACGTCAGTGTTTGTGTGTGGGGAGGAGAGATTTGTTCTCCCAGGCTCGACTGTCTTTTGCACCTGCACTAGCCGAGCATGAGTCACACTTGTCGAGAATGAGAAAACAAATTGAGATGAATCATTTTTGCCGATGAGGGATGATGACCCTAATGGAATTGGCCTTAAAGTGCCGCTTATTGTATTTCCACATCAGCCCATGTCTGTCTCACTGAAACAGCCACGTTGTAGCTCATCTGAAGCCGTGTGATTTATTGTCTTCCTCTATTTGGCAAAGACAAATATCGCAGGAATAACCTTTTTGCATTTGTCAATTTTTAAAATCTCTTGCATCAATTGATGTGCAATACATACATGATAACAAAGGAGACAAATAAAGTAGTTAAGGCAGAGACTGCGAGGTCATGAGAGACTGCAGTGTGGAGGGAATACAAAGTGATGCCACAGATTACAAGACAGTGACGTCAGGAGGCCTGATGAGTACGGATATTGGAGTCGGGGTGGAGCTGTGTAACAGGAGCAGGGGGCAGTAATGGTGGCAGAGGTGGAGAACAGGGGCTCTTGATCTATTACGAGTGGGTGACCATCTGAATTTAATCAAGGAGTGACTCATACTTGTGTCTGAAATTCCTCCTGCCTGCATGGCGGTATGTGTGTGGGGGGTTGTGTGTGTGATCCATGGCTGTATTGGTTTTGGTTTGTGTTCATTTTGCATTGAGGGATCTCTCCAATCTCTCTCTCTCACTCATTATGCAGTCAGCGCAGGGAGACTGATATACGCTGCTGTGTGTGTTTGGTGTACATCATTAAAGTCAATGCATTCCAGATCACTGAGACCCCCGCAGCTGCTACCAGCATCAACAAGTGAGCTATCTGGCCTGACAGATAACTAGCGAGCAGTTATGAGCTAGTCGGGGGTTAAAGCCTCTCAAATAAAAGTGTTGCATATGTTGTTAGGACTGGTAAAATAAGAAAGATGGGTTATATGTGAGAGGATGGGGTAAGAAAAAAAGGGATAAAAGTGGAGGCCAATAAATCACAGGGATGAGTCATGTCTTGGAGTGGCGTTCTGCAGTGTCTGTGCATAATGCACAGAGTGAGTTCTTTTTATAGTCTTAGCTGTCTCCTGCTCTGAATCACACTCTTCCCAAGACAGGCAGCAAGCAAGCATCCACCCCGCTTGTTTTCTATCGCTACCTACCGATTCTTGTCACACCCCATGTTGCGTATTGTTTAGACAGCCTCACGGAGGGATTTCTACATAAAGTGGCAGATTGACCGAATGTGTGGCCACGACTATCTAGTCACTGGAAGGCATCTTAGGGGTCAAATTCACTTGTAGATTTGCTCAAGTGCTCAGCACAAAAGCCTGAATTATTATGACCTTCAAGTATCTGCCTGTAAGAGACCGTGTGGTAAGAGTGCACTCAGGCTATGACAAAAGAAAAGCTGACAGTCCAGTAATGAATTTCCGTAAAGGTCACTGAGGCTCAGCAGGCTGGAGGACCCCCCCTTCAGCTGACCCTCCATATAAAAACACTTCAAACAGTCTGCTCAAGTGAAATGGTTGGAGATAATTACACATGTGTAATTGGATTCTGTTTTTTGTCCCCGTCTTACAGCAAGACACGCGGACGTCGTCCTCGCTGCCGAAGCTGGACCTGCACGTGATTCCTGTGTGGCAGAAAGGCATCACTGGGAAAGGAGTGGTCATCACCGTCCTCGATGACGGGCTGGAGTGGAACCACACAGACATCTACTCCAACTACGTAAGACACCGTTTCCATGGAGACAGCCTCTGCCGTCTGGGTCTGCCGTTGCCATAGCAACGCTGCTGGTGACACCTTAGAAGGCGATTCATAAAGGCAGTAATGAATCTGCTGTATGATAACTCCTGCATCCGAGGAGGCTTTGTGGTTTTTAATAATTAAAGAATAAATCAAACGAAATATTTTAGGAATAATGACTCTGCAAATTTGTAGGATATCTCATTCTACCCACAATGTCTTACCAGTTGAAAGCAGATGCAGACCATTACAAGCATAAACCGGAGGGAGCTCAGCAAGGTCCATTTTGGCAAAGTTTCTATTTTTTAGAGGAACTCTAAAAACCTGATCTGTGGTGTGGTTTCAATAAGTAATGCCTGAAGCAGCCAGCCGCTGCTGCGTCACCAGAGCAAATAAAACAGATGAGAAAGAGGGAGGAATAATGGATGACAACAACTCCCTCTGTAATTAAGTTAATGCTCTTTAATCCAGGGATCAATCAACTGAGACGCTCATCCTTAATAATCAAAGCATATGATCGGCATGCATATTCATAACTTAACAGGAGTAAAATGATAGTCACAGACAACAGATTTAATTGAATATAAAAGCTCTTATTGTTAAACAGGAGCTGGCAGGGGATGAAAAAAGGTCTTTTTCTACATCTCATCGGAGTATTGGTAGATTTTATTCTATTTTGTATCCCAGAGGTACAATTAGCATGACACAAATCAGAAAACATAACTTTCTAAAGCACCTGCCATATAAAGATACACTTTGTTGCCAAAGGTGTTCGCTCACCTGCCTTGACACACATATGAGCTTAAGTGACATCCCATTCCTAATCCATAGGGTTCAATATGATGTTGGTCCACTTTTGTTGCTAGAACAGCTTCAACTCTTCTGGGAAGGCTGTCCACAATGTTTAGGAGTGTGTTTATGGGAATCTTTGACCATTCTTCCAGAAGTACATTTGTAAGGTCACACTGATGTTGGACAAGAAGGTCTGGCTCTCAGTCTCCGCTCTAATTCATCCCAACGGTGTTCTATCGGGCTGAGGTCAGGACTCTGTGCAGGCCAGTCAAGTTCCTCCACACCAGACTCTGCCATCCATGTCTCTATGGACCTGCTTTGTGCACTGGTGCACAGTCATGTTGGAAGAGAAAGGGGCCAGCTCCAAACTGTTCCCATAAAGTTGGGAGCATGAAATTGTCCAAAATGTCTTGGTATGCTGAAGCATTCAGAGTTCCTTTGGAACTAAGGGGCCAAGCCCAGTTCCTGAAAAACAGCCCCACACCATAATCCCCCCTCCACCAAACTTTACATTTGGCACAATGCAGTCAGACAAGTGCTGTTCTTCTGGCAACCACCAACCCCAGACTCCTCCATCAGATTGCCAGAAGGAGAATCGCGACTCGTCACTCTAGAGAACTCCTCCACTGCTCTAGAGTCCAGTGGCAGCTGCTTTACACCACAGCATCTGACGCTTTGCATTGCACTTGGTGATGTATAGATGAATGCAGCTGCTCCAACATGGAAACCCATTCCATGAAGCTCTCTGTGCACTGTTCTTGCGCTGATCTGAAGGCCACATGAAGTTTGGAGTTTGTAGTGACTGACTGCAGAAAGTTGGCGACCTCTTCGCACTATGTGCTTCAGCATCTGCAGACCCCACTCCATCATTTTACGTGGCCGACCACTTCATGGCTGGGTTGCTGTCGTTCCCAAACACTTCTATTTTCTTATAATACAGCTGACGGTTGACTGTGGAATATTTAGGAGCAAGGAAATTTCATGAGTTGATTTGTTGCACAGGTGGCATCCTATCACAGTTCACTGAGCTCCTGAGAGCGCGCCATTCTTCCATAAATATTTTTAAAACTGTCTTCATGCATAGGTGCTTCATTTTATAAACCTGTGGCCATGGAAGTGATAGGAACACCTGATAATTTGGATGGGTAAGCAAATACTTTTGGCAATAAAGTGTATATAGGCAGGGCAAGGCAAGTTTATTTGTGAAGCATATTTTATGTACACAGCAGTTCAAAGTGTTTGCATCAAAAGAAAAGAAAGCATTAAAAAGTAAAAAACAAAAAAACTAAAACAAAAGCATGGTTTAAAATCAAAACAAAGAGAGAACATTAAAAAGAGTCTTAAAAGAGGCTGTGCAGATTTGGACTCCTGAATAAAATCTATGTATATGCAGCTGATAACAGGTGGGTCTTTAACCTGGATTTAAATATCCTGATTTTTTAAAGCTATGATCTGTTTCTATGGCAACAACATTTCCGAATAGTCTGAGAGCTGATGGCCGCTGACAGGCATCCCATCATCAGTTCACCACTTTGTGTGGACTCACTGTTTTCTCTCAACTTTTCCCACATCATCAGTCATGCTGTATACTATAGGCATCACCATGGCAACGGGTGGGTTCATACAAATCTGCTTTGAGGCTTTCATTGCAGATTACCTCTGGTGTAATCCTAGGTTTCAAAAAGACTGAACTGGTTTCCTTTATGTCTCCTAAAGGACGCTGCAGCCAGTTACGACTTCAACGACAACGACCCCGACCCATTTCCCAGATATGACTCCACCAATGAAAACAAGTAAGCATTTCTCTATTTTTCTCTTCTGTGTTTGCTTAGTTAACTGTGCCTCTACTTCTGATGTAGTGCAGTCTGCTTCACTTTGACTGTGTATCCCATTAATGACAGTATAGTCTTCAGTGCAACCGCTAGCTTAGTTTTTGCTGGCACCCTGATCCATCAATATTTGGTGGCAGATTTTTAAAAGATTTACAATTTTCTTTTTTCTTTCTTTCTTTCTTTTTTTTTTTTTTTAACAAAACACCCGGTAGTTTTTGAAGTTTACAGTGTCCCCTAAAGTAACCTTGTGCTCCACACTTGGCAGAGTCACCTGGTGCATCCAGGAACAAACCATATTAATAGAGAAAGTAATTTCTTTTCAGGCATGGCACCAGATGTGCAGGGGAAATCGCAATGCAGGCAGACAACAATAAATGTGGAGTTGGGGTGGCGTACAACTCAAAAGTTGGAGGTAAGAGCTTTAACATGGAGACTTCTGTTTATTACATCACATTATTCTCCTGCATGTTAGCTTTTTTGTGATGTGATGGTTTATTTCTAATGGTGATGCGAATTCATTCTTCTTCTTTTTTTTTTAACTTTGTCTTTTAATTTACAAGAATTTTTTTATATTACTCTTGTTCATCAGCTTTACTCACCATCTGCTTTCTGTTAACAATCAGCTTCCACTTAATGAATCAGTCTCATTAGCATTTGAAACACCAGTTATCACCACACCTTTTGTTTCTCAGATATGTACACACGCCTGCTGCTTTACCTTTTTCTTGTAGTCCTCTTACCAAAGAATTTTTGTTTCCTGCTAAATATTCTTTCCTTGATCAGCTAAAAAGAGCATTATTTTTATTTCTCCTCATCCTTCCTCCTGTGTGTGTGTGTGTGTGTGGCATTTACTTCCTGTGTTGATTTCAACTGTGACACCACACATTATGAATTATGAAACGGATGCTGGCTGATAATAAGTCCATTTATACTGTAGGAGTTGTTCCAGTTTGTCTCTTGGGTGTGAAAGCCCTGAGGACAAAACGCAACACTGGTTGCAACGCTGACCAGACACAACAAAACAGAAAACATGACAACAGCTAAGAATGCATCTTTTCAAAACACTTTTCATTGTGCTTCTAGAATGTGTCTTTCATTTAGCTGATTGGATCTATATTTTCTAAGGAATTATTCTTTAACTGGGTTCAAAAAAGCAGGACACAAAGAGCAGTTATTGCGTGCAGTGCCATAAACATGGCTTTTACTGACTCCACATACAAGTTCTTAAATCAAGAAAAAAAATATAAAGGCCTGAAGAAACATAGGCCGTTTCTCAATATGCGTACTTTTGCGGACTTGCATTCTTGTGTACTTTTGAAACGTCATCAGTAGAGGTCCAAGTACTGTTCCAATTCAAAGAACGCATCAAGACAAGTACGCTCCATATTCCCGGATGTGTACTTGCTCCGCCCACTTTTCCGAGTCTGCATTGGAGATGACTTTTGTGGACTTCAGACACCTTTCTATCCCATAAGGCATTGCGGCATAACAATGGTGGAGGAGAAAAAAAGAGAAAAGTAATTGCTATAAGTGCTGAAAATACTCATTATTTTACGTAACGTTGGTTTTATATAACTTTTCTACAACAGAGTTGTTTTACTTCAACTTCTTGGTGGTTTGATAAATTTTAAACCGTTATTAAAAGTGACTAGCGGTTTCACAAATGGGCTGAACAGCTAACGGTAGCTATCAGTAAGTAAGACGGTTGCGCAGATCAGCTGTCTTTAACTGCCACATTCAAGCAGGGTTATTGCTACTTATTATTTCAGTATTAGATATCTGTTATGACCATAGACTGTATATAATTACTGGACGTAGCTTCCGGTCCTTTCTGAATAGAGAAATGTGAAGCCAGTTCGGCGTGTCTTACCGTCGCCATCTTGCCGTGTCACGTACGTCGTCACTCCAGGAAAATCCTAAAATGGGCACAGCGCGGCCGCGGGGCAAATGATTGACAGCTGACGTACTGTGGGCTAAACGCTAACTGAGCTAACACGAAACTAAGAGGAGCTAACAAAGATAAGCCCCCTAAGCGGCATGGTTAAGGTAAGACATGCTTAGACTTGCAATTCGCTGACTAAACACCGCCGTTGTGCGACTCTGTAACAAACTGAGACCTTATTAAGAGCAAAGAAGGAGCTAACTAGGAGCCTCCGGTCGGCAGGCGGAGCTTCCGGTCTGCCGCATGTCAATCATAAGGACGCGCCCAATTATGTGTAATTTGAAGAATAAATAACATCTAAACAAATGAGTTATAAAAAAATTCACCCCCTCACAGTTGACATGAAGGCAAACTTGACCTAATAAACCTAAAATGATTTTTGAACCAGGCTGTAAACCTGTTTATTTCTGCTGTGAAGTTGGCGTTTTTAACATGGGAGTCTATGGGGATTTGCTCGCTCTTGGAGCCAGCCCCTAGCGGATGAAGGGAGGATTACACTATTTGCAACAAGGAAGCGAGCTTCACTGTTCTGAGGCGGAGTTTGCCCCTTGGTTATGACACAACTTCAGCAACGTCTTTGACGTAATCAAGTATGCTTCTGTTCCAAATGTGCAACGAGTGTACTTGCGTCCTTCCGTCCTCAGAAGTGTTTACTTCCAACAAGTCCATACTAGCAAGTACACAAGTTTGTTCTTAGCGAACTTGGTATTGAGAAACGGCCATAATTTAATTCCTTAACCAAACCAAAGGTGTACCTTTAAAGGTACAGTATGTAAGAATTACTGACATTTAGTGGTATGGGTATTTGAAAGAAAAGATTATTTCTTTTAAATGACTTCATATTCAAGGCACTATTGTGAATGTACGGTAGCCGTTAGTGGCCAAAATTCTCCCAGACATAAAGATATTTTCATTTGTGAGTGGATCCAGTGGTCTCAGGTGTAGCTATAATTGTATATGAGTGACGACCTTTAATGTCTTTAAAGGCACTTCTTATCCCAAACAGCGCTCTAACTCCCATTAAACAAAGCTGGTACAACAGTTTTAAAGTTCAGAGGGTTCTTACTTCACACAAATTTTTTTGTCCATTTAGGGACACCGTAGTAAAGATGGCGCAACAAATATGGCAGCCTCCATGTATGTGCACCCCCATCAAGTATATATAAATGACTTATTTTAAACACATAACAGCTATTCTAGTGAAGAAACAAAGTTTTGAATTGTATATTTTATACATTTTTCTTCCATTAACCTTTGATTTTGTTACACACTGTACCTTTAAATAACTATGCTCCAGTCTTCCAGTGAAAGCTAGCCCTCCAAGTCGCAGAAGCACCCCATACTCAAATTTCTACAGCCATTTTTTCCCTGTTTTTCTGTCTTCGGCTCAAAGGAAAAGCTTGGAATTGTTTGTGTGTTCCGTGGGTTTAAATGCAGTCATATAAAAAGCAACCCTGCGCTTTGCGTTAACACTCCCTTCCTTCTCTGCTCAGGGATTCGCATGCTGGATGGGATTGTGACCGATGCCATCGAGGCCAGCTCCATCGGATTCAATCCAAACCATGTGGACATCTATAGTGCCAGCTGGGGACCAAACGATGATGGCAAGACAGTGGAGGGCCCTGGTCGTCTGGCCCAGAAGGCTTTTGAATATGGCATTCAGAAGGTAGATTGATGAAATGAGTGAATTCTGTTTATGCAATCTCTTAATATACTGTATGTAAAAGTGAATGAAATTAAGTTCAACAGAATCAATACAGATAATGCAGTTACCTGCTAAGAATGAGGCTTTATTGACAAGATGTCATCAGCTGTAGTTGTTAGCAGAGATTAACAAATTGCTCTTGTATCAACATAAAATAATCATTGTATCAACTTCTAAATAATTAGCAAAACACTAAATCTCTCTGCATTAAATTACTTTTATTTTATACTTAACATTTATATATTATGTATGTAATTTATGAGATATATTTCAGAGTAGGCACAAGCGTTGTAACAAATCCATTGTTAACTTGTCTCTTTCTTTGGTTTATATAGGGTCGTGGTGGGAAAGGATCCATCTTTGTTTGGGCATCGGGTAATGGTGGCCGACAGGGCGATAATTGTGACTGCGATGGTTACACAGACAGTATCTACACTATCTCAATCAGCAGTGCGTCCCAGCAGGGCTTGTCTCCATGGTATGCTGAGAAGTGCTCCTCCACTCTGGCTACAGCATACAGCAGTGGAGACTACACTGACCAGAGGATTGTAAGTAGCTGCACTTGTTTATGTTGTGTTGTGTCATGTCACAGTTTTTGATAAGAGCTTCATTCATTTGGTAATTATTTGCTTTCTGGTTTTCAGACAAGTGCTGATCTGCACAACGAGTGCACTCAGACTCACACTGGAACTTCTGCTTCTGCCCCGCTGGCTGCTGGGATATTTGCCCTGGCACTGGAGCAAAAGTATGCAATTCTGCTGTCTAAACTCTTGTCCCTAACATCTGCGTATTATAAAATACTGTAAACAACAATATAATAAGGCTTTATGTTTCATTAAATTCTCACCGATCTGCTTCACTTAGTCCTGATCTTACCTGGAGAGACCTGCAGCATATTGTGGTCTGGACTTCAGAGTTTGATCCTTTGGCCAACAACCCAGGCTGGAAGAGGAACGGAGCGGGGCTGATGGTCAACAGCCGCTTTGGCTTTGGACTTCTCAACGCCAAAGCCCTGGTGGACCTTGCTGACCCGGCCACCTGGAAGCATGTGCCGGAAAAGAAGCAGTGTATCGTCAGGGATGACTCTTTCCAGCCGAGGTGTGTGAGGTCTTTGTAGCGTAGTCTGTCTCATTATTTTGCCTGTTATTACTCACTAACCAGTGGTCAGCTAGAAATTGTAGAGGCAGCTAAATAATACAACCTGGCAGAGACAAAATTTCATTTCCTTTTCTCCTGAGCCCTTAGGTCCAACAAAGCAAATCTTTGTTACTGTTAAGCACTGAGATTAAATATCCAAATCCAAATGCTGCCAAGATAAATATGTGTCCTCTTTTTTTGTGGGATTAGCACTCAGTAAATTCATAGAAAACCGATGTCATGAAACTTATACTGCTTAGAAACCCAGTTTCCCTATTACCTTACTATACCCCTGTTTAATCCCAAGGATTTGGGTCTACATTTCCGTCAGTGCTTAATGGTCTTCAACCCCCTGCAGTTTTAAGGCCAGCTTGAACACGAAAATCCTTTTATTCATGTCTAGGGGGAGATGGGGATTAGTTCTTTTTTTTTTTTTTTCAAAATAAAAGACTAAATGCCTTAAAGTCTGCATATTGCAATTGTATTGGGAAAGTTTGTCCGAACTTCTGTTAACGTAATTTTTAAGTTAATGAAAATAAAAGGATAAAAGTAGGACAGTGTTGAGTTTCGACTGCCCTGGTGCTTTTTTTTTTATATGAAATCTTGCATAGTAATGAGAATAGACAGTATCAAGGCTCATATGAAAGACTTCTGTTGCCTTGAAGAGCTGTTTGTGCTGCATTCACTGCTATTTTAATTCATCCCACAGGGAACTTAAAGCAGCTGGGGAGATCACTATAGAGATTCCAACCAAAGCCTGTGCAGGCCAAGAGAACGCTATCCTCTCACTGGAGCATGTGCAGGTGGAGGCCAGCATTGAATACACCAGGAGAGGGGACCTACACATCACACTTACCTCCCCGGCAGGTTAGAGACATGCACTGAAGTTCACATAAACACATGGGCATGAGTAAAACAGATCCTTTCTGCTTGACGTCATCACTGTGCGCATCGCCATTTTTTGGGTTAAGTGGTCACAACAACCTACAGACCACCTGTGGATAGACATTGTGTTTCGTCGGTAGTCCTGTTCCTAGTTGTAAAACATTGACAATGGTTCATTGTTGTGTTGTCAGTGGATGTAAAAGCTGTTCTACTGACCCCGTGCGGCGAAAGTTTTTGTCCATTCCAGCCATACGTTTGACCAAGGTCGCGCGGACGGAAGATCTTTTGACACAAAGATGGACATTGTGGCTAGCTCGGATCAACTGAGAAAACTTCCAACCCTCGAAACACTCCAGAGTGTATTCTAATCACTTCATTGCAGGCACAACGATATCACTTTGTGGTCTGATTATATGTGAATTTGTGTTTTTATAACAAGGGTTAGGGCAGGGGTCGGCAACCCGCGGCTCCAGAGCCGCATGCGGCTCTTTAGTCCCTCTGTTGCGGCTCCCTGCATTGGAAAATGAATTAATGACTATTCTACTAAAGTCTATTGTATTTTGGTTGGTTCACTTTAATAATGTGATTCTAAAAGACCAAGACAAATGTCCCCTTGAGAGACAATAAAGTTTCTTATCTTATTCTAAATTTGAGGATTATGATGATCCCTCTGAGGGATTCATGCACAGTTGCGCACTTTTCCCGAGTTCTCCGAGCACTGCAAATGCAGCACGTGAAATAAAATCCAACTCAACTATTAAAATAAAGACATAATTTATATTTTACCATTTTGCAAAGCAGCCCATTGAGTGTCAGGTGTAACAAGCAGGTAACTGCAGTAAAACGGAGAATAACTGTCCAGCATGCTATGATGCGTCTCACAAACCTTTACGCAGCCAATCGGTGTTAATAACTGCACTTCATGCTCACGTGCCGCTATTGTGCAGCATAGCATGATACAGCCCTATTGAATCAGCAATCACGGAATTAAACATTAAAAACGGAATTAATTACAAACAAAGAATATCACTGAGTGTGGACGTGCCGCGGAGCGCTGAACTTTCCTCCTGGCGCACTGTCCCACGAACATCTCACAGCGGAGCGTCTCTGTTGCGCTGTTGCTGCAGTTCTGGCATTTAAAGTGAATAATAAACGAGCAAAAGCTTATTTGTCCACTCCGACCCTGTCATGCTGCGCTTTGATAATTTCTCCAGCCTGGTGGGCCGACGATAGAGAAAAAAAGTGTCTGATGCACTGAGCATGTTCAGCGCTGCCTGGGCAGATTCATTTGTTTTCACTGCTGACCAGATTATTTTGCGTAGCTATGTTCATATTTTATGAAACAGTAATTTCATTTTTCGGGTAGCTTACTGCACGCGCCAGTAAAAGGATGACGGCACAGACAGGACAGCGTGTTTGGTTTGCTGCTGGTAGATTATTAACGCTGCGTCTTTTCCCATCCTACATAAATAGCCTACAACAACTAAAATTGATTTTTTTAAAAAGTGACCTTCAATCCGACGTCTTTTCTTTTTTTTTAGTTTAAAATGTTTGTTTTTGCTGGATGCAGAAATGTAATTTCGTTTTCTCGTTTTTATGTTAAATGCAACACATTTAACGTTAAAGTTTTATTTAATTATCAATGTTAAAAGTCAGTTGATGCTTCAGTGTTTTCTTTATTGTAGGAAACGGGTCTAAAAGGCTGTTTGGCTGAAACAGGTTGCCGACCGGCGTATTTAAGACTTTTACATTTTTGCGGCTCCAGACAGATTTGTTTTTCGGTTTTTTGGTCCAATATGGCTCTTTGAACATTTTGGGTTGCCGACCCCTGGGTTAGGGTAATGTGTGTGTGTGGGTAATGTGATCCCACCCTCACAGTTGATTAGATTTTCTTTTAGGTACATGTGCAAAGATGGTAGGGGAAAAAAGTGTGGTTATAACTAAACCGTACGCAACAAATTACAGTACCAAATTTCCATCAGCACGTCTGCTTGAGGAGATTGTGTTAGCATTGTGCAAAGTAGCATTGTAACCTTTGCAAGAAGAAGAGTCCTCCTGTTGATGTCAGCGTGACAAACGTCCCATCACCCAACCACGTACAAAATAATTGCATGTTTTGAGGGATTTGTAATCTTTCAGCTTCTGCAGCGTGTATGAGCTTTTACATGTTACCAGGTAATTAAAAATGTACGCATAGGCAAGTTCAGGGAAAGCGTTTCGGTCTCTCAACCACATACTTGGGGCAAAGTCATCATCGTATGGATCTCTGCCACCAACAAGTCCACCTTTTAGGTCATACCTTTCCCCAGATAGGACATCCAAACTGTCCCTGTTCTTTTTTTTTGTTTTTTTTTTCTGTCTTTTTATAAAGCAACGAAGTCATGCTGCTAGCAAACTCTACATAAATATTGTTTCATGTTACGTTGTTTACCTCTTTTGATTTTAAAAAATGGCGGACAGGCTGCGACATCCGGGTATTAGCCAGCACAGTAAAAAGGGTCTATAAGGCCCTTAAATGATCCATTGCTGTGGGTTTCTCTTCAGGCACCGCCACGGTGCTCCTGGCAGAACGAGAAAGGGACACGTCATCTAACGGCTTCAGAAACTGGGACTTCATGTCTGTCCACACTTGGGGAGAAGATCCTTCTGGGACTTGGACCCTAAAGATCACAGACACTGTGAGTTTCACATCTATCTGTTGCTTCAAACAAATATTCCAAGATTTCTTTCAAATAAATCATCTGTTGCTGTGACCAAAGTAATGCATCATCTGTGGAATTATTGTGCTTAAGATTAAAACTAATGTTATTCCTTTTCACAGTCGGGACGTATGGAGAACAAGGGAAGGATCTTAAACTGGAAGCTGATTCTCCATGGAACATCAGAGAAACCAGAGCACATGAAGAAACCTCGAGTGTACATTCCTTATAACGCTGTGCAGAATGACCGCCGGGGTGTGGAGCACATGGATGACATGATGGAGGTGAGTGTAGAAGAATCTATGGCCTTTATGTTGCAGGAAAGAGGTGAATAGAAGGGCAGGCCCCTGTACCAAAGGCCCAATGTTGTTACTAAAGTGGCTTAGAACACAGGGAGGGCCAGATAAGGTCAAGTTTGTGTGCAATAATTTGCACACAAACTAATCTTTGTGTGAGGTCAGACTCTTTAGCACAATGCCAATAACTCCAGCTCCTTGCATTGCCAGGTGCGCACCAGCCACTAAAATCAAAGTTAAAATTTGATGTTGACAAAAAAAAAAAAGAAGACATAAAGAGACAATTAATTCAACGTAGATCAGTTTGTCAATTTTTTTGTGTGTGCAAAGAGATAGCTCACATTTTTATACACCCAAACCTTTGATAGATGTGGCACGGAGAGTAAAATTTAGGTGATGCAACAGTGAAAGTGCTAGCTCATAAGAGGGGAAACTTTGAACTTTGAAGTTTCCACAATAGCTTCTTACGCCCAGGATGAAGCCAGTTGCCACATAGAGACATAAAATGTGGTGTAAATAAAGGAGTAAAGACCAAGGAGAGATCAAATCCGTCTTCTGCTGTTTCTACACATGAGAAGCAACAATAATTTATGGTTCAAGCTAAATTCTTCATGGTAGTATGCTAAAGCAAACATAAACAGGCCAAATCACTAGATGATTAGTTGCTCCAGGAGGTTTGCAGTGAATGTGACATTGCAGGGAAAAAATCTGATTAAATCCAAACTGAATTAATTACATCAAAGAAAATTGTTGTATTACTAGTCAAATATAAGAGTGCAGTTTAAGTTTTTGGGCAAATCATAAGCCAGAATAAGTCTGGGCGCTTATTTCCTTGCCAGCAACCAAATGGTTGTCATGTGTGTTTGCTAAATATAGTTACCAGTTAGCTTGGGAACATGAAAGGGAACTTGTTTGAGTATTCTGTGAACTTCTAAATGGGAATACAAAAAGTGAATGAAAGAAATGCAAAGCTATGCTCGTGCTTTGCAGTCTGCAGCAACATGCTGAATGTAGGAATTATACCAGTATTGCATCAAACCACAACTGGAAAGGCTCTATTTTTGCGATTGTATCAAATTGGAGGGTTGTTTTTTTTTTTTTTTTTTAAAGAAAAAAAAAAAATCTATTTTCCTACTTACTGGTAGTCTAGCTTTAAAGGGGAAGTTTGGGGATTTTTTTCAACCTGGACCTATTTTTTAGCATGAAATATGTTCATTTCCTCACCCAGACAGTTTTGGTGTAACTTTTATTCCTTCAGGAGATATTTAGATTCTCTCCAGATTAGTGTATGTCCAATATAATGTCATTCTCAAAATTATTCATACCCTCAAATTACAGAAAAGGCTAAATTCGCAATAGTAATTCAAATAACATGAAACTAAAGAAAGTAATATTAAATAAAATCTACAAAATCATTATTAAGAGAAATAAAATATTGCTTTTGAATTGTGGTTAAAATAATGATTAAAAAACAAACAAACAAACAAACAAAACATCTTAGACACATCAGAGCACCTTTCCGATGAACAGTGGACCAAAATACCTGTAGGGTACACAGGTCTTTTGAACAATACAGAAAACACCTGATTGCAGTGATTGCCTCAAAGTGTTGCTCAAGAAAATTTTAGCCTGTTGAACCACAATTCAAAATCAATGTCAAGATTTTCATAGAATTTTTATGATTACTTTTTTCAATTTCAACTTAATTCACTGGCAGCTCTGATTTTTCCTTCTTTAATCAGAGGGTATGAATTTTGAGGACGACTGTAAGTGATGCGAGCAACCTCGCGCAGCCTCCAAATAAGCTGTTAGCTTGAAGTGGCTTTGAGTTGCTTATTTGTGGTGATTCTTCCTTATCACCTACATTATATTGGACATACACTGATCTTGAGTGGATCTAAATATCTCCTGAAGGAATTCAAGTTATATCAAAACTGTCTGTGTGAGTTAATAAACGTATTTCATGCTAGAAAATAGGTCCAGGTTGGAAAAAAAAACAACTTCCCCTTTAATTTCAAGTTCATTGTCACGTCCAGGGTCAAACTGCTGGTGTAAAAAGGAACCAACTAATTTCTGGGTTATTTCAACCCAAACATTTGGCCCCAACTTCTGGATTGAAATAACCCAACATAGTAGTCAATATAACCCGACTTATAGGTCAAATATTGTTGAAAGTTGGGTCAAACCCAGCAATAACCCATTATGTTTTTGTTTTTTGTTTGTTTTTTTTGTTTTTAGTGTGTTTTTTTTTTTTTTCTAAGTGTTTGTATTTTTCTTTTTTGTATTTTTTATAACAGAACCAAATAAACTAAGTCGAATCCATATTCCCTGTTTGAGGATTATTTGTGTCCCACAGTTTGTGTAATAACCCACTGGAATGTCTCCTTTTTGTTTGTCTGGTCATTCAGGAGCCCACACAGCCCCATTTGCCTCAGAAAGCTGAAGCTCCCCAACCTTCTACTTCAGATCTGGAGAAGGAGCCTGAAAAGCCCTCAAACTCCTCTTACTCCCCCTCTCTGGCTTTGCTGCGTCTCCTGCAGACAGCCTTTAACCGGCAGATCCCTGCGTTGCAGCCCCACCAGCCAGCATCGAGGCCCTCCTCTGCTTGGAGGAAGCAGCAGCTGAGCCAGAGCCTCTCCCTTCCTGCTACAAGACTTCCACCAGAAAAGCTGTTCCAGGCTCTGGACTTGATCAACAAGTACCGAGGCCCCGAGGACAGCATCTACAGTGACTACAGCGATGGCTTCTACAACAACAAACCTTACAGGCACAGAGATGACCGACTCCTACAGGCCCTGTTTGAGATGCTAGATGATGATCGGAAGTGAAGGCCAGGAGGTGCAGAGAGGAGATGAAGAGGTGTTGGTTTGGGAGCAGAGGAACAAGGGGAAGGAGTGAAAGTGAGCAAAAGAATGCTACTGGGTCTGGAAGAGAAGATGAGAAATACCCAAAATGCTGCATTTCTGATCTATTTGCCAATTACCTTTCTTTAAATGAATCTTTAATTCCTTCATTTAGCCATGCAAAATCTCCTTGAGCTTCTCAAATTATGAGCGTATTAGAGCCTCTCTGCTGTAAAAAGCATCTTCATGTGGTGAATATCAAATCATTTGATCAGAAGAAAAGGGGGTAGGGAGTTATGGTGGCCTTGTCTCTCTTCTCTTTACTGCCTCCTCAAGCATGCCACCTTTAGGATAAGTTTTGTAATCGTATCTATCTATATCTATAATTCAGACAATGATTGTAATTATGGTTTCGATTTTAGAAATTCCATTTCACGTAAGATGAAGCTTATTTCTCCTAATGACTAAACTAAACTGAAATAATTTAATCAAATTAAAGAATATCACATTTGAAAATGATTCAGTTTGAAATAAATTGTGGGTCTGAAAATGTAAAATCTGTTGACAAACGATTTATTCTCAGGGTGTCAACAAAGTTCAAGAGTAGAGAATTATTTTCTGTACTCTTTAAAGTACTTAAAAACTATATATTTATTATGAGAGACTATGAACTATTAAGGTGTCCAGCTAAGACAATACAGTAGTACTACAGATTCTATCCAATACGGCTAAACCTTAAAAACTTGACATTGGTAATAGAGAAATACATCATGAGAACCCAAATACAAGATTCATTTTCTTGTGCAATTTGTTTAATTTTGTATAAGTGCAATGCTGCATTAGAGGAAATATTTTTCTAAGGATCCATTATAACTCATGAAATAATATATACAATATAAACCCTTTTAGCTATTTATTTTACTGTGGCACAGTTCTCTGTACGGTGTAGTAATAACTGCACACAAACACTGCCAAAACCTTGTTGTCAAAAAGCTTCTGTGTATTCGCCGATTATACAAAACCGCTAAAATGTGTTTATCACCTGTAACGTGCCAGCTAAAAAACATTTCTGTGAATCTTTGACCATTTCATATTCTGGTTCTAAACATTTGGTGTAAGTAGCTCTATCACATTCAGAAGCTCACCACGGGTGTATGAGAACAGGGGCTCAGCTCTGCAACGTTCAAGCACATTAATGTTGAACGCCTTATTTATGCTGTAATTAATGTGCATACTCATCTCCACATGGTGTTGATCAGGTTACAGATGCTAGTTTAAGTGTTTATGACATGAACTCCCATGAACCCACAACAAGTCTATATTCTCCAGCTTGGAGCTGCCCCCCCTCTCTGCCAGCAAAGTGACAAGAAATAGATGTTTGGGGGAAAAAAGCTTCCCATTCTCCCTGTAATTTATCCATCCTTTAGAGTAGCCTGTGCTGTTTTCTTTATGTTTTTATTTTGACTGACATCTTCAGTCCAAAGTTGTTTACATAAAACCAATATTATGTTGCGATTTCTGTTTGGATGTATAAAAAAATATAAGATTTATCAAAATAAATTGCAAAGTGACAACCTGAGTGTCTCGGGTGTTTGTCAGTAATCAATAATTCTTGGAAATTAAATGAAAAAAAGAAATGAAAAATACTTTATTTATACCCAAAATGGGAAATTATAATATAGTAGTAAGATATTTTTCTGTTTACTCTGATGTGTCCATGTTAAAAAGCACTCCAGAGTTTCCTGTTTTTAGCTTTAAGCAGCGTACAGACATATTAAAGTCAGGGATATGCTCCTGCAGCCATGACTCAGTGAAACCTATAAAACTGCATTATTTGTATTTCTCTATGTGTCTTTGTTAACAATTCCATGTAGGCCATTTTCTTAGTTAGCGTCATCACATTTCTCTCAGAGCAGTTGGAAAAAAAATAATTTCCTCCGCTTTTCCCTCTTGTTTTACTCCTGCCCTGCATCCTCTTTGTTTCTTCTGTAACTCATGTGGAAGTTGGTGCATTATTTCACTAATTACATTAGTTTTGGAGACTTTCATCAGTCGATCCTACTGAAAAATAACTTCTGAAATTTTCACCACTGTAACATCTTGTAAATAAAAGTAACCGCAGATTTCAGACTGCAGGCTGCGCAGTTCACAGTTAGTTAGAAATAAACAATTCGCCTATAGTTATCAAATCGTAACATGCTTATACAGAAAGTGATCAATTAAAGGTGATATAAGTTTGATTCATCTCCGCCAGTAGGTGGCGCACTAACACTCACTTACTCATTTAGCATTAGTATAGTTACAAAACTGGCTAACTGTTAATTAGCATTAGCAAACGTTTAACTTGTATGTCCAGGAGGAAAGCAGAAACCTCCACACGGCTTTTGAGCCACTTTTCTACTTTCACCCTCATCCTGCTTCGTCTTTTGTCCACTTGAATAAATGTAAGGCAAGGAAGATGCTATTTCTACACATAACAATTGAGCTAGCAACTGTGGTAACAATGCTAATGGCGAAGAATTTTGACATTGGCATGGTAATCAGAGGTAAATGTAGAAATAAAATAATAATTCATATGCTTTTTAAAAAATTGGGGGTAAAATTAATGCTTTTATTCTGTAGGGGTCATATACACATATTTACCTTACCGGTCTTTCCGTACTGTATATTCATTTACAAGAAGCTTTGCACAATAACTACACTATGCTGAAAAAAAATAGTCTGAAACACGCTGAATTACCAGTTTAGCTCAACAAATGATCTCAGATGTACTGAAATATGGATTGCTTCCTCATACTGTACATCAGATTTGTGTATGAGTAGATTCATGTTTTTAAAGGGGACAGGAGATGACAACCAAATAAGCTGACAACACTTGCTTAATGTTACTCCTTTGTTGATTTGAAAATACATAGAAATGGCTTAGAGGAAATTTACTCACTGATACAGTTCACTTTGATGTGTTCTTTATTCATGATAATTATAAAAGTTATGATCTGTAGGTCAAGGCCTCTGTTTCAAGGGGCTTTTATGACTATTTTCAATTGAATGTCTCCACCTTGTGGACAAAATGGATTCAACATGGGGTTTAAATTCATGTTTGTAAAACAGCAGCTATTTACTTTCTTTTGACTCTCATCTGTGCAACATTGTGAAAGGTGCAATTTTTTCAAATTTGTGTTATTTTTTTTAACAAGGAAAATGAAACTGCAGAATAGATAACTTCATTGCCTAAAGTTTGTACTCCCAGCATAGGTATGGAGACAGATTATAAATGTATGTAGGTTTTTAAGGTGTCTAACTTCAGTGACTGTCCTGCCCTGGTGTTTTATTCTCCTCTCAATCTGCTCCTCCCCACACATCTCCTGTTTCCCCAACATCTGGCTGCTTTGGTTTCGCTCCAAAAGGGAATACTCCAAAAGAATGAGAAGGAATGTGAGAGAGCGAAGTAGGAAACAAGAATAGTGAAAAAAACTGGAGTGGAAAATATTATAAAAGCAGTGAGAGGAGATACAAAGCTGAGGCAAGTTTGGAAAATCAATGGCCGAAAACAGCAACTTTAACAAAACAGTTCCAGGAAGAGACTGAGTGAGCTGCAGAGACACAAGCACGTAAGAGGAGGCAAAAATAGAGCCTTCAAAAAAAGGTTTGTGTGTTTATCCACCAGTCGGTCGCAGCATGGCACTGTTCCCGTTCTGCAAGACAACTACAGGTTAGTACAGTCTCTCTGGCTTCTGCTCCAGCTCTTCTGCTTTATCTGTTTTGTTACTTTTCACAGACTAGTGACTGCATGCTGTCCAAAAGCACAAGCTCTGTGATACTGATAGATCCTTGGGTATCGCAGATTGATGGATGTCTTATAATGTATCCTACATCACACACCCAGCTCGAGGATAGTTTCATGCATCGAGTTTCACCTGCTCCTCTTCTTCTCTTTTAATTCCTCCAAATCATAAGAAGTCTTTATAAAAATGTGGTAGTAGGTTGCATCCACATTTAGTAGATAAAGACTTTTAGAGTGCATTGTGCGATAAATTTACGACCTTTCCAAACAGAGATTTCTCTTCAGATGTGAATTCTCCACAGTTTCTGTGAGATGTCTGCAGGGGACATTTGTAGATGTCTGATGTGTGCGTCTGCATGTTTGTCCTTCAAACAGGCCCAATCAGAATGACCAGGATACAACTATTTCTGTGCTGTTTTCTCCTGTCTCTTATCATATGTGAGTATACAGAAGAATATGTTCTGTTTTAACACTGTATCAGGACAGTGCATGCACAAAGAAAAATGTGCAAAGAACTTTGCGGTCTACTTTTAAAGTGACCTTAAAGGGGAAGTTCAGGATTTTTGACATAGGGTCTCATTTTGGAGTGAGCCAGGGTCCTACTTATCACTGGAGACAGTTTCATCTTATCTCATATTATTGTTCCCGGTGGTCCCTGATGCTAATGCTAGCATAAGTCAATAGGAACCTCCTAGCCTGTCAGTAATAACAATCGTATCCACTCCACAGAACACCCGAGGCATATCAGCTATAACAAAAGACTATCTGTGTAAATGCCATGTTAACAAAATAATGTTACAAATGAAACTTACCTTGTATTTCGTTACATTTTGATAGTAAAGTGCCTCAGTGGCAACACATTTTTACTCCCGATATTTGGCAGCGGAGTGATTTCATCTGCCGTTAAGTGTACGAAGGAATTTGATTACAGCTACTGTAAAAATGAACACTATTACTGTTCTTAATTCTGTAAACTAACAAGCTATTGAAAATGTACAAAGACTGTGGTGCGCTTCTGTTTGTTTTGAACCGCACCGCTCTCCCGTCTTACCACCTGGAAGCAATATATCATTCCACTGCTGGTGAGAAACTAGTTCTTCAAAATGTAATTTGTAATTTGTGATGAAAGGTAAGTTTTATTTGTTATTTGTTAACACGGCATTTACACAGACAGTCTTGTGTTATGACTGATTCACTTCGGGCGTTCTGTGGAGTGGATACAATTGTTATTAAAGACAGGCTAGCAGATTCCTTTTGACTTATGCTAGCATTAGCATCGGGTACCACCGGGAACAACTATATGAGATGAAATAAGATAAAACTGTCTCCAGTGATAAGTAGGACCCTGGCTCACTCCAAAATGAGGCCCTGTGCCAAAAATCCTGAACTTCCCCTTTAATTAAAGACAAAGTGGAACTTTCAGCAGTTTTCTCAGTGACGCACCCCATGGTATGTTCTCTGCTATGTTTCCTTGCGTTTCTTTGCTGAATCAGACGTGATGGCCTTTTTGAAAACACCCGCTGTGTTCATGTCTGGTTTACATCCGTTTGCTAGTGCGTGATGCGGTGCTGCAACCAATAGTCGGCTGCAACATCCCGGGCGCGTCCCTGATGGGAAACTTACATACTGTAGTTTCTGAGCCTCGGGACGCCTCTGGGCAGTGACAGCTCAAAATTGCGCATAATGAATGTTGATGTGCCATCAAAACGAGTCAGAAACACAGATTTTTAAGGTCTAAAAGTTAAGTTGAGAATTGAGAACTTTATTTCCAGTCCTGTTCAGAAATGCCTTTTTATAACATTTTCTCTTTTTTGTGACAGATTATTTGAAATATTTAAATTGTTTCCTGTCTTCTCAATATGTCTCCTTTTGGAACTTTTCTCCAAAGGAGGTGTGCTTTGCTTCATAAAATAGTTTTGACATTTGAAATTGTAAACCTTCTTTTTATCTTTTTAGACTTCTTTAATGGACGAAAAGTTCCCATCAGTCTGGAATCAGCTCATCGCATCTATCATGTCTTGGGAAAGGAAAAGGGGAAAACACTGGCAGACATGACAGTGGTTAAGGCAGCAAGACCACAATCTCAATTGGAGACATCATGGGGCGCTCCTTTAGTTTGGGGTGATAACCGCTATTCAGTGTGGCGCAGGGCTAAATATCCAGAACGGGAAATTCGGATAGGTCTCTTGGTCCTTGTGGTGGGAACTTATGCCCAGTTTGTCCGACATTTCCTCTCTTCAGCTGAAACCTACTTTCTTCCCGGTCAGATGGTCACATACTATGTCCTCACAGACAATCCCCGTACTTTGGATCCACCTATTGAGGTGGGGCCTGAACGGCAGATTCAGGTGGTTCAAGTCGCAGAACTGCCTGGGTGGGACAGGTTGGCTTATCGTCGGATGGTCTTGCTTGCGGATGCCATCAGAGATCCAATCAGCAGTGAGGTTGACTACATCTTCTGTGCTGATGTCGACCAGGAGTTTGTGGCCCCAGTACAAGAAGAAATCCTAGGAGAACTAGTGGCTACATTACACCCAGAAATGTATGGAAAGCCAAGAAATGTTTTTCCTTATGAGGTTGAAGAAGTATCATCAGCTTGTGTGGAGGAAGATGAAGGGGATTACTATTACACATCAGAGTTGTACGGCGGGTTGGTATCTGAGATGTACAATCTGGCTCGTACCTGTTCTTTACTTATCCTTCAAGATCAGACAAACAGAGTGACTGCCAGAGGGCTAGAGGAAAGCTACCTGAACCGCTATCTGATTGACCATAGGCCGACCTGTGTGCTGTCACCAGAGTACAGCTGGTGGGACTCACCCCTGGCTGCTCAAGTGCCTTCAAGGAGGCTCGTCTCCTTAGGAAGGCAATGTGCAGTTTATGATATCCTGATGAGAGAGCAACACAATTGTTGAAATCATATAACCAAAAGTGCAATGAGGTTCTACAGGCTGGATCCATTAAGCTGGAGATGCAGATCTAATTACTATGTAAGAAATAACTGGTGAAACATTGCCAAGTGGTGTTATGACAAGACATCAAATGACAAGAAATGATTCAAAAGCCCATAATGCTGTCATCATCATAAAAATCTGTTTTTTTTCTTAATGTTTTGTTTTGTTGCTCAATAAATAGAGACTCCAGTCTGCAGTCAAACTGCACAATTTGCACTGAATTAAACATCTGTTTGTGTCAACAGCACCTTTGTATGCCTGTTATCTCTGCCCCGCCTGATAAAAAGAGAAAGAAATTGACCTGTCCCTTTAAATGAAGCACTGTTGTCTCCATTAATGTCAGCCTCAGAGATACTGCTCCAGTGGCTTTGTGGTCAGCTGCGATAAGAGTCAACAGTGTAAGTGCACACTTTCCCCACAGTGGCCAATCATTAACTGGAAGAGCTGCCGTTTCAAGGTCTTTAAAGGCCAGGTGGGTGAAAACAGATCCAACAGGATGCTGTTTCTCCAGGTTACACGTGTCTAAAGTTTGAGGATAGGGGAAAAAAGAAGGCTTTGAAAAAGGTTCACGTCCTGGAAATTCCATAAAAAGCACATTTTTTGTGTCTTTTATAATAAGTTAAAATAAAAGGTAAACCCATGGCCTAAATCTGGTTGTTACGCTGTTTGATTTACTCTCTCCCACAAACACAAACATGCACCCACGTTCACACATTGCTTATTCCTGCTTGTGTGCTGTGTTTTATGGGAGGGTTAAACTGGAGCAGATGTTTTTTTCTCACTGCCAACAGAATCTGTCCTCAGGCTCAGATCGCCACGTGGAGTGAGTTGGAGGTGAACTTCAAATAAGCCCATGAAACTTTTGTGCTTCTGGAGAGTCATTACCAGTACATTTACTTAAACTCTATTCAAATTATAACAGAACTGCTCAATGGACTGTAAGTTTCTGTCTCATAACACCTGCTTTCACATATCAGAATAACCATGTACCACAGTATGACTGCATGTGCAGATGTTTCTTAAATTCAAAGGGTTCAGATGTAACCAGACACACTTCCAGCTAAATGAATCTATTGTGCAAAATTGTTGTGTTGTTAGTTTAAGCCGCTCTTTTTTTCCTATTTAGTCAGCTAGTGTCTGTGGCTATTGATATCTTGGCAAGTAAGGGGGCTAACCTCTTCAGACCAAATAGACTACGGTATGGATACTGTTTTAATGGTTTGTATGACTTGTAATAAACATCTAAGAACAATGTAAAACACAGAAGAACAGATAAGTCAGCAAAATGTACATTTTGGAAAATAGATCATGAATATTAATTAAATAAAAACTAAAGAAAGTGTCCCAGAGAGAATCCCTTAAATGTCAAATGGACAGTTATGGCACTGTAAAAAGGGACAAAATTAGAAGTACTGGGAAGCCAATGGAGGCCATAACCTACCTGAAGCCAGCTACTGATCTAGCCAGTGATAAGCTAGAATTCGTAACTGATAAGCTGGGAATGGGCAATGAGGAGGTGTTCAACCAAAGTGTCAGTGTTTCGCCTGCCAACTCCCTGCATCAGTTACTGCTTTGGCCGGACATTGGCGTGAGAGAAAATACAGGGCAAATGGCGTCAGTCTGAAAGTTTCCCCACTTCACAGACAGGCCAGTGTAACAAAGGTCCAGTGTGTAACACATAGTTTGCTCTTTACAGATTAATATTCCTGCCTTTTCCTTTGTAATTATTTGAGTGAGAATCAGAACGGTCAGAATGAGACACATACCTTCATGTAGACTTCTACATTACAACATTAGCCTACAGGAGACAAACACACTGGCCCTCATTTATCAAACGATCGTACGACGAAAATCTGTGCGTACGACCAATTCCACGCAAGACTCGGCATTTATCAATTTGAACGTGATCGTAGGATACGATCAAATCTCACGACAGCTCTGAGTTCGTGTACGCAAGTTTGAGTCAGTGAGGGTTTGCAGCAGCGCAGCAGAACATGAAAATATTTATTAACCAAACGGCAAACTGCCATTTAATCATAAGTATTCACATATCAGCACTAAGAATGAACCCATTTGCAAAGAAAAAGGAAAAAGTGAATGTAGAAAGTATTCCCAAAATTGCAAAAATAGCTGTGACTGAATTTAATTCCTCCATTTATCACAACAAATTCTTAAAATTATTAACATACAGTTCTAGGAGACAAGTGATTTGCACTGTTCGTGCATCTCCTCATCCCGCTGGTAAAACTGCCGCATCGGAGCGGAGGTAGGCATCAGTACGCGCACACGCGCAGGTGCCCAGGTGGAGCGCTGCTTCGGGCTGCAGGAAGGCAGGTGGGTGTCGGACGGTCCGACTCGGACCCGGCGGGATGAAACGCTGCTTTAGACTCTGAGAAAATCTACAATACACTCCTGTCCTGTGCAGTGCTGCACATCGCTCGGACCGCTGGAGAGTTTTGATACGCAGTCAGAGGAGAAGATGCGCCGGCAGCCGCCCTGCAGCCCCCGCTTGGCTAAATGGAGGAGACCGCAGCTGAGCCGTCATTTCTAATAACTAATCTATACGTTAAAGTTGTATAAGTGCTGAGTCAGTAGACTGTCCCTTAGTTTTGCAAATGCAAGTTATCATTTTTTTGTCCCTGTCCGGTTCAGGCTCGGATCTGACCGGCATCCACCTGTCACCTGTTAGAGCGCATGGAGGGGGGGCGGTGAAACATCTTTTGGTAGTATGTTTCATATTGGACCACTTTTTCTTGACCCATTGACTAAAGAATTGTGACGCTGCCATCGGATGTGGGCTATTATTAAATTTCACAACTAATAAAACAAATAAACCATATCAGCCAGGCCTAGATTGAGACTTTTATTAATATATCAGCCGGAGTCGTTCACATCGGTGAGGCTGACTGATCCTCTTCCGTGTAGCGTTGCTGTGCACGTCTCTGACTTCGGTTTTTAAGCTGCCAAACACCTCTTTAATCTTTCCCACCTCACAAATGAGGAATTCTGTCTTGATCCCCCCAAAAGTTTCCTTTTTGGGCAGAATCTCTCCTCTCCGTGGTTCAACCTCGCCGGGTGAAGCCTCATCATTATGCATGTTTAAGGGCGTAACCGTGGGCGTGACATTTAAATGACGATGGATTTCAGCTGTGGAATTTATCAAGACTCTTTTGTTCGTACGACGAGATTGGACCGATACGAACGTTTTAATAAATCACACGTGGGTCCAATCGTACGACCATTTTTACGATCAAATGTGCGATCATTTCTACGATCGTTTGATAAATGAGGGCCACTGGCTCTGGAGTTAGTGACATAATTTGGAGGTTGGACCGTAGTTGGTTAAAGATGTTTGCAGTTTCCTATTAGTAGTGCTATCAACAGGAAGCAGCAAATCTAATCTTCTTCATACCATATTGATAAAAACTAAATGTTAACACCATGAATTTAAGGAGCCTAGTTTGGCTAAAGAAGTGCAAGCCCTGTCAGATTTTTCAGTCCTGTTCTTGCTAGCTCTAGTATGCTAGTGACAACATAAGCTAATAGATGCAGGCTATGCTAGCTTTGCTGTGAGGTGATAGATTTGGTCGCTCAGGAAGGGTCCTGGCATGGCTCTGCACCTGCTTTCTACTTGTGCTTTGCACAGCTTTGCAAATGCACATCTGCCTGTTGTAGCATGTTTCTTCCACTTACTTGCCACAGTCTGTGGTGTTGTGGAATTCTTTTTTTGTTTTGTTTTTTTCCCCATTGTTATCAGTTTGTCCTCTTTATGATGAAATGATGGTCCCTCTCTGGTTCAAGCTCAATTTGAACCTAAATAATGCAATAAGCTGCATTATCTCTAGCAGCATTTAGTTTTATGGAGGACCGCACTCAAGCCCGTCTGCTTCGGTTACATACTCAAAATCTCTCATTGTGCACTGAATGAAAATGATGCAGAGGACAAGTACAGTACATGGTATCATGAATTAGTCCTTACACAAGAGTATCCATTTTTGGATGGAGGTTTTTTTCAGTTCTGGTGACTAAATTTGATTTATTTTGTGTGTGTGTGTGTGTGTGTGTCAGAGCATTTAATTAATTGGCTTCATTTGGGGTGTAAAGGGGATTTTAAGCAGTATGCTTCTGGAAAACATCATCCACCCTACCTTTGATGGCTGCTTAATATTGGCCGCAGAGTTTGTTAGCAAACAACCTGCCGATTTCACAGAAGTCTTAATTTAGTCTTTTTAAAATGTTCTATTGAGAGGCAGCAGAGTATTTGTTCTTTTGCAAAATCACAAATCATATAAATCCATAACATCACAATGCAGACCAGGATTTCAATTAAACTAAAATGAAAATGCTTTTCTGTACTGTCATATGAATTTCACCTTCTGTGAAAGACTTGTATCCTACTCTGGATGACAGATATAACCATCGCACACATTTTGCTGAAATTTTCTCCGGTCTTTAAAAGCTATTTTTCAGCTGCGCTCCACTGGAGGGACTGGATAGCTCCTCCTCTACCTTTTTCTTTGAAATACCTCAAATTTCTTCGTTTTGGATTCAAGTGAGGCAACATACCTCGACTGGTTATAGTCTTCCTCTTCAGAAAGTCAAACAATTTACCGTAGGCAGTTTGCTTTGGCTCTTTATCATCGTGGAATATTCCTCTTCAGGTAAGATTAAGGGGGCTGCATACAGTCTGTCAGGATTCTGGTATTTTCACAGATGCTATCTATAAATATCAAGACTTTTTACTTCCATGCTGCCCCTCATTTCTGTATTTCACTAGTGATAAAAAGAAAGATCTTGGTTTCATTTAACAGTTTGCCCCCAGTATTCCTCAGACTTATTTTCTTGTTCTTTAGCAGAAGTTCCCTTTAACTTCTCGTGCCAATGAGCAACCTTGATCCTTCACTCTGGCTGAGCTCACAGAAAACCTGATCTCTACTGATAACCTCTGTGCCACGTCCAAATCACCTGGCAGTCTGCTTTTCAGAGCAGACTGCCAGAAACCTCTTAACGATGCACAAAGTCGGTGGCATCACTTAAAGAAGCAGGTCCCCGTAGGTCTAATTGGCCGTCCTATGAGTTGTTTTGTAAATTACAATTACAACTACAAATGTATCCCATCTGATTTCTGATTGGTTTCTAATCTTGCTAAATACTTTTTCATCTTTGTGATACTTTATCAGATTTTTATGTTTCTTTTGTTGGATCTTCGCTGTGTGGAGCCATGACACATTCATGCAGACAGACAGCCCCCAAGTGCAACCATAGACCGTAAATATAGAGGGACAACCCTTCCGCTCACATCATTGATTTCTGAAGAACTAAGGGTGCATTCACACCAGGAGCGTCCGCTAGACTCAGTCCGATTGGGGACTTGGCTCAGTTGGTGGGTGGGGGTGATCTCCCGGACTGAGATCGCTTTCACGCTGCACTTTAGCCAAACGAGCCAGAGTCTGGTCACCTGAGTTACCACTTACAGTACACGCGTCCAACGCAGGTGTTTGTTTTGGTAGTATTTACCAGCAATGCCCAACATTTATAATATAAACCCTAATATTAGGCCACAATGCCACCCTGAACCAAATACAGTGTGGCAGTTGCAGTCCTCTTCCTGCATTTGATTTGCTTCAATTGTACCAAGACCTGCGTTTGTAAGCAGACCGAGTCTGTTTGTTTGGTCCGCAAACGGAATCCGAATCCGTTTGCGCAATCACAATACTCCAAACGAAGCGGACTTTCCAGGCAAACAGACCCAGATTCGAATAAAAAAAGCTGGTGTGAATGTGCCTTAAAAGGGAAGCCAGTTGGGTGTTCCCACCATTGCCATCTTAGCCGTGTCATGTGTGCCGTCACTCCCGAAAAATACAAAAATTGGTGGTGTATAGGTAAGGCATGCTTGGAGTTGGTGTTAGCTGGCTAAAAATCACTGTTGTGCTTCTCTGCTACTACCTGAGACCTTCCCACACCCAGGAGCTAGCTAATAGCAACCAGCTGGTAGGCCGGCATCTGCCACCTGTCAATCAGAAGGACATGCCCCTAATTATGTATAATTTCAAGGTTAAATAACATCTAAACGATGAGTTATGAAATTTTTTTTTAAAAAAACAATTATCCTCCTTCACAGGTGACATGAACGTAAACTTGACTTATTAAACCTAGAACGATTTTTTTTTTGTGACGATGGCCTTTTTAATACGGAAGTCTATGTGGATTTGCTCACGTTTGCAGCCAGCCCCTAGTGGATGAGGGGTGAACTACAACTTTGGGCATCCTGGAAGTAGCTTCACTTTTCTCGCAGAAGTTGTTGAGTGCAACAGGTCCAAAACTGAGGAGGTTCTAGTGTTCACACGTCATTTATGACCATGGTCATGTAAAAGTACCTCTTAATAATTGTTTTTATAGGAGAAAAACTACTTGTCAAATCTCACATAATGCAATTAATAGTGTGAAGAATAATTTCAAAATTTTGTGGCGCTGCATGGTTGTGTGCTTGCTCATATCCTGCATGTACCACACAAAGTAACAGGCTTTCGGTTATTTTTTATTGAGTTGGTCTGATCCATGCAAAGTGTCCTTTTACATGCCATAATGCAAAGCAGTTTAAAGATTTTAATCCCATTCATGTGGTTTACCAGTGATGAGAGCCCATAGCCTATAGCATAAAGCGCTGAAAGAGGCTGTGGTGTCAGGCATGTGAGGGGTTAATCAGGATGTGACGTGGGCAGGCTGCTGAGTCGTCTTGGCGATGCTGATCGAATGCTGAATAAACGTCCAGTCTACCACCAGTCGTATCGAGCCTTAATATCATAAGCCGACATGGTGTCAGAAGTGGCCGACTGGTAGACAGAAAGGAGAGAAAAAACCACAAACAAAGACTTCACCGCGTGGGGGGTATGGAAGAGAGAGAGTGGCGGCGGCGCAAGTTACACCGACCGCCACGTTCACCATACAGCCTCCAGAGTCATTCGACTTCACTAAGCCGCAGGAATGGGAGCGATGGATCCGGCGTTTTGAGCGCTTTCGTCTCGCCAGCAACCTGAATGCAACGTCGGATGAAAACCAGGTGAACACGTTGGTGTACTGTATGGGCGACGAGGCTGAAGATGTCCTCCGAGGGCTAACATTAACGGCAGATGAAAGGAAAGTGTATGCGTCTGTAAAGGCTGGCTTCGATTCTTTTTTCGTGCCCAAGAAGAACGTGATTTATGAAAGAGCAAAGTTTAATCGGCGTGTGCAGCAGCCTGAAGAATCGGTGGATTCTTTTATTACAGCGCTCTATGGATTAGCAGAACACTGTGACTACGGTCAACTACGTGATGAACTGATTCGTGACAGGTTGGTGGTTGGCTTGAAGAACACTACACTGTCGGAAAAACTTCAGTTAGACGACAGACTAACTCTTGAGACCGCCATTACTAAAGCAAGGCAATCTGAAGAAGTTAGACGACAGCAGTCTGATTTAAGAGGGGAAAGTGTAAATGCCAAGTGCTCCAATATCGATGCTGTTCATGCTAAGAACTACAAAAAGCCAAGATTTGTCGCTAAACCTCAGTCCCAGTCACAAAGCAAGCTCAAACCCAGCGCGCGAATGCCCCCTGGTGGACAACTAGCTTGCAGAAGATGTGGTAAAATGCCTCTGCATGCTAAATCAGAATGCCCTGCAAAAGATGTTGTGTGCCACACATGTGGAAAAAAAGGACATTATGCCAAAATATGCCGAAGCCGTACAAAGTCTGTGAATGCAGTTGTGGCAGAGGAACAGAGCTTTTTCTTAGGAACTGTGCATGCTGGGACAGACCCTTGGGCAGTGGACCTTCAAGTAAGAAAAAAAAACGGTCTGTTTTAAAATTGACACAGGAGCAGATGTCACAGCCCTCCCAGCCAAAGTGTATTATGAAATAACAGGGGGAGAAAATACTAAGCACCTAGCAAAGCCAAGACGCCCATTGTTCGGTCCAGGTGGCAATGTGCTCTCTGTCCTGGGTGTAGCCAAAGAAACACTGCGCAAGGGGGAAAAGACAGCCATAGAGGATGTCTATGTGGTAGAAGATCTGCACAGTGCATTGCTCGGGTTACCAGCTATAAAGCAGCTTCAGCTTGTGTCCAGGCTTGACAACATCACTGTGGAGACAGTGAAGCAGCAGTATCCACGGTTGTGTAGCGGCCTAGGTCTTGTGGAGAGGCCATACTCCATAAAGCTGAAACCAGATGCTGTACCCTTTTCTTTGCAAGCACCGCGTAGGGTCCCTCTGCCGCTTATGAACAAAGTAAAGGAGGAGCTATGCCGCATGGAAAACATGAAGGTTATCACCAAAATCGAGGAGCCCACCGATTGGTGTGCTGGGATGGTGGTCGTCCCTAAGAAAAATAATGATGTTCGCATTTGTGTGGACTTCACAAAAATGAATGAGGCGGTGTGCAGAGAAAAATATATCCTGCCCTCTGTTGAACACACACTGGGCATGCTGGCTGGTGCAAAGGTCTTCAGCAAACTAGACGCCAACATGGGCTTTTGGCAGGTACCATTAACAGAGGAGTCTGCCAAATACACCACATTCATCACGCCTTTTGGGCGCTACTATTTCAACCGTTTGCCCTTTGGGATAGCTTCAGCGCCGGAGCATTTTCAAAAGATGATGGTGACTGAGGTGACAAGTGGCCTGACAGGGGTCCTGTGTCACATGGATGACATTCTGGTCTGGGGCAGGACACAAGAGGAGCATGATGTGCGACTGCATGCACTGCTGGAGAAAGCGCAGAAGGCTGGCATCACCCTGAACTTGGACAAATGTGAGCTTTCACGCCACACGGTCAGATTTCTGGGCCATGTGATATCCGCTGATGGAGTTGAGCCAGACCCAGACAAGACTAGCGCAGTCCAGAAGATGGATGCACCAAAAAATGTCAGTGAATTAAGGAGTTTTCTGGGTATGGTGAACCAGTTGGGGCGATTCATACCTAATCTGGCAGAGAAAGACAAAGTGCTGCGGGACCTGTTGTCCAAGAAAACCCACTGGTACTGGGGGCCAGAGCAACAGGCAGCCTTTGGTCAACTCAAGGGAGAGCTGTCTTCCACAACGGTGCTCACATTGTACAACCCGAACAGTGACCTGAAAATCTCCGCTGATGCTTCTTCTTATGGGCTGGGAGCAGTCCTACTGCAGAAGAATGATACTGAATGGGCACCTGTGGCATATGCGTCCAGGTCGATGACGCCAACAGAACAGCGATATGCACAGGTGGAGAAAGAGGCGCTGGCTGCGACATGGGCCTGTGAAAGGTTCAGCTGCTTTGTCCTTGGCAGATCATTTGAGCTTGAAACCGACCATAAGCCTTTGGTGAGTCTGCTGGGGGGGAAAGCTCTGGATGACCTTCCACCTAGGATCCAAAGGTTCAGAATGAGGCTCATGAGATACGACTACACAGTCACACATGTCCCAGGCAAAAACCTGTGGACAGCAGACACACTGTCACGTGCCCCTCTGAAAGCTGAACCAGCACTCACAGATGCAAATCTGCTTGAGGACACTAATATTTATGTCGACTCTGTCATCAGCAACCTACCGGTCAGTGGAGATTACCTGAGCAACCTTCGTGAGCACCTGAAAGCAGACAGCACATGCTCTGCATTGATGGATTTCTGCAAAAATGGCTGGCCAGATAAAACCAGACTGCAGGGGGCATTGAAACACTATTGGGCTGAGAAAGCAACGCTAACTGTTCACGATGGACTGCTGCTGCGGGGCACGAGGCTGGTCATCCCATCAGCCTTGAGAAATGACGTGTTACAAAGACTGCATGAAGGACACATGGGGGTGACTAAGTGCAGGGAAAGGGCCAAACAGGCAGTATGGTGGCCTGGCCTCAGTAACCAGCTGAATGAGATGGTGCTAAAATGCAGAGCCTGCATCCGGGAGAGGACTAATGTGAAAGAACCGCTTATGCCGACTCAGATGCCAGACAGGCCTTGGCAGCGACTGAGAGCTGACCTGTTCACATTAGAGGGAAAAGAGTATCTACTGGTAGTGGATTATTTCTCACGTTTTGTAGAAATTGCTCAGCTCTCACCCACAAGGTCCACAGATGTAGTGCTGCACCTGAAATCCATTTTTGCCCGTCATGGCGTCCCACAAGTCTTTCTGACAGACAATGGGCCGCAGTTCTCAGGGTGTCACTTCAAGACCTTCGCAGCAGATTATGGTTTCGAGCATATCACCAGCAGTCCCAGGTTTCCTCAGAGCAACGGGGAGGCTGAACGTGCTGTGCAAACAGTAAAAAGACTGCTGAAGAAGTCGTCTGATCCATATCGCGCGTTGCTGGCGTACAGGGCAACCCCGCTACCAAATGGTTACAGTCCAGCCGAACTACTGATGGGGCGCCGTCTTCGCACTACAGTTCCTACCCTTCCATCTCTATTGGATCCAGCTCTGCCTGACTTTGACGCACTGGATGCCAGAGAAAGGGAGAAGAGGAGGAACGATGCGAGAAGATTTGACAAGAGACACAGAGTGAGAGACCTGGAGCCACTCATTCCTGAAGAAGATGTGTGGATCACTGATGCAAAGGTCCAGGGCACAGTGATGTCTACACACAGCACCCCACGCTCCTATCTCATCCAAGTACCTCAGGGCATGCTGAGAAGAAACAGACGCCACCTGGTTCCACTGCTAACCAATATGGAGGAAGTTGTTGCTGATGAGCCTGTGGGAGGAGACTCACATACTCCAGCTACAGCAGAGACACCACCTAGCCAGGAGGTAACACAGAGACTGTCAGAACCAGGTCTGGAAGAGAAGTTAGAAAACCAGACAGACTCAACCTCTGAACTGAGAATGAGACTGTTTTTGTTCAACTTGAGGATTAGAATCACTAAAAAAAAAAAACAAAGTGAAAGCATAACTAAGAAAAGATGTAATGTGACATGACTGTGAAAACAAATGGTTAGTTCCAAACGGTTTATTAACCGAGTCTTCCTGGCCACAACTTGTTAAGAGTGGAGGTTAATGTTTACAACAGTTTTGTTTCAGTATGAATGTTTCCATTTGATGTTCAGTAAGATAAAGGGCCAGGCAGGGGCATGTTTTTCAACAAAATGTTAACTTGTAAGACTAGTAGAGATGAAAACAGTTTATTCTTTGTTTTCAAAGAAAGGGAGATGTGGTGTCAGGCATGTGAGGGGTTAATCAGGATGTGACGTGGGCAGGCTGCTGAGTCGTCTTGGTGATGCTGATCGAATGCTGAATAAACGTCCAGTCTACCACCAGTCGTATCGAGCCTTAATATCATAAGCCG